>CM067084.1:59826598-60469111 GCA_034008185.1 Gorsachius magnificus
TTTACACATTGTAACACTACCTTTTAAAATCATGGTATTATTGTATGTCCCTTCCTTGGGGCATCCTGTTGAGTGATGTGTTATGACTTATTTTAGTGAAGAGTAACCACAGGAAACAGAAATATATTAAGAAAACTTTTTGAGTAGCAAGAATACAATCAATATAACACATACATTATGAGCTCATTTGAATTAGTATGTGTTTGAAGAAAGACAAACCCAAGAAAACCAACTGATGCAAAACCCCACAACTGCTTGTCACCAGCCCACCGACACCCATCCAGCGCTCGAACAATGGCAGCCTCAGAAAAATCCACCCACCCTCTTTTTTAGTGCTGAGGGAACATCATATGGTGTAGAATATGCCTTTGGTCAGTTGAGGTCAGCTGTCCTGGCTGTGTTCCCACCCAAATTCTTACCCACCCCCAGCTTACTTTCTGCAGGGCAGTGTGAAACAGAGAAGATTTTGACACAATTATATCAGTATTTTTCCGTTAAGATACCTGAAGAGTAGACTTTGATGACTTTGCTGCTAGAACAGCTGGTCCATTTTAGTCATTTTAGCCAGTGAGCCTTTCATAGATGAAATTAATAAAGCAAAGGGAGTAATACCTACAAACACAGTTACCTAAGGAATTTGGGGAAAAAATGTTAAGTGGATCAGGAACCATAACTGATGTGTATACTTTCCAGTATCTGGGAACTAGCATTTGCATTGTTATGGGGAAGGGAACATAATGATCCAGGCTTTCTATATAAGGTAGAATTTACAAACGAGAAATAAAAAGGAGACTGACAGTGATTACAGAGGTCTTATCCTTATCTTAATAATGCTAAATAATGCTAGGGAGGTGCAACGGTGATAGGGTAATGAAAAAAAGTGACCTATTTTTTAACGGAATCAAACTGGTCTTGTAGATAACCTTGTTTATACTCTCAAGTTCAAAATGGCTTTCAAGACAGACTACTCCTAAGCAGAACAAGAATGCATTTGCCAAAGCTTCGATCAAGATACTATGTAAGGGATTTCTGTAATTACACAAATATAAATAAAAGAGATAACTTTGTAGAAAAAATAAACAGGTAATACAAAGTATTGGAGTCAATTCTGGATTTTTCTTAAAAAGGTAGAGTGCAAAACCACAGATTTTATTTGCTACACAGTTAAATCCCACATGAGTTTATCTGATGGTCAACATTCCATTGTTGTGCCACTTTCTGCCTGCTACATTTTTTGAATAAAGGAAATTTGAATGATGATTCTGTTATTGACTTCATGAGTAGAGACTACAGGGTTTCTTGGCTGAAAGAGATGCAATGTATATGTTGAGGCTAGACTTCCTTACGTCCATTGCTCAATCAGTCCAAATCTACTGAAATCTGCAGTATTTTCAGTGATAATTTGGGGCAGTATTTTAATAACACTATTCACACAAGTAACTACAGTACCACTGCAGATATTCATTGAGACAGTAAAGACATATTGGACATGTCTACACAGAACCATTTTAGATCTCCCAAACTCAGTAACATGTATAATATGGCAAAAATGTTATTCAGAGACACCAGCTTGGAACCTAAAAGCATAACAACATGGTTCTGAGTTTGGGGTAATTAGCATTGCCTCCTAGCAAGGCTAATTAATTCAGGTTGAGCGCCATGCTAAAACACCTGTACTAGTAGTTCTGGCACTAGCCTGTTTACAACTACCCTAGGATCTCTGGATGGCATTGTACTCTGAGGAATAAATACATCCTTGTATTTCTTTGCCATTTCAAAAAGTCCTAGGAATTGAGGTCATAATCTTTTTTCTATTCATTTTACAAATAAGCTTTTAAAACTTAATTTATAGGATTTTGCCTCTGGAATTTGAACACTCCAGAACACTCTTCCCCCACAAGCAAGCCAAACTGAACAAAGCAACATCATTATGAAGCAAAAAAATGCATTCTTGTAGTGTCTATATCTGTTTAGCATTTTAAAAAAAATCTATTTGCTCTTTTGGGGCAATAACCAAAACCAGGACAACATTGTAACAAACAACAGGAAAAAACAGTTAAGTGAAGAACTTGACTGGCCACAATCTGAAGAGAGTTGCTCTTAGTTTGAGATGAGTATACAGAAGCAGAAGACTGGAAGGACTGCAGGTTCCACAGGTGATAGCCTTATAACACTGCAGTTACTCACAGGAAAAATTCCCAGCATTCTATAACAAATGTATAGTATTTGGTACAAGTCCAGAGCTAGTTATTATTTTTAGGCTACTTTCTTCAGATCCTAGTGGTGGTTGGAGAAAATATTGTAGATAACATACGCTTCCCTATGACACTTCCTTTCCCCTATGGCAAATAGAGAATTTACTGCAAGTCCAGAAGAGCTATTTTTTGTGTCCACAGCTGATGTGCTTTTTATCACAGATATCAACTTTATTTCTTGAAAAAGACATTGGAGTAATTCCTATATATTAATTGGGAATAATGGTAATTTACCAGGTTTTGCTATATATAAATGAAACCTAGCAGCTCCCAGAGAAGAGGTTTTTTTAATAAAAGCCACAAGCAATATGGATTGTACTGTGCCATGTTTATAGACCCTGTCATTACCTTACACACTAAAGAAGAGAAATTAAAGTAATCCCTTGTTTACTTAAGTTCCCGGCAATCTGCTAGATAGCTTTATCTAGAGAACTCAAAATGGAATCTACTCAGCATTCCATAATTTCATCAGCTAAAATATGTAACTGCAATTCTTAGCCAGGTTTTGTATACTCCACTACTATTTTTTAAGGCATTTCTTGTCATGGTCAAAAAACCGAAGTGGCTTCACAGCATTACAAACTGTTTTGGCTCTTGGTAATTTATCCTTAATAAAGCTGGTATATTGTGATGATTTATTAAGCCTAGTAAAGGTGATGATAACGTGTAATTCTGGAAAAAAAAAAAGTGTATGTCATGAAAGTTTATATAGAGATTTCCACATTATTGTGACGGGGTTTGGGTTTCTTTTTTCAGTATTTGAGAGCAGATTGTACAACAATTGCCTATAAATATTTAGTAAGGTTTTGAAAACTGCCTATGCAGATCAAGCATTTGATATTCATGGTTATGTCCATATTGTTAGAAAGTTAGTGTTACTAAGTGACAATGGATTAAGCACTAAAAAGAAGTAAGAATTGGAAAGTTTATTTTCCACATGAAAAGGAAAAAAAATCAATAAGTACTCAGATTCTATTTGTGAAACAAAGTGCTTTGCCTGATAAATAAAACTTGTTTCGAGTCATGTATCAATATATAATCAACCTCTCAAGACAGCCCTAGGACTGAACTACATACTAAGATGCCAACAAGCATTAGGAAAGTCAATGAAAAACAGAAATAACAGTTCTCCAAATGAAACTCTATCCATTAGTAACAAAATCAAAGATGATTAACATGCACATTGTTCACTCTTAATATGAGTAGTGTAATAAAGTAACAATACTTTTAATTAAAAAATAATTCTCGAAATTTTCAAGAGTAAGTTTACATTAAAATTAAATGAGAACAAAATTGTCAGTCTCTGTAATTTTTCCCTGATGCTTAACTGCATATTAAATTTTATTATCTGCTTCTAATTAGTTTCTGTTTTCATAAATGGATAATATTGTTTTCTTCTTCCTTATTGGACAAATTCTGAAAACTTAAAGGTAATTAAGATGACATGTATATTTACGGTTTTGTTGGAGTGTAAGAGTCTTTGCCTACTACTCAAGTAAGCACCAAAAAGATATAAAACCTCATTAAAACTCAGAAAATTTTTATATTTGGGAAAAAAAAAGGTAAGAAAATTATGAGTAAATTTTATAATTCTATGGGAACAATAAAGTATGTATCTCACAGTTAAGTTTTTAAATCATATCCTATTTAATCAGCTGGGACTCTAGAATTCTTTAAAGAGGTAATTTTCCTGACTGGCAAATCTGTTCTTCCTGTTACCAGTCTGGAAATCTGGGCACAATCAGATGTATTCCTGGAATTTTTTTAAAATTAGTATGCCTAGGGTCTTTTTTGGTAACAAATGTTACAGTATTTGAGCAACAGCATCACAACAGTACTAGCATTTTTCTTTAGGTAATGAAAAAAAATGCTATTCTGTCTAGTGAAGAACACTTTCCTCACACTTTCTTAATATTTTTTTTGCCCCTCTTGACTGTTTATAAACATTTTCTACATTGTACTCATATTTAGGGTATTCTGCTCATATGTGGGGAATGGGATATGCCAGGTAGAAAAATAAAAAAGATTGACATAAGAGTTGATTATTTTATATGCATAAAGTGATGTTAATAATTTAAAAAATGGCCTAAATAAATAACTAGATATATACTTGATTTTCTTAATTATAATTCGTGTTTTAGATAGATTTTGCAAGGTAGTAGTGTCAACCATGTTTTGATCATGACCCTATGATGATATTAATTAAGGTGATGTCAGAAATCTCCTAATACCTAAGGAAGGTGTTCTGTCGGAGGGCTTAAGCAAATAAATTCAAGAGGAAAATCCTGGAAATATCTAGCTTTTTATTTGAGAAGTTATGGTACACAGAAACCCTTGCAAAAATCTTTCCATGGCATAAACAGCCATGCTGCGATACACAGGTAGAAAAAAAATTAGCTTTGCTAAATTGAACCTAGATGAAGACCTGAACTAGATAGTACATCTAGAAGGAGAAATAGGGAAGGAAGAAGCCTTGCTCTTTTGGCTGTACATCACCACTCTCAGCTAAAACAAAGCAGATCTTTCATCTTAGGGTTTGCAGTGCAGACAATTCCTTTATTAGGTCTGGTTTATTATACATATCCAGTGCTTTAAAAAAATAATAAACATGCTTCAAAATATAATTCTGAATAGCTGTGCTTCAGTCTGAACAGTTGAACATCTTTTACTAATTACTTATAATCAATATATATAATTACTAAGAAGATGCAAAGATGTAAAAAAGTTTAGGGCGATAATATACTGAGAAGACAATATACAGATGCAGATTCATCTGGTTGTTAATACATGCACACAAGTTAATATGCCTTGCAGTAACAGTAAACAGTAACAGTAAAATCATGACTTGGACACATAAAAACATTATTGCAAGATGATACACTGCCACATTGTCACGTTCTCAGTGGCAGTCTGTATGCATGCTTTTCCTGTGTGGTAATCTTTGTGTAATTAAAAAGTAATTTGAAATAGTATATTCAAAGTATATATTACTTTGAAAGTAAGCTAGTTTGCATTTATAACTAGGTATCAATACAGTTCCATGGAAAGTTATCACTCAGCACTCAGTTATCACTAAGAATGGTAACTTCTAATACATGGCAAATTTCTATTTCACATTCTTTAGATACTAGTGTGTAACCATACAGGACATGCTTGGAAGGTAATCGTGTATTTTGACAAACCAGGAGATCTTCTTCTATACAGTGGATAAATTACTGAACATGAACTACAGATATATTACTGTGAGTGAAGAGAAACCAACACAAAAGTTGCTGTAGAGGAATTGCATTATTTGCACTGGTCAGTTAGCTACCATGGCACTTTGTCCTGTTGTTCAGTCAACAGCTGAAGAGAAGAGGGTTGAGATATTCAAAGCCCACCTGGACGAAGTCCTGTGTAACATGCTCTAGGAGAACCTGCTTTAGCAGGAGGGTTGGACTAGATGATCTCCTGAGGTCCCTTCCAACCCTTACCATTCTGTGATTCTGTGGTTCTGTGTGTAACAAACTGAAGAAACTGAGGTCTTTGCTTTCATTAAGAAACATAATGAGCTCCATCTGTGTAGTTCATTTAATAAATTATTGCACAGAACGTAGCTATCCACCTACATATTGATATGGACAAACAGGAATTCAACAGTGTACAAGACAGTACCTGGCAGGCAAAAATATGGCTTAGTAGTGTTTGGTGCTGGAGAAATTCTGGTTTTGTACAAGATATTTCTCCTGTGATGAGCAGGGAGTTGGACTCGATGATCATTATGGGTCCCTTCCAATTTGAGATATTCTATGATTCTATGATAGACTTTTTTAACATTGAAGTCAGTAAATAAGTGAAATTATCCCAAATCAGTAATTTTATTATAAAACCTGGAAGTTTTGGTTGTTTTTTTTTTATTTATTTACAATATCTCCTTGATTTAATAAGAATTAGGAATTATAAATTCATTAACTTTTAAGAATCTTGTTATTTTTGCAGGAGGTCAAGCTAGATATACAGTAAATATATAAGGAATAATTATTAATATATGTAATATTAAAATCATGTTTCATGACTTTAATGCTCTTATAAAACATTTATAAGTCTAGCTATGAAAGTAGCTGTCAATTTCTGAAGCATGAATAAACCCTAGATTTGTGCTCCTTAAAGTGTGAGAAATTCTTGGTATTAGATTTGTGTTCCCTGTCCCAGATGAATGAAGAACAGGATTGTTTTAAATGTCTGTCTTTCATACTTTCCAATATTTAGCTGCTTTAACATTGCATTAGAATGACAGGAAAAGACCCACAGCAGAACTTAATACAGACTTTGTATGTGAAATTCCCTGTAGATTGATTCTGGAGAGAGCTATGCAGACAAATATATTGGGCAGAGGGGTAATTTACTATTGTCTTAAGCCCTAAATTATCCTGTGTTTGAAAGCCTTGTTCAGATTAATGACCAGTGATGATGTGCTATTCTGTCTTACATTTAATCTTGGTATGACACCAAATATCAATGATGCTACTTCTAAATATTTTTTGACAGTGCACCACAATACCTGAATAAAGAATTACAGACCCCTGCAACTTTTCCTTACATACATCTTGGCATGTTTCTGCTAATTGGGCTGCACTGACATTTTAACACAATCACTTCAAAACCAATTAAGTTATGGGTGAGCATTTGATTATTTTGCAACGAAAGTGAATCCAAGAGAGCATGGGAGGTATACTTGTTTATTATGTATGCTCTAGTTCTCAAAATCATACTTACAAACTGCTAACTGTAAATGTGCTATGGACTGTTATTGTGTTATATACTTAGCAATAGAAATGGACCTTTAAAGTCAAGAAAACATACAGTTGTATTTAATGCATTGATTGTCAGCAATATTGAATTATAGCACAAGGAAATGTCAAATACTTTGTACGAGAAATGGCTGAAATGTAGAAAGTTAACTTTGTGGCATAAATTATTTTACAGCATATGTAGTTACTGTAAATTATTAATATAGGATACTTATGTTTTACAATTGTATACTCATTCTTTCCCTGACATAGTACCTGATGCTGCTGATAGAATCTGCTCATGTTTTCATTCTAAACTCATATCTAAATTTTCCCTTTTGTATTTAAAATGAATAAAATAAATGCATTAGTAATAATACTGTGATGAGTTGACCTTGGCTGCTGTCCATTTGCCCCTAAGCTGTTCTCCCAGTTCCCTTCCTCAACAGGATAGGGAGAGAAAATAAGATGAAAAACTTGTGGGTTGAGATAAAGGCAGTTTAATAAAGAAAAGCAAAGGCTGTGCATGGAAATAAACAAAAACAAAAAGACTTATTCTCTACTTCCCATCTGAGGGTGATGCCCACTTCCTGGGAAGTAGGGCCTCAGGACATGTAGCAGTTACTTTAGGAGAAAAATGCCTTAAAACCAAATGCCCCCTCCTCCTTTCTCTTAACTTTTATTGCTGAGCATGATGTCATATGGTATGGAATATCCCTTTGGTTAGTTTGGGTCAGCTGTCCTGGCTATGTCCTCTCCTAACCTCTTGCCCACTCCCAGACTACTGGCCTTTAGAGGAATGAGTATCTAACATTACCTATTATAGAAGACTACCTTACTTGGGGGAAGGAACAATTCAATTGTATTTTTAATTTTCACTATTATTTTGAAGTCAAAACACTGTATTTTGCATAGTTTTAAAGTCACAACTACAAAGAAAACAGATATTTTGTTGTCTTCAGTGGTGTCATTCCTGTGATTTTCTTTAATTCTCCTCCAATATTCTTTTGATTATCTATCTATCTGCATCATCGTTTATTTTGAGCAGTTCTCTTGGCAGGTAAGCTCAGTCTGAAAAGTCTCTGTTTGTGGAAATAAATCAGCAATGATGGCAGGATATAGACACCTCATTACCATGATATTGATTTCAAATGAGCATTTGTCTTGTCAGTGTTCTTTTAATTGGAATTAACATCTTTACAATTCTAATGAATTACTGTACTGTGATTTCAAATTCTGTTCTCTCTAATCTGCCCAATTACTGTAAAAGGGTGTTTTGTTTTTCTAATCCTAGAAGCTAAGTTGGAACAGATGCTTAGTTTCTAGAAAATAAGCTGTCAGACACAGAGGGCCAAATTTCAAGTATGTGTTATTTCAAGTATCAAAATCAGTTCTATTGTATTGCAATCACATTTTGACATGGCTTGATATTTAGTAGGAATAACTGAAAATAATTTTTATATATGTGCAATTCCAAGATTTCTAGAGTATGTAATTTATAATTTGTATTTAGTTGTTTTGCATTTGTGGTGGTCACTGCAAGCACTACATAGGATTTGGGAACACTGAAAAGGATAATCAAGAAACAGAACAGGAGGTGTCCTGCAGAATCTCAGTTGGTGTTTTTACCATTTGAGGAATGATGAATTCAATAGATCCCCAGGAAGCAACTGAATCTTTAATGCTCTGAGTCACACTGCGTCCAGTTGTGAGTTTCAGGACGTTTTTTATACAACAAGAAATGCATATTTAAGACTGTTTAAAAGAACATTAATGTTTCAGTTTCATTAGTCGTAATGATGACACTGTGTTCAAGAATCAGCAGTTAGGATTATTTGAATAAAATAGCAAGATAAGTTTTAATAGTTGCATTCAGTAAACACTGAATTTCTTTGTAAAAATTCCCTCCTGGAGATTTTTGAAAAATAAATTTTAACATATTTAAAATATGTTGTTACTTCCATGCATTAAAAATTAATACATATGCAAATATATACATAAATGTATGTATGGTATAGTATGTTTAATCTAATTAAATTTAATAGATATATTTAGATAGAAATCTGAAAATACAATAAGAACTCACATGTGTATCAATATAGACTTATTTTTTTGAATTTAAGGAGCTAAAATTCCATCCAAATGAATAAATTGTTACTATGGAATCAATTCTGCATATAAGAGTTCGTTCTGAAAGCCACAATTTTCAATTAACAATTTCATATCTTACCTATTCCGTCACAGCTCCATGGCTTGTTATACAGCATTTACCAAAGTGGCTATTTTCCAAGAATACCATAATTATCCACTGCAACAAAAGCAAACAGATGGTTTTGTTTTTTAACATAGCATACAATTTGACTTGTAGTTCATAGAACAGACACATAAGGATCAGGGTGAGCTGCTTTACACAAAATGTCTTTATTTTCTGACATATTTCACCACAAGTTTAGGAGTTTTAGGGAAGACAGTCAGTGGAGGAAGAAAATTAAATATTTTAGAATTCACAGGACAATATTTGAAGCTGTACTTTCAAATTTCTACTGTCTTCTCAAAGAGATTCTGTAACTTGTTTTCATTCTATGAACATTTTTTCTCTATCAGCTAAACATCAGAGCATTTGAAGTGATGCTACAAAACATTCCAAATTTTTCTTCCCTCTTCAGTTGTCTTCACAATCTGTCATTTGTATTTTGATTCTACTGCAGATATCCTTCTTTTGGCAAATACACCCTCAAAAACAATGAAACAGACAAAATTAGTGTATGTATTGTGAACTTTTTATGTCCCCTTGAATTTACTTTTGTGAAAGTAAAGGTTTTTTTCAAATATGGATCTTGAAATGAAAATTGGTGATTTCAGGTAACTTCTTAATGTGGCAAAAATAACACATTTGAACCACATTCAACTTCAGGAAGGATTTCTTTATTAATATTCTCCTAGAATTTCCCTTGACACAATTAAAGATCTCGATTGTTCAAGGTTAAATAAGTCTCAGTGGAATTTTGGGTATGTGCATATTATCATTTCTCTTTTTTTACTAACAATTCTATTCAAGAAGAATAAGTCTATGGATGATAAATCAGCTCAAACAATTTTAAGTTTTATTAAAAAAGATAAAAGGTCTTTTGCAAGTTGATTAGGTTGTATGTTGCAAAAATGTGCAGAAAGCATACATACATCATTATGAAAAAAATTCCAGCAATGTATTTTCTTTTCAGTTATGCAGATCACAGGAAGTAGGTAAAAGTATATACAACAGAGCATATTTATCTATCCTTTTTTTGTGTGTCTGTGTATGCAAATATAAAAAATAAATGGTACCATTTGCCACAGTGCAGCTGAGATATTTATGTTTGCAACACATATAAGTGGAAATATGTACTGTCTCTAAATGTGTCTTGGTATTACTTGCACAATAATTCAAAGAGGCTCAAGAATCAATTTTTGAGCCTTAAGGTATCCTGTATTTGGCATTGAACAGACTTTGGAGTGATCTGGAAAGATTATTAACCCTTTACTTAAGTCTGGTTCAAGGAATGGCCTCTAAGGTTTAAGAGGGAATATCCCCTTATTATTAATTATTATTAATATTCCCACTAAGGTTGGTTTGGGGATATTAAAATATTAATCGTACCAAATAAGCCATATAGTCTTCTCAAGAGAAAATAAATCACCTGTTATGAGGAAGATGGGAGGAAACACTTATATTTGTTTCTTAATTTGTTTCATTCCATCACTGAAAATACACAAAAGTTTAAAAAGCAACCAAAGCCATTCCCAGTTGAACGATCAAACACTCAGATCTCCTGATAAGAAGTGAAGTGCTTTTCTGATTAAGCGTTAAGAAGCTCTACTCCCAGTGCAGGGAAGAAGCATTCACAACTTTAATCCATTTCCACTAGGAAGCAAAAATCTATGATTTTTATCTGTACTTTTGATATCGTTTGCATACAAGGCCAGCAAAATAACTTTTAGTTTCATATCTTCTTAAGATCTCCTTGCTTATTTCCTTATCTCCGTAGTATACACATCAAAATGTCATCACACTTTTCTTTATCATCCCTCGATTATTGCCAGAACAAAGTTAATATCCTAGGAAAAAAGAAAAAACACTCAGATTTTCTTGGTCAATATACACAATTATTCTGGTTGTGGCTAAATGGCAGGGGACATTTGCATTCTGGTAAACTCAACAACAGAAGAACACAGCCTGGTAAATTTTTAAATTAACTTGCAGAATAATTTTTGCCTATGCCCTCTATTGAATGTTGAATATGTACTATTCAATATTTCTTAGGCATAACTGGGGGTGGGGGGAGGGAAGAGACAAGCCACATTCCAGGGATTATTTCCAGTAAGCTGTATGGGCAAGATCAAGCCATTTTGATATTTTGCTTCTGTCATGGTCCGCTAGTACTATCTTTGAATACTCATGATCTGGCCTGGTAGTGCCAAAAGTGTCCTTGTGTCATACTATAAAAGATTCTGTTCTAGAGGGTAGGTGGAGAGGGATTACTACAAGGTAATCATTTTATTACTACCCAGGAGCCACAATCTGAAGGGTTGGGTTGACAGTGATGAGTTAACCGAGTCACCTAGGAAGATATATCACTCATTAAAGGCTGCAATGAGCTGTAGAAGCAAAGAGGTATTGTCTCCAGTCAGATCTCTGTTGCTACTATGGTCTATTCTGGTCCCAGAGAATAGTTCTGGTGTAATTCAACTCCAAAGGGCCCCTACACAAAGCACTTTATGATCCTTTAGCTGGAACTAGGGATTTGCAGCCTACATGTTTGGGACCCTCATCCTTCAACCAACAAACATATTCTTTGTCAAACAAGAGCCAGGAATTTTCTTATCATAAATAAACATTAACAGTGAAAATTAAAAAATGGACTGGGATCATCCTATTTCTTCCTTCTTTATACCAGTACTCATAAAGACTTTAGTAATTCAGAGAATCAATCTCCTATTATCAAACCTCAGGGAATTTTAAAAGGGAAAAAAAAAAAATCTAGATTATTTCTGACTTAATTTAATTCTCTTTAAACATAGATACTTTAGAATGAATTTTGGAAAGCTAGTGATATTTTCCTGAGAGTGTGAAATACTTTTCATTTTTTCTGAAAATTCAGACATGCTGAATATGATAATATGCAAAGTTCAATGTTCTTCATCTATCTCTGTGTTTCCTTTGTAATTTTCACTGTCTTGTATAAGGTATATCAAATTAAAAAGTGGATATTTAATATACTTTTTTTTTTGTGGAGGGCTCAACTTGTGTCCATGAACTGACAATTGATATAATTCTTCAACTACTTGTATTAAGATACATTATTGTAATTTTCATGTGAGGT
Source organism: Gorsachius magnificus (assembly GCA_034008185.1). Lineage (NCBI taxonomy): Eukaryota > Metazoa > Chordata > Aves > Pelecaniformes > Ardeidae > Gorsachius > Gorsachius magnificus. Next base: position 59,838,983 of record CM067084.1, read on the forward strand.
GACAGAATTTCACTTCTTCAAGCTAAATTTTTAATAAATTATTAATTCATTTTATAAAAGTGAAAGTAAAAGTGGCTTATGACTTAATGCCCATTGAAAGTTTGCACTGAAATATCTGCTACCTGTAGATGTATTAAAGAAACTTGTAATGTGTTTGCAGACGAAAGCAAACTAATTTTATTTCCACCTTACTAAAATGAAATACTATTCCAAAGAATGAATCTGTTGTTGACATCTTGTTTCTTGTTTTACAATACAGATCACTTCAGAAGACTTTCTCTTAACCAGAACACTCAGTCTAGTTTTTTGATGCCATTTATTTAAGGGAAAAATATTCTCTATTAAAAAGGCTCAATAACCTTCTTCCTTGTGACAACAGCTGCAAAAATAGATTAGAGCCTAGTTTCAAGAGACTTAGAGAATGCTTAGTTTAAGACTTTTATTATTTAGAAAGCAAAAAATTATTAAACCAGCATATGATGCTGCTACAGTATGAAGACATGAGTGTTTCCTTTTATAGGTATCTTTCACAATATCAATTTTCTGAGACCCTCGTAGTTGTAACTGTGTACATTTCCCCAGCATGATAAAGCCAGCTTTTTTCCCTTTTCTGTTGAATTTGAACACGTAAATAGTGGAGTGTGACAGGCACATCAATAATTCACACTGAGTTACATTTGAAAGGTATCTGATGAAGCACTGGTCTGGCTATTCATTTAGCCTTGCTAGACAGTAATATCACACTATGAGAATTATGATGACTGGTGGGAGAACAGGATGTCATGTGAAGATCTGAAGGTGAGTTTCAGTACTTCACTCATACCATTTTTGAGAATACATTTCTATATCCCTTCTGAAATTCTGTGGTTTGCAACAAATATTTTGTTAGATTTTACACTTGTTAGTTTATTTGTTCTTTCTATATACTATCTAAAGATACCATGTCTAGGTATGTTTCAGTAGATACTTCTTTTGTCATCTCCTTCATCCCCATGAGATTCTTTTTGGAACCTTCATTACACATGGCTCTTCCTAATTTACAGTTATGTTCAAAGCTTGACTGCAGCTCTCAACCTTCCCATTACCTTTACCTCATTCTTCATATTTTTTTTTTTAAATTTATTTTGCAGGAATGAAGGAATCAAGCTACCTTAGGTCTTTGAAAATATTTAGATTTTAGTCAGATGAGCATGTCTATGAGACCCATCACTAGTACAGTGCTGCTTGTCAGTGAAGCACTCAAGCCGTGTAACATTTTAAACTCTAGACATTTTGTAAAATTTCTGGCCAAATGAGGTTCTGATTCTAATCAAAGCATCTCATTATTAACTCAGTAGAAATAATAAAGAACATCATTAATAGCTTTCAGAAAAAGTGTATGAAATCTATCTCGGCCTTCTTGAATGCTTTAACTCTCATGCATAGCTCAGAACTTCTCAGAAACAACACTCTAAAACAACACATGGAGTTGTTCTCCCATTCAGGATAGTAGCAAGATTCCCATAGTTGGCACAGGCCTAGAGAAAACCAAGTTCTAGGAATCTGCTGTATGGCCATGCACTACGCATTGCAATGTTATAATCAGTGCAAGCACACGAAAATGCATGCTCAGGATCTTCATTTCTCCAGAAAAAATCTGGGTCTTCTCATGCTATATAAGTGGTGTGTCAGAAAACATATGCAAAGTTTCTTTGAGTAATATACGTTTTACTACTACTACACATTCCTCACAATGTCAATTCATAAATGCTCCATACTTCTGTTATCAAGAAGGAATGATTAAAAAGTAGTCAATGTGAAGATTTCTATAGGAAGCAATAAAATGTATTAATTAAATTTATTCATTAAATTAACTCCGCCTTAATACAAAAATTACTTGGAAAAATTTGATAAATAACCTGAAAATTATTTGAATAAGTGAACTGATGTTAGAGAATTAAATGCAGTAATCTTGCTTGCTTTTAAACATACTCACTTAAATGTTATATTTAGTTTTGCTATGTTGCTGGCATATTAAAATGCTCTCCTATGTTTTGCTGCTGTCAACTTCATGCTCGTCCTACAGAAAAAAAATGTTTTAGTAACATATACAAAAAATAGTCAAAAGAAGGAACTCTTAAAGAATGATACTTCATATGAGTCTGCATCAGACTATTGACAAGATAGACATATAAACCATAACATGCATAGACAGTGGAATAGTTTTTGGATGATAGAATACTGTTTTTAAGTTATAGGTGTAGAATATATAACATTCAGATTATTTAAGGAAAAAATAAGATATTGGGTATTCTAGGGTATGCCTTAGATGATCTTTTACTTGTACTTCGAAGATAGCACTGTCTACTGGTCATGGAAGGTCATAATGATTAGATTAGATGACTAATGGTGAACCATAGATACCACCTGAAGTAGGCATAGAGAGCATTAATATTGGCAATAGCTGACACAGTAAATATGAGTATGCCTTGCACAGTGCAGAAAGGAAATTAATTACCTCAGACATTTAACAAAGCTATCCAGTTTAGGAGAACAGTTATCAAGACTCTACATACAAGGGAAAATCCTAGGTATCTCCAAGTGGTGATTCCACTTACTTAAGGTCTGAATAGAGTTGATTATATGATCACAGAAAGTAGAGGTTTTGTAAGAAAGCAGCACTTTGTTGTATTATAGACAGGAGGAAATGATGATCAATGAAACACATCTGAAAGCATTTTAATAACAGTTGACAAATACAAAGAATACATTGGCTACATTTTGATAAACATCCCTTTTTATATCAGAACCCTCTTACAAGTTGATATTTCCCACAGTAAGTATTACTTAAAGCTAAGAAGTAAACATATGACTTCTCTGAACCTAAGGTAGAATAGAAGCTTATTGCTTCTTGGAAAGTAACTATTTCCTTAAGTCTTTGGTCCGCAGCTCTTAACTTCAGGACCTCTTAACTTCAGAACTGTGTTCATGTTGATATTTGAGGTTGCATATATGTTCTGGAAATATGAAAAGCTCAAGGATATCTCAAGACTAAATGGAGAAAAAAATAAACCTATCATCATCAGACCACGGATATAACATGAAAGTCCAAGCAAGAAGAAGGAGGAGTTTGGTTAGAATTGTCATAGAAAACCCTCATATGGAATTCTTTCTCTTCAGATACAATATGTTTTCTCTTTGTAAAAGATTTTCTTTATAGTTCTTGACTAATAGAAAGATCTGAATTCGCGTTCTGCTGTGTCTGTCCTGAATAAAAACAACAACTGCAATTATTGTGTCATGTGTGGTGAAAGAAAAACACTTATACTTTATTTCTAATCCAGAAGCAATTAAAAAGACAGATAGGGAGAATTATCTTATTGCCTGACATGCTGTGGGAAAAAATAGTCATAATTCAGCATTACTGTTATGGATAAAGGACACAGAAAAATGTAATGTAAAAAGAAATGTAAAAAGAAAATGGCTATCACTATGAAAAAACTCATTAAGTAGTTTCACAAAACAGTAGCTCAGTCTCTACATATTATTTTTCTCACAGAAGATAGCAAGCTTAATACAGTCACATATTTGTGTTAAAAATATGAACTGGGCAACAAGGCTTCCTTCAAGCAGAGCTAAATGACAAGATTGCTGAAGCCAGTGACACTATCCCTCAACAGTTGTATTTTTATTTAGCAGTACTACTGCAGAAACCTCTCTATAAAAGGCATTTAATTCACTTCTGTTATTTTCAAATATTTATTTCATTTCTAAGGTGATTACTATAAGCATAAAAATCAGGGCTTAAACAACATCTATTGTATCCTTTTATCTGGCAGACATCAAGATTAAGGATATATTTATTTATACAAATTTATTTATTTGTTATAGGATAAAAGAATTTTAGAATATATCATGGTCGTATTATTTTAGTGCTGTAGCACTTTAAAAAAAATCTTTTATGAGAGACTGAGATGTGGGAAATATTAAATAGCCATGGACATTTCCTTAATTATGTTCTATAAGATTAGAACTATATCCAGTAAGGGGAATAATCCATACATATTCTTCTATCATATGGTATCTGAGAGATTACTTTGGAAGAAAATCATCCTGAAGCATTAAATTGATTTGAAAGTGTTATAATGTTTTTAGATTTGGAAAAAAATGCATTTTGTGGTATTATTAATGTATTGCAATTATGCATGACAGAAGACAAAAAATCCTAGTAGTGGTCATTATTTTATTCCTATTCATAGGACAGCAGCTTTTGGTTTTGCTAGCAGTACCGATAAATCATGAGATAGTTTTTCCTGAACATATTTTAAATAATACATTAAAAATGTTTTCACAGAACCACAGAATGGCAAGGGTTGGAAGGGACCTCGGGAGATCATCTAGTCCAACCCTCCTGCTAAAGCAGGTTCACCTAGAGTATGTTACACAGGACTTCGTCCAGGCGGGCTTTGAATATCTCCAGAGAAGATAACTCCACAAGCCCCCTAGGCAGCCTGTTCCACTGCTCTGTCACTCTCAAAATAAAGAAGTTTTTCCTCATATTCAACTGAAACCTCTTATGTCTCAGTTTGTACCCATTGCCCCTTGTCCTGTTGCTGGACACCACTGCAAAAAGTCTGGTTCCATCCTCTTGACTTCCATCCTTAAGATATTTGTATGTATTGATGAGGTCCCCTCTCAGTCTTCTCTTCTTCAGGCTGAACAAGCCCAACTCTCTCATCCTTTCCTCGTAGGGGAGATGCTCCAGTCCCTTTATCATCCTAGTTGCTCTCCTCTGAACTCTTCCTAGGAGTTGCTCATCTTTCTCAAACAGGGGAGCCCAGAACTGGACACAGTACTCCAGGTGGAGTCTCACCAGGGCAGAGGAGAGGGGGAGGATAACCTCCCTCCACCTGCTGGCCACACTCCTCTTAATGCACCCCAGGATACCATTGGCCTTCTTGGCAACAAGGGCACACTGCAGGCTCATGGTCAGCTTGTCATCCACCAGGACTCCCAGGTCCCTCTCAGCAGAGCTGCTTTCCAGCAGGTCATCCGCCAGCCTGTACTGGTGCATGGGGTTCAACCTCCCCAGGTGCATTATATCATATGATAACACTAATTTAAATACTGCACATTAGTAAACATAATCAGTAGGAAACAAGATAATAAAAATGTTTCAAATCCACATTAGTTTCTTATTGCTGCTTCAATTTATATTTATAATTCCAAAGTTCTAATAAAATATGTTTTGTAAAATTACTAAAAAAATAGTTGTAAAAGGCTTCAAAAATATAACAGCTCTTACGACTTCACTGAGTGGAGTACTTTGTACGTACAGATTAACAGCATTCTGGTGTGTGGTGTCATATTCAGTCAAGCCAGAGGGAAATAAATTTAGTAGGAAAATAAGATTAGATACATAAACATCTGCTAATCTTACTTAACTCAATGAAGAGATGTATGTCAATGTCAATGACTATTGGATCATACCTATTGAGTCATGAAGGTGCTTTTTTTATCATTGCATGTCTGCTAAATAATTGGAAGTATTTAAATTTAGCCAGCTTCATAGAATTTTGAGTCAGCATATAGTTTTCAGTAGTAATAATAACATCTGGTTGTCTGGTGTTGATTTAAGCAAAACCAACACTACCAATATTTTTTGTAGGCACAATTTCTAATTATTAACTGAGATTATTTTATGTAACAACTTGTTCCAAATTATCTTTTATGTTTCTAACAGTTTAGTTTTAAATTTGAAAGTTACAAATATATAACTACAAATGCCTGATTTCACATTTTCTGTTTCAGTTCACAGAAATACAAAATTAACTGGTATGTGAAGCAACAGCTAGTGCACTCATGATCTTTGCTGTTGTTTTTTTCATAAACTAAATGTTTTTTAAAACTTGATAGAAAAAGAAGAAGGGAAAAGATATCACTCTAATTTATGATTTTTCAATGTTTCTTCAGAGAAGTAAAGATTTCTACTTTTGCTTGTCTAGTTTGTGATGTACTGACATTAAATTTTATTACTTTGTTTTTTTCTCATAATTTGACATGTTTCTGTCATTTTAGAGAAGGTTATATTGGTGAAGGTTAAGAAACTGGCATCATGTTTTCTATTTAACATTTTTCCCCTGACATAATGAACATTTTTTCTCCATTTCTGCTACAGTCAGCACTGACCAGGATATAATAAAACAAGGTCTTCAACCACTTAAAATTGCCCCTGACACTATCTTGTCAGTTGTATCAGACCTTGAATGATACAGACGATGAAAATCTTTCAAGAACATTTTGATAGAGTGGCAGAGTATTTATAAAACCAGCAAAAATCATTTTCAGAGACATGAAGTAGCATAAAGAGTACTTGCTCAGAGCCAAACTGTTGGATCATATGTTCTACAATGTTTTTTTCCAAGGTTAAGGCGTGATGACTTTGCAGTATAATGTGCATTGACAGTATAGGTTCATTCCCATACATTCAAAAGCTTAAATAATATCTCATAGTATGTTTTATATCAGCAGCTTTTTGTATGCTTTTTTGTATGCTTTTTGAGTAATAGAGCATATGGGATATATTCTTACATTCACAAGCATACAATGTGTCAGCTAAGCTCTGTAAAGCCTAAGGATGTGTATAAATTTAAGAGCACTGAGATGAGAGGAGCTTTTTGAAAGTGCCACAGAAAAAGTATAAAAAATAATAATAATAACAACAACAACAACAATCACAGTCAAAGTAGGGAAAGAAAATATTCCTGATCCTTCATTCTAGAAGGTTTCTTAGGCTTTTATGCAGGCAAATTATGCCCTAAGTTAGTTAAAATCATAGTTTCAAAGAAGCACATATTAATTTAAGTCCAAAGGAAGAAATACAATGTTTAGAACGTGTGAAGCATATTCAGGTGAAGGTCTAAAGGAAGTATTGACACAGGAAAATAAGAGGGAAAAAGTTTCTCCTTTTATTCTAATTAGCCACATTCCTTGTCAGTAACTTCCAATTATACTTGAAAACACAATAGAACCCAACATCACAACTAGACTCCCATAGAAAGATATGCTGGGGATTTTAAATTTTTTTTGCAAGATTTATCTGTAGTTGGAACATAAAAGAGCAGAATTTCTTATCCATTCACTAATGACCACCATCATTTCCATGAGTACCATTTAAAATGAGAGTATGAGAGTTCACCTGATGTAACAATATTTTGTTAAATTTTATTAAGTGTATATCTTAAGTATCCCTTTCCATTGCCTACAAATTGACTTTTCACTTGTATAAAAGTGTATTTAATTTTTTTTAAAGAAAGATTAAATATTTCTTAAAAAATAAGAAAAATAAAATACTTTTCTTCATCAGTCATGGACATATTTTATTCATTTGGGGAATTTTATCTAGCCAAAAGCAGGATTAAGAATGGTACATTCCCATAGCTGTATTCCTATAACCTCAGGACAGACAACCACCTGGTACTTCCTGGCTAAACTTGTGCCCTTCACAAACACACTTTGTGATTATAGATGGTCTCTTAGATATTTGTACTCATGTCCATCTGTTCATATGGCACTATGCCTACATGCAAGTCAGCCTTTTCACTAATTCACTGGTGCTGGGCATCGGTGAGTTTAGCTTGGCTGTCTGGATGAAATTGCAGTTGCCATATTTTTTAGCTGCAGATACAATTCTGCCTCAGTGACATCAGTTTTGTGCTGGACTGACATGCCGCTTCACATATAATTACAGAGTGACAAATTTACACCTTCAAATCAGTAGGTGAATACTAATGAAATTCTTATAAGAGACAATAGCATCTCTTTAAAGTGGAGTAATCTGGTGAAAAAAAAAAAAAAAATCACGTTCTCCTATAATCCACTCAACACCATACATATTATTATTAGCTACCATCAGGCCTAGGCCTGATGAGATGCATTTGAAACAATGTTTCTACTGGGTCCAGCTGGGATGAAATTATGAACTTAAATTTCTTCATAGCAGTCTTTGCATTTGATGCTAAAACAGTGTTGGTAACACACCAGTCTTTTGGTTACGGCTGAACAGTGCTTACAGGGCATCAAGGCTTTCTCTCTCTTTCTCCCTGCCTCCCTCAAAATGAGTATACTGGGCAAGAGGTTGGGAGGGGACACAGCTGGGACATCTTACCCAAACTGACCAAAGGGATAAGTATGAACATACTGTATGATGTCATGGTTAGAAATAAAATCTTGTGGAAAGAAGAAGGAAGAGATGCTTGTTGTTATGGTGGTTGTCCTCCCAAGTAATTCTCATGCCCTGCTTCCTAGGATGTGAGATAACTTCCTGCCAATGGGAAGCAGTGGATGAATTCCTAGTCTTGCTTTGCTTGCACATGCAGCTTTTGCGTTTTCTTTTTAAACTGTCTTTATCTTGATCCATGAGACTTTTCACTTTCCTTCTATTTTTTCTCCCTATCCTCTGTGAGAGGAGTGAGTGAAAGTCAGGGTGGTTTTTTGGCTGCTGGCCAGGGTCAAACCATCACAATTCTAAAATAGCATTTATAGGCAGAAATTTTCTTTGAAAGATCTATATTTGCAGACTATTAAAATCTACACATGTCAGTAGATCATGTCCAATTCAGAAAAGTTTACATGTCCAGTAAAATACTGTATTTTTCAGATAACAACTGATTTTTGATTTGCAAAAACTCTTGAAGCTGTGGAAAAACATCTTTGGATTCCGGCAGCAGAAGAGAAATAATTAATACAATGCATGAAAACTACTAATGCAGAATTGTTGTATTTTGTAAATATCTGAAGAATAAATATATTTATGTCTTGATGTACAGGTGACTGACATTATATACTCTTGGAGTTTTCCAACAGATGACAGGAGAAGTAAAAAGAAAGAGCAGTGTTTGACTTTATAGTCAATGAACTACAATTAATCATTCAGAAAAATGGAGCATTTAAGATATTAACTGAAACAATTTCAGTTTAGAAAAGGGTAGTTTTGAAGGCTTTTTTCCCATATTTATCATATTATGCAATGAATATGCACACTTTTTTCTTTTTAGAATTCCAGGTAGCAAGAAATTATTTGACGGTAGACTGTTTAATTATTGGAACCACAGGCTGGGATAAAAATCAAGACAAAATGGTCATTTATTTACATGTGCATTATATCATGCTCTTTGTAGGAGAAATGCCATTTATGTCCTCTTAAGATGCTTTTCTAATGCAGATCAGAAGATGTCCCATACATAATGTCTCAAGGAAATTTAAACACATCATTTTTAAGCTATTAAATACCAAGTTGAATTACTGTGTAAAAGTCTCACTTTTAAAGGACTTATAAGGGAAACTTATTCTGTGAAGAGGGTTTTTAGCTGTACATCACTGGACCGTTAAGTATTCCAAGTCCTTACATTCTTTCTTAGTAGCATGTATTTCAGTAATGAAACATAGCTCACCCTAACAACAACGTACAAAGCTGGCTAAAGCCAGCTTTAAGTCAGTTCTGTATTGTCTAGGACTGAAACCATTAGATGTGCAAAGTATCCTTATCCTTTAAAAACACCCCTTAGAAAAAGAAGGACCTACAATAACTCTATTTTGTGAATAGAAATAAGAGTATTTGCAAAGCAGCTAATGGGACTGAGTGTAATTCTTCTAAAGGCAGATGCCTTCAGATGTCTTTAAATTAATTTATTGTATTTGGCAATTATGAAAAATGCAAACATATGCAAGGTTTACCTGTATGGAAATTGTGTAATTTTGTCAAGTTATTACTTCAGTGATAGGTGATTTTTTGTCAGAAAACACTGTTTCTACCCCAAGAATTCTGCAAGCATACGAGTGATTTTCAAAATCTGCTTGATGTTCAGGATGATGGGTCAGTAAATAGATCTTCTAGCTATAGAAGGAATTTAACGTAGGTTCATTAAGGGATGGGAATGAAAAGCCAGAAGTAAGTGAAGAAATGGTGCCAAAGGAGAAAATACATGTAAGTGAAGGCTGCAAGGGGGTTTTGACATGCCTACTTAGAGGGTTGGCATTTAAGAGCTTACCTTGATTGTCCGTATACTAATTCACATACCTTGGATGACAAGCAAGAACTGAAAGTGCAGCACTGTAACATTGTCAGATAAACAAAGACTTGGTGAAATAATGTACGACTGAAGCATTGTGTTAGGTGACTAAATGTCCTGTATGCTCTTGTCCTGTATGCTAAGGAGATCTTTGGCTGCACAGGCTTTCAGTATGAAACCAGAACATGCTTGTCAAAATCTGTGGGTCAAGACCAAAGGGAACTTAACTTTGGGGATGCTGTCATGGGAGTCCTACCACATTACAGACTGCTTCACAAAGAAGGTGGAAGTTCATAAAGCTTTCTGACAAAAATCTGTTACACATCCTGTCCTTCATAAAGGATTTCAATGACTCAAACACCTGCTCAAACACAACATTATACAAGTTTCTTGACTACATTTGTGGTAATTTCCTAACTCAAAAAGTACACTGGCAAATGGAGACAGTGCTCTACTAGACTTCTCACTCATTAACATTCAAGAACTGGTGGCAAAAGTCCTCGCTGATGGCAGCTTAGGTTGGAGGGATAACGACAAGATAACTGAGTCCAGCATTTAGAGGAAGCCTGGGAAAGAAAAATGTCTGAATTATAATTAAGGACTATAAATGCTTTCTTGCTAACAAAAAGGAGAAAGTATCTGATGTGTAAGTCTCTCTGTCCCAGTAGGATGACCATTATTGAGGAACCAAAGATAATGGAGCTGTAGCCTGTTGTTTGAGTACACCATGGGGTTTAGTGATGTGGCTTGCCCAGGAGATGGAGGTGATCAAGTGTGGGAAAATATGAGGAGCTGCAGCACCCATTCTCATCTGTCAAGTGAAGAACTAACTACAAAGCCTCTTTCACTCAGATGCTCAGTGAGCTCCTGTGGCAACTTCCTGGATTCTCTACCCTGCTCTCATGAGACTACTGCATCCAGCTTTGGAGTCTCCAGAACAAGACAGACATGGACCTGTTAGAGTGGGTCCAGACAAGGGCCATTTATCTTGGATATAAGGATGACATTTTTTATGATGAGGTTGGTGAGACACTGGGTCAGGTTGCCCAGAGAAGTTTTGGATGCCCTGTCGTTGGAAGTGTTCAACGTCAGGTTGGATGGGGCTTGAGCAAGCTGATCTAGTGGAAGATGGGTTTTAAACTAGAAGAACTTTGAAGGTCCTTTCCAATCCAAATCATTCTATGAATCTCTTTATTTCTCCCTTCTCAATTCCTTCAGTGCTCTGTTGAACAAGTGTAGTTTTGCTTTTGCTCTTGAAGAAAATTGAAGGCATTGCTGGACAGCCTTCACGCTGTCCAGCACTGTCTTCACACTCTAGATTTAGATTATTTCTGGTGCTTTCCTGCTGTGTCTCTGCTTTTCAAAATACCTCCCTGAAAATTGGAGAATATCTTTCAAAAGAAGGATTAGATTAACATTTTCTATGCTACTGGTTTACATTATGAGTTCAGAAGTGCTATCAGCATTTCTGTGACTGTTACATATTGTCTGAGTCAGTACAGTACTATCCCCAGTGTCTACAGCAATATGAAGAAATACGCCTTTATGCTAAATGTGAACATATGTGTGGATGGCTGTGAATGTCCTGTTTAAACAGAAGTCCAGCACTGTGGGCAGTATTGATGGACATCAATGTATATTCTGTGTGCCTCTGTCCCACAGTCAGGTCTCTTTGATCCCTTCTCTTGATCTGGAGACTCTCTTACTGAGGAACTTAATGATATCCACCTCACTCCAAAATACTAAATGACTACCCATGATCCTCAGCATGTGAAATATACACAGACTTCCCCAAACAGAGATTGGCTGGCTGTGAATGAAGGGCTCCTAGAAGGCAGCCAGGATTAGGACAAAACTATCTCAATGGAAAGAGAACAAAGTGTTGGTTTTGGGGTTGTTCTGGCATTAGCTCAAAGGTGTCTTTCAGAGCCATGTAGGTGGGGCAGAGGTTTCTGGAATGTCTGTTCCATCTGACAATTGCTTGCTGCTTCCAAAAGTAAAGAAACTTTATTGTGGGGTGCTGTGAGGCACAGTAGTAGTTTGGTGAATGTGATACTCTGTTCCCTGATGATGTCAAGATGTCATCATCTTATTCATATGCAATGGCCATCTGTGGTTGCCTGCCAGGTCCAATGTGTTCAGGAGCTGGGCCTTTCTACACTGTGCTGGCTGCAACAGTGTCACAAGGGATGGAACCAAGCCTTGCTGCCTATCTCTTGTGCAGATGTACTCTTCAGCTGTTGCTATTACTTTGTCTAACTGTAGTTGCCATTGACCATCACAATTTAAAGGGGGAAGCTGTATTTGTGTTTGCATTGGTTAATATTGTCCTCAAAACCAGAATTTACTTGTGATTACCCTGGAGAATTCTGGAGTCTACTTTGATGATTATGACAATTGTGATAGTTGTTCTAACAAAACACTGAAAAAATGTTTATAAGATAAAACTGAACAGGGGATTACTTCTGTAAAAGGACACAGGCAGATTAATGAGCTTGAAAAAATATATGAAATTAAACACACCTTAGCCAGTAAATCTCTCTTACATTTTCAGTTGCAATATATTTACTTTAAAAAATTATTTCAGATTTTTCTATTCATAGTTTACACTATCTCTATTTTTGCAAACTGTAATTTAGTATTACGACTATATTTATGTCTATATTCAAGAGACATTTTGCCAAATAAAGATTACTTGAGGCATTTTATTTTCAGTGTTATAATCAAAAACATCTAATTCATAAGGAAGCATTTTCTGAAGCAACTGAAAATATTATTATACTGTAAAGCTTGGGTGGGAGAAACTAAATTATTTTTCTCACAATGTCAATAAATATAAAATTCAGATAATCATAGAATCATAGAATCATAGAATGTTTTGGGTTGGAAGGGACCCCTAGAGGTCATCTAGTCCAACCACCCTGCAGTGAGCAGGGACACCACTAACTAGATCAGGTTGCTCAGAGCCCCATCCAACCTGGCCTTGAATGTTTCCAGGGATAGGGCCTCCACTACCTCTCTGGGCAACCCGTTCCAGTGTTTCACCACCCTCATTGTAAAGAATTTCCTCCTTATATCCAGTCTAAACCTACCCTGGTTTAGTTTAAAACCATTACCCCTTGTCCTGTCACAGCTGGCCCTGCTAAAAAGATTATCCCCATCTTTCCTATAGGCCCCCTTTAGGTATTGAAAGGCCGTAATCAGGTCTCCCCGCAGACTTCTTTTTTTCCAGGCTGAACAAGCCCAACTCCCTCAACCTGTCCTCATAAGAGAGGTGCTCCAGCCCTTGGATCATTTTAGTAGCCCTCCCCTGGACCCGCTCCAACAGTTCTATGTCCTTCTTGTGCTGAGGGCTCCAGAGCTGGACGCAGTACTCTACGTGAGGTCTCACCAGAGCAGAGTAGAGGGGCAGAATCACCTCCCTCGACCTGCTGGCCATGCTTCTCCTGATGCAGCCCAGGGTACGGTTGGCCTTCTGGGCTGCCAGTGTTCATTGCCGGCTCATGTCCAGCTTTTCATCCACCAGTACCCCCAAGTCCCTCTCGGCAGGGCTGCTCTCGATCCTTTCTTCCCCCAGCCTGTACTGATACTGGGGGTTACCCCGACCCAGGTGCAGGACCTTGCACTTGGCCTTGTTGTACCTCATGAGGTTCACACAGGCCCACCTCTCCAGCCTGTCCAGGTCTCTCTGGATGACATCCCGTCCTTCTGGTGTGTCAACCGCACCACTCAGTTTGGTGTCATCCGCAACCTTGCTGAGGGTGCATTCGATCTCACTGTCTAAGTCATTGATGAATATATTGAACAACCCCGGTCCCAGTACGGACCCCTGAGGGACACCACTCGTCACCGGTCTCCATCCGGACATCGAGCCATTGACCACTACCCTCTGGATGCGGCCATCCAGCCAGTTCCTTATCCACTGAACAGTCCACCCATCAAATCCATAGCTCTCCAATTTAGGGAGAAGGATGTTGTGGGGGACCGTATCAAAGGCTTTGCAGAAGTCCAGATAGATGACGTCTGTTGGTATTCCCTTGTCCACTGTTGTTGTCACACCATCATAGAAAGCCACTAGGTTCATCAGGCAGGACTTGCCCTTGGTGAAGCCATGCTGGCTATCTCGAATTATCTCCCTGGCCTCCATGTGCCTTAGCATAGCTTCTAGGAGGATCTGTTCCATGATCTTCCCAGGCACAGAGGTGAGGCTGACAGGTCGGTAGTTCCCAGGGTCTTCCTTTCTACCCTTTTTGAAAATGCGCACAATGTTTCCCTTTTTCCAGTCACCAGGGACTTCACCTGAGTGCCATGACTTTTCAAATATCATGGAGAGTGGCTTGGCGACTACATCGGCCAATTCCCTCAGGACTCTGCGATGCATCCCATCAGGTCCCATGGACTTATGTGCGTTCAGGTTCCTCAGGTGGTCACGAACCTGATCTTCTCCTACAGCAGGAAGGGTTTTGCCCTCCCTGTCCCCTCATGCCATCCATCAACTCAGGAGGGGTGGGGAGAGAGGTTCCCAGTGAAGACCAAGGCAAAAAAGGTGTTGAGTACCTCAGCCTTCTCCTCATCTGCTGTTACCAGCTTGCCAGTCTCGCTCATCAGCGGGGGTACGCTTTCTTTAACCATCCTTTTCTGGCTGATATACCTGTAGAAACCCTTCTTATTATTCTTCACATCCCTAGCCAAGTTTAGCTCCAGCTGAGCCTTGGCTTTCCTGACCCCATTCCTACACAACCGGACCACGTCCCTATACTCTTCCCAGGATGCCTGTCCCTGCTTCCACTGCCTGTGCAGTTCCCTCTTCCTCCTTAGTTTGACCAGCATCTCTCGTCTCAGCCATGCCGGTCTCTTCCCTTCTTTGCCTGATTTCTTACACCTGGGGATCGAGAGCTCTTGCACTCTGTGGATCACATCCTTAAAGATCTGCCAGCTCTGTTCTGTTCCCCTGTCCCTGAGGACCGTTTCCCAGGGAGTCCTTCAGACTATCTCCTTGAGGAGCTGGAAGTTTGCTTTTCTAAAATTCAGGGTCCTGACTATACTCTTCATTCTTCCCATTTCCCTCTGGAGCATGAGCTCTACCAGCGCATGATCACTGCAGCCCAGGCTGCCTCCGATCTTGACATTTCCGACGAGCTCACTTGCATTGGTGACCACCAGGTCCAGTATCGCATCCCCTCAGGTAGGGGTGTCTATTACCTGGCTTAAGAAGTTGTCCTCAATGCATTCAAGAAACCTGCTGGATTGCCTACAGCCTGCCATGTTGGTTTTCCAGCAGATGTCAGGGTGGTTGAAGTCCCCCAGCAGGACGAGACCCTGCGAGCACGAAGCCTCCCGGAGTTGGAGGAAGAACGCTTCGTCAGTCGGCTTCTCTTGATCTGGCGGTCTGTAGTAGACACCAACCACCAGGTTCCCTTTGTTGCCTCTCTCTCTGATTCTTACCCATAAGCTTTCAACCTGCTCGTGGCTATTCTTCAGGGCCAGCTCTTCGCACTCTAATGATTTCTTGATGTAAAGGGCAATGCCTCCGCCCCTCCTTCCTCGCCTGTCCCTTCTGAACAGCCTGTAGCCATCAATAGCTACATTCCAGTCGTGGGATTCATCCCACCAAGTTTCCGTAATGGCGATCAGGTCGTAGCTTTCTAGCAGCACGATAGCTTCCAACTCCTCTTGTTTGTTTCCCATGCTGCGCGCGTTTGTATAGAGGCATTTCATCTGAGCTGTTGGCCTCGTCACCTTCATAGCAGAACACCCCTCATTTACTTTGAGGTGCTTCACAGGCTTTTCCTTGTTGGCTCCTACTACCTCAGGAGCCTCCGGCTCACCTCTGCCAGATGTCAACTTCTCTGCAGTGCCCCTGGCACACTGCTGGGCAACAGGTTGAAGGCTCATACTAGCCCCCAGTCCCTCTAACCCTTGCGTTTCATCCCCTAGCCTGTCACTGGCAAGCCCAATAGGTTCCCCTTCCCCCTTCACATCTAGTTTAAAGCCCTGTCAATGAGCCCCGCAAGCTCCTGGGCAAAGACCCTCTTCCCCCTTTGAGAAAGATGGCTCCCATTTGATGCCAGCAAGCCCGGTGCCTTGTAGACCATCCCGTGATCAAAGAACCCAAAGTTGTGGTGGCGACACCAGTCGCGAAGCCACATGTTAATAGATTGAGTCTGCTCATATTGCCCCGTGTCTCTGCCCACCACTGGAAGGAGCGAGGAAAAAATAACCTGTGCTCCAGATTCCTTCACTAATCACCCCAAGGCTTTGAATTCTTTTTTGATTACCCTCAGGCTACTTGCTACTTCATCTGCCATTGCACATCATGAGCCTTTGTCTGTCCTGAATTAAGAACACATCTTTTAAGAACAAAATTATTCCATAGATTCATTTCTAGGTAACAAAACTATGCACTGTCTTTAAGAATATGTT
Source organism: Gorsachius magnificus (assembly GCA_034008185.1). Lineage (NCBI taxonomy): Eukaryota > Metazoa > Chordata > Aves > Pelecaniformes > Ardeidae > Gorsachius > Gorsachius magnificus. The sequence goes on from CM067084.1 coordinate 59,855,455, forward strand.
CTGACACTGAGAATAAGGAAAACCAGGATTATTCTAACATCTAGCCTTTTCTGTAGATGATAACATAGGCTGGAGGTCTTGTCTGCACAGTCCTAGAATATAGCAGAAGTCACTGTCATTTATATGTGGTCATTGTCCCATTGAATGGTCACATAGGATTTGAGAAGTACGGGTGGCACAGTGATTTAGTTTGTAGAAATTCGCTACGTAAAATAGTACTTTGAATTACTTAATGCAATTTTTCATGCATTCGCTTCTTGGGCACATCTCTCTTAGTACTGAGATATCTGCTAGAAAATGATGATCTAAATTGTGCATACTGATAAATAAAGACTCACAAATTTTTCTCTAAGAGGGGACTGATGGAAAATGCAAATATGGCTACTAATAAAAAGCTGTGCTTCTTGAATGCTACTGATAGCAATCATATTACCTGAAAAGATTTATTATTTACAAGCATAAAACAAATAGATATTAGCTTTCATTTTTACATTCCTATGAATATATGCAGCCTTTGCAAAATTATAGAAATACAGAAGATTGATATCAGTGAAAGGAGTAATGGTGTTGAATCCATAGAAATAACACATTATCAAAAGTACATACAAAAAAATTTAATTTTTTCTTCTTTTTATACTAAAGTAAGTTTATTGATTCCAACATATTATTTATCTGCATAACATAATAGAGAGAAGTTTTCCTACATTTTTCTTGAATTAATAAAAGGTAATTTAAGGATGATAATGAAAATTCTTTTGTTCTTTTTCTTCTCTCTTCCTTTCAGAAACTTCAGTTTGAAACATAATCTCATCCATCATTTTGAAGAAAGTAAGCTTTTATTGATAAAAAGCAGTAATCCAAGCAGAACTCCTATTAAAAGTTTCATTTCCATAAGTATTCTCCTATGGGGTTCTTATATACATCTATTTTGCTGTAGCACACTGCAAAAATAAAGTTGGAAATACTATACTTAGCTTCCACTAGAGAGACTTTTCTTACACATCTCTCTTGTGCATATCAAATTTTCTCAGACTCAATGATATTAATACAGAAGTTGCCAGGAAGTTTTTGTTTTCCTGCAGTCCTCTTCTCTCCTCCTTTTATCAACACATTTGAATGGTAAGGGCAAATCTGTGTATATTGAAAAACCTCTTCCTAAATACCATGAATGTGCTATGCAGTTACTCCATGTCAAGGATGAATTCATATTTCCTAATTTAGTCATAGCCATTTCTAGAAAGAGATTTATTCAGGCTAGTCTTCCTTTTAATCGTCAGGGGATTTTCAAGCATATTCAGCTTAGTTTAGAAGTCTAGGCTGGCTGTCAAATACCCATACAGCTAAAGCTGAGGGACATGAATCAAAGGTCAAGAAGCTGCAAAGGGCAGTAATGATACTTTTCTGCCCAGATGCGGGCAAAAGGGCCAGATATGTACAAAGCAGATACAAAAAGTTAGGGAGACTGCACAGTTAAATCTTGTTCACTCTCTTCATCATCCTTTCAATCTGTACTTCACCGAAGTGTTGTTTTTCCCAGGATAAAATCTGGTACGCTGAAGTAGAAACTCTCTTGCTAAGGCAGAAATTAATTTATGATGCCTGACTTCCTTCAAATATTTAAAACAGATCCATTGCTTACTTGAAATAATTTCCTACTGAATGAAAAAATCCAAATTTGATATTTTCTTTTCCATGGTACTGCGGCAAAGCCAGTGGACAGTTTTCCACTGATGTCAGTAGGCTTTGGAGGTAATACCAAGGACCTGATCATCCAGGCCATTTTACACATGAAAGCATATTGGTTTCAAGGAAAGTTCTGCATACAGTAATATATGAGGATTGAGTTTGAAGGTGAAAAATTACTTCAGATTTCTAACATATTCATTTTAATACAATGCTTTGCTGCTCTTAATAGTACAGGTTTCCTCTAGGACTACTGCTCTTTGCAGTAAAAGATAATATAGCTGTGTGGTTTCCGCAGATATGAAGACACTGTCATATGTGCTTACAACTTATTCACCTAAACTTCCAATGCCTTAGCTATGAATAACTCTATATAGAAACAATATTTACCATCATCTATTCTATGTTAACTGCCAATCTTAAAACATTTTAGCAAAAATATATTTCATTTTCAGGGGAAGTAAAACAGCAGTGCAATGATCACTGCATTTAGAAATTTCAACCTTCTTGTTATATGCCCAGTAAATATTTTTTATAGTTCTTGGTTTTTTCATTCTTTATATGTTATACCTTTTTCTATCACACCATCTGTGTAGAATAAATATTTAAAGATATAATTTTCAAAATTCTTCAGTACTTCTTCACTTCATTTTTCATAAAGCTACACCTCAGATGCTGCAGATGATTTGCAAGACTTTCCATGTTAGGCCCTGCATAAAGTCATTGCAGGAGTTGCTTGTCCTTACAACATAAACAAAGAGAGAAAATAAAAACAGGAGCATGAGAAATCAAGTTTGATGTTCAAGGCCACTGAAGCACATACCAGGGTCAATAAAAGAAGCTAGGTTTCCTGTGGCTCAATGCTCTATCATTGAATCATGATGGTTTTGTTTATTACAGGGTTTTTTTTAAATGTTTGCAAGATGGTATAAATAATTTTGTTTACAAGAGCAGAATTCTCACCCTGCCACAACATCAAGATGAAGACTATTTAGACCCTCTGCACCCTGACATTTCCATGAAACAATAAGGGAAAAATGCATAAGTCATTGGAAAGAATGTCCTTAATGCAGTTACATGGCTGTCAAACCTTTCCCTTTTCCTAGAAAAAGAGCTCATGTCTTCAAACCTTGGCTGTCTTCATAGCACTTAAGAATGATGTCAGCATCCCAGCAGAGTATGAGACATCTTTTTCCGATGACTTAAAGCCAACTAGTCACTGAATCAAACATTCTGAAACACCTTATGGATGATGTCTTTTTAGAGACTCAGTCTTGCAAATCTGAGTAGGCTGGCCCTAGTACAGCAAAACCCTTATTCAAGTAGCCCGATTGTCTTCTAATTTATTTATTTTTACTATTTTTTTTTAGTTTGAAAGCTATTGAAAGCACAGCTTGCATTTTTTATAATGTTTTGTTCACAACTTCATCCTGCTTTGCAAACTGAAGTTTCTAGGGGACAGTATGAACCATTAAAGTGGATATCTTTGGAAAGCTCTTCAGGTTCCTCAGGTTTTATTTTTAATTTTCCTTCTGTTGTTTAGACCTATGTTCAGAAATTCATCCCCTATTAATAACACAATTATCCTTGTTAATTACTTGGCATCAGAGAAATTATTATATGTTACAGTTGTATATTATTGAATATTGAAGCTGGAAGAAAGATCAATGTGAATTGTTAGAAAAGCATGAAGTACTTGTGTGAGTGGGGACTGAAAAAACACTTTCAAGACTGCTAAACAATGCCTGGATCCTGATTCTGTAAAAAAGAAAAATGAAGAAGAAAAAAACACCACCACTCCCATCTCCCCCAGTCATTTCTATGGTTTAAAAGTTGGAATGATCATCAGAGTAACTTGGGCAGGAGCTCTAACACCTACTAAATGTGTTTGAATTTTATTTTGATTTTAGATATTCATGAGAATATCCAGTTATTGATCCAAAGACACCAAAATAATACTAAATACTAATGTGACTAAGATGTAACTAATGTAATTGAGATGTGACTTTTAATGACTGGAAATAGTTTGCAGGTCTGGGTTATGAAGGTCTCTACTATTGTATTTATTTATAGATGTATGCTTGGGAAGAGTGGAAACTCATGGAATAATGTTAATTAAAATCAATAAAGAAAGAAAATAACAAACTGGAAAAGATGGCAAACAAGAAAATTTAGAAACATTGATAAAGTGTCAACATCAATCAACATCAAGTCTTCACAAAGTTACAGTGTCCTTATTTTGGTTGATTTAGATTAAATCCATTTGGAATTAACCCAAAGACATTTTGACTCAATTGACTTAAATTGACTCAAAGGCAAATGTTGAATGAAGTTTTAATCTGATATCTTTATCTCCATGAAGAGCTTCAGTATCATTTGAGTGAAAAAGAAAGTTTGCAGAATTGTTATGCATTATTTTCAAAAGGAGTTTAGGAATATGGCTATAATTCCTACTAGTTTTCATCAGTAGTCAAGAATTTCCCTTCTCAAGTTCTTTAAACAATGCCTTTATTACCCTTCAATTAGCTTGTTTTTTTAAAAGAAAAATAAAAAATTCAAATGTATGTTTAGAATTCCCTACCAATTTTTCACTGAGTTAAGTAAGTTTCACTAGCCCTTTGATAATAGATATATCCCTCACTGAGTTTTTTGGTCATTCTTTACAGAATGAAAATAATTGTCTGCTACAATACTAAATCATTTTCCCCAGGAGACATGCCAATTAACTACTTGTCCCAGACCTATGTCAGCTATATATAGCCAGTAATATTTTAAAATTGTTTAATCATTTTCTTTGTTTTACAGATATGACATCAACGCTTATACATATGGCAATCATCACAGCATGCAAGTATGGTCTTAACTTTACAGATGCTTTCAGAAAAAAAGCGTGTACATCAAACTGCATGAAATTCACCAGGTTGGACGGGGCTCTGAACAACCTGATCTAGTTAGCAGTATCCCTGCTCACTGCAGGGGGGTTGGACTAGATGACCTCTAGGGGTCCTTTCCAACCCAAAACATTCTATGATTCTATTTGTATACGTGATAATTGCAGACTTTCTGACTGGAGTAATTTGAAGTCTTGTTGGCTAAAAGACAAATGCCTTTCTTTTCTCCTATATATACATTGAATCCCACCCAGAAAGATAAATAAAACGTAAAAATAACTGTTAATATTAATAAGGCCTTGTTATGTTCAGAGGGTATTTCCTTTATTATTTTAAAGAAAAAATGGTGTTAAATGAAAGGGTAAAATAAAATTCCCAAGTAAATGTTTCCAAGATTAAACAACATAGAAATTTATCGAAATTTTCATGATTTATAAGATAATAAATTAGATAGGTAACCATACAGCTAATGTTAATTGATGACTGTATAATTAGAATAGTGAAATCCTGAGAGACACTGAATTTTGTGGCAAAAACTCACCATACAATAGAACATGCAAAATAAATATTCTCAAAGAGGTAAGTGCTACCTGGTCTATTTTAGTTATTCATGAAGGCTTTTGCTGAATATATAATACATGAGTATTTTGGAATAAATCTAGGGAATAATGCAAAAGGAGGCACAACCCTGCAGTATTTTGATCCTTATATTCCGTAAGTTTATTGTCTTAAATATACTGTAATTTTAAGTGATAAAGCTACTGATTTTAAGCCACAGTTTGCTTATTCTGTCCCTTGAAATAAGTTAATAAAATAGTTTAAAGTGATAAAGACAGAAAAGAGAAAAAATCCAACATTATTTTGACCTAAAAATCACATTTTATTTATCAGTGACAAACCCATAAATATATTTGTGAAACTTTTAAAACTTTGTATCTATTCTTCACAGTTGTCCCGGAAAATTATGACAATTGTTACAATTATTACAAAGAGTAACATTATAATAATATCTATTACTACACTGTTTATGTATTAATTTATTTCAAATAAGCACAAAAGGATGGACTTGGATATTTAATTCATCAGGCTAAGAAAAGGCAGTTCTGTACTATATGCACACAAAGAATAAAATTAAAGTAACAACAAATAAAGTAATAATAATAATAATGTAAATTAAATTTGTGCTTAGGAGTCTTCTACTGGAATTTACTCTTCTATAAGATAACAAAAAAAGTTTAGAAACCTCATTTCTCTTGCCTTGTTTCTTGTATTCCCTGACCACAAAGCTACACTAAGGCTTTGTAAATCTCTCAGGATCTCCTCTAATAGCTATGACAAATTATGAAATTTAATAGATTAAGATTTTCAAAGGGGTCATGAACATTTTCTTTTCCAGCCACCGGGATATAGAATCACATATATACTGTAGCTCTGTCTTAGTACCTAAATAAATATAAACCAGAAGATGACAGCAGTAAGGATTAAGAGAACATCAGCTCAGAAAAACAATAATCTGAAGGTTAGAAAACTGCTTTGAAAAATAGGAAGCTGAAGCTCAAATTTATGTCCAAAACCAAGAAAAGTGACTTGAGTTCTCCACATTCAGGCAAAAATTTCAGCCAAGAGGGTTAGAAGTAGGTTTACTTCTTCATACTAAAACAGAAAGAAAACAGAACAGAAAAGCAGAAATACTAATACAATAGTAGAAGAGATGTTTAATATGCAGACCTACTCCAGAAGAGTACAACCTACAATAAATAAATAGTTTTAACCACTTGTGATCATAAAACCTCACACATTATATGCAATACTTAATTTTGGGTAATTGCCTGTCTACATAATGGCTATTATTTTAAGAGAGACAAAAATATTTGCTTTCTTGAGTAACTGTTGAGTATTGGTGGTTACTGTTAAACTAGTTAAGCTGTACTTCAGTTGATCAGTACACCCTGGCTAATACCTGGATAAAAGAAGAGCCAAACCCCACAAATTAAACTGTTTTCTGCTAATTTTTCCATATTGGTAGATGGAAACTGATGGCTAATAAGGAACAAGGGTCTCCACTTGACTTAATTAAAAAAAAAAAACAACAACTCTAGACATAAGGATTCTGTCTTCTGAATTGTCATGCTTTGATATTTTTCAGCAATACCAGGTGAATAGTAAAGTCAAGACCCTGAATTTTAGGAGAATAAACTTTCAGTTTAAAGAATTTGTGGATGGGGATCCCCTGGAAAACTGCCCTCAGGGGATAAAGTAGCAGAAGAGAGCTGACAGCTCTCTTGGAGTGCAAGAACTCTTGATTCACATGTGTAAGAAATCAGGCAAGGAAAGCAGGTAACCAACATGTCACAGTAATGACATCCTGGTCAAACTGAAGTGTAAAAAGGAAATGCACAGGCAGTGGAACCAGGGACAGAAATCCTAGGAAGAATATAGGGATGCTGCCCAGATGTGTAGGGATAGAATCAGGAAAGCTAAGGCACAGTTGGAACTGAATTTGGCAAAGAATGTGAAGAATAATATGAAGGGCTTCTACAGGTGCGTTGCTCAGAAAAAGAAAATTAAAGAATATAGATGTCCCCAATAAATAAGACAGGAGAACTGGTAACAACCAACATAGAGAAGGGTGAGGTACTCAGCAGGGGGTTTTGCCTCAGTTTTCATTGTTAATCACTCTTCCCACATCTCTCAAGTCTCTGAATCTCAGTGAAGTGCCTCCCATTGTAAAAGATTAAGTTCAAGACCACCTGAGGAACCTGAACATGCACAAGTCCATGGGGCTAGATGAGATGCATCCTGGGGTCCTTAGAGAATTGACTGATGTAGTTGCTAAGTCACTCTCCATCATATTTGAAAAATTACGACAGCCAGGTGAAATCCCTAGTGACTGGAGAAAAGGCAATGTTGCACCCCTACATATATACCTTAAATCCCACCCAGAAAAAAAAAAACAAACAACAAACCAGGGGGACCCTGGGAACTACCAACCAGTTACCCTCACCTTTATGCCTCATAATATCATGGCACATATCCTCCTAGAAGACATGTCGAAACATATAGAGGACAGAGAGGTAGTCGGAGACAGCCAGAGTCACTTCACCAAAGGCAAATTGTGCCTGACTAAACCAGTGACCTTCTACAACTGAGTGACTGCATCAGCAGAAAAGGGAAGAGCTACAGATTTTGTCTACCTGGAATTCTGTATGGGCACTTTGATATGGTCCCCCACAACATTCTTGCTGCTAAACTGGAGAAATATGGCTTTGATGGATGGACTACTAAATGGACAAGGAATTGGCTGAGTGGCCACGACTGAAGAGTTACAGTCAATGGCTAAATGTCCAAGTGGAAACCAGTAACAACTGGTGTCACTCAAGGGTCTGTACTTGGACCAATAGTATTTAATATCTTCATCAATGGCAAAGATGGTGGGATTGAGTGGACAGTCAGCAGGTTTGCAGATGACTCCAAGCTAAGTGGTGTGGTTGATATGCTGGAGGGAAGGGATGCCATCCAGAGGGACCTTGACAGGTTGGAAAAGTGGGCTCATGTGAACCTCACAAAGTTCAACAAGGCCAAGTGCAAGGTCCTGCACCTGGAGTGGGGCAATCCCCAGTATCAGTATGGACTAAGTGATACTGGACTGAGAGCATCCCTGTGGAGAAGGACTTGGGGATAATGGTGGATGAAAAATTGGACATGAGCTGAGAGTGTATGCTTGCAGCTCATAAAGCCAGCTGTATCCTGAGGTGCATCAAAAGAAGCATGACCAGCAGGTTGAAGGAGATGATTCTGTCCCTCTACTCTGTTCTCGGGAGACTCTGTCTGGAGTACTGCATCCAGCTTTGGAGTCCCCAGAACAAGACAGACGTGGGCCTGTTGGAACAGGTACAGAGGAGGGCCACAAAAACGATCAGAGAGCTGGAACACCTGTCCTATGAAGAAAGGCTGAGAGAGTGGGAGTTGTTCAGCCTAGAGAAAAGAAGGCTCTGGGGACAACTTATTGTGGCCTTTCAACATATAAAGGGGGTTTATAAGAAAGATGGAGAAAGGCTTTTTACCAAGGCCTGTAGTGACAGGACAAAGGACAATGGTTTTTTACTGAAAGAGGGTTGGTTTAGCTTGGATATAAGGAAGAAATTTTTTATGATGAGGTTGGTGAGACACAGGACCAGGTTGACAGAGAAGTTTTGGATGCCCTGTCATTGGAAATGTTCAAGCTCAGGTTGGATGGGGCTTGAGCAAGCTGATCTAGTGGAAGATGGGTTTTGAACTAGATGACCTTTGAAGGTCCTTTCCAATCCAAACCATTATATGGTTCTATGATTTGATATCTACATGTTTTTAACAAAAGGTATGCTATTCCTTACACATCCTACAAAAAATGATTTGCAAGTAAATAACATTTCCAGGCAGTCTAAACAGTGATTTTTGTGCTGTTGGACCCTTAGCTTTTTTGCATTATATTTATTTCTTTATATGGGCTACTGAAGCCAATCTACAGCTGTCTGAAGTTCTAAAAATCTAGTGTTACTTAAAGCAACACAGAAAATAAGAACAATTTGCAGTCCTGGCCTTTAATCTCTAGAGGAACATAGAGGATTCTTCCCCTTTCTTCTTGATTTGGTAATAGTTTCACTAGTAAATAAGAACTGTTTAATTTTTTGGAAGCATATGGGATAATTGTTTCATGCTGTTAATTTACAGCAGCTGTTCTTTTCTTGGGGCTTCTTAAAGCATATTTGTTTGAACTCTAGCTTGTTTTTGTTTGTTTGGTTTTTTTTTCTTGACAGATTTCTTGTCTATTTCTTGAAATCATGGTGCTTGGTTTTAAAAAAAAAGAAAAAATAAATCAAGGATAGGCATTGCAAAATGACTCAGGTTAATAGAGCCAACTTTCCTATTTATAAACTGAATAATCAGCTTTGTACTTTATAATCATATTTCACAGGTAGATCAATTACTCCATTACTACTTCTAGAGACAAGAAAGTAAATACATTAAAAAAAACCCCACAAAACTCCACAATAAAAATAGCTTCTAAATAACATAATTTCTATTTGGTAAAATAGCATGAAAATGAATATGAAAACCAAGCTAGATGAGCTTCAGATAAACAAATTAAGGAAAATAATTTTTGTATTCTTGAATAAATTAATCTCTGTATCTAATTACTGCAAACCAAACTCACTCAATTCCTACAGAAGACAAAAACCATGCAGCTCAACCCTTCTTCATCTCATATGACACTGTGTGTTAGGGAGAGTTCATTTCATTAAATGTCAGATTATGTTAATCTCATCATGCTGTCTTTCTCCTACCTTTCCTTTAGGCATATAAAGCTGTAGACACAATCTGGATTAAGGGCAAAATACACCAAAATATTCTGCCCCAAGCGCTAGGCATAGATATGTTGCATTTCATACCAGAAATGTTCAAAAGCACAGCTGAATCATATAATGATTTTACTATCCATTCTCTTCAGATCTGAGTATTAATTGCCCTATTTGAAATATTTTTCCCTCATTTTTCTCTGTTGATTGCTGCTTCTACATTGGCTGTGTATGCATGAAGTTCTGACCCCGTTAAAGTGAGTGTGAGCTTATTTAAATACTGCTTAGGCTTATGGAGATTCAACATGTTTCTAAGTATAGCAGCCTTTTTTCTGGGTTCTTTTGTGTGACAAAATGATAGATAACCAAAGAGAAAAGATGAAGCAAGTGCTATTGCTGTTCAAAGACCAGCACTCTCACCTCACGGGTAAAACAGAGCAAAAAAGGGAAGATTAGAAACAAAAAACAAAACAAAAACAACCACCCCAAAAAAACAAAACAGGAGGCTGGGTGGGGCTAGTATATGGTGAATATTTTTTAAAACATCAAAAAGGGTGAAAAGAAAGACAAGAAAGGTTATAAAAAAGAACATGTGGTAATGGGGCAGGATCACATTATTTATACTACATGCTACTCATTCCACAGTTTGAGGTTTCATGTTTTAGGACAGTTTCATGGACATTTCTGAAGTGCACTGCCTGAAACATATGTTTCCCTGTCTTCTATTTTTGTTTAATGATGCAGTTCTAGAGGAACCTAAAGCCCTAAAATGCAGATTATTACAAATGCTACTAATCTAGCAGGTACAATTTTTATTAGGAAACTAAAAGCTCTTTACTCACCTGCAGTCAGGAGGAAAAAATGGATAGAGTGGTATCTGTGCTTTCACGCAAGTATAAATAGAATTCAGCCACCATGCATTAACACATATTCCCTCGTTAAAGCATAATGCTCTCTCAGTTTGACCAGAATGCTATTCACAGCCTGCTATGTGAAGGGCAGCTGCTTTAATAATTACTCTTTGAATGTAGGTTCAGAATTGAAAGCAAAGTTCATTAGCTAAGTTTGAACTAGATAGGCAGGCCATTTTTAACATCTTTGAAAACATTTTACACAGACATTGTTTCCTTCACTGTTTATTTGGGGCTCTGAAGTGCTGGTCTCTTTTTTTAAGGGTTAATTGAATAGACCATATGGGAAATGACTGAATTAGAGATCCATTAAAACTGTTAATTGTGAAGAAGTTAATTGTTCAAAGTTATGACTTTGTTTTGACATCAAGTTTTCAAGATTTTACACTAGGTGAAATTACTATTACTTGTCTTATGGGACTTGCTATTTATGGTATTCTCCTGTGGTTGAAAAGAAACCTGCTAGAAGAAAGAAAACAACTTTGCATTCAGAGTATGAGTTCAGATTCTTTTTTTGGTGTGTATCAGGGATAAATTTTACACAACCTGGGAAAATAGAGAACTTAAAATTATCTTAGTGGGATTTTTCCTGTCCTCAGGATATAAGAAGATAGGAGGGTATGACAAAATCCAGAAGATAACAAATGGCTGACAAAAAAAAGCTACCTATTTTTTTCCCTCAGGTATTTACCCTTAAGACATTAATTTTATCGAGTACTGAACTCCAAGTGAGTAGCCAGGAGCAACATCTTCAGGGATGGATCTAGAAAAAAAAAATAAAAATGTTTAGGCTTTAAATGATTAAAAAAAAAGCTTTAAAGTGAGGAATGGCAGGAGTATCTCATGGAATTTTCAGATCTGATAAAAATATGCAGCAGGTAAATGACAACATTGCCTTGGAGGAAGAAGTAGTAGAATTCTAAGGGAAAGAACTTATATTGATCAATACAAATCAGAAAGATATTTAATCCAGTAAATTGTCAAGGTGAGATTAGAAACAACCACAATGTTTATATACTATTTTGAGAAGCCTTGGAAATAAAATGGAGAATTAGCAATTCTGATTCAAGACATGAAATCAAACTTCACAGAAGTTACACTTAGACCAGAGTTACTGAAGGCTCAACTGTTTAGGAAGACGAGAAATAGGGGAAAAAGTAGTTGAATAATACCATATATGAAAGAAGTGTCTCAGTGTTAAACAAAGAAAAAATAACAAGAATAGAATAGAAACTGTGTGAAGCACCTATTGTGTGATAGTAAAAATGAATCATTTCCAAGACAGAAGATCTGGTCTAGGTCTCCAGTATTGCCTACAAATAATGTCTCTAGGAGAAAGAAGCAAAAATAGAAAATATGTGATAATAATTTTATTTTCCTAGATATAAACTGAAAAAGCACAATTTAATTTATAGATAGTTCTGGGAAACAGTTATTAACAGCTTATTCTGCAAAATAACCAACAGATCAACTGCAAGGTTTGTTATTTTAATCATAGCAGTGAGTACTCTATCAAAGCACTAGTCCCATGATCCCTTTTGGAAATGGTAGAACAGGGCAAATTAAGCTTCAAAAATTGTTGCTCTTCCTCAGTTTAAAGGAGATCTGGTCTTTCAGTTTGCTGTAAATTATACATTAATCATACTTTTTTTTTCTGTCAAACTCCTTCAATTCTTTTTTCTGTCTTAATCCTTTCAAATTTATACCTACTTCCTCTGACATGTGTCATTGTTTAGCCCCTGCCAGCAACTAAGCACCACACAGCTGCTCATTCACTCCTCCCTGGTGGGACAGGGGAGAGAATTGGAAGAGTAAAAGTGAGAAAATTAATTGGTTGAGTTAAAGACAGTTTAATAGGTAGAACAAATGCTACACATGCAAGCAAAGCAAAACAAGGAATTCATTCACTGCTTCCCAACAGCAGGCAGGTGCTCAGCCATCTCCACGAAAGCAGAGCTCCATCACGTGTAATGGTTACTTGGGAAGGCAAAACGCTGTAACTGAACATCTTCCCCTTCCTTCTTCTTCCAAGGAAGGAAGCAGGAAGACCAAATGCTGTAAACTAATTGTTCACCCAATGCCATCAAAATGTAGTTAACATTGAAAGGTGACTCTTATGAAAATGTAGAGCAATTTTATTTTAGAACTTAAAAAGAGTTCCAGGCATGCATAAACCATGATTCTTATGAAGTATTTAAATATTAAAGAGTCAAAATCCTTCATTTGGCAGTGTCTGACCTTTAAGCTTATCTGCTCCTAAAATACATCTTACCTATCAACCAAAACTTTAATCACTTTCTCATTTCAGATATTGAAAGATTCCATTTAAATCAAGTAAAGGTCATCTATCTTTGAAATATAGATTACTCACATGCACTTTTTAAAGAAGTGAAGACTGAAGAACAAACTGAGGACAAGTAGCTCTCTCTCCACACTGGCAAAGTACTGAGTCAGCAGTGGAAAGGATTAAACATAATTATGTATAACTCCCAGAGACTGTAAGGTCCAGCAATTCAGTTTCAAAATGCATGAGCTTCATACAGTGAAAAAGAAGTTAAATGAAATGTTATATTCTTCAGTCTTTTTGAACTACTTCTTAAACTGCAGTTAGGTTAAAATGGCACCAGAAGCATCAAGAGATAAGAACAAATGGGCAATTTGCCTGAGACCACCTGAGATTTAGATGAAGTTGTCCAATCTCTGTTTCATTATTTACATGTTAAGTAAATTATAAGCTTCTCTTAACTCTTATATACACATTTGTTTTACTAAAATATTGTATTACATTTTAACACTTTACCCCAAATATCAGCAAAATTCCAACATTTAAGATATATTCACAATGTGAATTCTATGAGTCTTTGATTGACTGAACATTTCATACAGAAAAACAGCTTCCACTGTCTAGTCTTCTAAAATAAAATGTAGCAAAAAAGCTATCTCTAGGATATATCCACATCTCAGAATCTAAGTTTTTAGTTTATCTGAACTCATATATGTGAACATAAGGTTATTTTGAATAAAATATTAAGCTATTTAGAATTATAATATATTTGAAATAGTAATTTGCTTTTGCTTTAATTTTGTATTGTAAACGTTATGGAACAGAGGACAAGAAGATGCTGTGGAGGTAACTGACTTCTCCAGCTTGAAAGAAGGCTCTCCATACCGCCTATGTTGCCTACAATGAATGTTCTACAGTGTTCTACAGTTCTCCACTTGTGCTTGATCAACACAATATGACTGGAATGTCAATTTGAGAGTATATTGGATTTTTTAAAGTTGGGTACCGGTGCACAAGACAGTGTGTTAATCCAAAATTAGGAACACTAAATAAAATTGCTTTACACAACCTTACTGAAGTGTCTTTTTTTTTTTCCCCCACTGTGGTGCCCCTGTTCTCACTCAGCACTGTGATAAAGACTTGGAATATCCCCTCTTTCTACATGATTCTTATTTATTATTTGTTTCCACCTTTCTAGAATGCACAATATGGAGTCACAGAAGCCTTTGCTTCTGACAATACAAGGAAATGATAAGATATAGCAATGCAAGATCTGAGAAGTTTGCAAAATTTACTGCTTAACTCAGTATGGAAATAACTATATCATCTTCAATATTTGCAAAAGTATACCCAACAAGGAGTTAGTGATCTCAAACACTTCATAAACTACTAGCTCAATGAGAAGAAACATGAATTAAACAGGAATTTTTAAAGGTGTTTTATCTGTAGAACAACTTCCAGTCTCCAGTATTTTTCCTAAATATGAATGCTAGAAATTGTTTGTGGAATTACAACTGATAAGGAAAACTATTTTGTAGTTTTAAAGTATAATAATTTTTCTTAGAAAAAGACATGTTTTTTGACAGAGTTTACAACTCTGATAACATTCACTATTTTTTAGATAGAATAGGTTACATTCTTATAATGCTGGGTCACATAAAAAACCCCACTGTGTCCTCATATGTGTAGGTTATAGTATTTCAGATAGAAGATTATATCTCTCCTGAATTCCAGGAAAAGACTATGTGTTCCTACTTTGCATGTTGAACAAAACGTTCCAGTTTTGAAGGCTATTGGTGGTAGCATGATTACAACCTCTATAAAAGATCATATACAAAGAGGAAACCACAATAATTAAAAAAAAATAATAAAAAAGGCTGAAAGATAGAAATCTTACATGACTTTTTGGTATTTTTATGACATTTTTTTCCTGTTCAGGGTGGTAAAACCTTTGATGCTGTTGTCTTAATCTCTATCATTGGTGCAGAAAGTATAAATTACATTTCAGGTTTTGAGTCAGCATAGGTAATTAATTGAAATTCATTAAATAAAAAATGCCTGTGTACTATTGTGCTGGTTTTGTCTGTGATAGAGTTAATTTTCTGCATAGTAGCTAGCAGGGGGTATGTTTCAGATTTGTGCTGAAAATAGTGTTGATAATATAGAGATGTTTTTGTTACTGCTGAGCAGTGCTTACACAGAATCAAGGCCCTTTCTGAACTGAACCTAACCTAACCTAACCTCACCCCACCAGCAAGTAGGCTGGGGGTGCAGAAGAAACTGGGAGGGGACACAGCTGAGGCAGTTGGCCCCAACTGACCAAGTGGATATACCATATGACCTCATGTTCATCATGTAAAGCTGGGGGAAGAAAAAGGAAGGGGGATATTTGGAGTTATGGTGTTTGTCTTCCCAAGTCACTGTTATGCATGATGGAGCCCTGCTTTCCTGGAGATGGCTAAACACCTGCATGCCCATGGGAAGTGGTGAATGAATTCCTTGCTTTGCTTTGTTCATGTGCGTGGCTTTTGCTTTACCTATTGAACTGTCTTTATCTCAACCCATGAATTTTCTCACTTTTACTCTTCTGATTCTTTCCCCCATCCCACCGGTGATGAATGAATGAGCAGCTATGTGGTGCTTAGTTGATGGCTGAGGTTAAACCATCACAACTATTAAACACTCCAAGTAGCACAGGTAAAAAAAAAAAAAAAAATCAATGTAGAAATCTCTTCAAAATTAATAAAGCCATCAGGAATAGACTATTAATACAAGAATGGACATTTTTAAAATCTATTTTTTGCATTGGTATAAAAGTTCCCCAAACCATGAACAATGCAAAACAATATTACCTTGGTCTAACTTATAGACTAAATTAGTAGGCACAAAAACTTTCTCAGTATTCAAGGGACAGTTTAACTGAAAAAAACTATTGTGAGTAATAGTGTTTCTGGTACTGTTTCCCTCCAGTAAGGTTGACTTAAAATTTATGCTACATGTAAATTAGAGTTAATCCTTTTCTATGTAAGCGTATTGGCATTATTTTTATATTGCTATCTAACATTTATCAGATCAAACCTCAGTTTAGATTCCATGTCCATAAACTAATATCATCACATTTCAGCATTGGGGATGATCTAAGCACTGAACATATATATATCCTTAGTAGATCTGAACATTTAAGGTTTCCCAGCTTCAGTCTAAATTATTTGATCACCATGTTAATACTGGAGTTTGATAGAGTACAACTCTGCTCTCGGGGATTAGATGCACTGCATACATATACAGAGGTTTGGAAATAAGTACTGAATATTATAATCCCTTTTTTGAGTACCAATAGCTTATCATTTAATTATGGACTAGTCATGAAGACAATGACTTAAGGTTTGTCTATGTAACCTTAATTTTGCCATTTTATGACTTCTGAATGTCAAGCTATACAAGGTTATAGCTTTTTTAGCACGTTGTTTTAATAACATATGTAAATAAGGAAAAAAAAGGATGCATGCATTATTTTCAGCTTGCAAATTGTCCAATTTTTCATCATCCAAAATGAATAAGAAATATGCAAATATTTAGTAAATAGAACCATTAAATTAAAAGAAAACAAATCTTTATCACACCATGAAGCTCATGAAGTTCGCAGTATGTAGAATTCCTCTGTTAGTACTGATACATTTTGGAATACTAATACATCTGGTACAGGGGTATTTTAGTCAATCACAGCAGGTGAACCAAAAAGTATTTTGCAATTATATTGGTGAAGTTTCTTTCTTATGGCTTCACCAAAGTATTATCCTTTTCTTTAACTTTAAATAATAGAATTATTTAAAAACAAGAAATACTTTTGCTGTTCTCAGCAAAACATGGTTTTTTTCCCCTGCTTTTGAAGAGGTTCCTGCAGTTAGAACTCATAAATTATTCTCATCTTTAAAAAGTGTATGAGCTACTCTAACTAGCTACTCTAAGAAGTGTAACTCTATAATTATCCAGGTGAAGGTATAGTCTGCTCTAGATCTAGATTTCACTCATAAAACGCTCAAGTATAAGCACAGCTACATAAAAGTGGAAGTAGCCCACACAGGAAAAATATAAAACGTGTGTTGCTAACAAACAGCAAGCATAATTTACTTTTTGCTCAAAGCATTACTGTGATTAATCAAACATTCAAAAAAAAATATAATTGTTATGTAAATAGGAAAGTGTCCATATTAACATTCTTATTATTATTAATAGCTGTATTATACCTAATTACTCAGTCCATTCATAAAAGGCTTAGCATGAAATAAAATAGGTTTTGACAAAACATTTATTTTCAGAAGTTTTTCAGTGAGAACGTAGGATGTCTGAACTGTCCAGCAGGAGTTCCAGATTTCCATTCATATCTTCAAGCTCTGACCTACCTTTAAAAGAGATAAGATGATTTAAATTGCAGTTCTGTTTTTGACAAGTGCAGCATTGACTGTCTAACACTACATTTAAAACGCATACATCTGAATAAATATAAAAACTGGTACTATTATTTTTTCTCTTGTTTCTGCTTTGTTTTCATTGAGAATGATGACAGCAAGCATTTTCCAAAAAAAACCCCTAAATGCCATAAAAAATTAATTAGAAATAATAAACAAATAACTAACCCCCAGGTCACCAGTATTGTGAATGTTGAAACTGGTTAACCAGATTAAAATGTGTTAGATTACCAAGAACATTGTTACCACTTCTGTTTAAAGAGTATGGTGCCATGGGATAAGATGCATATTTCAGATGACTCTGAACATCAAGGAAGGTTCTTCCTCAAAACTAAAAGGGCATATTTTACAAATATACATGAATATATAAATATTTTTAATGTAAAAAGATTCAGGGAATAAATTAGTTCTGTAAATTACAACATGTAATTTCAAAGAATTTCAGAGAACATGCTATAATACTGTTCAAGACAAAACCACGGAAGTTTTTTCTAGACTTTTTCACCCCTGCCCCATTCACTCAGCTATCTCTACTGCCTTGCTGTCCTTACTCATTCACTCATTCACAGAAGAAATCAACGAGGCATTTACAAGCAAGGTAGGCAGAACAGATGGAAAGAGCAAGTTTATGTGGCAATTTACTTAAATGCTGAATCAAAGTCCAAGCTGCCCAAATCAGTTGGGGGTGGTGGAGGAGAATGAGTGAACATGCTAATGTTGTTGGGTATAAGAAAATGAGCATCTGCCTCTCACACTAGAGCTTTATCAGATGACAACGAGATGTTTAGACCAAAGCTTACCTACAAACACTAGTTCAACAGCATACTCTGGATTTTTGTTACTTTATACTTTATAGTTTTTTTACTGAAGAAGAACTTCATCCTAAAGATGGATCCATTATCCTCTATTATTTCTCAAGTGTTCCTTGTTACTCATATCTAATTTTTGTTCAGCAAACCATTTTTACATGACTGAATATCCTGTTTTGAGCAGCAGGTTAGACTACAATACCTCCTGAAGTCCCTTCCAACCTGAATTATTTTATGATTCTAAGAACTGATCAATTTTAATATTTTAAGGAGATAACACAGGCACAATTCCAGTGATAACAGAGACATATTTCCTGCACTGTATAACTAAGTTATGTTTTTCTAAAACTGTTTCTCATATATGTATGAACATACACATGTTGTTATAAACAAGCATTGTTATGCATGCATATGTGTATGCACATATCTAAAATATATAAATGAGAGGACTTAATATATAAAATTACATCTCAAAAAATGAGTATTATATTGTGAAATTATTATTAATTGTGGACTTGTTAAGAAAAAATGCCTATAATGCTTTTAAGCTCTAGTTATGACAAAGTATTTTTTTTATCTTGTTTTTGAAAATTGTATTTTCTCAACTTGTATACAAAATAACTTGAAAATTCTGAATAAAGTCACAATAAGATAATATCCAAATACTTTTAAAAATTATTTTGGAGAAACAAACACCAAACAAACAACAGTTCCATTCTATCTCTCCCTGTATCCTCTCCTTGCACATGTTTACATTTTTATTTGCTGTCTGATATCATCATCAGGACCCAGTGATCTGATTTCTGATACCAGCCAAAAAGATACAAAAAAGTGTAAGTCTCCTTTTGTGCCCATCAGTGCAGTGAATGTTCTTATATTAAATGATGCATTTGCTAGCTATGCCACATCTTCATTCAGATAAATGTTGCATCTCTCCCTAGATGTAGTAGGTTGAATTACTTTTGCTTTACATCATTTTGTGACATACACGGTATAAAAATCTTTATTTTGATAGCAGTTCTTCCAAATATTGTGATAACCACAAATACTCTGTAATCCAAATACACATCATCACAGTTCACTAAAATCACATCAAAGCTTTCTGTGAATTTACAGTGGAAAGATATCATAAAAAGAAAAGATAAATACACCCCCCTACATCCCCAACCTTTTGCTGGAAACACAAAGGAAAAAAGTACGTCGGTTGACTTTGGTAGTTCTTACCCTGAAAATCTGCAGGGTGTTCTTCATCTCTTTCCTTTTTATGAATCTTTTGCCCACTCTACCAGGTAATTATGACTCCAGAGGACTGATGTTATTTTAGGACTCAGTTCTTAAGGAACTATTCTAAGGATATATGGATCTTTAAATAACAGTAGGGTACAGATAAGATACCTGATTCATAAAGAAGAAAAGCACAAACCTAACCAAATGTTTTCGATCTCCTTGAATGGCCTTCAGAAATCAGATCTGAGAATAAGAAAACAAAAACAATGAAAATATTCTTTATTAGTACAACAGTTTTAGGCCCTTCATATTAACTACTGCATATAATTCTGTTCATGTAAAGAATGAATTATAGAAAACATGCACAAATTTTCTGGATTTAAAAAAATCTGTACTATTTACAAGTCCATAAGCCTTAAATTGACAACAGAAATATGCGGAAGACCGGACTCCTGACGCCGACCAATATGATCTCCAGAAGCTGTTTATTATACCTTTGCATACAGCTTTTATATTCTTCCAAGCCCTGTACACACGATCACGTATACTTTTCTAATTCGTACATACTACTGTCTATCCGACAAGCATATAAGCCTCCAGCTCACTCATTGGTTATCTCATTGTCATCATCTTATCCTGCTTGCAGTTACTGCTTCTCTACTCTAGCAACTAAGTTCCGTATACTAGCTAAGCATTTCCCCTTTAATAGCATTCCGTCCTTATCAGGACTTGATGTCCTCGTTCTGCTAGGAATGTATTCACAATTCCCCCTTCTTTGTTTTGTGCTATCCAAACTCCATGTATAGCCTTCTTTATCATATCAGTTACACAGCGCAATATTATAGGAATTAAAGCCAATATAAACAAAACAGCTAAAATTAATACTAAAACATGCATTAATAAATCACACAGCCATTTCAGTACTCCCCATCCCAAATTATCCCAAAACATGTCCCATGGATTCTTGTCGACCTGTAGCTTTCTCATATTCTCTTGTAGTTGTTGTAACTTACTATGTATGGACTTAGAGTGATCAGACAGGTTAAAGCAACACATCCCTTCAAAATCTTCACATCCATGACCCTGCACTAACAGCAAAAAGTCTATGGTGGCTCTTTCCTGTAGAGCTGCATGCCTTACACTATCTATGTCAGCCATAAGTTGGGTCAGAATTTCAGAAGTGATATTCAAACGTTTTGCTGTCCAGCGGGCCAATTTCTGAACAGTTCGGGCATTTTGGGCGGCCATCACTCTGGGGGCCAGAAAAGACACGATTACTCTGGTTGGCGTGTCCCAGAAAATTACCTGATCCTTGCAGTCTGGTCCTAATTGTTGTAGGAATCTCGTGATATTCCAGATGGACATGTTTAGCAAGCTAGCATGAGTAGGGGCAAACAATGGTAGCTTACCAAAATAGCATGGGCCTCCTATTGCATTTTTTGGAATACCTGTCCATGCTCGATCTCCAAATACCAAAAAATATCCTGGGTGTAGGGCTTTCGCAGAATCATTGTTCCACACGGGGAATACCTGATTGAGAGCTTCCGATCCGATGCATCTGAGGCAATAGTTGCTGGTTGAGGATGTGTATGTATACCCTGGAGTGGGGCTAGTTACGTTTGTCCATCGAGACCAATTTTCTCTTCCATATTGACCATGGTGACTATACAACTTGCCTCCCAACGTAAAGCACCCATTACTACCATTTAGTGATGTCATCAAATCTAACTCCTGTGTGTCCCATGGCAACAAGACGTTCAAGTTGTTGGTGATCAAAGCTGCTAACACCCCTGTATAATTGTGACAGGTGCGTTGTAGCTGCAACTTGCTGCAGTTATAATGCTGACAGCAAGTGGATTTCACTGTGGACGTGTTTAGTATTGTTCATGTTCAAATATGGCATCCCTATTAAGCACATCCTAAAAGGGTCTCCTGGAATGGCTAAAGATAAGCAAAAGGATGTTTGCCCTGTCACATTTGTCCATGTTAACCACATGTTTCTACGGTTCTTAATGCTCATAACTCCCTCTATCTGCTCCATTTTCTATACCATTACCCACGTACATATTAACAATCCCATTGCTAAGCTCTTGAACCCCATGATGAGGTTGAGCAGTATCCCGCTGTCACTCCTTCCACACAAAAAGCATCCCGTCACAGCAGTCCAGCTATATCTCCGCAGTCCGGACAGATGACCTGTATCCAAGAAACACAGCCGCAGTTAATTCGGGCATCTGAGGTTGTCTGTCATCCTTGGGATGTCGCAGCCAGGGCCAGATACATTTCGCTGGTACCCATCGTGGTCTGGAATCTGTAATTACACAAGCATAACCCTTTCCCCATGTTAGTAGCTTTGTGGGGCCATTCCAGGTACCACTCATAGGATCCCGCCACATCACCTGTGGCATGTCAGACCAGTCTATTGTCTCTTGTAAGCCTTTGGAATGTATTAAAGCAGGGGGTAGTTTCCGCTTGCCTGTAAGACAGAGATGGTTCATAACATATACAGCTTTCATTACTCAATCATGGGGCTCAAGCCAATCTCCCCCCCCCCTTTTTTTTTTTTTTTTTTAATATCAAGTAAGCCCTTCAAAACTTGGTGTGTCTGCTCAATGATAGAGATGGATGATTTGTTTGAACCATAATGCTGATATCGCCTGAATAATCTGTTTTCCCCCTAGCTTATATACTCAGCAGGACGTCATATGTTCTGGAATAGCCCCTTGGTCAATTTGGATCAGCTGTCCTGGCTGTGTGTCCCCCCAGCTTCCCGTGCACCTGGCAGAGCTGAGAGCTGAGAAGTCCTTGGCCAGTCTAAGCACTACCCAGTAGCAACCAAAACATCAGTGTGTTATCAACATTCTTCTAGTACTAAATCCAAAACACAGCACTATTCCAGCTACTAGGAAGAAAATTAACTCTGTCCCATTGATACCAGGACAGTATCCACCCCTTATTCTATACCATTTACGTCATGCTCAGGTCCCACACATCCAATACATCCTCATTAACGACCACCCCCTTCCCATCCTTTAATATATTACACAGATATCATTCCCTTACTCTATGGACCACCCTTGTCAAATGTCCAGAAATGTCCACAAAATGTCCATGGAGTTAATTTAGTCCATGACTTTGGGCTCCATCTCTTATGCTTCTCACTCAGGACAGGAGAAGTGGTGTGTTGCATGGAGTAACTGGGCACCAAAGCCAGCTCAGGTCAGGTCACTGCTGCACTTGCTCTTGTAAGGCTTGTCCTCCGTTGCTTCAGGTGGCTCTTGCTATAGTAATTCCTATAACATGCAACTCAAATAATGGGTTACAACAATTTAAAGGTATATTCATTGCAATCTCCACCCCTGATCTCTTTGGACCGGACCTTAAGGTTTAGCATTGCTATGAACTCCTCCTCTTGCCCCTGCTCTGGCTTGGACTTAACCACAGCCTGTCCAGCACAGCAGCACAGAAACAGCAGCAATGCCCTGCCATCTGCCAGCCCAGGCACATCACCATGGCGGTTATCAAAATGTTCTCAGGCACAGCACAGTGGAATGATAAGCAGTACAGCAAGCAGCAAAAGCAAAAAGCAGCAACTAACGAGCACTGGACTCTAATATACAGTAAGGCGAGCAAGCCCCATAGCAAGCACAGGAGCCTGCCGATTAATAGCTAAACAGCAATAACAGCTATAAATTCGATCTAGCACATTCCAATCAAACCTGTCGTTATCTCGAACCCTTCGAGCCCCATATCATTGCTGAGAGTATCTTAAAAACTACTCGGACAAAATCTGACTCCAATTCTGTCAACTCTGTGTTTTCAGATACACCTTTCCTGCCAAAAGGGACTGTCGTAGTAAGCACCACGCAGCCACTCACTCACTCCCCCCACAATGGGGTAGGGGAGAGAATCAGAAGAGTAAAAGTGAGAAAGCTCATGGGTTGAGATAAAGACAGTTTAATAGGGAAAGCAAAAGCCGCGCGTACAAGCAAAGCAAAGCAAGGAATTAATTCACCACTTCCCATGGGCAGGCAGGTGTTCAGCCATCCCCAGGAAAGCAGGACTCCATCACGCGTAATGGTTACTTGGAAAGACAAATGTCATCTCTCCAAATGTCCCCCATCACCTGAACAGGGAAGGCAGTAGCATTAGGCATAAAGTCCCCTTCGATGATTGCATTTCAAATTACTCTGTGCCACCATTGAACCGGATCGGGGGGGTCCCTATCTGAGCCCTGTGGATGAGGGAGAGTGTTGGAATTATGTGGGTCGGGCCCTGAGATCAGAGCTTGCCGCGCTTGGTTCTCATCACATAACCTCCTCCAATATTCTAATTCTCTTTGCTCTTCTTTGGTTATCCTCCCTAGCTTTCCCTCCTGCTCCTTCGCAATACCGGCCTCCATCAAGAGCTTCCCGGACTTTTGCTGTTTGCTCTGTTAACTCTTTCAGCGCTGGTAAAATCTCATTGTGCCGCACTGGCATTATGCCTAGACAACTCAGTTCATAAGAACAACATGTCTGCATCAGACAGACCCTCTCCAGATGGAGTTGGAGGCAAGTCGGCTAACTTCTGAATGATTTTTTGTGTTTCTTGATTTTGCTTACAGAATTCCTCTCTAACTGTCTGCACACCAACAGGAGAGAATGTCTCTGGCAAAGGTGGAATAAGAGGCGGAGGGGGAAATACTGTTTCAGTAATCATAGGTTCGTGTGGGTTTTGTTTTTTTTTTTCCTTCGGGTCTAGTGCTTCGGTGGCACAGGCGGCTACTGATCATTCGGCTTTTAGCTCCTTGAGCACCGTGGTAATAAGTTTCTATGCCAAACTCAAAGTGACAGCCTCCTTAGACCCATTGCCGACCTCATCCCACAACGCGGCTCCCAGTTTATCCCAGAGGTCCAAATCAAAAACATCTCATGCTGAGATAAAGAAACCATGTGACTGTCAACATCACAATAAGCGATTTAAAGTCCTTTTATCATATTTCAATGCTCTCCTAGAGACAATATGCTGGAACATGTCCTGTATTGCCTTTTCCTCTTTAGTTAAAACCGTTCCCATGTTCCCAGCCTTGGCTGCTCACCTTTCTCTTAGGTGCTCCACTGCACAGTGTCTCCAATATTCTTTCAAATCCCGGGTAGTCCAGCTACTCCATCCTCACCAGCCGAGTCCTTCCACCTTTTCACAAATCATTGTCCCATCGTAGGCACGTCAGGGTGACCGTTTGTGGAAGACCAGACTCCTGATGCCGACCAATATGATCTCCAGAAGCCGTTTATTATACCTTTGCATACAGCTTTTATATTCTTCCAAGCCCCGTACACACGATCACGTATACTTTTCTAATTCGTACATACCACTGTCTATCCGACAAGCATATAAGCCTCCAGCTCACTCATTGGTTATTTCATTGTCATCATCTTATCCTGCTTGCAGTTACTGCTTCTCTGCTCTAGCAACTAAGTTCCGTATACTAGCTAAGCATTTCCCCTTTAATAGCATTCCATCCTTATCAGGACTCGATGTCCTCGTTCTGCTAGGAATGTATCCACACAAATATGTGAACAAAAATAAAGAAAAGCGTAAACCAAGTTATGATCTACATTACATCAAGGTATGATCCAGTCTAGTAGTCTAACAGTTAGACATCCAGTTTAGCCAAGGCTGAGGGTGGTCAGCTGTGACCAACCTGTGGTCTGGGTTTTGTCTGTATTTGGAGAAAAAAGGAGGGAAGAGAGAAGAATAAGCTCTCAAAAAGACATCTCAGCTTCCTGAGATGTGTATGTTAGGATATGATAAATTATGTAAAAAATTGGTTTTTATCCTGATGCAATGCATATCCAACATACGTACATACAGACGCATATTGTTCACCATTCCATTTCTAATACTAGGAAAACTTCTATTTCACAGCTGGAGACTGACAGCATATGCAGAAATCATATTCTTTCCATTGCTCTTACATGTGTGGCATGCATAGTTTTTTAGCTGTAAAAAAATATTTTGCATGAATGCCCTCTATATTATCATGTCCAGATGCATCAGGCACAAAGACACACATATGCAAACAGATCTCTCCATTGAACACCAGACCAATGGTCTGACTTGCACCTCCTGGCCACTCCAGCAGCCAACTCCCAGACTCTGTTCCTTCCAACATCCAGCCCAGATTTACAGCCATGTCAATGCAATGGCTCCTAAGCCTGTTATCATGCTTGCCAGCTACCTCAGCTTGATTTTTGCTAGTGATGACACACTAATGTCTATCTATACAGTATGCACATACTCGGGCATCACAAACACACAGGCCCTCTGACATGTGGTCTGACTCCTGTCACTGGCACTCAGACCTCCATACACACATGTGCATACACAAAAGAGATTCCCTCACTGAGGAAAACTGCTAATAATGGAAGACAGCCTGTGAAGAAAGCTGCAGGCACAGCCTGACAAGGATTCTGATTAGCAACATTTACATGGAACCTAGCCCCTTTTATCTGCTTATCTATCCATTTTGCCATGCGTGTTCCTCCCCAAACGGCTTTGATCCCTCTTTTTCCCCACCTTTGGTTCATCTTCTACACATCCCATAATAAGCCTTGCGCAATCCCAAGAGAATCTTCCCCTGTATCTCATAAAATATTCCACACTGCCAGGCAGTGACTCCCTTCAGTTTGAAAGATCTGGAGAGCTGCTCCCCTTGATTCACCTGGTGGTCTCACTTCCAGCCCATGGGCCTCATGGCTCCAGTGTGACACACCAATTGCTCTGATTAGGTTTTTGGGTTTCTCTCACCTGCAATTGTTCTTCTGTGTGGGTTTTATTGTGGGGTTGGGGTTTTGAGTTTCTTTTTTCATGTATACAAGTCTTTAATCATATAACCAATCAGAAAAAAATTATTTTACAACCTTTTTTTTAATAAACATATTGAGGTAGTTTCCTTTATAAGCTATTAAATTTTGATCACAAGTATCATTCATATATGCTTTTAATGTAAATAAGAGAATTTGAGTTAAAGATAAACACCTCTTTGGAGGTGTGTTATGGTTTCTTTGTTCTTATTTTTTATTGTTGAAAGAAAAAATCCCAAACAACCAAACATTTTAGATGCTAAGCCATAGAATAATACTGTTACAAAAATTATAACATGAAAATGCCAACAGTATACAATGGATTATCTACCTTGATTTCAGCAAGGCTTTTGGCACTGTCTCCCATAATATCTTCATAGAGAAGCTCAGGTAGTGTGGGCTGGATGAGTGGACAGTGAGGTGGATCAGGAACTGGCTGTATGGCAGAGCTCAGAGGGTTCTGATCGGTGGTGCAGAGTCTAGTAGGAGGCCAGTGGCTAGTGGAGTTCCCCAGGGCTCAGTACTTCAGTACTCGGCCTGGTCTTGTTCAGCTGATTCATCAATGGCCTGGATGAGGGGACAGAGTGTACCCTCAGCAAGTTCACGGATGACACAAAACTGCGAGGAGTGGTTGACACACTGGAAGGCTGTGCTGCTATTCAGCGGGACCTGGACAAGCTAGAGATATGGGCAGAGAGGAACTTCAACAAGGGCAAGTGTTGAGTGCTACACCTGGGTAGGTTGAACCCCATGCACCAGTACAGGCTGGGGGATGACCTGCTGGAAAGAAGCTCTGCTGAGAGGGACCTGGGAGTCCTGGTGGATGACCAGCTGACCATGAGCCAGCAGTGTGCCCTTGTTGCCAAGAAGGCCAATGGTATCCTGGGGTGCATTAAGAGGAGTGTGGCCAGCAGGTCGAGGGAGGTTATCCTCCCCCTCTACTCTGCCCTGGAGAGACCCCACCTGGAGTACTGTGTCCAGTTCTGGGCTCCCCAGTTGAAGAAAGATGAGGAACTCCTAGAGAGAGTCCAGAGGAGGGCTACAAAGATGATGAGGGGACAGAAGCATCTCCCCTATGAGGAAAGGCTGCGAGAGCTGGGTTTGTTCAGCCTGAAGAAGAGAAGACTGAGAGGGGATCTTATAAATACTTGCAAATATCTTAAGGGTGGATGTCATGAGGGCGGAGCCAGATTATTGGCTCAGTGGTGTCCAGCAACAGGACAAGGGGCAATGGGCACAAACTGAAGCATAAGATGTTTCAGTTGAATATGCAGAAGAACTTCTTTACTTTGAGGGTGACAGAGCAGTGGAACAGGCTGCCTAGGGGGCTTGTGGAGTTATCTTCTCTGGAGATATTCAAAGCCCGCCTGGATGATGTCCTGTGTAACATACTCCAGGTGAACCTGCTTTAGCAGGAGGGTTGGACTAGATGATCTCCCGAGGTCCCTTCCAACCTCTGCCATTCTGTGATTCTGTGATTTAGACATGTAAATAGTCACATTGATTTCAGTAGTACTTACTAACACATTTGAATTAAGTGTGTCTTCTAGAGCATTTTTCTAGTGCATTACTGAGTATTTTTCCAATGTGTCACATTGTATGTTATTTCTGTACTGGTCATATAGATTCATAAATCTCTGAAAGGTTAAGCAGCAAGAGTGATTCCCATATATTTTAGATCATTAATAGACAAAAAATCATAAATATTATATGCTGTATCTACAAAAGACAATGCCCTTTACAATCACAGCTCATGCCCACATAGAATCTGCAAAAAAACTTAATTATGAACAAAGGCAGCCACCAATGTCAAAGACAATTCAAATGATATTTCTTCTTTTTTTTTTTAAAGACATTTATCTGACTTCTCCTATAATCAATGCAAGAGTCCTGAAAATCAAAGTTTGACAGATATGTTTTCCTCCTTTTTTTTCCTAATTATCTTCAAGGAAACAAACAGCTCGAACAATGCAGAAAACAATATTGACAACACACAGGCACAACAAAGGTCACTGTACCGAATACAATATTAGCTAAATTAAATACAGTCAATTTTAGGATAGTAAGGAGTAAACTGGCACATTGCATTTGATGATTCACTTTTTTTAACCCATATGGAGTCATACTTATTTGAAACACTTTTTTGTTTGCACACTTTGGATCGTGCTCTATTTTTTTATTCCTACCTGATCCTTTCATCTGGAGTTAATATGAAGCTACCGCTCTTTTTGGTGTAAGGATGGTTCTCGTGTAGTCCAGGGAACATGATTTTTGCCACTACTAGTAAAAGCCACAGGCTTTGCAGTGACCCGACAGTGCCTCTAGAAAGACTGAGGGAGCCAGGGAGATATTTGCAAAGAAGATTCCAGCACAGATAGTAAGAACCTTTAGTAGAACCATTTTGATGACAGTATTAATGGTGGCTTTCTGTATTTATGAGATTATCTACTGCACTGCTAGAACATTATCTAGACTACTAGTATATTCTTTGCTCTATGTATATGGTGTGTTCTCTTTTGCCTATAGAATGGTTTTGAATGTAACAGCAGTTACAATGTAGTGAGCCTAAATAGCATGAGAATTCTCAAGCCTAGGAGGAAAGAAAAGGCTGATGAGAGAAAGATGCTGTAAAAAAAGATACCAATATTTTTTATGTGTAGGGCAAGAAATTACAAGACAGTAAGTTTCAAGCAAAACTGTGCAACTGATGACAGTACTGAAAAGAATCCTTAGCCTATCCAGTCACCTTTAAACAAATTTTACTCTCTTATCTGTGCTTTTTTTGATTCTCATGTATGACAGCACTACATAATGATACTTTCCATTAATTTAAATAAATTTAAATAATTTAAATGTTGGGGCATCTATATCTTTCATCAGCGGGTCTGGAATACTGACAGCATTCAGGACAAAATTCCATTAATGTATTATGAGAAAATACAGAGAAGATTCCACTGCTGTGGTCCAGTGTGCACTGTAAATGTAGAGTAACACTGAGCCAACAGCAAAGGAGAAAGCAGCTCAGTACCAAGATTTTCTGTTAATTTGTTTTGCATTAGGAGTTAGTGAATGAATTAATGTCGTGTTCTACAGAAGCACACTTAGAGAGAATAAGGTAAACACAGGAACGGTTTATAAATTTGAGCTCAGGCTAGACTGTCAACTGCAAGACACACATTTCTGCCTAAGGCTTTGAGTGTAAAGCCACACAGTCTAAGCAATTACTCTGTGACTAAACAGTAGTCAGCCAATTTGGGGATCTAAGTGCTCGGGAGAAAGAAATAACTTTAAAATATTTTTCCATTAGAAATTTTGGGTGTGACACACAGAAATTCTGAAACTCCAGAGCATCTACCAAGTGAATGTATCAAAAATCAAGCTGCAGAAGAAACTTCCCTCCTTACTGCTTTTAACTAGCAGCTCACTTTCCTTATGTTCCTCGCAGGCGTGGATGAGTATCTGTATTATCTGTATCCATCTCAATCACCCTTTTTTTTTTTTTCCTCCTTTCTCCTTTGGAATTACCACTGCTTCTTTTCCATTCTTTTAGTCACACAACTGTAATAAAAACATTCCTTCACATAGCAATCTGCACATTAGGGGAGCTTTTGAATTGGAATGCTCATATATGAGTTCATATTTGAGCCATACTTTTCCATTTTACATCTGTCTCAAAAAAACCCAAAAACCAAAGCAAACAACAAAAAAACAAAACCAAGAAAAAAAAACCTTTAAAAAAAATCTGTTTATTCATTTAATCTGATGAAAAGCATTAACAATGGGCAGTACCTTTCTGTGAGAAGATTCTGTTCAATGTTCAGCAGAGCAATAATATCTTTAATTGGCAGGAGGAAAGTCTATCAGCATAATTACTAGTGCCACTTAAAAATGTCAAGCTAGTCTAAGAAATGAACACAGCTGTAGAAAACAGTTTTTATCTGGTTAAAAAAATGCATTTTCTTGTTTGCTGAGTTGCAGATTTTCAACTAGCTGTTATCATCTTTACTATCTTTTTGCAGCAAGGTACTATGTATTTTTTCCTTCAGCAAACCTACCAACAACGTCTGTGGCAGAGAATTACAAAAATTTACCTATGACCTCACTTTACAGAAAAAGGCAGTAAGCGGTCAAATGACAGTTGTTGAGGTGGGAACAGCTTAAAAGGTACACTGAGATAGAATATTCCTACAGCAGCATGTACTTCAGAATCTCTTTTACAGAGCACTACAAAGAACAGAAAATTATTTTCTTTTCCCATTGATCAGAATGCCACATGCAGCATTTCAAATGCAGTGGACCTCAGTAGTTCAGGCAACTTCAAGTTAGTATTAAATGGTTGAATCTGGTCCAAGACTAGGTCTCTTCACTATTGACCTCAGTCATTGAACTATGCAAAAGTGAAGTATTTCAGCTGTCCACTGGGAACATTTGTGAGCGCTTTTCTATCCCGAAGGAACAAATGTAAAATGTAATTGACTCCAAAAGCAAATTGCAGAATAACTCAGCAAGCAGTTTTAGAACATAAATGCGATATACAGTTCAAAGGGTGTTTTTATTTTTTTCATGTTGTGGTTTTGTTTTGTTGCTAGTAGAAGGCCTAAAAATGTACAGATTTTCTTGGTTGAAGTTCTGTTATTTCTGTAAAACGACAAAGGTAGCCCAGCACTAATATGTCTTAAAAACTGAAATGTGAAATAAAATGTACCGTTAGCAGATGTTATTCACAGTCTTTATAAAAACTAGCACATACTAGTTTATACCTTAAAAACTATTTGCTTAGCAAGGCTCTCTGCCAGTAGCTATTATTTTATGCTCTGAATGATTGAGGTCTATATTAATAAAAGATGACATGTCACAGTTTTGTCAGTACAGCTGTTATTTTGCTTCCTCCATTTGCATAACTACTAGGTTTGTAAGAAAAGAAAAAAAAAACAACAGAGAAACAGCTAATTGTTTCTAACAGGAAGTTGCTTGTAGATGTAGGTAATCGCAGAAACTGAAGTAGTCCTTGACCAGTGTCATGTAATGCTTTCTTACAAAATGTAAGAGGTTAGTGAAGTTACAAAAGTTACAAAGCTCACAAAAGGTTAGTGATGTTCATGAAAGCTTATTGATTTCAGAGAGATGCATCAGAATAATTTAAGATGGATTTTAAACCACTATAAATTTAAGCTACTGATTTGAGGGATAATGTGGACGCCATATTTCAGTATAGGTTAATTGGTTATAAGTCTGAAACAATAAGAAAAACAACTATGCAAATGAAAACTACTTAGGGAGCTGAACTCAATGAACCAAACTAGTTTTAAGCAGATAAAAGTTAACATTATGCAATTTCTCAATACAAAAAACATTGAGAGGAGAAACTGGCATAACAGCATTAAGAAGTGCTCTATCTGACATTGCATATTCAGAACTCCTGTGACAAGCTGCAACTCAGGTAATTTAATGGTATTGTTTTAATACACCCTATCCAATTTCTATAGCTCCTGTGCATATTTCACATTATTTCATCATTTGCAGTTGTAATGTATGAAAGTTTAAATTGTTGTAACCCATGACTGTGCTTGCATGTTACAGGAAATGCTATACCAGGATCCACTCAAACCAAAGGAGGATGACCCTTGCAAGACACCAGGCAAGCACAGTGGTGACCCAACCTGAGCTGTCTTCGGTACCAAATAACTCAGCACAGTATAAGGCTTCTCCTGTCCTGAGTGATGGAGCCCAAGTCTTGAACTAAATGAACTCAACAAAATTTTATGGACATTCAATGGACATTCATTTGATGGGGGTAGCCCATAGACAAAGGGAATGATACCACGTCAAAGGACAGTGTGGTGGTGCATCACCCCCTGCTGTCTTCTCCTGGACTGCTTTTTCATCTCAGAAACTCCCAGTCTCAGAAAATCCTGTCAGATCTTGGCTTTGGTGTAATGAGTTGGTCCAGATGGAAATTTACTGACTACTAAAGCCAATCATCTCAGGACCCTATAAAATAACAGTCCTACGTGAGAGCCCTTTGAGGTCTCCTGGACTGCAGCAGGCTGAGACCAGCATCTTTGAGTTAGACACCCCTCAGAGCTTGCAAACTCTTAAGTTTGCTAAAATTGGAAGTCCATTGCCAAAGACCAACAGTCTGGGCTGAAAACTTTCACTCCTTGAGACTCAACCATTGGTCATTGAGAAATGCTGAGACATTCAATGTGAATATTTTGCTGAACTCAAGGGGAGTGTCCTGATCTAGTTAGCAGTGTCCTGATCTAGTTAGCAGTGTCCCTGCTCACTGCAGGGGGGTTGGACTAGATGACCTCTAGGGGTCCTTTCCAACCCAAAACATTCTATGATTCTATGAGCCTATGATAATTTTTAGCAGGTATACCCTTATATATACTATATATAAATATAAACATATCTGTGTGTATGCATGCGTGAATTGATTTAAGTAGTCTGTAGTTGTATGATTTGATTACAAAGTGAGTCCTACACTGCTGATATATATATATATTATCCTTAGATATAAACCGTTGACCAAGTCTGAGACTAAGATTGGACCTAGCTGCACCTAGACTCCTCTCTGAGAAGCAAGGGGATCTGCTCTGAACCTCATGACTCAATGGGAGGATTCTCCTTATCCTCTGTAACTACTATCCCTCTGTGAATCATTCTAACTCGAGTATAACCTAAATTTCCTTTGTGTACTTCTTTCATGCAGCAATAGAGTGAACCTTGTCATCTTCGAATCTTTTACTAAGTCGCTGTTTTGAATAATTTTGTTGAAACACTTTGTTAATCGACTGATGATTGAGTGCTATTAAAATAACACAGTCGAATCCTGCAATTTGCCATAAAGGCACAAATAAATTCTAAACTGCTACCAAATCAAAATTGTGTAAAATCACTCATTTACAACAGACAGGGACAGAGGTTCTGATTCATGTATTGGATAGTTCAGGACTTGAGAATGATGCAAATAGTATGGAATAAAGTGTGGAGATTGTACTGGGTCTGACTGGGATGGAGTTAGCTTTCTTCTTAGCAACCTATATGGCACTGTCTTTTGGATTTGTTAGTAGAAGTGTTCATAACAAATCAATGTTTTGGCAGTTGCTGAGCAGTGTTTTCATAATGTCAATACTTTTTATTTTTCCCACTTTGCTCCCCCAACCCCCTGCTCTCCTCCAGTGAGTGGGCTGCAGGTAAGCAAGAACGGGGAGGAAAAAACAGACAGGACAGCTGACCTGAACTGACCAAAGGGATATTTCATATCATATCATATCATATCATATCATATCATATCATATCATATCATATCATATCATATGTTATGCTCAACAGTAAAAGCTTGAGGAAGCAAGGACTAAGTGAGGACATTCACAGTTATCATGTCTGTCTTCCCAAGTAACTGTTATGTCTATTGAGGCCTTGCTTTCCAGGATGTGACTAAGATCTGTCTGCTGATGGGAAGTGCTGAATAAATTCCTTCTTTGCTTTGCTTGTATGTGCAGCTTTTTCTTCACCTTTTAAATGTCCTTTATGTATATCCATGAGTCTTCTTTCCTTCTTTCTGTTTTCTTTTCAACCCATGGGAGGGGGGAGTGAGCAAGTCATTCTGTGGCTGCTTGGCTGCTGGGTGAAGACAATCCACCACAGCAGTCTAGTAATAAAAGTAGCAATTACTTCAAATATAGAAATATGGGATTTTATAAATCACATTTTCTAGTATAGAGAGACCTGAACATGAGAAAGTATGGGAAGAAATGACCATTTTTTTACATTTATTCATGCAAAAGTCCCATTTAAATATTGCTGAACATTAGCCTTTGTAAGAATTGAATGAATGCAGTTGACTTCTCTTGGCACCTCTACAGCAGTGATGATGTTGAAACATTAATAGAGCTCTTCACTACAGTCCCTGATAGAGTTCCAGGACAAGGCAGGAGAGCAAGTTACTGCAGGCAAATTTTTTAACAAGTCAGATACTGTAATTGTCTTCTGTCCTCAAGAACACAGAACACTTTTTACATTATCACATTCTTTTAAAGGTTGATTAGTTTTTCTATTAGAAAATAACAGTTAAGGACAATTTTTTTTTTTTTATTTCTAATCATAGCCTGGATAAGACTGGACTGTACTAGCCTAGTGAAGGAATAACCTTGTAAAAGATCTACTATGGCCATACCGAGAAACTGTGTGACCCAGGTAATAGAAAAGAGACCTTCTCTTCCTGTCCTCAGAATTTTTTTTTCATGTATTAATCTATTTAAGCAATGTGTCATTGTGCTACCAGTAATATTACATGATCTGATCACGTTTTGGTCTTGAAGTACAAAACTGAAAGAGAAGTTGATGCACTTAGAAGAAAGTTAGTCTTCAAGGAAACTTTGGTTATTATTATGTTTTGAGATTCATGAATCCTTCTTATCTGACTGCAGCTGATTTTGGAGCAGGCCTTGCAAACTTTCTTTATGATCACTTTTTTTCCATATAATAAACTCAGAGGAAATATAATCAAGTTTAAAATACTGAAATGATACTTAGATACTCAACATTTTTTTTTTTATAGTGAACACTTAAAACAAATAGTCTAACATAAATTTGTGTTATTTTCTTCTATGAAAGCAGTGGGAGCAAATTGTAAAGATCTGGATATTCAAGTTAAAAATGCAGATAAAACTTGCAAGAGTCACTATCCAGATAGTTTTTTTGAATTTACTGCTCATGGATGTAGATGAAAACTGAACAGTTTCTTAATGAAAAAAAAAAAAGGAGGAAGGACATTTTTTCTGTTTAGCAGCTCAAATAAATGAAAAAATTTAGCAAAGCTCAGACATACAAATTGTAAAAAGTCACATAAACCAATGGTAACTAATTTGGTAGATTTTACATACAGTCTCTGTACTACAGTATGAATTTATATGAAATTAATAGATAACATAAACATAATTGCCAATCTTTGTTTATCCAAATGGACTACCTATTTACTTCCCAATTCAACGTTTCCCATTGACAGAGCCACTGTGTGGCACTGGCCCACACAACATAAGAGTGTACATATATGATTTTTGCTCCATTCTGTGTTGCTGAAACAACTGCTCTTATTTCTCCTAGTTGTGCACTGCCTTCACATTCTTGCTTGACAGGGGTAATATCTAATACAATGGCCTTATATTGCCATTTACTGTTTACCCTTTTTGCTGAAGCATCTGTAAAACGAATGTTTTCTGTTGGTGTATGCTCAGTGAAGGGTGGTACATCCAGAATGAGGGAAGGTTTAAAAGGCTGTGGTAATGCTAAAGGGTCTGTATTTATGGGCATCTGCAATTTGGTAACCCTAGTGTGTCCTTCAGTTAATTGCGTATTTTCCGCAACTTCTGTTAGGTAGTGGGGTTTTGTGCAACTGCTTCTGGGGAAGCAGTCCATTTTAGGACTGCTTCTAGAAAATTAAAAGGTCCTCTGGTTTGCACAGATTGTCCCTAATGTATTTTCTCAACTTGTTTAACTGATTGGAATAAAGAGAAAAGTCCCTTTTCCCATTCAGAGTTTTGTTGTTCTGTTTCTTTAAATGTGGTTATGCTAAGGAATAAAGGTCTTTTTGGCCCATTGGGGTCAGTTTGGAACAGGTTACAGTCAGTAGCATATTTAGCGAAACCCGATTTGGCTGTAATAAGGTTGCGGGGGTGTATTGGTCCCAGTGACTGATAAGTTTTTTTATTTCTTCAGTTAGAGTTTTGACCACCTCTATGTTCTAATTTTCACTCCCAGGGTTTACCTTTACAAAAGAGTGAGTGTAATGGGTGGGAAATGATAGAAAATCCAGGTACACACTTCCTCCAATATCCTTAAGTTCCCATTAATTGTTGTAACTCCTTCCTTGACTGGGTCACTTGCAGCTCTTTGATTTTCCTTAAGGTGTTTGGAGGAATCACCACACTGCCTGCTATCCACCAAGAACCTAAAAACTTTACTTCTTTACTTGTTCCCTAATGTTTTTCAGGTGAAATCACAATTTCTGTTTTATTTAGTACTTGCCATACTGTTGCTGTCATTTCCTCTACCTTCTCAGGGGAAGTTCCTCCAGTTAGGATATCATTTATATATTGGTATAGTTTTGCTTCTTGGGGGAGTAAGACCATCTATAAAAGATCAGCACGCGTGGCATGAGAAATTGTTAGTGAATATTTATACCACTGCGGGAGTCTGTTAAAGGTATTTTGTATTCTCTCCCAAGCGAAAGCAAACTTCTCTTTGTCCTCCTCCTTTAAGGGAACCATAAGGAACATATCTTTTAAATCTAGTACTGCCACCCACGGGTGTGCAGGTGCTTGCACAGTAGCTGTTAAGTTTGCAATGTTTGGTACAGCAGCTGTTAGACGGGTTGTATTAGCACTCAGGCACCGATAATTGACTGTTTAATGCCACCTTCCATCTGGTTTCCAAACTGGCCATACAAGTGAATTTCATGGGGAGTGGGTTCTGGAGATAATTTGTCATTTCTCCAAATCAGCCATGACTTAAGAAATTCCATTTCATGCTACAGCAGAAATCAGATATTGTGGTGCATTAGTAAGTTTTCACTCGGGAAGGACAAAGGCTGCACAAACAACATGCACTGGAACCCCCTGATTTCTGCCAGGCTTGGGACTGATGTTTGAGCCAAAGGACCACATGCTACCATTTGGCAGGTGCCGCGTTCATCCATTTTAAAACATCAAACCCTAAAATATTTTCATTATGATCTTTAATGCAAAGCAAGTAGTTGGCATGGGCTTCTCACCCAGGAGTCATAAATTGACCTTGGCAGTTTGACACTCAATGCTTCACTCAGGCCAGTTGTCCTCATTTCAGCTGGGATAGAGTTGCCTGCCAGGTTAAACCACGGTACCAGTAATCTTAACTCTTTGCTGTCTGGATCACATGCCTAGCTTCTTGGCATCTTGTTGTGTTAGTATTGAAATTTGTGCTCCAGTATCTATTAAAAGCTTTACCAATTGTCCTTGAAGACCAACTGGAATGAAAATGTATGGGCCATCATCACTTTTCCACTAATAAGCTGCCACTTTTCAAACAGGCAGGCCCAACTGCCTTCAGGACACTACTCTTTTTTTCACTTCCTGTCCTGGAATTCCTCCCTAAGGGAAAGGGAGGGATTGCCTTCCTTTGTGGGGACTGGAGCTGGAGGAGTTGAAATATGCTCCTTCCTTTCACTGTCATCTCATTTCTGGAATACTTCAGTCAGACTCAAGACAATGCCAGTAGGCTGACCTTGAATCACAGCTCTGGGGCTAATGCTTTCCTCATTTGCAGCTCTTCAATGGATTCCAAATTATGTCAATTGTCACCAGACCATTCTTCTAAAAAGATGGGACTCACTCCACTTCTCCATAAATAATCAGTGACTACTTGCCATCCTGCTGACTACACCAAATTCACAGAA
The DNA here is from genome assembly GCA_034008185.1 of Gorsachius magnificus. Lineage (NCBI taxonomy): Eukaryota > Metazoa > Chordata > Aves > Pelecaniformes > Ardeidae > Gorsachius > Gorsachius magnificus. The sequence continues at coordinate 59,893,350 of CM067084.1, forward strand.
TCACAGAATCACAGAATGGCAGAGGTTGGAAGGGACCTCGGGAGATCATCTAGTCCAACCCTCCTGCTAAAGCAGGTTCACCTAGAGCTTGTTACACAGGATTTCATCCAGGCAGGCTTTGAATATCTCCAGAGAAGGAGACTCCACAATCCACCTGGGCAGCCTGTTCCACTGCTCTGTCACCCTCAAAGTAAAGAAGTTCTTCTGCATATTCAACTGAAACATCTTATGCTTCAGTTTGTGCCCATTGCCCCTTGTCCTGTTGCTGGACACCACTGAACCAATAATCTGGCTCCGCCCTCATGACATCCACCCTTAAGATATTTGCAAGTATTTATAAGATCCCCTCTCAGTCTTCTCTTCTTCAGGCTGAACAAACCCAGCTCTCGCAGCCTTTCCTCATAGGGGAGATGCTTCTGTCCCCTCATCATCTTTGTAGCCCTCCTCTGGACTCTCTCTAGGAGTTCCTCATCTTTCTTCAACTGGGGAGCCCAGAACTGGACACAGTACTCCAGGTGGGGTCTCTCCAGGGCAGAGTAGAGGGGGAGGATAACCTCCCTCGACCTGCTGGCCACACTCCTCTTAATGCACCCCAGGATACCATTGGCCTTCTTGGCAACAAGGGCACACTGCTGGCTCATGGTCAGCTGGTCATCCACCAGGACTCCCAGGTCCCTCTCAGCAGAGCTTCTTTCCAGCAGGTCATCCCCCAGCCTAAATGGAGTGAGAGAGAAGCAAAAATATACGTTATTGATATAAACCAGTGAGTTAACAAGGTCCAATGGTAGATGCAACTGTGGTTTAACAAGATTCGATGGCAAGGTACACTTGATTATTTATTGCATAGTCATGAGGTTTAGAAAGGACCCCCTTGCTTTCTAAACTCCTTCTCAGGGTTGCATTTGGATCCCATCTTAGTCCCAGACTTGGTCAACAGTTTATGTCTAGAGGACCATATATGTGCAATCGATCCTTTATATCATGTAGCTAAGCTTTCAAAGTTTAGCATGCTGTTAGCCACTTACTAAGGATCTGCTGCAGCAAGGAAACTCTCAGCCTCGAGTAGTAACCTTGAGAGGTGTCCCTGCTCAAGGGGAGATCCCAGCATGCAGCCTACTGCCATACAGGAGAGCTGAAAGGGCTCTTGGTCTTCTCACTATTTATGGGGGTAAGATGATTGACTCATAGTCACATTTGCATACAGAGCACAGATTTTAGTTTCTTCACTGTGATGAGGTGGTTCATTGCACAATAGCCCTTGGCTATTGTGTTCTTATCTGTCTCCGAATCCAATTTGAACAGTCATCATGACCAGATGCATCCATTACCATTACCAGCGATTATTGCCTGAGCAAGGTTACAAGAGATAAAGGTCAGGGAGGGGGGAAGCACACCACCACAAGATCACACCTTGAAAAAAATTGAACCTCTACTTTAAGAGGAATTTCAAGACACATAAGAGTGTCCAGTGGAGGGCTACCAGAGCAGTCAGGATTCATTCATTCTAATTCAGAGGGTTAGAGTTCAAGAACTTCTCTGAAACAGTTGTTAAAGAATAGCTCAAAAATGTAATGTTTTTGATACCAGATGTGCTTTGTAAACAGCAACAGGAACATTTAATCGGAAGAATGTATTGTTGGCACTCTTAGAACTAGGACATCGTGGACAAAGCAGGCCTGAAGAGGACACCTAATCAAGATGTTTTGAAAACATCCGATACTTGGCAAGAAAACCCAAGATCCATGTACCCTCAGCTGAACTACCCTCATTATAATACTAAGAATCACGCCTCCAGGTCAACAGGCCCTTGCCCAGGTCAATACTCTTCCTTACAGAGCATGTGTGGTATAAAGAAAAGACACCGTAGCTTTAAATGAGTGCGAGGCTTGCGAGAACCAATAAGAAACTGAGGTGATTAGGTGTGCAAAATAACTGATAACCAGTGCTCTGAGTGTATAAAATGCTGCTGTGTGATCAGCAAGGTGTGCTAGCTTTGTGGAGTGACCACTTAGCACCCATCTCTGCAGAAATGAAATAAATATGCAATGTCTCTCCTGAGTGTGTGACAATTGATTTATTGCACACTGGCTCACAAATCTGCTTTTCAGACAACACAGTGACCACAATGTATGTGGGATAAACATTTGTCAAAGCCAAAACTGGAAAAAAAAGGGACAAAAAAAAAGAAAAATGAGGTAAAGGTCATATTTCAATGGTTAGGGGCTTTCAGCACATCACTTAAAAGCAGAAATTGAGATTGAGATTTAGATTGAGATTGCTGGCCTTCCTTAATCAGAAGGAGATGAAGTTAAGCAACCTACAACTACATGAGGAAAAATTACAAACACAGCACAGTTTTAACACAGGGCAATGGCCACAGGTTGCAGTTTGGGAGGCTCAGGTTACTGCTTAGGAAAAGATGCACCTTTACTGGGATTGTAGTCTAGCCCTGGAACAGGTTGACACAAGGTAGTGTAGCATCTTCATCCTCTGAGGTTTTTAAAACTCAGCTAGCCAAAGTCCCAGTGACCAGATCTCATGTTGGCAGCAATCCTATTTCAGGCTGGATGTTGGATCAGATGACCTCTGAGATTTCTTCCAAAAATATTGCTGTGAGTCTATGAGGTGAAGGAAACAAAAACCAAATGAAAAAAAACCCCATGTATGGACAACTCTAGATGTAAATCAAAACAAAGGAGACCTCCTTCCTTGAACTGATTCTTTTTACTGACAGTGCAGGGTCTCAGGCTTGATCTGGATTTGCGTTGGTCTGAGCTGGTTTTACATTGTTTGAACAGCTGGCTGGTGGTGAAGTGACAAGTGAGGCCTCACCTGCTTCATCTGAAGCTCTGTGAATGCCATCGAAACTCAAGATTTGACCAACCTTTATGTCAGTCAAGCTGAGAGACAGTAAGAAGGTTGCAGATTGATGAGAAAGCGTATGAAACAGCTTCAGGTTGACCTCAGGACTAAGGATGAAGAAACCTGCTCCTTAGACCCCATCCTCCTCTTCCAGTGAAGAATGCAGGAGTGATGATGACTGTTTGTTGTAACTGGAAGCAAGTAGAAAGGGCTGGCTGCTCTGCATGGGAAGGTGAGCTGAGTGCAGTGAGTCCCAACAAGGCAGGACAGAGAAGCAGCCTCACCTGCAAGGATGCAGGATGAGGAGCCAGAAAGTCAGAGTCAGGATCAGGTCTGACAATAGTATTCATAAATTCCTGATACTGCCCAAAGGCAATCAAGTCCACCGTTATCTGAATTTTCTTATAATTATTTTTAATTGTTTATTTTTTAAATTTAGTTTTATTTTAGTATGTCATGATAATAATTAAAATTACAGCTTATCAGATTATATACTTATACATTCTTAAAATTATAATTGAGACACAGAAGTATTCCAGACTCAGATTTTTATGACACACTGCCTAAACTCACTAATTACTGTCACCTGCAAACCAGACTTAACTTAGGGAAATTAGTTTAATTTATTGCCAATCAAATCAGAAAACAACAATGAGAAATAATAAAAAAAAAAAAAACAAACACATTACCCCCACCCCTCTTTACTCCAAATTTGTCTGCCTCCTCCTCCTGAACAGCACCGGGGGACAGGGAATGGGGATTGTGGTCAGTTCATCACATGTTGTTTCTGCCGCTCCTTCCTCCTCACTCTCTTCCCTGATCCAGCATGGTTGTCATGCCCACAGCAGACAGTCCTTCACATTCTTCTCCAGCTTGGGTCTTTCGGTTCTTCATGAACTGCACCAGCATATGTCCCTTCCATGGGGTGCAGGCTTTCAGGAACAGACTGCTCCAGCATGAGTCCTTCATGGGGTCACAAGCCCTGCCAGCAAACCTGCTCCAACGTGGGCTCCTCTTTCCATGGGTCTACAGGTCCTGCTAGGAGCCTGCTCCAGCACAGGCTTCCCATGGAGTCACAGCATCCTTTGGGTATATCCACTTGCACCACTGTGAGGGGGTCCTCCCCAGGCTGCAGGTGGCTATCTGCTCCACCGTGGACCTCCAGGGGCTTCAGGGGGACAGGCTGGCTCACCATGGTCTTCACCGCGGGCTACAGGAGAATCTTTGCTCTGACACCTGGAGCACCTCCTCCCCTCCTTCTTCACTGACCTTGGTGTCTGCAGTTGTTCTCACATATTCTCACTCTTGTCTCCCAGCTGCTGTTGCTGGTGTACCATTTTTTTCCCCCTTCTTAAATATGTTATCCCACAGGTGCTACCACCGTTGCTGATTGGTTCAGCCTTGGTCAGTGGTGGGTCCATCTTGGAGCTGGCTGGCATTGGCTCTATTTGACATGGGGGAAGCTTCTAGCAGGTTCTCACAGAAGCCACCCCTGTACTACCAAAGAGCTACCCCTCACTACCAAAACCTTGTCATGAAAACCCAATACAGCATAGTATCAAAAGAGAAGCCAATACTCCAGATGTGGAAAGACAAACGATAAGAAACTTATGCAAACACCAGTATTCTGGAAAGTGTCTTTATAATCTTAGTTGTATGGGGTTTATGGATATTATGGATCCTCAGAATTACAGTGTGGAATTTATGTACTAAGGATGAGTTAACATCACTGTTGTAGTAAGAGTGGCAAGACGGAATACATTCAAATACTAAAATTCTGGACTACAGAAGCACAACTAGTATCAATATTATGGTTTCTCTTTGTAGATAACTGTATTTTGTTGATACTGTGGTTCTGAATAATTCCAAGGACATTTGAAATGAGATGATGGTACCTAGCATTTTATTTGTTCTTGCAAAATTAAACTTCTTAGTGATATCTTTCTTAGAAAAAGGGTGAAACAAAGTATGCAAGTAAAAAAACAAGTAAAACGATATCACATAGGAGTTCTGCAGTTTCTATAGTATCTGTGTTGAGATAGTATCTTTATTTTCTATAGTTAGCATTACCTACAAGTAGCATAATCTTTTCTTTTTCTTTTTTTAATTTGAAGAATTTATGTTCAGTTTGCATATTTATAAAATTCCTAAGAACATTTAAGAATATATGAAGCTATTACCTCCAACACTGAAAAGCAGCAATTCATGAGCCTGAGAGTTTCTTAACCTTCATTTTGCAAATATGAAGCTACAATGAAATCTAAAATAGAATCTTCCCTCAGTCCATAGGCCTAAGGAGTATCCTCACTGAAAATGAGATTCAGAATATCATGCTCCCACTCATTGCTGCAGGAAATTTCTATGTTTAGAAATCCAGGACTTTAAGATATTAATTTTAAAGACGTCTTTAAGAAAAAAATGTCTCTGACAAATGAATAAATCTCTCTCTCTGCCTTTTTTCATATGAAACTTTGAAACAACTTATTGCTTTTTCTATTTTTTTCCTGACAGTTTTTTCCAAATCTTTGCTATTAATCAATAAATATTTTTTAGCAGAATCAACTCTGTAAGGAGCATAATCAGTCTTGATAACAGTATCATTTACTGTGCCACTGTATAATAACAACAAGCAGACATTACAGTACTGCAATTCAAACCAATATCTAAATTATGTTTTCTTTTTATTTTTGAGGGATTTTAGCAAAATTTATTAATAATCTAGCAGTATGTTTTGTGACACTTTTGAAATGTCATGTTACTAAACTTTTGTGAACTGCTGCAGAGTACTGTACAAAATCCTGAAGAGCTAAGTCTGCAGACTAGTCTACAGCTATCACACATTCATCTGACATACATAAATCACATTTCAATGCAACAGGGGAATGAAATTAAATTTGCTGCAGAATGTTAGCTCTCATGATTTGTTATTCTCATAAGAATACCAGCTGATAACAAATTAGGAACCTGGTGACTGGGAGTAGGAAAATTCTACAAAAGGAAACCCATATGTAGAGTTTTCTGGAACAGTGGGACCTCTTTACAGTATGCCATATCTAAGAGATCCCTGCTAATATATATTGGCTGTCTGTAACTCATGTGTGATTTGGTATAGCTCCTAATTCTGTAAATGTAACTGTTGTTATGACTCTTTCTCTATCTTCTTGCATGATATTCATTTTGGTATGTTATAGCTGCCTTTAAAAAAAAAAAATCTGCTACTCCATGTCTGTAAAATTTTCTATACATATGCTAGATATTTTTACCAAAGGAGCAAAATCCTGATGATGCTCCTTTCTATTCTTAAAGAGGGAGAATTTAATTTAAAAAAAAAAAAAAGAAAAGTCAAATAAAGGCAGAGAGAAAAGATTCTAGAACTATATTTTTGTGATACAGAGCCTAAATACTGCAACCATTCGGATGGACCACTTATAGTTCCCTTACCTATAGTACCAGTAAGGCAAAATTTCAATACTGAAAAACAAGCGAAATGAATGGTTAACTAAACACCAACATCTGGGCAACTAACAAATAGGATGTTTATTAGTAGTGGTTTGCATGTTTGACACTGGAACTGTCAATCAGAAGAGAATAGCTATGAGAAGTCAGAAACAGTTTCAACACTATATATTCAAGAAGTATAGTTCTTCTGTACTATGTCCAAACTTTGGTAGTAAAATTGAATTTAGATGTTTTGGGGTGATGATGTTACTATAAAGATCCAACATTTTATCTACAAAAGAGATGTTACCTTTTTTTTATTGGATTGTAAATGCCATGATATTTCCTAACACTGCATAAAATTATTCCATAATTTTTAAGCTACTTGATATCAAGACTTTATAATGATATCTTGCACTAAAAAGTACATTTATTGTAAGAATTATAAGCTCATATAGGGAGAGGATAACAAGTATAAATAAGCTTTGTTGCTACAGCTGAAAAACATCTGCTAATTTTCTCAACGAGAAAATAAATATTCCGTGTTAAAGGTGCAATATATATGTCTTAGTTAATGAAAAATATAAATGTTTACACATAGTTTTTCTACCATGTTTGTGTTATCTAATTCAAACATAATTTAATATTAATAGAAATTATCAATATTTCTTCTAATACCACAGCTTAGTTTCTAGATGAAATTTTCACTGTTTCTGCTGATTCCAGTGAAACATTTAGGACTTGATCTCACTACCCTCTTAAGTCAGGGAAAATCAACAAGATTAAAAAGATTTGAGGTGAGTATTCCTTTACTGGAACAGAGATACCCCACCCAGATATGACTGGTTTTGACAACTCTTATGCACACAGAGAGAATTTATTTTAATGAACGTGCTGAATATAAACTTTGTAAAAGTGGAATTTTTCTGGGTAAGGAAACCAACAGCAACAAAATAATGCAAACTATTCAGCTAAAAAATGAAAACTATATTAAAAACCTTTTTTCTCACAATTTAGTGTGTTGGATTTTCTTTTATCTGGACCTAGGAAAATTCTGAAAAAATATTTTGTTATAATGTGAATTTTATAATTAGCATCTAGATTACTGTGTGGCAGAAGTTAAATGGCTACAGACAAGTAGGTTCTTTAATGTGTGATCTTACCCCAAGCACCTGTAAGCATCAGAATAGAAGCTTACAAATACATTTACTTTATGAATTTTATTCTATCCATGAACCTATTCAGAATTCTTTTGGCATTACACTATTTACATAGTCCATTCATTATATTCAGCTCAGTGGTGGCCAAATTAGAACCTTGATGCTCTGTAGGCAAATAAGTGTGAGAGTTTAAAAGGCTATTTATTTCTGTAATCTAGTAATCTTTTCATAAATGTATATTTTCACAACTGAATTGTCTATAGGAATTTCTTTATAAAATATTAATGAAAATTTTTTTTCCTTGTTATTAATTCATTTACTGGCCTTCTTTTTCCACACAAACTGAGTTTTTACTGAAACTATGTTTTATGTAACTTCAAATTTTGAAGTGTGAACAGCGGTAGTGACAGAGTGATGTCTGCTGCTGAATATAGTATCTGAAGTCTTGACTCCCAGTAAACCACTATCATGAATAAAAACCAGGAAGAAAACAAGCCTCCTCCCTCCTTCTCCCAAGTATTTTGTAGTGTTTTCAATAGATAATCAACGTATATTTCAAAGACACATGAAAGACCTTTAATTATTGTCTTTTTTTTCTCCCTTAAATTGCCAAGGATTTTACAATTCCTTTGGTTTATTTCCACTAAAGGTAACTGTCGTGCTTTAACCCGGCTGGCAACTAAGCACCACGCAGCCGCTCGCTCACTCCCCCCCCTCCCTCAGTGGGATGGGGGAAAGAATGGGGAAGGAAAAAAAAAGGTTAGAGCTGAGGGCTGAGATAAAGACAGTTTAATAAGAGAAAATAATAATAATAGTAATAATGAGAATGATAACAGAATATACAGAATATACAAAACAAATGATGGACAATGCAATTGCTCACCACCCGCTGACCGATGCCCAGCCCGTCCCGAGCCGCGGTCACTCCCCCCAAGCCGCGATCACACAGCCCGAGCTGCGACCACTCTGCCCGCGACCGACCGATCGACTAACCCCCCCAAGCATGACGTTATATGGTATGGAATAGCTCTTTGGACAGTTTGGGTCCTAGCTGTGCTGTACTCCCAGCTTGTTATGCACCTGGCCGAGCAGGAGAAGCTCAAAAAGTCCTTGAGCAGTCTGAGCACTACTTGGCAACAACTAAAAACATCAGCGTGTTATCAACATTCTTCTGGTACTAAATCCAAAGCACAGCACTATGCTAGCTTCTGTGAAGAAAATTAACTCTATCCCAGCCGAAACCAGGACAGTAACCTTTATCACTGTAACCTGTGTCTGGTGAAGCATGAAAAATCCAGGCACCCATTCATTGTCTCATTTATTCTTCTAATTCAAGATTACTAAATTGACCTTTTGCTTTCATTAAAAATGGACCCTTGAAATAAACTTTAGAATAAAATTCTAACCATTGAATATCAATTATTTCTAGATTAAGAGCAAATTTATTTAGACCACCAGGGAAATTGATCCTGTACATCTGATCCAAAACAGTAAAATTTCAACATTTATCTCAGTTAAAGTAGATGAGGATTTGACTAGACAGTTTGCCTTTATTGTTGTATCTCTAGAATTTCTAATTTTCTATTATATATTTTATGTGGTGTTTGTTCTATTATATTGTTCATTGTGATTATTCCCTACAGGCACTTAAACAAAAACATCATCATTCTTATTCTTTCTAACTTTACACAACATATTTCATTCCATTCTTTTTCACTTCTGTCACAAAACGCTTTGATCAGTTGAATGATAAGCAATTTCATGAATGCCAATCTTTTAGTCAGGAAAAGGACAATACTTTCTAAAGTATTTGTATCATGTTAATACAGTTTTCGGACTCAGTAAATAATTTAGGCTTTAAGAACTTTTTACTACATGAAAAGATGATGACAGATTAATAAGAAATCTGCACCTGAAGAAATTCCTCAAGGCTATTCTATTTTGAAAGAGATTTGCCTTCCAGAGAGCTTTCACTTCAGCCTGGCTCCCTTATCACAACCTAATCCAAAATGGATAACACAAAGGGTGTGGAATCGGAGCACCTATAGCAACTATAATTCAGACATTAATGAGGATCTCTAAGGATCATGATATTACCAAAAATATAACAATAATTATATCCTTTGAGAATATCACTGATTGAAAGTCAGTACAGTATATTTAATTCAGCTCATTTCATTTAAGATTTCATTACTTAAAAATATCTTTTAAGACCTATTAGACTGGAAAAATTCAATAGAAGGATCTCAGAAGGAATAATCCCATGCATGGAGACATGCTGAGTGCTGACTGGCTGGAAAGCAACTTTGCTCAGAAGGACCTGTGGGTCCTGGTGGATACCAAGTTGAACACGATCCAGCAATGTGTCCTTGTGGCAAAGTTGGCCAACAGCCTCCCAGGCTGTGTTAAGAGGAGTGTTGCCAGCAGGTGGAGGCTTCTCCACTACTCAGCACTGGTGAAGCCACACCTGGAGTGGTGTGACCAGTTCTGGGCTCCTCAGTGCAAGAGAGACATGGACATACTGGAGAGGCACAGGGCCGCTAAGGTGATGAAGGTCCTGGAGCATCTCTCCTGTGAGGAAAGGCTGAGAGAGCTGGGACTATTTAGCCTAGAGAAGAGAAGGCTCAGAAGGGTGTACACCTTATCAAGGTGTACAAATACCTGATGGGGTGGAGTGAGGAAGATCGAGCCAGACTCTTCTCAGTGGTATTCAGTGGTGGGTCAAGAGGCAACAGACACAAACTGAAACACAGTAAATTCCTCTTAGATGTAAAAAAACCCTTTTTCATTTTAAGGGTGGTCAAACACTGGTACAGGTTTCCCAGAGAGGATGTGGAGTCTGTATTTGTGGAGATACTAAAAACCCAGCTGGACTCACTCCTCAGCAGTCTGTGCTAGCTGACCCTCCTTTGAGTGGGGGGTTTGTACTATATGATCTCCAGAGTCCCTTCCTACCTCAAACTTTCTCTGATATTGTAATTCTATGATCCAATAAAATGATCTAACATGATCATAATTAATTTCTTAATAGTTCCAAGTAATATTCTATTAAATTTAACTTACCAAAAATGGTTAAAAAGTCTCATTTTTATTCTTGATGACTATGATACTCATCTGAAGCGATAAAACTTTGGGGTGGAATTTTCAAGAATTTAAGGATATTTACTTTGTAAGTTCTGTTAAATTTATGAAGTAAAAAAGCTTCTGTGAAGCTTTCTTTCTTGGGAAAAAATATCAAAATACAAAAATATTTTTTAATAATTCATTATGCTTCTAACAATAACAGGTCCTGATGGCACATTTTCTAGAACTGATGTACACTGAAATGGAGTAAACTTGAATCAAGCCTTTAAGTTTAATTTCCTGAACAGGCAATATTTATTTTTTTTTCCTGATCAACTTTGAACTTAAGGTAGGGCTTATATGTCATCTTAGGAGCCCACAGGATACCTCTATAGCTCAGTGAAATGCCACTAACAATGCCTCTTTCTAGCTCTAAAATATTTCTAATGTCATTGTCGTATATACTTTCCTCCTAGACCATTTCATCTAAGTGAACACCAAAGAAAGCCATATTTGGGAAGTTTGGACCCACTACCCCAGAGGACATATGAGGCAAGTTCCTATACACTGTATACATGTAGGAAGCTAACCTAATACTCATGCTACCACAGTAGCTGATCTGGATAATTCCTATATCTATATAGTGCAAGATAGTCACTTTGCTGTCTGTTGTTTACTAATGGTGTACATCTTAAAGTGTAGATGAGATTCAAGAGGTGAATCCAAGTAAGAAAAGAATGCAAACACCAAATATTTTCTGCTACTTTGAAAAACTGCAAATAACTGTCCTTAACTATCTCCTCCACTTCATGGAAAGAAACTATTCTGCTAGGAAAATTTGCTTTGATATGTCGCTTCCAAATTCTTGTATTTAAAAGCATACAAGGAAGGACTTTCAGAAACATATCCACCTAATTCATACTTCTAATTGTGGCCAAATTTATATTAAATGTTCTTTTAAAAATTTTAATTCCTGACTAAATAGATTAAAAATCTGTTAAAAGTTATTTTTTGCTTTTGAGATTAGTTGTTTTCAATGCATTTTTTACTTATATTTCTTACTCACCAATCTAACATACTTATGCAAATAAATCTGCTTCTTTTTACAGCACTTGTATACATTAAATTCTCATTTACCTCAGGATTCTTCACAGTGCTAATAAATATTACTTTATAATTTCCATGTTCAATAACACTGTCAATTGAGCTGTTAAGCTGATTCATGCTTATCCTAGCAAAAAATGTCAGTAAGCAGCTTTGAATCTTTTGGTAATGCTTCAGGAAGATTTCTAGCCCAGCATTTGCCCCCTACCTCTTTCTCATACCCCATTATTTCATGTCATAATGCATCATTACAGACTGATGTTTGCTTTTGTACATGTCAGCAAAAAAGAAATTGCATAGCACACATTGGCCTCCTTTCTTTACATTAGCTCTGTCAGTTTTGATTTGCTATTTTTTCAGAATGTTTCAAGCACTGTTAGCTTGAGGGATTTTTTCTTTTTAGAAAAAAATATTTTCTTTAATTTGGGGGGGTATTAAATTTTTATTATTACTTCTTATCACTTACACAAGTGAAAAGCAGTTTAGCCTGCAATATTGTTCTTTATCAAGAATTTTTTATGCAAGATACTGTGAGACAGTATGTCTTGTGTTTGGAATAAAAGTTTTTTCATAAGTCTATACTCAGCTTTTCTTATTATTGATAGAATAACTTAAGACCAGTGCTTCTCAGTTTATTTTAAAAAAAATACTGGAATATACTTACATGGAATGTTAGCTGACTGAAATATATTTAGTAAAAAAAACCCTGAGATATATTGTACATACATATGAAATATTTTATTTCAGCCATATTAATAAATCTGGCTGTGATAGAGTTAAATTAGTTCATAGTAGCTTGTATCGGGTTATTTTTTGGGTTTGTGCTGAAAATAGTGTTGATAACACAATGATGTTTTAGTTATTGTTGAACAGTGTTTACACACTGTTAAGGCCTTTTCTGCTTCTCACACTGCCCTGCCAGTAAGTAGTCTGAGCATCCACAAGAAATTGGGAGAGGACACATCCGGGACAGATGACCCCAACTGACCAAAGGGATATTCCATACCATATGATGTCATGCTCAGCATATAAAGCTGGGGGAAGGAGAAAGGGGGTGATGTTCAGAGTTGTAGAATCATAGAATCATTTAGGTTAGAAAAGGCCCTTAGGATCATTGAGTCCAGTCGTTAACCTAACACTGCCAAGTCCATGGCTAAATCATGTCCCTAAGCATGTTACGGTGTTTAGCTTCCCAAGTAACTATTATGCTTGAGGGAGCCCTGCTTTCCTGTAGATGGCTGTACACCTGCCTGCTGTTGGGAAGCAGTGAATTAACTCATTGTTTTACTTTGTGTATGCAGCTTTTGCTTTACCTATTAAACTGTCTTTATCTCAACCCACACGTTTTCTCACTTTTAGCCTTCCAACTTTCTCCCCCATCCCACTGAGGGGGAGTGAGCAAGCAGCTGTGTGGTGCTTGGCTGCATACCAGGGTTAAACCACAACCTCTGTTCATTATGGTGCCTAGGTATGAGTATCTAACTAAGTAAGGTAGGACTGGCAGGGAAAATACTGTATCTTTTCTTTTCTGTAAAAAATGATCCTTCATAATTTTTTTCCTCTCTGAAAATTTGTGATTTTTGTCTCAGTGTGTGGAATAAAGAATGATTTTTTATTAAAATAATAAAATTAGATTTTTTTAATTTGGCAGAGTATGTCAAGAAACATATATCTACAAAAGTTGAAGATTGTCAAAATACGCCTTCCTCAATAAATTTAACAAAAAGTGGTTTTGTAGTCAAGTCATCTTAGGGCATGAGGGACCCTTGGTGAGAATCAAAGGAAAGGCCTCTTATGAAAGAAGAGCAGGGGAATAAATCCCCCTTATTCCTCTTGCTGAGTCTGCCATGATGGAGCAGGGTCGTTAGTGTTGCAGTGAATCTCAAAGTGCCCCACAGTTTGAAGCAGAGTCAGTCAGACTTCTGATTGACACATATGAAACTTTTGACATTATGTCCTGGTTTCGGCTGGGATAGAGTTAATTTTCTTCACAGAAGCTAGCATAGTGCTGTGCTTTGGATTTAGTACTAGAAGAATGTTGATAACACGCTGATGTTTTTAGTTGTTGCCAAGTAGTGCTCAGACTGCTCAAGGACTTTTTGAGCTTCTCCTGCTCGGCCAGGTGCATAACAAGCTGGGAGTACAGCACAGCTAGGACCCAAACTGTCCAAAGAGCTATTCCATACCATAGAACGTCATGCTCGGGGGGGGGTTGGTGGGTCGGTCGGGCGCTCGGGTACTGATCGCTGCTCGGGACGGGCTGGGCATCGGTCGGCGGGTGGTGAGCAATTGCATTGTGCATCATTCGTTTTGTATATTCTGTATATTTTGTTATCATTCTCATTATTACTATTATTATTATTATTTTCTCTTATTAAACTGTCTTTATCTCAGCCCTCGGCTCTAACCTTTTTCCCCTTCCCGATTCTCTCCCCCATCCCACTGAGGGAGGGGGGGGAAGTGAGCGAGCGGCTGCGTGGTGCTTAGTTGCCAGCCGGGTTAAACCACGACACATTAATACTCCAGAAGAACTGAAGATTCCTAGAGACACTGAACTTTTAAAGGCTAGTCCAATAAACCAACAAATTAATCACATGGACTAGCAGACTGAGAAAACAGTGGTGTCCCTAAGGGTAAAGACTGGGGACCGTGGAAGAACACCAAGTCTGGGTGCTCCACTGCAGTCATTGGTGTTAGGTTATGCTTTAGAGTTATTGTTAATTAAGTACTCCCTAGAAGAACCATTTTCAATGTATATACATTTGCCAACCCCAATTTTTTTGTTGTACAGAGTCCATTTTTAATCTGACACACAGAGATGGCTATGAATTCTAACCAATAAGAAAAATATATTTTTTTTGTTTTGTTTATTTACAATTTTGTCCTTCGCTTCTAATGGATGGGTTACACTGTGTTTTTTTGAACAAAACTTGAAGACTTTTCCTTCAGTACCAAGTTTCTGCTTATATAATTATATTAATTACCTTAATACTAAAAATTTCCTTGAAGACCAATATTCATACAAGTTCATAGTTAGCTTACAGCTATTCAGACTGTGGAGGTCTTTTCTTTTCCAGTTCATGCTATGCTTTCTTGCCTCTTAATAAGATCAAATGACATCCTGTTTAGAATTCATATTTCAGCCAATCAATCATTGCTGGATAATTCAGAAAACTTCTCTGCTTTCTTCACTGTTAGAATCAAAGTTATCTTCTGGCGATGAGATTTGAACATAGTGCTTCAATACTCATCTTTTCATAATGAGGAGAGAACAAAAAAAGTGCTTGTTTTCTTTTTTATGTCTCCATTACACGTCAATTCAATTTTAGTCAAAATTATATTCTCTTACAAACAGATTTGCAGCTAAAGCTTCTCAATAAAGTTCCCCCCCCCTCCTTTTTTTTGCCCTTCTAACTATATAGGCCATTGTCCTCTGCTTCTTTTGAGTTTTAAACTGTAGTTGTGATGTCATGATAAATTATTTAAGTAAGAATGCAGCAAAGACAGGTTGAAATTTCAAGGTGACATTCTTTGAAAGAGATATAAAAGATGGGGCTGGGGCAGTAATCCAACTTTGATGACCTAACTAGACAAGTCATTAGTAGTGCTTTGAAAGAGAGAATGAGTTTACAGAGAGTTGTACAACATCTCATTTTCATTAGCACTTTCTTACCTGTCAGTACTTCCTAATGACTATTGCTCTAGGTGTATGTTAATGGTTATTTTATGAGTATATATAAAGCTTCTTGTCACTAAACATGTACTACCTGAATGTATCTCAAGTCTTTATCCTTTCCCTGTTGAAAATCAACAAATATGCAGAACATCTTTTCTATGTATTTTGGAGTTGCTGAATTATGAGAAACCTTTTGGTGAAAGAAGCATCTTCCAACAGCAGATAAAAGTGGTAAAAGCTCCTGATTAGATCTGTAAGCTGATTTAGGTGTCTAACCATTCTTTGATTTTGGTGCACCATGACAGTATTTGAGTAAGTTGTTCAATAAATTTGCTCAGCTGCATTTTACTCAATATTTCTGACAATGCTGTCTTTTGTATAGATAAAAATGGCACCTCTATGACTGTGTAAAGCTTTTCAGTCTTGCAATTTGGTGGCTCACATCAAAAGATATTCAATCACTTTATTATTCACAGAGGCAGTTGAATGGAAAATTTTATTTCTTGATGTCAGTTCCCTCATTTCGTGCTTGAATTACTCTATACTTTTATTTTTGAAATGTTGGTGCTATTCTTGGAGGAAACAACACAGGCTGAGTGGTTTTAAACTCACTAGTTAAGACTTTTTCTTATGTATATATTTAAAATTGTTAGCTATTACCTAATGCAGTACAAAGAAAGTCCACCTGGATCTAAATCAGGTATAAATGCTATTACAAGGTTCACTTTTTGTTTCAAGCCAGATGGACAGGCTACAAAGTAATTTTTTACCAACTGCTTGTGCTGAGCTCATCTTAAGACTGTCTGTTCATTCAAATGAACAATTTTGTCACACAATAAGTTTGAACTGAGACTTCATGTTTCCTGCCTGAAGCCATTGACCCATGGGTGAACAGAGAGCAAACAAGACCCTCAGTAAGTAGGAAAGGGAGTAACAAATGTAATTACAACAATACTTTTCTTACCTTTGTAACGATTAACCTAATAAGCAAGAATCAGTGCTGAAGGGATGCAATGAGTGGTGTTAAATTGCCAGGAAAAAGTGAAATTTATTAAAACCAAAAAATAATCCTGGTGGATTTTACAGGTTAATCATTGTAATGATAGTACTACTCCACTATGCATTCTGTAACTGCCAGTCTACAAGAGACAGCCAGTGTCTGAAAATCAATGCCTACAGCCTAGCATGGATACAGAATAGATACTGCTGTTACTTGCTTTTTTCCATCAGCTTTTGGGGGTGCTAAACAAATAGTGCAAGGACTTTAGAGCTTTATAGATCAAATGCTGAAAATGCTGGCCTCAGTGGTCACTTGGCCACTAGACAGCTGCTCAAAAAAGTAAAACCAGCTCAGACCAAGGTAAAGCCCCGATCAGCCCTGAGACCCTGCACTGTCAAGTCAGTACAAGGCCTGTGGGTTTTTACTAATAATGGCCAAAATCATATTTACAGAGCTACATTCTCTCAGGGACTTCTGGATTTTTTTTCTGAAATTCCTTTTGGGACAGGAGCTGAGGGGTGGAAGAGAACAATGCAGGGAAGCAGGGCTCCTTTGTTTTGATTTACATCTAGAGTTGTCCATACATGGGGTTTTTTTTCATTTGGTTTTTGTTTCCTTCACCTCATAGACTCACAGCAATATTTTTGGAAGAAATCTCAGAAGTCACCTGATCCAACGTCCAGCCTGAAATAGGATTGCTGCCATCATGAGATCTGGTCACTGGGACTTTGGCTAGCTGAGTTTTAAAAACCTCAGAGGATGAAGATGCTACACTACCTTGTGTCAACCTGTTCCAGGGCTAGACTACAATCCCAGTAAAGGTGCATCTTTTCCTAAGCGGTAACCTGAGCCTCCCAAACTGCAACCTGTGGCCATTGCCCTGTGTTAAAACTGTGCTGTGTTTGTAATTTTTCCTCATGTAGTTGTAGGTTGCTTAACTTCATCTCCTTCTGATTAAGGAAGGCCAGCAATCTCAATCTCTACTTTTAAGTGATGTGCTGAAATCCCCCACCCATTGAAATATGACCTTTACCTTTTTTTCCCTTTTCCTTTTTTTTTTTTCCTTTTTTAGCCCTGACAGATGTTTATCCCACATATATTATGGTCACTCTTTCAGAGCGGGTCTTGAACTCTAACACTTTTACTAGGCCCGAGTGCTAATGAAAAGTTGCTTCTTCCCTTGGGGGCTCTCTAACATTTCTCACTTTGAGTTACGATAGCTAGAGTTTTATTCTTTGCAATTTTTCTCCAGTTTGATAGCTGCCCAGTCTGTCAAATTGTCTACCAGTAATTGTCTACCAGTCTATCAGTTTAGAGATTTTAAGCAAAGCAACTAAAAGCCCCAATATTTCAAAGGCCCTTAATAATTAAAAAAGAGTCAAAATAAATCTCAGACTATAGGTATTCTTATTCCTGAATTCCCAAAAGGAATTTAGCACTGAAACTTTGAATACTGATACTTAATTCCACATTGCAGTGTGGTGAATGGAGTGTCACCTCACAACGGTTGTTCAGATCATTAAGAATCAAATTATATGAGCTGTAATAGATTTCACATTTTGAAAATCAAAGCCAGCTTACTTCACAAACATCAATTTTCTGCCTTTCAGAACCATTTCATATGTTTATTTCCTTTGACTGTGCTACTTGCACTGCACATTAGTTTTGACCAAATTTAAGAAAATTTACAATTTGAAAAATATATAAGTAACTTTAACCCTCCTAAGTTTTTAAGACTGTAAAAATGCAACTGGATATTTAAAAACAGAGTGAATTGGAAGATGATCCAGTGGAACTGAAAAATTTTAGAAAAATATATGTCCAAGTGTTACACTAATTGTTTTGACATATGACAGAACAAAATATTTTCAAATTTTTCCTTTTTGTTGTAATACACATGGAAGAACAATAATTTATGTGTAACTCCAGTTAAAATAGTTTTTCTTACCTTGCTGTTAGTACAACAGTATAGTTGTCAAAATAAATTACTTATCAGTGTTTCACTTCTCAGCATAGCTTTTTTCTTCTTTTTGCTCTCTACACAAAAACTAAAACGGAATAACATACTTTAATGAACTCTATCTTAAATGACTGCCCTAGGCAAAATGCAATTTAAGCACAAAGAATAAAGTGAGACCTTAATATGTGTCTCTAATCAAGAGTCTACAAATGAATCCTGATTTTTGACAAGAGCTGGTAAAAACAGCCTGTTGCCTCAGGAAGACAGCATTCTAACCTAAATTATTGTAGATACTTCTAGTGTCATCAGCATGACTATCATATCATATGCATTTTCCTTCTGAACTCTAGAGGCTCAGTTCAGCAAAGGATTATGCTCTTACATTCTCTATGTTTTTTTTCCCCCCAGATTATTGGAGAAAAAAAAGAAATGGAAATATCATACTTAAGTATGCTTGCACACATATTTATTATCACTTTCACCCTCTCAGTGTGTTGCAGTTTATTGTCTCCTCTTTTACATGAGAATTTTTCAGGTTGGTAGAAGAAATCCCAAGGGAAAAAAAAAAAAAAAGCAAGCTATTCACTCCTTCAAATCTAACGATGAAGATAAAAACAGACTAGCCTTGCTTTTGTAATACAGCATCACCAAATTACCCACTATGTGAACTGGTACTGATCAAATTAGTATCAATTCCCCAGTATCCAGTGGGCCTTTATGTTCAGTTAGTGGTGAAACTATATTTTTTTCCTTTTTTCTAAATATCTTTAGTTCCAAGAAGTTCATACACTTATGCAAAGCTGAGAATAAAACAGTATTGATGTTCCATACTTTGTGTAGGTTATCAGTGAAACATGGTAAAATAGTTTATTTTTTCCTCTTAGGTTAATATACATTATGCTTTATTGTATTATTAAAATGAGTAATTAATAGTTTTTTGTTAAATGACAGAAAATTAACCTCTGATTTATATTCTTTTCTTTATTCTCTTACATTCCAAACTCTTTTATAGTGTTATGAATACCACATTAAATTATTTGCTTTTACAGAAAGTCTTATATGACTTAGTTTTTATATGTCAGACTTGATGTATCAGTGATTATCCGAGAAATTCAAACATTCTTTCCGTGAAAGGAAGTATCCTGTTGCTCCAGTGTCAGATAGTTATCTGGAAATAATATTAGTTGCCTAATTTCATTTTAGAGAGTTACTGTTGCTCTTACAAGAACCAGATGATGGCTCAGCCTGTTTATCTTTCTTTTCTCTTTAGAGCTGGGATGGAAGCAGAGGTGTTACAGCATGCAGATTTTTTGCTTCATTTAATCAGTTTACTGCAAAGTATGAGTGACACACCTGAAAAGCATGAGAGACATACTTGCAGACTGACTGGAAAATGCTCCTTCCTAGCAAGAAAATTGCTAATGGAGTGGTATATTTTTGTGAAGATTTGAGTCACAGACCACACACAGCAAGACTACATCATCACATATTCACGGATCATGGCAAACTTACAGTTGAACTCAAAAAAGAAATTTATTTTTATAAGTTTTACATCATGTTTTGTTGAGTTATATTTTACCATGTTAATTATATTGGGATTGTTTACATTCTCATACTGTGGTTTCTATTTGCCACCAATAGGAAAACAACAATAAAAGAAATCCATAAATAAAATCATATATGTTTATGGATTTTCTTATATTTTTAACTATAGCTTAGCATTTTTTTTAAGGAATTCTACATGTTTTTAACTTTTTTACTCTGAGTAGCCTAAAAGTAATATCCTGGACCACAAAGTGGTAAACTTTAACAGAAGCCTTTGAGTTTTAAGTAAATCAAGAAGAATAAATGCAAAAGGTGAATCCCAACACAATGAATATATCCTTTAGGCTAAAGGATTCAAGATTTAATTACTCTTAAAGTCTGAGTATTACAGGGGTTTAGGTCTTAGCCTTATAAATTATAAAATGCAGCCTACGTATGGTTAAATCTTCAACTTGTCTTTTTCTGCCATGCCTATACCCTACATATGCTGTATTTCTGTTTATTAAATTATTTTTTATCAAGTAAAAGAGAAATATCCTTAAGTATAAAAAAGAATTAATACTTACAGAACTTATGGAAACTCCAACAACCTTTATACACTAAACATAGAGAAAATAATACCAAGCTGGTCTCCACTTCAAACAATAGCAGCAGTGTCCTTGTTCTTTAACAGGAGAAAACTGAAAAAGTATCTGAATGACTGACTGATCAGCAACATGAAATTTCTGAAACTTCGCTGTTGCCAGAGTTATTTCAGAACCATCTGGTATATCTCCCATCTCAACTTTTCTCTTTCACAAAATAGTTTACTGTGGCTGGAATTTCTTCTGCTAGTTACTGAGTAATGTTTAATCTGTATTATTGAGAAAAATACCGAAAGGCTTTATAATGATTAAGAATGTAAATGTTGGTCTGATTCATGTAGTCAAATGTATAGCTTGTTGTTCTTTTTATGCTAAAACAACTTATCAGAAAACATGATAGTAACCAATTCCAACAAATCTTTAGTGAGTATCTTCCTTAAAGGCTTACAGAAAACACAAGTGAAACATATTAAGCTCTCAAGGAGATTATGCATGAAATATATAATTTATATGTCAAAACACAACAGGCTGAATGTCCTGAGCAAAGATAAGATACGCTGTATAACTGCTTACTTAATTTCAAATAACTATTTGAAGATGGTTTTTGGAACTAAATCTCTATCAAAATACTATATACCTCCAAATTCAGTTGTGGATACAGCTATGGATTATTTCATTGGCTTGAAGTTAGAACAGAGTTGTATTTTGAAGTGAGGTAATGACTGTATGCTTTATTTCCCCCCCTTTTTTAATGAGGTATCATAGAATCACAGAATTGCAGTAGGAAGGGCAATTAATCTAATTCAAATGGGGGTCAGCTAGCACAGACTGCTGAGGGCTGAGTCCTGCTGGGTTTTGGATATCTCCACAGATGGAGACTCTGCATCCTCTCTGGGAAACCTGTTCCAGTATTTGACCACCCCTACAGTGAAAAGGTTCTTTTATGCTTAAGTGGATTTTCTGTGTTCTAGTTTGTGTCCATTGCCTCTTGTCCTGCCACTGAACACCATTGAAAAGTCTGACTTCATCTTCCTTATTCCCTTCCATCAGGGAGTTGATAGTCTGAAATACTCTCACCTTGCTTAGCAGTGTAACACAAGTAATATAAAATGTGAGTAGCAGAATTTAGCCTCAAGAAAACTATGTGCTTATTCTATGCTTATTTTTCTAATTTTTTATTCCTTCAGAAGTTAAATGCCTGCTCATACAGAATATTACAACATATTTTATGTATTATTCTTCTTTTCTTTTTTTTGGTATTCTGTGTAGATAGAATAGTTCTTCACATTTCTTATTGTTGTAGAGGACTGCTGCATGTTATAGGAGATTATTAAAGATGTAAATAGCTTAAGGCAATAGACTACTTCCCATTTTAGATTATGTGGAGGTGTGCTTGTATTTCAGTTACTAATTTTTCCTTATTTCGTATACCTTCTAGACATGACAAAATTTTTTAAGACATTCTTTTATTCATCATTTTGTAACTAACTAATAATTCTGTAAGAGTACTTACATAGCTTAGCTGCTGGTAAGTCAATGAATGCACTCATCTGACCTAAATGACCAGGCCTATTTATCGTCACTTCTTGCAAAATTTGAACAAAATTTCTTAAATGCACTATAGCCAGTATTAGAAGAGGAACTAACTTCATGATAAAGTTCAGATTGTTAATTTATTCTAAAAAAGACTGCGCTCTCTTTTCAGTTCACACATACAGCTGTGTTTGATGTCAATGAAGGTTCTACTACAGGCTGGAGGCGAATAATATGCCAGAAGTGTTTGGAATCATAACTGGAATATATGCTAAATGACCTGTCAGGTTTTTTGAAAAGGATCAATACAGTTAAAACAAAAATATGCAGAAGCCAGTGTCCCTGCTATAGTATTTGTCTAAGATTTATCCAGACATCTGAGCATAAGTTTTTGAAGAGACTGGTTTAAATATACATCAAGACTAAAAGGAGATAGCACAGGGCAGGATCAAAAAGCTTAGTGAGGGGAAAAAGATCACTGGAGTTTGTGAAAAATGATTATGTTCCCTGAAAAAGAAATAGAAGTGAAGCTAGAGAGGCCTGAGAAGGTACTGGATTCTTGTTCAAGAGCCCTGTCTCTGCAGATAAGACTTTAAAGAGATGAAATCTTAGTTAACATAAGGAAACAAAAGCCCAGCACCCAGGGATTTTTTTTCTGGATTTGGTCTAAAAAATGCTATTTGAAGACACTGATGGATGGCATCTGAGAGCTAATCAGGACTTTGTTTTTGAGAAGCAAAGGAAATAGTGTTAATCTCAAAGATTCAAATTCACTAAAACAGTATTACACAGCTGATAAAATAATTTTGATACATCAAGAAAAACAGAGGAGCTTGAAAGAAAAAGAAAGAACAAAAAAAAAAAGGAATATCCAGGAATAATCCTGTCCCTATGAGCATATGCAGAGATGAAGATGCATTAGCGTAGTCAGACATTTTAATTGAAGAGAAATTGCCACTATATTATATTAGAAAAAACAATACTGGTTTTTTATGGTTATAATCTTTATGATGCTCTTTAAACGGCTTCTTGACACTACAGAATAATTCTCATCTTGGATAAACACCTAAAAGGTCACACATAATATGGACATCTTATGCTTAATTAAAATATCCAAAGCCCAAGAAAATTGTGTTGACATAGACCAAATATATTGTGTAACATGTCAACAAGTCTACCAGTTAACTTATTCTAAAAATATTTTTCTTCCAGTTCATCTAATGATCATTTCTCTTGTTCTAGTTCAGAGAAAAATAATCTGAAAATAAGAAAGGACATTATTCCATTTCTACAAGTAATATTTCTCAATCATAATTTTTGGTTAATATGATCATTATGTCATTTTTGTCATGTACTTGACTTTGAAATAGGAATATCTTTCAAGTATATAAAAAAATTATTATTTGCAATGTGATCTGTTTTGAATACTTGCTTCCACACTTCAGCTTGATAGTTTTAAAGAAACATAAGTTAAAATGTTAGAAAAAAAACCACAAAACGTAGTTCAGAATTCCATTTCTAGGAAGAATATACCATTCTGTGTAAATAATGTATAGAAGATATTTTCTGAGATATATTCAGATAATGAGTATACAGAATTCAACAAAGGTACATGTGAAGTGCTAGGATGGACCAACCCTTTGAAATAATATAGGCCTGGAGATGAATAACTAGAAAGCAGCTTTGCAAAAAAAGGTCTGAAGATTGTTGTGAATATACTGAATATGAACCCGTAGTATGCCCCTGCATCAAGAAAAGCCAGTCACAGGTCTATTTTAGGAAGAGTGTATTCATCTCTGTTCATCACTTGTGAAACTATGCAGAGTGCTGTGTCCAGCACAGGAAAGGCACTAATGTACTGTAGTAGTAAGTTCAGTGGAGAACCATCAAGGTGGTTAGAGGGCTGAAGCACAGGATGAACAAGCCTAGAAATATGAGAAAATCTGGGTTGATGAAAGGAAAAAAAGATCTACTGTGATAGTGGTCACACACGGCAAGAGGTTTCCTGGAGTGGCTGTGAATCTCCACCTGTGGAGTTTTTCAGAACTTGACTGGACATAGCTCTAAGAAACCTTTTCTAAGTGGATGTGTTTTGTGCTGGAGGTAAAACTAGATAACTGCTGGGTTTTCTTGCTAAACTACTTGATTCTATGATTCAATATGGTAGGAATTAAACCTGGAAGGTCAGATTTATCCCTGCTGTCACTGAATTTACAAAATCATTGAAATTAATTTGAGAAGAGGTATTGAGGTACTTTTCAGGCTTACACTAATTAATAATGCTAGGTAAATGAGAATTCCAAATGTGCTCTATCAGGTAAGGCCCCTCCATAGGGCCCTTATTTCTGCTGTAATACAGTTTATTGGTTCTATTGCTTTCATTAGAAAGGACACAATGAGGGAGACATGTTTCATAGGTATGGCTTTTATTAATTTGTCTCCCTTTAAAGAAACCCTGTAGAAACTGGAAGAGTTTAACAGTTAATTTACACAATTTGGGGTAGGTGAAATGGATGAGAAAGTCCTTATGCTAAAATGAACTAGTTCTCAGTATGCTGCAGGTAACTTTTAAAAAAAATCTCCCAGTAAAATGATGTTTTCTTAGATCTAAAAGGAATAACATTCAAAGTTTCTATTGGCCTTAGGCACTGCAAAACTTAATCGGCACTAAGATTTCAAATCCATTTTCCTTACTACTTCATGAAATGATTAATATCACTTTTTTTTCCATCTTTCCACAAATATCTTCCTTGCTGCAGGTTAGATCTTGCAATGTCCCTAGCAGAGTGACAAAATATGCAGTCAGAAAGTTCAGTCAGTGAGGTTATGCTGTGGACCAATGCTCAGGTACAGCAAGATTCATTCAGTAATTCACATAAGCCCGCAAACATGAGGTTCTACTCTCCAGCAGCCAAAATGCATCTCACTCTAAGGCTTGTTCTTGGGCCTTTCCAGTTGCCATCAACCAGTATCCTCAACACTGGCATTTGTCATGTACCAGAGAAAGTAATTTACCTTGCAAAATAATGCATTTTTGTTCTCCTTAGAATTAAATTTAAAAAAAAGAAAAAAAGGCAATTCACCTAAAATTTCAGTTTGCCACAACTTATTGAATCTACTCAGAAGTAAAAGACGCTGTGGGTGATACTGGCCAGAAAGTCTTGAAGTTATTGCCTTAAACCTACAAGGCTAATGACCTAAGTGAATAGACTCAATGCACCTATTTAGGTGAAAACCAATTAAAAGCTTGTAATTAGAACCAGTTAGAATAAAAGCTCTTATTTTCCTTGAGTACCAGCTAGAAGAAAAATAAATGAGCCACTTTGCAGGGGCATACAGTATATATATATTTTTTTCTTTTCTTTTGGAACTTAGACATTTCTTTATATTGGAATGCAAAGTTACTCTAAGCGTTATGATTACTACAATGGCTGATGGTTTGAAAATAATTTAAATCCTTACATTTGAATATTATTTTCACTCAGTTGAAATTAAGCAGAGGAAGAGAAAGTACTATACCACTTTAATTCAGGAAGATTACAATTAAGTTTTTATTGGAATAATATAGACAAAAAATACAGTTCCAATAACATGTTGTAAAAGGGGATTTTACGACAATATACCTAGTTTTTCATTCTGAGACTGGTTTCACTGGCTAAATAATGTGTCTGAAGGAAGATGAAAGTACCATAATAAACATAAACTCCAGTTATGATTCTGGATGTGAAAGAAGGATAGAGCAGATACATGCCAGAAAATACATTAGAAAATAAGGATGAAGAATAGAAGGAATGTAGGACTGCTACATAAAAATAGAAAAATATAAAATGTCACTAGAATAATAGTTTGCTAATTTAAAGTAATACCACATACTTTAATTTTGAAAAGCTCTTAAGAGATACCAGGGAAAATATATATACATTCTAATAGAATCTCAAAACAGTAAATACAGGGGGAAAAGAAAAAAGGTTTTTCTTTTGCTGCCTATATCGGTCATTGCTTTCTAGGGAAGCAGACTCAGCTACTTTCCTCCGTGAATAAGCATGGGCATACAGAAGTAGTTTTCTTGTATTCTCGTAACATTTAACGATATTCTTCTGATCTAAATTTTATGCAGTAATTAGTGGTATACAGTGCCCCATATTTTGAGCTGTATTTATGGAAGTACTCTGATATGGAGACACTATCCTAGATAGAGGTTAGCCAAAATTACCAAAGTACTCTGATATGGAGACACTATCCTAGATAGAGGTTAGCCAAAATTACCAATCACCTTCTGTATTCAGTATGGAAAAGGTATAGGTCAGTGACAAATCTCCACTTAAGACTGTAGTTTCTCAGAACAGGAAGCATTAATGTATTGTTTTAATTCTGGAGATTGCCACATTTAGTTCTAGAGATGTTAGCCACCACTATGGTAAGTGAAACCATTAATATATATAATATATAATTTCTCTGAATATTAATTGGCAATAAATGAAAGTATTTTTCTCCAAGTCAAGTCTGTTTTGCCCACCACAGTAACTGGTAAGTGATCTCCCCATCTTTATCTTGATCCAAAGGCTTTTTCATCCCTGTTCTTTTTATTCTCCTTTCCCGCTGTGATGAGGGGAATGAGAGAGGGGCAGGGTGAGTGTTTGGCTGCCAGACAGGATCAATCCACTATAATACTGTTCTGCAAGTTCAGCTCCCTAAAAGGAGGGGATACTGTGGAAAGCTATGAAATTCACAATGCCATTCCTAAGTGAAAAATACTTGCAGGAAAAGTCATTAAATAATAAGAAATAGCAGTCTTTAAATGGAGAAATGCTAATCATAACTACTCCAGAGACTGTTCACCTATGATTTCAATACTGTGCATCTAGGAAGGTTTATCACGAACCTCTGAAGGATGACAACTTAGGACTGTACTTATCCAACACGCTTAGTAAAAACAATTTAAAAAAAAGTTTCATGGAACTAATAGGTTTTTATTATCACATAAAGTAGTCAATACTTAGGGTGGCACTTCTGAATTAATTTTGATGCCCAAGGACATAGTTTAGCTGTTAATTTGTTTTCATATAGAGCAAACTCGTTGCCTTCAATGAAATTACTCCCAATTTATGGTCATGTGAAAATCACTTATTACAGTTTTTTTTAATTCACTTCCGTTGATAATGTATTGAAGATTACTTAGCACATCAACATTATTGAGGCAAATGTAGTCACATGGTTTGAAAATGGCAGAATGTGGTCTTGGCTGAATATGAGCCAGCAGTGTGCACAGGTGGCCAAGAAGGCAAATAAGCATCCTGGCTTGTATCAGGAATAGTGTGGCCAGCAGGAGCAGGGCAGAGATTGTCCCCCTGTACTCAGCACTGGTGAGGCTGCACCTCGAATACTGTGTTCAGTTTTGGGTCCCTCACTACCAGAAAGATATTGAAGTGTTGGAGCATGTCCAGAGAAGGGCAACAAAGCTGGTGAGGGGTCTGGAGCACAAGTCTTATGAGAAGTGGCTAAGAAAATTGGCTTTGTTTAGCCTGGAGAAAAGGAGGCTGAGAGGACACCCTATCACTCTCTACAACCACCTGAAAGGAGGCTGTAGAGAGGTGGGTGTCAGTCTCTTTTCCCAGGCAACAAGTGATAGGACAAGAAGAAATAGTCTCAAGTGATGCCAGGGGAGATTTAGATTGGATACTAGGAAAAGTTTCTTCATCGAAAGGGTTGTCAAGCATTGGAACAGGCTGCCCAGGGAAGTGGTCGAGTCCCTGTCCCTCGAGGTATTTGAAAGACATGTAGGTGTGGTGCTTAGGGACATGGTTTAGTGGTGGACTTCGCAGTGTTAGATTAATGGTTGGACTTGATGATCTTATAGGTGTTTTCCAACCTAAACAATTCTATGATTCTACAATTCTATAATTCTATGATTTATCTCCAGTAAGTGACTTTTTGAGACTGTTACTGTAAGTGTGGGGCAGAAAAGTACATTTGGTACAACAAATGTCTGTTGTTAAAACTAGACAACATATTTGAGTAGAAATATAGTGCATTCTTTACTATTGTTAAAAAGACAATATATTTATTGCAAAGAAAAATCCACCTTTTTCAATGGTCTAATCTCAGAGACAACATATATGGAATAGCCAATATGTCTATATCAAAAAAGTGAAACACCTGTTTCAACAAGTGACATTTCTAATTTGATAAGAAATTACTTTTTTTGCTAATTGATGCACTGCATCTGTCTCAATATGAAATCTTTCTTATTTGCAGGTTTAAGTAAATGATGCATGTAGTATATGTTCTGATAGTCAGCACATATGTTTCAATAACAAATACAACTGATTCAAGTACAACATATCTGGTTCAAGTGGAAGACCATCTCATCTGATGGATAATTTATGAATGTCTTTCAAAAGATGATATATCTATGACATACATCAAATTTACTGAGCATTGCATTTTTTCAGTGTATGGTGTGTAAGATTTTCTTGATCTAAGTAATTCATGTTTTATATTCCTGCTAGTATTCTGACACATCCATATCACTTGTACTTTTGCAAGTGAACAAAGAATAAGTGTTATAAGAAATGAAACAAGACATTACTCCTGCAATAAATGAAATCTCAACTCCATTTCCAAATCAACCGTGATACTCCAATCTCTCAGTTAACACCACAGCATTGTGCTACCTGAGTAAAAGCAGTATTTGTATTTTTTCACCTTAAACACTTTTCAAACTTTTTACTGGATTTTTAAGGCAAAGTTTATGTTAACAAATAATTCAGAAAAATAAGGAAATAATGTTGCTAAAAATATACATGCTTACATTAAATCTATGCAATCAAACACAATTTTGTTCAATTTTTCAAAGCAGCCTTAGGCAGTGCACAATAGCTGAACTAGGGCAAATTCTCTTTTTTATCTTCCTCTAGATCCTTTTCCTATGAATTTGTCTAATCCCTTTTTTGCACCTGCAGATACTATCTGTTTCCATAGTCTCCTGCAGCAGTGGATTCCAAAAATTCACTAACTGCTGTGTAAAAACCTGCTATCTTAACTGTTTTAAACTGATCTTGTACTACTTTAATGACTGTCTCCTAGCTCCAGTATTGTGGGATTGTGTTCTAAATTCAGCTTGTCTATCACTTGTCTGATTCTGTTAACCTCAATCATACCCTTACCCTTTCTCCTCCTTGCATCGAATAGTCACAAGCCTGTTAGTATATCTACTTATAGAGCAGCTACTGCATTCACTTTTTCCGATTGCCTTTCTCTGTACAATCTTGAATTCTACTACTTCTTTCTTCAGATGCAGAGATCAGAACTTTTTATAGTAATTGAGGATGTGAGCATGCCAAGGCTTTCTACAGGAAAATGTGCTTTCCCTTGTTTTCAATTCCCTTCTCAATGATGCTCAATATTTTGCTGACTTTTTTTTTTTATGGCTCTTGCCAGGTACAGAACTGACATTTTTAGATATATGTCAACAATGACACAAAGTTTTATTTCCTGATCTGTTCCCACCTGTTCAGTATCACACATAAATGGTTTCTATTATTTTTCCTGGATGCATTAATTTACATTTTTCTACTTTGAAGCTTGCTTGCCGCTGTTTTTCCCACTGATTCAACACCATCAGGTCTTGTGGGAATTCCTTATCACTGGCATCATATTTGACCATCCAAAAAAGCTTAGTTTCATCATGAACATAAAATTTCAGTGTACACTCCCTTCCCCAGGTAATAAGAAAAAAAGCATTCTCCAACTTCTGTACGAACACATTTGTCCATGCAGAAAGACACATAGGCCTGGTTTAGCACCTTACAGGGTCAGGTAAAACGTAATATTGCAATTCCAAAAGGGGTTTCAGAGAAAACCAGATACTATCCTGTTATCAAACTCTTTAGAACCCTTAAATTAAGTGAATTGTGAAATTAACTGGAGAAACCCCATTCCAATTTTGACAATACTTTAAAATTTGTTTCAGTCCTTTTCAAAACTGTAATTTAAAAAAGTCACGCCTAGTCTTTTAGGAGCAACCCAACTTGAACTTGAACAGGAAATTTAGTATTAAACTTGTAGGAAAGACTTTTTCTTCTTCTTTTTTCTTTTCTTTTTTGAATGCCAGGAATTAGATAACTCAGAACAGGATGTCATTGCTACTATGTAATACAGCATACTGTGAGATTTTTGGCATCCTGCAATGGACTTTTTAAAGTTTAGGAGTACTTATCCCTCAGAGCCAAATCTGAAATTGAGAGGAGGTTAATATATTTGTGTATACCATCCAAAGCAGTTTTAAGCTTTTCAAATGGTTTATTATATACATATTATCTTGAGGAAAGCCATGGATAATTTCTATAAGGATATATTTTTTGTAGATATTTGGTAAGAAAAATGGACATTACTGTTTACAAGGGTGGTCTGTAGACTAAGGGAATTATATCCATGAATTATATCAAAGGATAGAAAGGGGGAGTGGGGGTGGTTAATGATAGTGTGGATAGTGTGGAACCTGAGCATGACGTAAATAGTATGGGTCCTGGTTTCAGCTGGAATAGAGTTAATTTTCTTCCTAGTAGCTGGCATAGTGTTGTGGTTTGGATTTAGGATGAGAAGAATGTTGATAACACACTGATTGTTTAGTTATTGCTAATCCAGACTTACACCAGTCAAGGACTTTTTCAGCTTCCCCTGCTCTGCCAGGGGCACAAGAAGCTGGGAGGGGGCACAGCCAGGACAGCTGACCCCAACTGGCCAAAGGGCTATTCCAGACAGTATGACATCATGCTCAGTATATGAGGTGGGTGAAGAAGAAGGAAGGGGGGGACATTTTGAGCAATGGTGTTGTTAGGATCCAATTTTTTTGGATGACAGGAAGGCCCCCTTGCTTTCTAGCTGACCTCAGACGAGTCTGGGGGGCTACGGGTGGCTGGACCAACCTCTCATTTCAGGTTCGATCTCTTAGAGCAAGATTAAGACACAAACGAGGTCAGATATCGTAAGTCCACCCATTTATTAACTCTTTAGGGGAAAGAGAGAAAGCAGCGATAGGAAAGGAAGGAAGGAAAGATAGGAAATCAAGCGAGAGTTCTGGAGAGAAGAGTGCAGACATTTACCACCATGGAGTGGAGTCCTGGGGGTCCATGCTTCTGGGGTCTTCAGTGGTGGGTGATCACACATGCAGGTCAGTGATTTCACAGGGTCTTCGGTGGTCTCCTGCAGGGTCGGTGATCGCATGGGGGGTCTGAGATGGCAGCCTTCTATAGGCTGCGTGCCTAAGGCACATGCTTGCACAGACTTCCCTTGGCAACAGCTTCACATGTGCGCTGTGCTTGCCCAGCATTTCCCATATCCAAGCCCTGCTCCCGTGCCTGGGGTCTCAAGCGCCAACCACCCACACACGCCCACAGCCGGTGACTGACACTGGATAGGAAGTTACTGGGGCCTCTCCGCCGTCCCTGTGGCTGCGCGTGCAGGAGGCAGCTTGCACAATGTCCTGCAGGGTCCTGTTAGCTTCATGTGGGCAAGCTTTGAGGCAAATATCCAGCCGTTCCATCCCTTACAGGTGTCTGTCTTCCCAAGTAACCATTACGCATGATGGAGCCCTGCTTTCCTGGAGATGGCTGAGCACCTGCCTGCCCACGGGAAGTGGTGAACCAATTCCTTGCTTTGCTTCGCTTGCATGCATGGCCCTTGTTTTCCCTATTAAACTGCCTTTATCTCAACCCACGAGTTTTCTCACTTTTACTCCTCTGATTCTCTCCCCCATCCCACTGTGGGGGAGTGAGCAAGTAGCTGTGTGGTGCTTAGTTGCCGGCTGGGGTTAAACCATGACATCCTTCTAAATGGTAAGGAAATAAAAAAGGCAGCTGGACTTCAAGGAAAACAAATCTTAACCATTTGAGGGTGGAAGGAGTAATAATTTCTTAGAGATTTATATGCTATGAAAAAAAAAACCAAGACGAGAGACAAATGTTTTAGAAAAAGACAGAAACTCTTTTTCTTGAAAAGATTCTTGCTTAAATAATATAATTTATTGGCAAACATAAAACCAAAAAGTATCAATGATTGTAGTAGAAATGTTAATGTAACCTCATAGTTTTTCTTCCCAGTTTTTTCTCTTTCCTACCTGTTTTATGATATTTATATTTCAGCTCCCCAGACAAGAGGCTGGTTACAGGAATGACAGAACTTCCTCTTGTTTAACACTAAGACCTATGAAATTTTCCATGAATTAACACTTATGTTTTTAAACTATGGCTGTTCCATCTTATGCAGTGATTTGTCTTACTTCTGAATATCAAACTGTTCAATTTCTGGAAATCCTGGCTGACTACATGCCTAAGACTTCCTGTTGACAGGTTTCTGTTTATCAGTATGTGCACAAAAGCTGAAGAAAGAAATATAAGTAGCAAGCTGCCTATGTATCTTACGTTTTTTCTTTAAGTGAAATTTGTTTATTAGTGGTGGCACTTTCGCTTATTATACAGAGTGCTGACATTGGGCTATTGAGGTTTTCTAAAGTTAAAACTGAGAAGCATTAAAAAGCTTTCTTTTTAATTTTTTTTTTCCATGGATCTACTTTCAAAACATTAGCTGACTTTACTAAGCCAGGGGGAATTCTTGGGAGTAATTTTCCAAAGGGTGTGTAAAAATGCTTATTATTAGGTGTTTTTAGTAGTAGAATCATAGAATCATAGAATCATAGAATCACCTCGGTTGGAAAAGACCTTTAAGATCATTGAGTCCAACCATTAACCTAGCACTGCCATCCCACCACTAAACCATGTCCCTAAGCACCTCATCTATCCTTCTTTTAAATACCTCCAGGGATGGGGACTCGACCACCTCCCTGGGCAGCCCATTCCAGAGCCTGACAACCCTCTCGGTGAAGAAGTTCAGTACTTCAGAAGAAAGTTTGAAAGTAAACATTCAAGCAGACTCCTTTTTCAAAGATTTGTCATGCATTTCAGTCCTTAAAAGACAGTAATAAGACATAATATAACACATGATCTTAGCAAAGTACAATGAGAAAATGACAATGAATTTTAAAAGTATTTTAAAATCTAAAATTTAAAATAAATAGACTCTCTTATTCAGAAGATAATGAAGATAAATAGTTCTAAACCAGAATACACACATTTAAGATGTGTGTTAAGCTGTCTCACTTAACCCAGGAGTCTCTCTGCCATTACAGTTTAACTATATGATTTTTATAAGATTTAGCTCATCAAGGTTTCCTTAAAGGTCTGTGTTCTACTTTTGTTTTCTGGATAATAGCCTGGATGATGAAAGATTAAAAGACTTCAAAAAGGAAAGTTGACTACCAACAATTTTAAATAATTTCATATGCAGGAATAAATATCATGAGCAAAGTGCAATTCCTTATTAGCTCCAAAACTACAGTAAGCTTTGTAAAAGGACAATTACCTTAGCTTTTGAGTCCTGTGTGTAATTCAGACTTTAAATCCATTGTTTCAATATATAAAAAAACAAACAAAATTTGAAGTACCAAAGAACCTCTTCAGTCTCTGTTAAATATGATCTGAGTGACAAAAGTCAGAGGCCTGAAGCCACTGCTAGCCCTGACTGTCCCTGCCCAGTTCCCAGGGCTTCCCACACCCTGCCCAGGGCTCAGGACCCCATTTCAGCACCCCAGGACCATCAGTCCCTGCCACAGTGATGCCACAACAAGGCCAGTCTTCAGCTCCTCAGGAGACCTGCCCCAGCTCCCCTGACCTGTCTGTCTGTGGGCCCCACCAAGCCTGGCCTACCCACAGATCAATAGCCCAGCCTTGTCCTGTCTCTGTGGCCCTGCCTGGCCATCCTAGGGTTGTGTCTGATCCTGGTTCCCCTCACCAGGCCTGATCCTGGCCCTGCCTGTGGTCTGATGGCCCACCTGGCCTTGGCCCAACCCCATCATGATCTTTGAGGATGCCACAATTCTCCTATCTCAGCACTTTCCCATTCAGTACTAGCTATTGTGAAGCCTCTCTGACCAGGTCCTTAAAGTTCCCCTGCTTATCTCATCTTTGTCATCACCTTTGGGTTTCCCCTGCATTTTATCAAGTGTTTACTGAGATTCTGATACATAGTTGACTCTTTTCTAGAAAATCATTCACCAATTTTCTTGGACATGGTCAAGCCTTGGCAAATGTGTACTATATTTTATCACTTTTTTCCTCTTACTTATACAGATTGCATTGGGCAATCCATATTCTGTTATCTTGTAGCCCTTATATTGCCATTGCTCATAACAATCTATAAGCTTTACACTGAGTTTGCAAGACCTCAAGACTAAGGCTTGTCAGACTTGCTCTCTCTGAGGTTTTCTTGACTTGCCTGCAGCTTGATTTTACTTGATGAAGCTATAGCAGCATTTTTTAAAAAAAATTGTCAAGTTCTTATGACTAATTTCTCTACCTTAGGACTTGCTTAATTACTTCCTACTATGGGACATAATCTTTTGGCATAAATGCTTAATACTATTTTAAAGGGGAAAAAAAAAAGGAAAAAGTTTTTATTTCATGTGGAATGAATTTGCAATATTTATCTTACTGGGGATTTAGTCATTAAAATCTTAAACACAATAATTTTAAAGGAATAAGCTATTTTTCTTCAAATTTCACAAAATAATTGTGTTTGCAAATTAAGTTTGAAATATAATGAAAATGCCTTATTTGCTGTTATTTTACAATAAAATTGTTAAGCATTTTGAATTTAAATGAAAAATCTCTTCTACCTTTCTTTCATCTTTAAGCTCTTCTAACCCTTCCTTTTTTGCATTTCCCTTTCCCCTCTCTGAAGATACACTGTCTATATTCACCACAATTTTTCAAAGCTCCTTTTATGTATCCACAAGGCTTCCATAAAATCATCTTACTTTTTTTTCCTTAAAAATTGTTATGTGTGTGATGCCTACAGTAAATTTGGCAACACTTATGTGGCTGGTACTCTGGAACCTCATGTTGAGTTAGGTTGTTTTATTGTTGTTGTGTATA
Source organism: Gorsachius magnificus (assembly GCA_034008185.1). Taxonomy (NCBI): domain Eukaryota; kingdom Metazoa; phylum Chordata; class Aves; order Pelecaniformes; family Ardeidae; genus Gorsachius; species Gorsachius magnificus. The sequence goes on from CM067084.1 coordinate 59,928,264, forward strand.
TTTTTATCTAATTGTCTGAAGACTGCAAGTTTGTTGAAGAAGTGGCTCTCTTTAATTAGGTACCCACTCCAGCAAGTCCTGGAACATGCCATGATCTACAGCTTTCTACTGCTAATGTTAAAGGTTTGAACAAAGCAATCATTTTTTTTATCAAGATAAAATTCAAATTTAAAAAAAAAACAGAATTTATTTCCAAATTCTGCAGAAATATCCTCATCCATTATTATTATTGGAATAATATTGGAAGTTTGAGTTATAAAGATTTTTTTTTTAAAATCACTGTTTTGTTTTATTCAAGAACAAAATTGCAAAAAAAGTTTCATATAAAAATGAAGGTCATATATTTTATTAAAGATGAAATTAAGTCACTGTTTTTCAATATGACAATTAGAAATCTAAGAGACCTGACTTTCATTTTGAAATGTCTTTTTTTTTTTTAATAGAAATTATTTCACTGAATTACAAATGATAGAATTACATATTCTAATCTAGACTGTCTTTGTGGTTTTGAAGCTTCTTTTAATATCAAACAGGTTTGTTGAAAATCCAACTCCTGTTTCAATTTTCATCAGCAGTTTAGAGGTCACATGTCTACTTAAACTTATGTGTGCGTACAGTACTCTTAAATCTCACCCTTCCTTTCTTCATTATTATTCACTTTCAAAGCCAATGTGCAAATGGCACAAAACTGCTGTGTTGCTGTCTATGGTTCAACTGTATGAGAATTAAGAGTCGAAGGCAAATTTATATCCATTTTGTGATGACTGAGTATTGAGACACTAATGGTTTAAAATGTATTTTTTGATGGTTAATGAAATGAATATTTAAAGAAAATAGTTTTGTAACTATAGCTAAAAGGAAATTATTTGTGTCCAGGGTACAAATACAAAATTTCAGGAGCATACTAGTGAAAAATAATTATTCAGAATATGTTTAAACATTTAAACAGCAATCAACAGTGTTTTCCTGGAAATGTAGGGAGAAAAACAAACAAACAAACAAACCAAAACAACAACAACAAATAGATAACAATATGAGATGGGTGTTCTCATAATCTATTGTACAAGTTCTTATGTGTAAGTGAATATCAAATCATTAGCAAGGAGGAAATAAATCACATCCTCCTCAACCCTTCTGCAACAATAGTCATTAACACTGTCTCTCAGCTATCTCAAAAATCACTAGAAATAGCATAATTGTAACATAAGATGTCAATTACAACCACAAGTACATTAGACACAGCAATGTCACTACATCTGAATGTAATATATAATCAGCCTCATTGAGATATGATTTTTGATCAATTATAATCAAAAATAATCAGATGCCTTTCGTAGAGTGAAAGCATTAACTGAGGTGACAGAAATGAGGTGAAAACTACTGAAAGAACAAAGTAGAGAATAACTTATTAGCTGAGGGTTCACTCCCTTTTCTACATACACAAATGCACAGCACATGCACACAGACACACACTCCTGCAGCAAGCAGATCTTGCTGGAGATCATGGTAAATAACTGAAAAATCATCTCCAAATCACCACATACTTGGTTTTCTTGCAAAGAATCCCTTTTTATTTTTTGAAAATTATCAGCCTTATTTGGGATATTAAATTATACTGGTCCACATGAAGAAACAAGATGAAGGAAAGAAAGAACATACACCTCTTCCTCCTAGTGGCTAAAGTATTTGTCAGAAGAGGACTTTGTGACTCCTGTATTGATCATAATCCACTTTTTAGAAGAGCTTGCTAAATTGTGTAGCACATCATGTTAGCATGGTTATAAAAAACATTGGTGATGTCTTCCTACTTCTGAACTCGTATCTCTTTATGTACATTTGTGCAGCAATGTCCATTTTAATATTTTATTGCTGTGCAAAAAGATTACATGAAGGTGATACATGGAGAACTTTCTGTGGTATAATAAGGGGAGAAATATAAGACAAGCTAAATTAGGTCAGACCAAAGATCTGCTTGGATGAATGTGCTCATCCACTGTCTTGCAGTAGCCTTAGAAAAATGCCAAGGTAACTATGGAATAATGAAAAGCCATGCTGGATGCTTTCCCAGAATACTTTCCCAGTCCCTAATAGGTTACAGTTTAGACATTTTCCGAGTCAGGGATTGTATTCTTGCATTTAATAGTTCCTGAGTGAGGTGGAGTTTTTGTTAATTTATCCAGTAGATTTCTGAATATATGCTTTTACATTCACAGCATCCTAAGGTATATTACAGGGTGGTAAGCCTATGGTAATACCTCAAGCTGTTTCACAGACTCACATTTTATATGATGGATCACCTTTCTTTGTTTTTTTTCTGAACCAGCCTCCATATAATTTCTTATTATGATTCAAAATTCTGTATTAGAAGAGAAAGTGAACAAAGATTTCTTCCTGTAAAAATGGCTTCATTCTTTCAGTTATTCCTTCTAGCACCTCTGTAATGAGAAAGAGTAGTTGTTCCCCTTTTTGAGATTAAACATAACAATAGTGAAGAGAAACATTTCTTTCCTAGTTTAGGTTAAAAAGGACATCAAAAGCATAATGACGGATCTCAGTGGCTATGTCCACTTTGCAGAGTATAGCTGCACCAGGTGCCCTGAGGGTTGCCTCCTGTGTTTGCAGTTTACCATTTTTATCTGCACATCTGGAAGGAGTTATAGGTAGACATCCTCCACTTCATGTTGTTGCATTTATTTTGGAAAGACAACTAGATGTGCGGGCAGATAGGGAGTCAAGTATTTCCCAACAGGACAAGTAGGAGATTGGGACAGTGTACATGTTACAGATTGTACCTGCTCTGCAGTATATGAGTCCTGGTGGTGTGTTGAACCTGTCCTGCTTCCAGACACCCATCCGTCTGCTCTCTCACTCCCCCATCTCAATAGCACAGGGGAAGAAAATAAGGTGGAAAAGCAAATGGATCAAGATAAAGACAAAGAGATCACTTACGAATTACCATCATAGGCAAAACAGACTCAACTTGGTGAAAGTATGTTTAGTTTATTGCCAATTAAAACCAGACTAGAACAGTGAGAAACAAAGGCAAAAACTCCAACACCTTTCCCTCACCCACCCTTCATCCTAGGCTCATTCCCAACTCTTCTACCTTCTCACACTGCCCCAAGCAGTCAATGGGTTGGAGTCAATCTGTAACAGTGGAAGCCAAATATTTCTCTGTTGGTATACTAATGCTGGAAAACGGGTGAGGCAGATAACAGTGTGCTGGGGCACTCTGAAGGTACACTGTCATCTAACCATTTTTCTGTGGACTACAATAGCTACATATTGCTCTACGTGACACTGTGCCTGAGATTGCTTGTAGATCATGACACTCTGGATGCTTCATAAGCAGCTATAGTGTGATATGAGTGATGTAATCTGTGGCATTTCAACAGACAAAACCCCATACTCTATCCAGCGTTAGGAAGGGGGGCACGGGAAAAGAAGCAGTCACAATTCTAAAACAAAACAAAGACGACCCAAATGCTTCAGAACTGTCCATTTCTCTCTATGACTTCTCTGAATGTATGTTAATGTGGGGACCACTCCAGATTACAGTTTGGCTTGGTTGTTTTTGTTTATCTGGTTTTATAGAATTCCCACATGGGCATTACCCTTGCCAAGGAATGGATGGTTATCTTGGAGGTAAACTGAAGATTAAATACAGACTCTGCCACAAAATACAAAATATAATTTTGATATAGAAAAAAAAAAGAAGAGGACTCAGATATTTTGTGTAAAATAGCCACTAGCTAAATAGAAATCCTGCTATTGCTATACTGACTACATAAGAAATCCTATTTATGGACAACCTGAGGTGTTAAAACAATTTTCATAATTATTCTTATGTCAGCAATGTCTTACCTGCCAAGGAGAAAAAAAGAAGGATTCAAGATGTGATAGCTCTCCTACAATGTTGCCTTTATAAAGCAAAACAGAAAAACAGATGAACACGCAGCCTTTATTCACCTAAGCTACTTTTACCTTTGTGATTTCTTTGTTTTATTTTGTTTGAACAGGACTGTTTATTCTGAGATTTTCTCCACCCTGTATCTTAACTTGTTCCATGAACAACTTTTGGGTTTTTAAGTCCACTAGTTTGTCTCATGTCCCCCAAATCACTTTTTATACACCTCTCTATATTTACTGCATTTACATAAGATGTTTCTGCCAGCACTGCTACCTCAGTGAAAGACATAGGTATTTAAAATCATGATCACCAGAGCTATGCTGCAGAGTAGAGCTGGGTGTATGTTCATTGTGTCACCCATGATGAATGGGAATACAATTGTTTTGATAGATTGAACTAACTACTTGTTTATGCATACACACAAAACCCTGTCTTGCACTTTTTCTCATAAATTATGCAGGGTTATCATCTTGACTTTCCCTGTCTGACACACCCAAACTTTAATCTTTCTCCAGTGCCATGACATTGACATACATTTTGTAGGTCTGAAATAAAAAGCTCATTCTACTTTGTGAATTAGGATTCCAGTTTCTTGTGTTAGTCAACACTGTATCACTGCTCAAAAAACCCCCCATAAATGGAAATAGAATGAATGACAACAGGCAACAGAATCTGAACTTGGCTGAAAACATTGTAAATAACTGAAAATCCTCAATTCTGGACTGTAAAGTCCTAAAAAGTACATCCAAAGTGTTTTGAAGTGACACAACTGGAATCTGTCAAATCCGTGATCGTATAGCTGAAGTGAGGATGTGATATTGTAGAAAAAGTAATTGGGCTTGCAATGTTTTTTCAGTTTCAGTAAAAGAAAGTTTAAATGCTGGTTCTGGTAAAAATAGAAGAAAAATGAATTTAAGTAGTTAGGTTACATAGATAATTTTTTTTCAAAATTAATTATGCAGTCTGTAATATCCATAAATACCAAGCTGCATGAAAGAAACAAAGGCAAGAAATTTGGAAAAAGAAAAAAACTATAAACTTTTGTAAAAAACCTTGACTGTAAATGGACACGCATCACTAATGATGTTTCAATGTGTAGCCTGAAAACATGTTGCAAGGGAAGAATAGGGGTACATTTTTCTTTGAAGCTTTTTAAGATCAACAATCCAAATTAAAGACAGAGAACTGCAACATATCTAGCTTCCTTGGAAGGAAATACTTTGTAATTTTAGTAGCGTAGCTTGCAATTTAAATGTACCTTTTTAACAGGCAATAAGGCAATTTGGGGTGAAATCTATTTTAGTAGCAATATCTTTCCTAAAATAATATTTTCAATCTTCGGTAAAGTTATTTGAGAGGAGGAACAGGTGGAAAATTAATAAAAGTATTATATCAAATAGTTCATAGATTGAGATAAAGACAGTTAAATTAGTGAAGGTAATTAATGTAGTCAATGATCACCTCCCACAAGCAGACTGATGCCCAGCCAATGGCTACTTTGGAAAGACTACACCCAGTTTGATTGCTGAGCATGACTTTATATGGTATGGAATACTCTTTGGTCAACTTGTGTCTGCTGTCACAGCTAAATCTGCTCCCAATTTCTTGCCCACCCCACACTGAGGAGGCAGAGTGAGAAAAAGAGAAGACCTTGATGCTGTGCAGGCACTGCTCAGGAACAGCCAAAACATTGCTGTGTTATCAACACTGGTTTGGTCACAAATCCAAAACACAGTACCATACAGGCTACTATGAAGAAAATTAACTCCATCCCAGGCAGACCCTGTACACTTACATAATAAAATCTTTATTTAAATTGGCAGTTTTAAAACAATTTAATAAATAAACCTGAAAAACAAATCAAACTAATTAACCTATTTGCCTTCTGATCCAGTATCTCTAGCATTTTGAATTAATATATTCTTTTGGTCATTTCTAATGACCTTTTAGTTATGACATGTATGAAAAATTAATAGAAGTGTCACAAAACCATTTAATCTGAGAAAGGTCTTTTTGTTTGTCTCCCTACCAGTAAAGGTATCCTAAAAAAATCTATATTGTGTGGCATGTTCACTGACCTGTGCTTCCCATATCATAGCTTGTGTCTACTATGATTATATCCTTTAGAGCTCTTTGGATAATTTCCTGCCGAAACCTCCTTTGTTCCTCCTTCTGAAAGTCACCATGAGATCTGACCTTTCCACTCATGTCTCCTACAATAGTCCTTAAACAATAACTACTAAACCCCAAACACCACAAAACTGTATGTTTAAGTGATGTTGTGGTTGAACCCCAGCTGGAAACTAAGCCCCAACCAGCCACTTGCTCACTCTCCCCTGGTGGGATGGGGGAGAGAATCAAAAGAGTAAAAGTGAGAATACTCGTGGGTTAAGATAAGGACAGGTTATTAGGTAAAGCAAAAGCTGTGCATGCAAGAAAAGCAAACCAAGGAATTCATTCACTGCTTCCCATGGTCAGGCAGGTGCTCAGCTGTCTCCAAGAAAGCAGGGCACCATCACAAGTAATAGTTCCTTGGGAAGACAAAACACCATCACTCCAAACATCCCCCCTTTCCTTCTTCTTCCCCCAGCTTTCTATGTTAAGCAAGATGTCACTTGGTGTGGAACATCCTGTTGGTCAGTTGGGGTCAGGTGTCCCAGCTGTGTTCCTTCCCAGCTTTTTGTGCACCCCCAGCCTACTTGCTGGTGGGGTGGGGTGAAGCCAAAAAGGCCTTGACTCTGTGTAAGCACTGCTCCAAAATAATGAAAACATCTCTGTGTTATCCACACTGTTTTCAGCACAAATCCAGAACATAGTCCCATACTGGCTACTATAAAGAAAACTAACTCGATCCCAGTCAAAACCAGCATAAGTGGAAATCAAAGTTAAATCTCCAAGTTCTTTAACAGTCCATAAGAAACTTCTGCTTTTGTTGTGGAAAGCTCTTGTGGAAGAGGAAGGCACTGTAATGAATAAGACCCAGGTGACACGAAATCCTGCTCTCTTAGTTTAGTCAACTCAGGTTAGATAAAGACAGCTCTTTGTTTTCAAAGTATGAATGTCCTAATAGCAGCAGCAGAATGAAATGAGCTATTTTAAAGTTTCCAAGTAAATAATTTTATAGAGGCAGATTTTTGACATTCTGACTCTAAATGCCATGCAGGAAACTGAATTTTCAAACAATCTGAACAGAGTCTGTCCTTTAAATGGTGAGAAAAAGTCAGTGAGCAAACTCATAGAAAATATGATATAGGATATATTTTGAGCTTGGATAGAGTGGAGCTCTCTTACTGGTTTTAGAACTGTATATTGTGGGAACTGTTTTTCACAATATCGTGTTCCCATGCTTAGAACAATGGTTTTGCAAAAGACAGTTTAGTTATTTTTTTAAATTCTTACTCAACCCAAACTTTACTTGCTTAACTGCAATGATATTATTCTTGGTCATGAACAGATCAAAACTCAGTCTCAGTCCATTTTTCCTTATATTCAAATTATTTTAAGGACAGGATGTTCCAAATCATAAGCAGAAGTGATCAAATACCTGCATTGCATTTTTGCTCACTCAGCATGGAAGAACTGATTAAAGGCATTCATCGCATAGCCTGCTTCCAGAGAATTATGACGTTACAGACAGTGAATGACACAATTATCTCTAACAATTTACAAGAAATAAGGTGGACGGCTGTAATAATTTATTGTGGAACTTTGCACCAGAGGAATCCAGTGGCCATTTTGTAGCTGCAGGTTATAAATAGTTTTTAATTAAAAATTCAGATATATTTAGCTAAAAAAATCCCAAACAAATGAAGTATCTAATGATAGACTATAGGTATAGAGGTTGGGCAGATGTTCTTAAGAGATCAATTCAATTTATAAAAAAAGATTAGTAAATATAACGGGCTTCCCTATTAACTACAAAGTATTTTCTCCAAAGTTCAAATTCCTGCTGAGCCACAGACAACCTCTTCCACTTTACACAGCTCATTTAGACATGATTTCAATTATGGATTGTGGGCATAAGAATCTTCTCCTTTAGTTTAGTTATGTGTATTCACATGCTAAATTCTGGATTCTGGGTAGGTTCCATACATAAATGTATGAGGGAAAAGTTTCAGAACACAAAGTCTCCCTACATCTGCTGGGGGTTTTTAGTTTGTTATTTTTTGTTGTTGTTTTGGTTTTTTCTTAAAGGAAATTAAAACAAAAAACCTGAAAGAAATCAAAAATCCCATTAAAAGACCTTTCAATATATTTTTCTGGCAACTTTCTTACATTTACTACTCAGAGAAGATAGTGAACTTTTTTGTGTTTCCACCTAGGATTATAATTAAGAAGGCACACAGAGTTAATGTGCTTTCATGCTCCAGGCTACATACATTTTAATGTAGATCAGTAGGGAAAGAAGAAAACAAATACAAAACAACCAAACAAATTGCACTTTCATGGGTTTTTTTTTGGTGGGGGGGCAGGAGAGGAGAACGAGAGAGTGTTGATAGGGGATTTTTGCTTAGAAAATTTACTCTCCTAACAGGTTTTTAAAAAAAGTACACATTAGAAAGTGATATCTTTTAAAAATGGAAGATTTGCTAGCATTGATTTAAAGAAATGCTTAAAAGTTACAGCTCTAATCAATGGGTTACAGATACAAGCTCTGCCAATTTTCACGTCCAGTACATGCAAAATTTGTGAAGAAAGTTAGAGCTTGTTTTCTCATCACTTAATAAATTAAATTCTAAATGAAAACCTAACAAACAAACAAGAAAATGAAGACTACAGAATTAAACATTCCTTGAGTGACTTGACTAACATCAGTGGAGTTTTGTAACAATTCCCAGGATAAAATCCAGTCCTTTAGGTAGAAGGAGAATGAAACAGTCCAAAAAGACAATTAGAACAAGGCTGAAATTTTTCACTTAACAATAATAGCTTTTTTTTTCACGACATTGTGATCCCAATTATGGTGCATTTGTGCTGAATTCTAGACTATTTCATAGAAAATGAGTCTGTAACACTTAACTTAGTCTGGTTTCATTTTCTGGAGAGGTAATTCCATAGATAACAATAAACTTAGATAAAAATTAAAAATATTTATTTTCCAGTGAATAATACCACAAGCAGACATGTGTCATTCAAGCGAATCAGAGCTGATGATACATAGCTGAAGATCAAATACTTCACCATAGTGGTTTTCACAACAAATTAAAGTTTGAAAGTCACATTGTCCAACATACAATCTCTATACAAATATGCCTTATTATATATTGTTTGAAAATATTGTAGTCATAGAGCAGCACAGTTTGGATACAGTACATTTCTAGAACTCTTCACTGCATAGAAATAAATCCTTTTCCCCTAGTATGCAATACCTAAGGTTTTGTCACTTTGTTTTGTTTTTCTCAAAAGCAAATACTAAGTATGTTAAAACAACAAAAGAGGTTTCAGTGACAAGTTTTCAACAGTACCAATATCAGAAGACTAAAAGAATCCAAGTCTTTCACTGTATTTTCAAGTACAGATGGTAAAATTATCTGTGTGATTATGTCAGGATTCTCACATACAGCAACCAATTAGATCACAATGTTAGATATTAATAATCCTATCTTTTCTATTCTTCTTATTTTACACTGCTTTTAGTCTTCAGGTATTGTAGTGTAGAATGCCATCAAGAGTTGTTACAGAGATATTGTAGAAACTGTCCACAGCCATCAAAAACAGGTCTGCCTCCATATTCACTGAACCTCTCACAGGAAAAAATGCTTATGCGAAGTACTTTAAGTGAAGTTTTGCTCTATCTATCTATTTTGACAATTTTTCTAGTGTCAGTGAAGTTTCACATAGCTCTATGTCTGAAAACCTTACGCTGTTCCTCTTTGTGCAGTTTCCATTTTCTTGAAAATCAGCAAATAAAAAAGGAATAGGGCATCTTCATGTTTGAATGCTTTGTTTGGCTTTTCTTTGCATCATATATTTTGTGCATCTGTACTACAGATGTCTATTGACTGCAACAGTTTTCTGATATTACACCAAAGCTATTGGGAGGTAAGTTTAAATTAGCAGAATATATGGGTTTATGCATCCCATTCTTATTATCATTTACTAACATTCTTCTAATTTCTCCTCACAATACAATCTCCTGTGCATTTTAACTTTTGCAACAGCAAAGAAAAACAAAACAAAACCAGCATAGTTTGCTTTTATGAGACCAGCAGCACACACTGAAACTTTTTTCTGGTTTCCATATGAATCTTGTCCTGAATAATTAAGAAACCCTACCAGAAGTTTGGAATAGTTACAATGCAGCAAAAGTCCTACATTTAGCTCCAGTGACAAAAAATGAAGCTCATGGTTCTTGAATGTCCCCTTCCACATAGCCTACAAGAAGCGATGACAAGCATCATTACAGGAAAATAACTGATAATTAATTAAGGGTGAAACTGACCCTTTTGAAAAAGATCTTAATAATGCTTCAATGGAAGGAAGTTTTTTATAAGTCTCAAGCTGATCTCGTGTCAGGTTAATTTACACTTCTTGCAAGACAAAGAGAGTATTGCATTTGCATTAAATGGATAATATTTTCAAGGGTAGGGGAACAAACATGTTTTAGACCATTTTAGTTTGTGGTGAATTTTTTTTTTCAGAAGTAGAAAACATATTAGGTAGCATTTCACATGTGATTAGATTTTTTGAAAGCCCATTACAGTTTTTTTTAAATGAGAATGGAAAGCAGAAATTGGAGGGGAAGTCTTTCTAAGGGTGAAGGGAGTCAATGCACTTCAATGCTAAACATCTGTTTTTCTCTTAGATAGATACTGTGAATTAACTAAAAAATCTTTCTCATCTGAAACTAGACAAGTATTTTTAGGGAGCGGGGCAGGAGAGGTGTGATTTTTTTTATTTTTTAAACTTCTTTGCTTTTTTCTTATAATTAATCTTCAAGTCATTTTCATTATGCCATCTTTTATTCTATTTGCTGTTGTTCATTTACTACAAAAGAAGATACCACTGCAACTAGCAAATCTGGTTTTTTTATTTGTAAACCTGTAAAATAATCTGAAAACTTAATTTGTTTTATTTCAGGTGGCTTTTCTTTTTTTTTCCCTCAGCTGTAGGTAATCTAGATGTTTTCATAGACTTTTTTATCTTCCATGCTTTCTCATTTGCTTCTGCTTGAAATCCAAGGAGCTTCCAAAGTGCTTAGTTTGTAACATCCTTCAGATCACGAGACTACATCCGGTATCCCACGGCCATTGTTGAATCAAAGCTCCATTTGCCTGTTTTCATGTTACTTGATAATAGTTGCCATCATCAGCCAATAGAACTATCGAATAGTTACGGAACAACTCATTAATGATTATTATTTTTGGACTACATTTTGGGGTTTTTTTTATTGTAATATTTTAACTGTATCTACTTTGAAATTTGTTTTTAAAATTGTCAGAGTTGTATTCTCTTGGTTGGTTTTGGTCAGCATTCCTGAAGAAGAAATTTGTATGCATTTAAACCAGATATATTATTATTAAGTGTAGGAAAGACCATGTTTATTTAAAGTCTGTCCCTTCAAGTTATCCCAGAGCTGACCATTTTGACTATGAAATGCTAATTTGTTTGTTTTGCTAGGGTTTTTGCAGGGTGATCCAGCATAGTGTAGGTCACTGATGCCTTGGCTTTCAGCCTGTGTATTTTATAAGGCTCTAAATCTGCCTGTCAAGAGGAAGAACAGAAAGGTAACAACTGCTAGTTAAATCAAATCACTTTGACAAAATTGGACAAATTTGGTTAGCCTCTGATGCACCCTGGCCCAGGTCCATGTCAGCAAGAATGATTGTGTTCAATCAAGGCTAAGCTCGTGGGTGAACAAAACATAGTCCAAGAATACCACAGAACATGCTGTCTGCAAGCACATCTTTATATGGACAAAAGGATGTTACTCAGACTTGATGTACAGATATGGCTGGAAACAAGCATGAGGATTTTTTTAATGATAATAAATCTTAAAGAACAGTCTAAGCCTAATAAATTAAAAGAAATTTCTCGTTATTTTAGGCATTAATTTCAGATTTTCAATGTATTCAGCTTAAATTTATGTCTCCAAGATTTTTTAATTTTCTTTGAAAGAAAGATGTAATAGCAACAGGAATACCCAATGCAGCAGGATCTAGGAACCACAGATCTGTTGTTTTTAATATAGACTTTCAGTAAATAACATTGCATTTATCAGTACTTCTAATCTTACGAGTTTTTATCAGTATTATAATTCCTGTAAGTATCCGGTATATTACCCACATGGAAAGCAGGATTTCCCACTCTAAGACATGATCTGTTTAACAGTGCAGTTACACTTCACAACATTAAGCTATAGGCATAGGAATGAAATAAATGTACTAAATTTAACTGATAGTATGAAGGAAAAGGAGAAATATAAGTTGACCTGTTTTAATAGTTTCGACACAAATTTAATGCAGACACAGGATTTTTTTTTAACATAATAATTTTAAGGTTTTTTAAGATTCTATATAAATTGCATTATAGTATTTTTTTTTCTTTAAACAGAAATCTGACACTTTAAAACAACCACGCATGATTAATAATCTCATTTTTGTTATCCTCTTTCTTTCAGGCTAGGCCTTAACCTAGCTCTGTTCAGTCTTTCCTTGCTGCTTTTAGTGTACACAATCTTACGACAAGACTCATTTGTTATGTCTGGTGAGCCACAAGTCTTCCTTCTTCATGTGATAAATAAGAATGTTAGAATTCAGAAACACAGTCTTAATGTTAAAAAGGTAACATTTTCAGCTATGCAGTGATATGATTAGCATGGCATGCGTTACAGCCTAGCATCAACTAATACGGAAATATGTTGCCTGATGAATGTTGGAAGACCAAGCCTATCATACATTCAACCTCTCCATCTTCTTCACCTATGGGAACATGCATGAAGTAACATTACAAAATAAAATTTAAAGAACCCCAGGTTTATAAATCAGTGAATTAGCAAAAGAACATGCATTTTCCATAGTAAAACAAGAGTACTAATGAGTAGGTTGTAGTGAGTCTACTCTCCACACGTAAGAAGGTTTGAGGAGTTAATATTTGTTAGAAACCAATAAATAAATAAATAGTCTTCAGCAGATCCTTTGCCTTTCCTAAGATCCTAAAGCATTTCTAGCACTGTTGACCTTTTGCCCTACTTTCTAATGGGGAAGCTTCTCACATGTATTAACGATGGCTTTAAGTGTCTTTTCTCCAAGACTGCATTTCAGCTACCTTTTGGGTTATGGGTCTGACAGAAAGGCAGCAATGACTGAGTCAAGAAACTGTAAGTCTGTCCTTCAAATTTTGGTAATACCACAGTTTTGGTATTCCTTGTTGGTTAAGGAGAATCCAATCTCTCACTGTGGCCTCAGTAACTTGACAAATGTTTTGGGAAAACTTTATAGTATTCCATAAATTCAGGAGAACAACTGGCCGGGAAAAAAATAAATGTGTAGAAGACTGACTGCTCGTTGTTTAAACCAGCAGTTAAAAATAATGTATGTGAGAGTCAAATATGACATGAACTGAAAATCTTATAAAGTGTCACAGAAAACTGCAGGAGCTGCAGGAGCAATTACAGAAAACCAGCATGGTTTATATATAGACAGGTGTTATGTGAAGAGCACATGCAAGCCAGCATGAAACGGTGTGTTGGGTGTCCATTGCAGTGGGGGGCTGCAGGGGCAGCCTCTGTGAGGAGAGGCCTGAGACTGCCCCATGGTGGACACAGACGTTTCCAGCCTGTTCTACTGGTCCCACCACAGGTCAACGCTGAGCCCCTCAGCTAAGCTGGTGGTGCCTCTGCGAAAACATATTACTAACAAACCAAACATTTACTAATAAACCAAAAATTCATTAAAAACAAAGTTTTAAGAATTTCCTGATTTAGCTATTCTTGAGCACTTGATCAACAGTAAATGTGTTTTGCTTTTAATTTGCTGTCCTGTTTTAGAACTTTCAACATATGGCCATTAGTGATATTCCTCAGATGACCTCAGAGAACCTGGCTCATATAGAACTACGTCCATGACATGCTGGGATTTTTTCTATAAACTGCTTAAGGAAATTCATTACTTTGGTGAAAGGCTTGTCTCTCTAGTTATACTTCCTTCCCCTGTTCCATTCTCTTGAAGAAATTAGATGCAGGAAACCCATGTAAATGTTCAGTTCTTTTGATATTTTTAATTGATGCTTTGATCATAAATAGAATATCTATGCTGCATAAAAAGCACTGGTAAGCTGGAGGAAAAGAAATGAGAACTGGCCCTTAAGTGAACACACACACAGACACTTGTATGCAAAAAGAATAAACATGACATGCTGACCTTTGGAGGGTTGTTTATGATATTTTTAGGAGACCAGCTACGATGCTCCAGCTTTCAAAGAAACCAAACACAAATATAAATATTTAAAGAATAGAAATAGATTAAGATGTTTCCAATATTTAAAAAAAAAAAAATCTGAATTGACAGTCAACCAGCTAGTACATGTATCACTGTATTTATTATATTTTTACCATTTCCTAAACACTGAAGACACTGTGCATTTAGTACATATTGCAAATTATATTTCTATACGCAGATTCAGCTCTTCAAAATAAGAGCATTTCATAATGATTGGTATTTGTGTACCAATCTTCGGGAGCCTGTCTGGGTTTTTTTCTTCTCTTTGGTATAAACTGTGCATGAAATCAATAACACAGAAGGTAAAATACTTATATGTAAAGCCAACACATCCTGGTGCATCCAAAAGGTTTAGAAGTGAAATAATCTGAAACTTAATACTTGCTTAATGCATGTTTTAGAAAACATGTTATTAGAGAGAGATATTTCTTACTATGAACTCCAACAAAAGTCATAAACTGTTTTGCATCTTCTGAGATGAAACAAGAGAATAATCCCTTGCTAATGTCATGGTATGACAGAGCACAAACAAAAACATTTAGAAGTACAGCTGAAAGAAAGAAAAAAACTAAAGACACTGTTATGCTTTACACGTCAAATAAACCCTGTATTTTATGTCAATGTATAAAGGGTAAGAATACAGCTTACCATCTCTACATAAAATATTACAGTTACCATTTAGCCTTGAATAGACATAAACCAAACAGACCCATAAAATCCCCACAAAATTTATGTCAAGAGTATCCCAGGTATAACATGTACTATCCGATACAGAAGCTAAATGAGCCAGGATTTAAGGATGTTTTGCAAAGACATACACTTTATCTTCCAAAAACTGTAATTCAGGGTTTGTTGAAAAATATGCTGACAAAACATATATAGGGTTTGTCTTTCATTGAAAAATCTTTCTCATTTTATTTGCTTTGTTCAAGAATTGAGATCTTATGTTTTCCAGATATACTAACATTTGCTTTGAACAATACTAGCTAACTCAAGAATGTCAAATTAATGTGAAAAATGAATTATTAAGTTCTATTTCAGGCTACCAAAGCAAATCTAACAGGAGATGTTCCCTTTCTACAGCTCCTGTTTGCATTTAATTGTTTTTTCTTAAGTTTGTTATCTTTTTACTCCTTGAAATAGCTCTGATTGCCATATCTAAAACTACTTCTCTTCTCTAACTGTTTAACAATAAAATAGTACTATAAAAAGCAGGGTATTTTTCACGTAAGAACACATTCCCATCTGGCAAAAAACTAGTCAGCCTTCTCCTTTTTAACAATATCTGAAGGCAAATTGATCAAAACAACCTGATATATGCTAACAATTACTTTGGAGACAACCTCAGGAGACCATTCTATGCTATGAATTCTAAATGGACAGGAGATTGCTACCTTGGAGCTTCAGGGTACATCAGCACAATATAACTGCAGTCGGTGCAACTCTAAGCTTACAATAACAAGCCCTACTGAGAGACAGAGTATAATTGCACAGACTTACTACCAACTTTACATGCAGACAGTTTGCTTTGAAAGTCTAGACCCAGATTTCTTCTGCCAGCAAAATAACACATGGATCTACCTTAAATAGAAGTTCCCCAGTATTCAGGAGTTGGCTTTACTTCACCCTCCTTATTGTGTAAGCACAGGCAGCCCACTACCACGTGTGCTGGACACTGTGTGTTTTCATCATGAGTTGTGTAACTCTCCCCAAATCTAGTCCAAACAATCCAGATACTTTTCCCACTCTTTTAGATTCCAGTCCAGGCATGTTAAACTTAAACACCATGCTCCTTCATAGAATAGGAGGGGACCAGGTAGGGGGTGCAGAGGGGAGCCTCCTCCATGTGGCTGAGGATGAAAACAAGGAACTCAAAGAAATCAAGTATGTTATAAAAATAAATAAGCACTGTAGTTTTAAAACACCAAAAAGTAGATCTGCCTATAAAACTTGTCAGTAAAAATTAGTCTTATTATTTTACTTTCTGCTTACTATTCCACCTTACTGCAGAGGTTTTTAATAGCAAAATTACCCACCACACCCTGTGTGGCAATGATTACTTACTGTCTACCTGCATGAATAAATAGAAGACAGCATAGCTGTCTGGTGCCTATGGTTAGTCAATGACAAGGAAGAGGTTAAAGGATTAAAAAACTCGTGAATTCCATAGAAAGATATTAAAAGCAACGTATTATAATTTTTGTTTATGTAAGGATCTAATTAATAATGTGTTACTATACTATACAATAAAGTAATGTAATACCTCCAAATCTAGTGTAACATGAAAATGCATTAGTACATTATTTTGCTTTTTCCCAGTACTCGTTCACAGTGTACTGCATCATGTTAATGTCTGTGTTAATGCCATATGCTGATAAATATTATTTAAAAAATATTTTCATTTTAATATTTTATCTGTCAATATAATTCTTTACAATGACATATTGTTAATGTTACCAGATTGCTCACCTGAAATATTTAGCTAATTTACTAATAGCTTCTCAGCACAGAACTGATTACAACAAGAAGACAAAAATGTGCATAAATTTAAATGTCTGTTTCTTGTGCAAGGAAGTAAAGAAGCTCTCTTACATTTTGTGTTGTTAGAACTCACTCTTTTTCCATATTTTTTTCTCTCCCCCACAGCCACCTCTGCATCATCACTTGATGAATACTGAAACACAACACTGAAGGAAGCAAACATAGTTTAGCAAATGTTCCCTAACCACTGAGCCTGTCAAACATTTCTGATCACAGCTCTTCCTGGCAGTCAGCCTTCAGCTGTTTAAAAGTGTGACACACAATTTTCTATTCTTCTCTGTAAAATCACATCACTCTTTAAGGTTAAGTTTGTAACAGAATTATAAAAGTGATTTGAAGATGATCCTGCCAGGCTTTTTTCATGTGACTAGCCCCCCACTGGCTTGCAAGACCAAAGCCTAAGAACAGTGTTCTTGCAAGATGAAATGACTGCTATACCTGTTCCCAAGGAAATTTCAGAAGATGCTGTCGCTTTTTAAGTAGATGTGGTCACAGTTCTTTCTGAAGAATAAATTAGTCAGATCCTTTTCTTCAGTATAAGGTTTGAATTACAGACTTTTTCTTTGGTAGAGAAATAAGAAACTTTCAGATCACATTTGATAATATTATTCAACATCTTTATTTAATTCACCTCAAAAGTAAGTAAAAATTAAGTATGTTAAGACATGCCACTTAGGTTTTTCAGCTACTATTTTAAAGTTCACTTAAGTTAATGAATATTAACATCCAGCAGACTGGTTAGCATTGGATTAATATTTCCAAAATGTAAATTAATTTTAAAAAAAACTCATTTAATTTTTAAAATTTTTAAAAAATTATTTTCTTGCCCTTTTGTGTGTCCTCAGTGAATTTCTATCATTAAATTTTATTTAAAAAATAGTTTTCGTTTTCCAGTTTGTCTAGGCTGAGGAAAAGCTATTTAATATTTTCTATCTTGTAGCTAATTTGTTTTTTTAAATAATGAATTATTGGTGAAAAATGAAAAAGCAGTGACCGTGAGAAGTTAAGCTATTTTTTTGTTGCTTGTTGTTTGTCTTTTTTTCCAAAACACAGCTTTGCTTAAAACAAGGGACATCTAATTACAGTCAGGTTTGAATTAGCATTTATTAATTGTAATGTTTTATTTGTTCCTGAGTACTTTTAATACTGAAATGGCTTACTCTGGTTTTAAAACTTACTGAAAATTATAAAACAGAAAATATATGTTGATAACATCAGTGTCTATTAATATGATACTATTGTTTCCCCATAGCAATGTAGAAGTATATTTAAAAGTTGCCAAAACATTTGCATCCATAGGAAGAAGGAAATGCAAAAATTTTTGCAGTATGTATATATTTTATTCTTTATGCACAACTATGATTTTGTCCTTTTTGTCCATAGTCCCTTAGCCAAATACCTGTTGTGAGGTTTGGTTTTATCATAACCCTATTAGCAGCTATGGGTATTAAAGAGGGACTTTAAGGGCAAGAAAGCAAATTTGATAAGCTAGTAAGTTTTCATGTAGGAGCTGAGAGGGAATGTTTAATGTCTAAGGCCAGAGTGAAATGAGGTACTTAGAGATATGGAAAACCTGACAGTAGCAGAGAAAGTTTCCAATGAACATTAATTCCACATTTTTTACTTGTAAAAATGCATAAATACAAAGAATATATACTTTGCCCCAGAAATTTCCTAAAATACAATTTAGAAACTCTGGTAATTTACTGTTATTTTTAAAATGGAAAAACTTGATTTTACTTTAAACAGCCCATGTATAAATGTATAACTTATCAGTGAGAAGAGTTGCCCATGTACCTACACGATTCACAGTGTATGCAGGTGACACATGCAGATTCAGGGGAAAAAAGAAGTGAAATATTAAGGTTATTTTTATAGAAAATAAGACTTTTCATATTTAATCCGAATAACTTGTAAACAACCTGAAGTGTTGTTCACTGAAGTTATATGACTAAGTCCTAAACATAAATATTTTTTTAATATTTACATATAATTTAGCCACTGTTAGTAGCACAATAAGTCAAATTCAATATGAATAATAAACAAAAAAAATTACACTGGTATTGCTGGACAATAAGAAAATAAATAAATACAGATGCTAACAAAACCATAGTATTTTCCCCATTGTGAATTGTAACCCTTCTAAGATTCTTCCTCCCCAGTTGTCACAAAGCTAAAAAAAGAAAAGTCAGCAAAACCATCTGCACACAGCGAGGTAGACCAGACCAGGCCCAGGGGGTGGTAATCAGTGGTATGAAGTCTAGTTGGAGGCCAGTAACTAGTGGTGTACCCCAGAGGACAATACATTCAACATTTTCATTAATGGTCTGGATAATAGTCAAACAGAGGACATGGAGCCTTGGCTGCAATTACCATGAGACAGGATGGTTTGAGATCCTACAAAGTTTAAGATCTTGAAGTGAAGATAGCAAGTAATCTAAAGCTCTAAACAAAGACCCCTGGCTTTATGAGGATGGTTTTCCACTTTTCCAGGGAAGTAGCAAGCAAGATCCTGTGCGTGGCAGCTCTAAAGAACAAAGGAGCCCAGGAGGATTGGTTAGTCTTTGAAGGCAAGTTCCTCAAAGCATAAGAAAAATTCACCCTGATCTATGAAGCGTACTATGAAGCATAGTATCTATGATACTATGAAGCATAGTAGAAGGCCAGCTTGGCTAAACAGGGAAGTCCTTGCTGTACTCAAACACAAAACTGATGCATATGGGAGGTAGTAGCAGGGACAGACTATCAAGGATGTGTACAGATGCAATCTCAAGCATGTAGGATGAAATTACAGCCAAAGCTCTGCTGAAGCTGAAACTGGAGAGGGATGCTAGGTGTATCAACAAAGACTTCTACAGGTATGTCAGCAACTGAAGGAAGCCCAAGGAAAATATTGCCCCATTGCTGGATAGAGCAAGGAAGCTAAAGACAAAGGAAGTGGAAAAGATGGAGGTTTTGCCCTGGTCTTTACTGGCAAAGTCTATTTTCCGATCTCCCAAATCTCCTTACCTAGTCGCAAAGTTTGAGGGACAGGAGTACTATTCATGAGAGAAGAGGATTGAACTAGGGAGACTTACATAAATTGAACATACAGCCCACAGGGTGAAAGGCATGCATCCAAAAGTGCTGAAGAAGACAGCCAATGTCATTGCAAGGCTGCTGTCTATCATCTCTGAAAGGTTATGTGAATGGCAGAGGTCTCGAAAGTCCAGAAAGGTAAATGTATCAGCCATCTTCAGGAAAGACAAGAGTGAGGATCCAGAGAACTGCAGGTGGGTCAGGCTCAGTTCAGAACCTGGGAAGATTATGGAGGAAGTCCTCATATAACCCTTTTCTAGGCTCAGGAAGGACAGGGAAGTGACTATTTTATGCTCCATGGTGTACTGGGAACCTTGAAGAACACACTGTATATGAGGAGTTAGTGACTTTGGGCAAGTCATGTCTGCTCTGTTGGGCCCTGTACTTAAGGCTTGAGAAGCCCATATGTTAGCATGAGTAACTGCTATTTAGCTCCACGTATGCAACACCGTAAGGGAACATACTGGAACGTCCCATACTGGTCTGTGCTGCGCTCTAGTGGATAGCATGAAAGTGGTAGCATTCCTACCTGTCAGGACAAGATGCATGGTTTGGTTTGTTACAAAAGATAAAAGGCACCATGGCACAGGAGAGAGACAGAACCTCTCCATAAATGGGATTTGCTCAGTGTGTCATGGGAATTCATTTGGATTCTGTCTGATGCTGTGCCACACTGGGGCTCCCAGCGACTGATGGCACACGACTTGCTCAGGGTCTATATTTTTCTTCCTGTTTCCACCTTATTATTAAAGCAATTCTGATTCACTCTTTGCTGTCAAGCTTTTCTTATTGAGGTCTGGAAAGAACCCTGCTCCCTTCCCACCCCTCTGGTGCAGAACACATGGTCACAATCAGAAATAGTTTCATCCATTTATTAAATCAGTCATTAAAATTCGAACTGTCCTCCTTCCAACTACACTGAGCTTTTAAACCTCTAAGGTGCCCAAGACTCTCAGAAACAGATGATAAAGCAATAGGCCAGTACACTGTTTCTAAAATTGTTAATTGTTAATACAGCTGCTTAACAACTGAAGTAGAAGAAGTAAAAGAATAAGAAAACTGGAATTATAATTTCAGTTTTAAGTAAGAATTTCAAATATATTTTTTTAATCTGGGTCATTCAGAGAAAAATGGAATATTGCTAAAATATGCCGTAAACTCTGGCAATAAAGTCGGGTATAAAAATCAGATTAAATGTTTCTCAATGAATGGTGTTATACTTGTATTCCCTGCATCAAATGTATAAAGTTAGCTACCTCTTACTGTTGTTAGAAATGGATATTTGAATAAACGTATATGTGTAATATCTAATATTTATACAAATAATGTTCTCTTCTTCAAAATAAAAATAGCTCAGTATGGGTATATTTATCTGTATTCTTATTTTAAAATGTTAAATGATTCTTGTTGATAAAAAGAAAAAGTGGTTGATATATTTAGTAAGTTCAGTCTTTGAATAATTTCTCAATCTAGGATACTGTTATCTTACATCAGTATCAAATGCTCGATATTGCAGCAAGGCTCCTGCAGGCTCAGCTCTGTTGCACTGGACATCTGGCACATATCATGAACAACATGAATGCCTTAAGCCATTTTTTTATGCCCATTAAAATCATGGTGGATGGCTGACAGGTATGCCACCAAAGTCTTGTAAGGACATGCTCAAGGCAAATCCTCAGCTGTGTGGTACCAGCTCCACAAAGTGGGAAACTACAGCTAAAGACCATCTGTTTATAGCAAAGATTGTGCCTTTTTGAAAAAACCTGGAAACTACAGAATGACTCTGTATTGTACCACTGCTCTATAGAAATGTAGGCGTAGTGTATTTAAAAAAAACGTGTCTGTGGCATTTGCAGCTGCTAACATACTGTGACGATCTGACTGATTTTTCATCAAGCAGACTATAAAACAGGGAATCCTCCATTAGTAAAGGAAAAATATACTTATTATGTATTTTTTTTACAAAGATTAGCCCATTCTAAGCAGATTAAATTATCATCCACTGTGTTTAAATAAAGCCTTATCTAACGATCCTTTGCAAGCCTAACTCTCAGGATTTCAAGTGAGTTCTACTCATCAAACACCCTGAATACAAACTAAAAGAGCTGCAGTTTTGAAAACAGTTGGAAACACAAGTATTGGAATGAAGATTTTCAGTTAGTCAGGATGTGCACTGCTTTATGTTTACACTGGATTCTAATCCATATTAGCCTGTATTTTAAAGTGTACTTTTAGATAGCATTATTATTTTTGCTGTTAATTTCACTTTTATAAGTTGTCTTTCGGACAACTGAATATCCATTGACACTATTTTAAAAAAAGTTTAAAAATTTAACATTGTAAAACTAGATTTTATCTAAGAGAAGAGGGGCTGATCTATTTTGTGGTATCTATGGTTTGTGTATCTCTTTTCTATATTGAATATTTTCCAGCAAAATCCAGAAGAATGAGTAAGCATGGTAAGAACAAAATTTTCTCTATACTTAAGTTTAAATTTTCAGTCTCTTAGACCCCAGTAAGCAAAGTAGATTAAATTTCCTCCCTATGGAGAAAATAATTAGTAGTATGGATATAGTAGAAAAGAAAGAGTGAAAGTTATCATTGCTAGCAATCAGAAGGGGAGGTAAGTATATGGTGGAAAATAAATCCTTGAGCATTGACTTTAATGTGATGCTATCTGAGAAAAGAATGTGACATATTTGAAAAAATACTGCATGTGTTAGTATTGTGCAGTCAGAAAGTCTCCAGAAAATATCTATCACTTTTCTGTCATGTCTCCTACTTACAAATGGTCAAGATTCTCATTTAAGATTGCAATTTGGCAAGGAAGTCTGTAGGCTGGATTCCTGGATTTTATTGGATTACTAAAAGTAATGCTCAGACATTGAATGCTTGGATTTGGTTGAAATGTTTTAGTGCAATCAGATAGATATTATCAGTTAGAAAGGTACAGTGCAAGCAGCAATTTCTGGGGGCATCTTGACAGCTGAGGGAATATACATTGTTTATGAAAGAAGCACAGATAGAATTAAATTACTTGTTTAAGTAATTAAAATGTAGTACTTAGATTTAGGAAAGTTGATTTTCCTGTGAAAAGTGATGTGTTTCAGCATATGAGTTGAAAGGCATGGGTACTTTCAAATTGAAAAATAAGAAAGAATAAAAACTTCAACTTTTCTTCCTGATCCAAAATGGATTTTTTTAAAGAAGTAATTTTCTTGGAAATTCAAGAATTGAATAAAATAACTCTAGTAATTAAGGAATATTTATGAATTACATTATTATGTTTGTATACATTCAGAAGCATAAAAGAGTTTTAATGTATTATATGTATACATATTATTACCATTCCCTTACCTCCCCAAAAAGCTTTATCTCACTAATTAGTAATGAGCTTGTAGTAGCTGAGGACTTAAGAAGTAAAAGTAAATGTTTACATGAAAATATTTACTGAGTGCAGCACCCTTTCATGTCTGTGTTATGTCATGGAACAGTTCACCAAGGAGTATAATTTTCAGCTGGCTTTTTTTTTTTTTTATTTGCCCCCTGAAACTGTTATAGCTTAAAGAAGGAAGCTTACCACTGTTTACAAAACCACAGCTACTCTGAGTATGCCTATTTATTCTAAGTCAGTGCTAGACCAGGTAATTTCCACAGAGCCTGATTTATTTCAGCTTGTTTGTCGCTATTCTCAAATTAGATTGATTCTCCTTTTAGAAAGCAAAGCTTTTTAACCTTGCAGATCTCATCCCTTGAGTTAAAGCTCAACTGTTTTCTATAAAAGACTTTGGTAGGTTTCTTCCCCATAGAGAATCAGTCTACTCCAAGAGCAGCACTCCAGACAAGTAATTTACTTTTATAAACAGTATACATAAAGCAAAAATAGAAGAAAATATCTCAAAAAAACTACAACATGTCTTCCTTTACAACACCCTGGTTGGTTTATTTTATTTCTTGCAGAAGGTCTACAAGCTGTTGCTGTCGGTTATCTGTGGGAGGTCCTCAAGCTGTTCACAAAGAATTTAGGTAAGTAAAATTACAAGTTTTTTTCCCCTTCTCACTGATAGAGCTACAAGTTAAGAAGCTACCACAGACAGTTTCTTCACCACCTGCATATTTTTCAAATATCTGTTGGTGATTTTACAACTATAAAAAGGTCATCTTCCCCACAATGATGCAAAAAAAAAAGTTTGTGATCTGAATTCACCTGTATATGCATTAAATCATATTAATGCATAAATATGTTTCCATTAAAAAGAACATAATAGTATTTATCAAGAAAAAATGAAATGTCCTTAATTGCATAGTTAATTTTGATAATAGAAGCAAATACTGCTGCTGCATGGTTGGTGTCAATTATACATCTTAATGCATATAGAAGAAGAAGCAGCATTTCTGTTTTTTTCCAATTTAAGTTTATGAGAGAAAAGACAAAAGGGGAAAAAAAAAAGCATAATTCACAACGATTATTTGGATAACAAGAGGTGTGAAGAAAATAAGTCTGATCAAAGCTTACTTTCATTATACAGGCTAGGTTGGTAAGGGTAAGTATGGATATACTAAAAGATGCATGTGTAATAATCCTTAACAGATTCATTAACATGTATGCTATTTAATGTTGTTAAAACACTTAGTAGCAAGCTGACAGACTTACCTTTAAGATAGTGATTAATAGGGAACCAGATCTAAATAGGAATCTTTAAGTAGAGTTCTGAGGGAATCAGTAGTTATGAAGTAGCTAAGAAGGAAGGTTTTTATGTTATCCTAATTTATAGTATTTTGAAAGTCACACCCACAAAAGACCCACAACAACTGATTCAGCAGCTGAAAAAAAATGTGTAAGAGACTTAAAAAGACAACAAAATTTAGCTTATCAAAAGTTTGATACGAAATGTATCACATTGGATATGAACAGGGTCTTTAAACACCTTTTTCTTCAGAAAAAAAACGTGAACCATATCAACCATTGTATGGAGGGAGAATCCAAACTAATTTTCACATAAAATGTGTCACACATTTTTAGGTACTGAAGAATGGAAATAAAGTGGAATCAAATATTAATATAGTAACAACTTCATTGTTCTGTATATTCAAAGAAAAAGTGAGCATTTTTCTGGAAGCTGCACTGTAGCAAAACATACCTTATTGAACTCAGCACCAGTGATAGCTGGAGAAAGGTAATAACTTGTGATATGAAGCTCTTCATATTGTGTGACCCAGTGCAATACTGTAGTTTTAAATTCTGAGATTTAGAAGAACAGTGTGATGCATGATACTAAAAAAACCCCACCAAAACCAAAACAAAGCACAACAGAAAACAAAAAAAACTCCTAAGAAAGAAGGATAGTAAACTTTGACCATTAAATATGGTATACACCATGCACGTAGTAACACTGCTTCTCAGTTGTTGGTTTTCCTGACTCTTAGATGTTCAGATTTACCCAAGGTAGGTAAACACCATTAATTCATAAACTTTCCTCTCAGTAAAAAGAATGGGAATACATATCTCCATAAGCATACAAAATAATGAAATATAAAATCTTTTTCTTCAAAGTAAAATAGTAAAATCCTCTGATTTTAAAGAAAAAGAGAAAATTAATCAGCTCAATTTGCACATGACCCTTAAACCTTGTCAATGTGCAAATAATCCTAGTGGACAAAGAATCTAATACATAAAAAAATCTATCTCAAAAAATCCAGTGCAAAATTAATGTTTATCAATGTGCTAATGAACAGTTTATGTTGCTAATAGATTGAGTACTGAAAGTTCTGCTATAGAATTTTTTTTTTTAATTTGCAAGAATTTTTTCATTATAGAAAAGCTGTAAAGCATTTCTGAATTTTTAAATGGCTGAAGATTGGTTGCTGATATATTAGGCAAGTGCCATTTTTTTGATTAAAAGAATAACACAGAAGTTATTTTTTTAGTCTTCAGTGACTTATTCTAATAATTTTGTATATCAGTGTCATTGACTATAAAAACGTAGTCATATTTTAGGCCATACGCTCTATAACAGTAGTTACTTGAGGCTACTTTCAATTTAGAGGCTGTCGATTGAAATCTTGATTATATAATTCCAGTCAAGCATTCATGAAGTCCATGTAAAGAGATAACAAGGGCAGAGCTACACCTGCAGCATCCTGACCTTTTGAGACTAAGGCAAAAAAACCGCTTGTACACAACTTCTTGATAGATATATGGAAAAATATTTATTTACTTTCAGCTAACTAAATTTCCCAGAAATTGTTGATCTAGAGCACAATTTTGCTGATTTGCACTTTGGGAATCTTGTTCTGTTCAGTGTTTCAGCTACAACAATATTTACTTGTTTAAGAACCAGGCCAAAGTGTTCATCACACTATAGAAACCAACATTGTGTGTTTTTTTCATTTTATGGATTGGGATGCCCAAAGATTATCCTGAGCAGGATAATCACTTTGCAAGTTATTCAGAGATGATCACAGTTATGTTAACTGCATGTGATGCGTTAATCTTGGCTGGACACCCAGTGCCCACCAAAACTGCTCTATCACTCCTCCTCCTCAGCTGGACAGGGGACAGAAAATATAATTAAAGGCTCGTATGCTGAGATAGGGACAGAGAGAGATCTTTCACCAATTACCATCACAGGAAAACAGACTTGACTTGGGGAAAGTAATTTAATTTTTGTCAGTCAAAATCATTGTAGGGTAATGAGAAATAAAACCAAATCTTAAAACACCTTCCCCCTCCCCACCTCCGTTTTTTCCTGGCTCAACTTTATTCCTGATTTCTCTGCCTCCTCACCCCAAGTGGTACAGGCGGATGGTGAGTATGGGTTGCGGTTGGTTAATCACATGCTGTCCCTGCCACTCCTTCGTCCTCAGGGGAAGGACTCCTCACACTCTTCCCCTGCTTCAGCCTGGGGTCCCTCCCAAAGGTGACAGTCCTCCACAAAATTCTCCAACGTGAGTCCTTCCCATGGGCTGCAGTTCTTCAAAACATGTGCTAGCATGGGTCCTTTCCCTGAGCTGCAGCTGGAGATCTGCTTCACCATTAATCTCCATGGTCTGCAGGGGGACAGCCTGCCTCACCACAGGCTGCAGGGGAATCTCTGCTCTGTCACCTGGGGCACCTCCTCCCCTTCCTTCTTCACTGACCTTGGTGTGTGCAGAGTTGTTCCCCTCACATAGACTCATTCCTCTCTCCTGTCTGCTGTTGCACAGGTTTTTTTCCCCTTCTTAAATATGTTATCCCAGAGGTGTTACCACTGATGCTGATGGGCTCAGCCTTGTCCAGCAGCGGGTGTATCTTGGAGCTGTCTGGCATTGGCTCTATTTGACATGGGAGAAGCTTCTAGAAGATTCTCACAGAAACCACCCCTGTAGCCCCCCTGCTACCAAACCCTTGATACTCAAACCCGATCCACTGCATTAAATGATATTTAATATTTGGAGTTGTTATCATTCTCTCTCCTGATCATTGAGTCATGCCAAATGATGGACAATCTAATTCAAAATTTCCCATGTAAAAATATCAAAGATAAAATTGTTTTGACTTCAAAAAGTACACTGTGTAAAGTTTACCATGTTGTCTAAAGCTAAGAATGCTTCATAGTCACAGAGGTTTTAGACTGGTTTCAGCAAGGGACCTACAATATCAGGTCAATGACTATCATTCACACAGTAATTTGTTTTCACTCTCTATTTCCCCTTCTCCCAAGTTCCATTTGCCTTTTATTTCTACTTAGTTCCCCAGACAACCTTCTGTTGCTGATACAGCAATACATATGCAACCAAGGGACTAAAAAATAGATCAATTTCTTAAGAAAGTGAACCCTTCATATTATCCATTATGTCAAGAAGGAGAAAAACAGTACGGAACACAAGCACTTGAACTAGAAAGCACCAATCTTCAGCAAAATGCAGTAGATAGATACTAGGAGATACTGGGCTAGACCTTCCTTGACATATTTCGGAGATAACCTTGGCAATAATGGCTTGCTATATGACTATGTGCTATTTGTAAAATTAAACAAACAAAAAAGTTAAAATAGACAGTAGGCAAAAGATCACACAAAGACATGTTGAAATAATTTAACTTTAACCCCAAATGTGACATTTTTTCTACAAAAAGCACTTGGAAACTCTACTATGAACTCTAAAAAATATTCAGTTCAAAAATTATCATGACTTTCTGACCAAGATTTATCAGGTCTAAACCCACATATTTCAAGCCACAAAGGTTTATAAATATCAGAAACTTTAAAATGCTTTTGGAAAGATCGCTCTCAGTATTTGAGGGAAGGGTTGTTTTAGGTTATTTGACCATATTCTTTACTAGACTATCTTAAAATTTTGGGGGGGCAAGAGTGATCAAGAAGAATCAGGCTATGCATTTCAGAGTCAGGATTATTTCAATATGATTTCTTTAGTAGTCTGGCTTGAAGAGAACCCATTTGAAAATTAAAGAAATAAAAGCCTTTAAATGAAGCAACAACAATTTACATGAAGATTTATTTCCACATCAGTGATGAAGATAATATTTTAAAAATAGCTTAATTTCTAACTTTACAGTTCATCTATGAAAAATATCAATATTTCTGAAATAAAAGATAAAACCAATACTTGTCTCTTCATGTCCTATGACTATAGTGAGAGTAATAAATTGAAATATGCAGAGGGTGAAGGCAGGGACAAGTAACCTGAGAGAAATATAGAGACACTATCAAAGCATGTAGAGATGCAGTTTAAGAAGACAAAGTCTACATGAAATTAAATCTGGTGAGGCATATCAAAGCTAACAATAAGGGCTTCTAGAAGAACGTAAGTGACAAAAGGCCTGCTGCAGAATGGGGCAGGGAAACAGCTGACAAAAGACACAGAAAAAAGCCAAGCTGCTCAATGACTTCTGAAGACTGGCCTTCAGAAATCTAATTACCAGGAGACCAGGGGAAAATTCTGGAGCAAGGAAGACTTACCCTTGGTGGAAGAGGATCATATTAGAGAATACTTAAACCAACTGAAACTACACAAGTCCATGGGCCCTGATGGGATGCACCCACAAGTGCTGAGGGAGCTGGATGATGTCATTGCAAGGCCACTCGATAGTCTGTGAATGATCATGGCAATTAGGAGATGTGCCTGAGTACAAAGGAGACATGGATATACTGGAGAGAGCCCAGCAAGCGGCCACTAAGATGACAAAAGGCCTGAAGCATCTCTCCTATGAAGAAAGGCTGAGAGAGCCAGGACTGTTTAGCCTAGAGAAGAGAAGGCTCAAGGGAAATGTCGTAAATGTATGCAAACACCTGATGGGAGGGTGTAAAGAAGATGTAGCCAGGCTCCTTTCAGTGGTGGCCGGTGACAGGGCAAGAGGCAATGGGCACAAACTGAAACACAGGAGGTTCTGTCTGAACATCAGGAAACACTTTTTTACTGTGAGGGTGACTGAGCACTGGCACAGGTTGCCCTGATTGGTTTGGAGTCTTCTATAGCCAGTATAAAAGTGCAGGGACTTCATTATATTCAGCAGGGTTACTTATTTCTACTTTACTGAATCAGCCCACAGATTTGAAGGAAGGTATTTAAAAACAAAATACAAATACATCTATAATATTTTACAGTAATTATAGATGGCTTTTCTACACTTTTGCATAAAACACATGGGATAGTTTCTTTACCTGAAAAACAGGTAATTTACTTTCATTTTTTTAGCTTATTATTTACTTTTTGTTCCATTTTCAGAGAAGGTACTTTCAGTTCTTATCTTGCTGATTAGTTATTGGTTTATTTTAGAGACTTGCAGCAAACCTCACCAGAACATTCAGTTTAAACTCACTTGAACCCTTTCATACTTTCATGGCTTTTGATATTTCCATCATTGCTAAAGAATATTTGATTTTTTTCAGAGAAGTTACTTTAGTGCATCAAAAATTTTAAAAACTTTTTGTGAGGAGTTATTTTCTTTAGCTACCTGGAAATGAAATAATTCAATACAACATAGTAGAAACAGGTAGAAACTCAGTGTTCCATGATATTTAAATTAAAAATAACCAAAAACCACCCCCCCAAACTATCTCAAAAGAAAGACAAAACAAAACCAGATAAGAACTTTTTAAATCAACCAAACTTAACAGGTAAAATAACTTTTAAAAATATTTACTAATTAATAGAATCATAGAATCACAGAATGGTTTGGGTTGGAAGGGACTCCTAGAGGTCATCTAGTCCAACCCCCCTGCAGTGAGCAGGGACACTGCTAACTAGATCAGGTTGCTCAGAGCCCCGCCCAACCTGGTCTTGAATTCACATGTTTTTAATCCAGCTACTCACTAAATAACATGTTTTGTAGCCATTCACCATTTTAATTCTCAATATCAGGCAAGAGTTAGCAAGAGGGAATATCACTATGCAACCTATTGGTTAGGGTGCTTTGGTGGACTGGGAAGCCCAGGATTTCCTCTCATCCTAACCTTGCACTCCCCTAAGCATGTCCCTTTATACTTTGCAAAGCGAGTAAATTCATTCTACAGTTATTGGTCATTGCTGAAGGTGATATATTGTAGTAACTTTCCAATGAGCCTTCTAAAGTAATTGATATCTTTGCCTTGTTTTCTTTTCTTAATTGTCCTGGTAATTCTTTACTATGAAGTCTTATTCCTGTTTTAATCTTAAATATTTTGGAAGACTTCCATCTAATGGCAAAAAGAAGAACATCTTGTTGTATTCCTCACTGGAAATCTTAAAGAGCTTTTTGACCTTTAGTATTCTGGTTTGTCTGGTAAGGATAAAGACTACTGTCTTTTATAATAGCTCAACACTTCAAGGTGCTGTTATGGCCTATTTCATCAATAATTCACAAATTAAGGACTCCCTAAGAAATCTTTGACACAATAAGATATAACAGGTACAACAGAGATATTACTGGCAAACTTGTCAGCTAACAGTGGTGCTCCACTGAGATTCCACTGGAAAAAAACAGGAATGAATCAAATTAAATCATATATCTGATTAAAAGCAAACAAAATAACTAGATCTCATTTCTAGCTTCACAGGGAGGATATGCTTGTCCTGATATCCTACAACTAAACAGAAAATATCTGAACTTTTATCATATGATTTTGTAATTTCATCTAGACTTGTGGATAAGTTTTGGGACTGGCTACTCTGTCACCGAGAAAAATAACTGCAGCTAGTACTGAATACCCTGGAAAATCTGGCTCCCAAATTCTTTATTTATAAACCTGAACTGTTGCCCTTTATGTGTTTTGACAGGTAATCGGTTGACCCCAAACTGAATTCTCTCTTCAGTGAAGAAAAGAGCAGGCAAACAAAACTAAACCAGGACTTTCTTCACTTATGTAACCTAAATGCACAGTTCTTTTATACATGGATGAGCACCTTTCATTGGAAGATGTCAGCCTTGGACCCTTAGAAGGACTTAGACCATACAGCTGTCCTCTGGAACCTAGCCTAGGAAATACAAGTCAGTATGAAAGCAGCACCTTTCTGCTTGCTTTTATCACATCCCATTCAGTAATCAATGCTTTCTAACAAAATGGACACATGTGCAGCCTATCGTCCAAGTACAAAATATTTGATCAATCTTTCAGGGGATTTTTATTTCACACACACATGCAAACATCTCTTTCTATATATGCATACAGAGGTTTGTATTTATATACACACACTCATCACAACACAGTCCATGATGCTAGCCTCAGATGTGTGGGAATTTTGACAGCATTGGGTTTCCTTATCTTTGTAGCAGGAAGGGAGAAGTACTGGAATAAACAGGTTTATAATATAAGTTAATCATATTAAATTGCTGATTTTAAGAGGTCCTAACAGCAGCCAGGAATTTTACCATCTGCTGACGGTATTTGTAAGCAGGTGTGAAGAGCGTGGCTATTAAGAGGGAAGGCTTCTAAATAAAAGGCTTGTGAATTCTGTAATTTTCCCAAACTTTTTTGCTGTTTCACGGGATAAGTGCAATCTTCAATCCAACCCCTTTTTATTCTACATTGAGTATTCAGAGTATTTCTCATAACACTAATCTATGGATTTCTTATTTTAAAATAATTCCAGGGGAAAGTTCAAGATAGAAGTGCTTCTCTTCAGAAGGATTCATTACATGAATAATTTAGTCTGTACTATTGCAGATTTGCAATTGTTAGATCTTACAAGATGTTAAATATGACATGTATATTAATGTTTCTGTAAAACATGACCTGTCGTGTAAATAGTTTAAATATGAAAAATATCTGTATGTTGAATATTTAAACTTTATATATATAATATGTAAAGATTTTTGGAGTTATATTCTAAAATCTATACATTTGTTAGTTAGATGTTATAATCCATTATTATTCCTTACTCTTAACTACTGTAATTAGCCGGGGTTTTTTGTTTGTTTTAAATCTTTTTCAAGCAATGTAAGTTCTTGTTTATCTTTGGAGCAAAACCGTCGTACTTGGTGTTGCACTGTTTTAGGTGTTCCAAAAAAAGCATTACTTTATAAATGAAAAAACTTTTTTTACTTTTACTATGAAAATATCTACTCCAAATATGAAGTGTTTATCACAAAAACAAGTGTATTTCTGTGATTTATGGGTTTAAAATTTTTCAGTTTTTCTTTGGCTAAAATACAAATATATATATACTGAAAGAAGTCATCCTACGACTCTTAATATTTTCTCTGAATATACTGGGAAAAAATAGAAATGCTGTTAATTATGTGACTTAAAGAAAGAAATACTTTGATTACATAAATTAATTATATAACTCAAGGAACTAATTTAAACAAAAATAACCTTGGGGGAACATTTAAGCTGCTAAAAAGTGGGGATAGTGCAGGAACTGTGACTACTATGCTTTTCTGCAGGGACATAAGTATGGAATCCCAGAATGACATCTCCAAGGATTAAATGTTTGAGTTCTGGTTTCCTATATAAAATTTCCTACTGGGGAGTCACAGAAGTGACACCATGAAGGAGAACTTGTTTTTTACTAATACTGTACATTCTGAACATCTTTACCTTAACAGGTGAGATAACATCAAAGACTGACTCTGATGAGTACAAGTTTCATGCTGCTGGACTTCCCTGGTAATTTTGGCAGAATAAATGATGGGGGGGTTTTTTGTTACACTCTTAATATTAATCAAACTTTCTAAGGTAAAGAAAAAATTAATAACATTTTCCCCCAGTCTACTCAAAGGAAATGTAAAAGCCCAGTTTCTTCAATCTTTAATTCCAGAATACACTTAGATTAAAATAAACCAACTTCCAGTGGCTTACTGCTTCAATGTACAATACATTGAATCCTGAATGTAAACTGAATATATGTATCTTTGCACAAATTTATGCATTGGATAAATTCACTCATTTAAAAAATCTGTATTATATCCTTCCACATCTTTGAAGAGCTCATGAAATAGCTGAATTGGCATCTGAAGTAAATGACAGTTCAATTTAGAACCTAAAACTAGGGTCTCATATGCTCAAACATGTTAAGAAACAAAACAAAAAGCAAAGCTGTTGTATATTTCTCAGCATTCAGAAATGATGGCAATGATTCCTTCTGCTTTACTCATTATTTTGCCTAATGTGCACCCTAACATCACAAAGTAAGAAGGTTCTTTGGGATTAAATCTTTCAAATAATACACACAGATGTTCAAATTGCCTCCTACAATAACATCAGGTTGCATATTCTACAAAATACTAATTACAGCCCAGAGGAATAATTCTTTAAAAATTGACCTCATAAATTTTGCTTAAGGGTTCAAAACTACAATCCATTGTAGTTTATGATGAACTCTATGCATAAAAGAATAATAATAAAATTATTACATATTTTCTGAGACTTACTGACATTACTATACATGAAGAATAACACATTATTCATCACCTCTATTCTGCTAACATAGGGTAACCCAGGATACAAAATTTTATTGCAGTACCTATATTTTAAAGGAATAACACATATTGTTTAGAGTTCAATTCTTCTACAATGCACATCCAAAACTTTTGAGTTTTTTAATTCCTTTTTAGGTAAATGTATATTTGGAGGGAAAAGAACAAGAAGATTATGTGACTGTTACATCTAAATTTCTAAATCTAAAATACTCTTCTGTTATACATTCCTGCTGTTTAAAGAATTTCAGATTCATAGCAATAAAGTTTGTTAGAGCATTTATAGTAAAAAAACCCTAACCAAACAAATATCAATTAAAGACCTTTCTACTGTCAAACATTTTTTTACTGACATATTATTTCTGGAGCCAAGAGGAAACTCTGCTTAGAAAATTGTGCACTTTCTGTAAAACTTAGAAGCAATGATGCTATACAGAAAACAGAAAATTGGTTTAATCCACAAATTGCAAAACTGAATCCACATGAAATCTGTGCTTGAATAACAGCTGGCCAATTTTGAAAAGGTTTTTTTTTCCTATGGTGCTCTATGAATCAACAAGAGTTCATGTCAGCAATAAGAAAAGTTAACATTTATTATATTTAACTAATATAATAAAATTGCATTTTATAGTTTTGACCATATTATTATTAATATATAGTTATTGCCATTAATAATATTTAATTTTAATTTTTATTCTTTATAATCTAATATATTGATTAGGGGATACTTAAAGGAGGTAGAAGAACTTTAAGATGGGCAGGCAAAGTTGTAAAGTAACATTTTATATTGTTTCCATTGGCAATATAACAATCTAAACTGCAGCAGTAAAAACAGTGTCAGAAAAATCTATTTAAAATATTAATATCATTTTACGTTTAATTCTAGAATAAAATTCTGAAAAAA
This sequence comes from Gorsachius magnificus, assembly GCA_034008185.1. Classification (NCBI taxonomy): domain Eukaryota; kingdom Metazoa; phylum Chordata; class Aves; order Pelecaniformes; family Ardeidae; genus Gorsachius; species Gorsachius magnificus. The sequence continues at coordinate 59,963,033 of CM067084.1, forward strand.
GAAAAAATTCCCCAATATGCAAGTGCATATGAAAATGAAATCAGGTAATGTTGGCAGATTGACTGCTTTACTACATTTGTTAAACCTGAATGTGTCAAATTCAAAAGAGTAAGAGTGTGGTTATAGAAGTGCTGAATCTCTTTATTTGTATATCTCACTTCTAGACACTAGTAATAATTAGGCATTTTAATTCCTGTTTTGGTTATGCAAAATATCACAGAAAAAAATGAATTTGTTTTATCAATTCTACTTTGATTACTTTTTGTCTGACCTCCGAGTCCCTGAAACACACACCTGTGCATTCAGACCGAGTTTGGTGTCACAATTACAGAAAAACAGATGTCACAATAAACTAAAGGAATGCAAAAATATCTTATAACAACATATGAATATAACAGAAAAGAATCTAAACATAGATTCTATATTTTCAAACATCCTGAAGAGGAGATCATTAAATCAAGGTTGACCTAAATATCCCAGATCATAATATCATTGTTATATCACAGCTGTGGGGCTTCATCTAGGTACTGAAACTCATTTCCCCTGCTGTTCAGCCCCTGATAATTTGAAGTGGGCATAATTCTCTTTCTAATTTTAACTATTTGATAATAATTTTCTCTTTCCTTGCCTTCCACTAAATGGAAGATGCTGTCAGTCATGTATTTCGAAATATAGGCAATTGTGTTTTGCCCTCCAGACAATGTGGATTCCACATTCTCCACAGAAAGCTGTGTAGTGGTTTAACCCTGGCCAGCAACTAAGCACTACACAGCCACTCGCTCAGTCCTCCACGGTGGGATGGGGTAGAGAATCAGAAGAGTAGATGTGAGAAAACTCGTGGGTTGAAATAAAGGCAGCTTAATAGGAAAAGTAAAAGCTGCATGTGCAAGCAAAGCAAAACAAGGAATTAATTCACTGCTTCCCAAGGGCAGGCAGGTACTCCAGGAGAGCAGGGCTCCATCACACGTAACGGTTACTTGGGAAGACAAACACCATCACTCCAAACGTCCCCCCCCTTCCTTCTTCTTCCCCCAGCTTATATACTGAGCATGATGTCATATGGTCTGGAATAGCCCTTTGGCCAGTTGGGGTGTCCTGGCTGTGCCCCCTCCCAGCTTCTTGTGCCTCTGGCAGAGCAGGGGAAGCTAAAAAAGTCCTTGACTGGCGTAAGCACTGCTTAAGAATAACTAAATCATCAGTGTGTTATCAACACTCTTCTAGTCCTAAATTCAAAACACAGCACTATGCCAGCTACTAGGAAGAAAACTAACTCTGTCCCAGCCCAAACCAGGACAGCTGTTTTGCTGTGCAATTTTTTTAGGGGCCAGAAATTGTCCAATATCAAAGCTGAAATATTTAATTTCACTTTCCAGTCTTTAGATTTTGTATGTTTTAGTCACAAATGCTTGGACACCTCTGCTCCAATGTTAAAGACTTTTCTTACTATAAAAATAATAATTATCAATTCACCCCTTACATGAACTTCTTTTAACACTCTCTTCTCATTAAATTTTTTTTTTTTACCATCTCTATTTTTTTTCTCTTCCTTTGAATTTACTCATTTAACTTGGACACAGAAGTAGAGAGAGTATTCTATTAACAGTCCAGAATGATAACTTAGAGCCTAAATACATTTCCAACCTTTAGTAGGCTTTTCTTAGTCTTCCTGACTAGAAAATTCTTTCAGTGCTCATGTTGATGTGATTATCTACTACATACTCCTAAAAATCAGTTAAAAGAAAGAAAAGTAGTAATTATTTTGATTCCCAAAAGTAATAAGTTTTCTATGATATTATTAAAGACATACTTTTGAATTGTGACCATTTTAATGGGCAATTTAGAATAGTCTTCAATGGCAACATTTCTTCATCATTAGTATTCTGGGATCCATAATGCTATGTGTAAATCTCTTAAGGTAGTATTATCAGCCCAGTAATGGATAAAAGGAAAAAAAAAACCAAAACAATTACAAATATCCTTGCAGCAAAGTGGTTTTAGTATATGTTGTTAGAATAGCTAAATTGAGACCATTAAATAAGACTATTTTTATCATTGTTTATATAAAAAAAATCCATAAAATAAATAAAGAAGTACATTTCCTTCAACATCTGTTTTGGATGGGTAGGTTACATAAATAGTACTAACTGGGTTTTACTAATACAGTATTGTTGAGATCATCTTAAAAAAATTCTCCTTTGTGGGACTGTCCCAGAGGGATATGGTCTGTCATCATTAAAATTCATAAGTCTGATTCTGCTCTAAAAAAAAGAAAAAAAAAAAGGCTTAAGCTTGTCATAATTCTAAAATATATCAGAACAGCCACTACAGTATAAGCTTAAAAACCATAGCTATGATAGCTGCATTATAACTCGAATTAGAAATAGCATGTTTATAAACATAGAAGTTGTTTTTTTTGCCCTTTCTTAATGCTATTATTTGTTTCCTTGTTTTTTTTCTTTTATGAAGCAATTTAGTGAAAAACAGTTCTGGCTAAATAGATGAACATTATTATTACTTGAGAGATCTGCTGTGTTGTATTAACAATTTCTCATTATACACTTTATTGTTTGGGATTTTATTAATAGAATCTTGAAATAATAAAATAAAATTATTCTATACTTACGGTGTTGGGAAAAATCAGTAAAACAATAAAAATTAATTTTATTTGTCAATAATGTTTGAAATTAAGATAAAAGTAATATTCATGGAAACACAGTTAAGGAAAAAGCTAGAAAGGATGTGAATGATTAAGACTGTTAACTTCAACTATATAACAGTGTAGGAAGCTAGTTTATTTAGAGCACTTAGATATATAACAGTGAGGGAGAAGGAGGGAGAGGGAGTTCTAGAGGCCATTAAGAATCCTTATGTTAAGGTCCTGCTCTGTTCAACTGATTAAAAAGGGCTTGTTTGGGAACTTTTCTCCTAACATAGGCACACAACTTAGATGTCTGGAATTTTGTGGTATAAATATTCATGAACACATTCATCTTGTGAATATGTCATCCCGCATCTTTGTAGTTTTGAACAAATGATTTATAAACATTAAAGAAAACAAAATGGGTAATGTATTAAAGTAATAGAAGTCTTGAAAAAAATGTGAGTGTTGTAATATAGAGATAGTACATACCCATTTATGCATTTGAAAATGCTAACGGAGATTAATGACTTATTATGACATCTAGGGATAACTAAACTAGATAACTAAAAACTTTCTTGAAGAAGGAATGAAAAACAAAGTAAAGAAAGAAATTAAAGAAGACAGCAAGCTACAAAGCAGTGGTGTGGAATGGTGGTAGAGAATGAACGCTCTTTCTTCCTCCTCTTTTGGGACTTATGACAGAAAAAAATGCCCGTCCATTTAGTGCTTGGTGGTAAAAAGCATTGTTTTGGCATGTGTTTTAAAGGAAGGGGGAATGAGCTGTTTGTGTCACTGTGTGTTCCACTGTTCTTCTCTTTCACTAAAATTGTGCAGTTCAACCAGTTTTGACTAGTGTTGTCACTGAAAACGCATCTGTGAAAAGTTTACTGTGATAAAACTTGAAAGAACTGTCCTTTTTCTTGTACCAGTCCTTACTGTCCTCCTCACACATGTTGTCAATAAAATTTTTTACTGTCTCTTTTTTATATCATAAATGCATTTTTAATATATACAAGAAAACTTTTTACAGCAAATGAAGCGCTTAGTGTTTCGGATTAAAACATCAAAAGAGATATGCCGATAAACATATTTCTTTCCTCCAGGAAATTAGCTTTTATACTTGACCTATCAACAGGACACCAATTTAATTGTTTTCCATAAGGGCTATTAATCACAATTGTGACAATTTCCCATAATACACTGCTACAGTAATTGAATATTGCCATTCAATTTGAATACAATTTAAATCACAAACCAAAGTTAAATGCTGTAGACAGAAAAGAGTGTAAGTTTTTGAAGATGATCCATGCACTAATTACTAAGCCGTGATGGCATTTTTATTTACTATAGGCTGCTCAAACATTAATTGTGTGTGATGATAACAGTTCACTGGAGTTTCTCATTGAACAAGTTACAAAGGTTAACTGCACCTGAGTTGAAAAAAAAAAAAAATCAACAGAAAAATAAATAAATTACACAATAATATGATTTTAACTCATTGTCAAGCTGTATATATAACAAAAATACAGAGATTATTCAGTACTCTGTAAAATTCTTTTAAGTTTTTTTTTAAATAAAGGTTTAATATACCAGTCCACAAACATCAAATAAATAAGGTTGATCCTTCATGTCTGATATACTTAAGCTTTTTGGAGAGAAATAGGATTTCTTTTGGAAATTAGTGCTCAGTACTAATTCACAGCTAGCCTGAATATAAGTCATAATATTTCTTTTAGTGCATTACTGAACTCAAAGGTACTGTCTTGCTACATGCTAGATAATTTAATGGTTAATATCCTGGTTAATATCTGTTATTAAACTTAATAACATATTAAAATGACTCTATCTCCAGATCCTGAACATAAGATACTTGAGATACCCCAAGACCATTTGTATACTCTGAAATATTGGGCATTCTGTGAGAGGTAAACATTCTAGTCAAAAGAATATTACTTTTTTTTTTAATGCTAGTGTTTGAAATTCATCATGTAATCTATTTGAAACAGTGGAACAAAATTTTAAAAACATAACCATTGCTTTTATTTATGAAGAGCTGAATAAAGACATCTCAGAAAATCAAATTACATATCTGACCAAAAGTACTGGAATATTAATGTTTTGCTTAATGCAATGATATATAGACTTTTAAAAAAACCTCTGAATTTTAGAGTCTTCTTAAAACAAGATTCGGGATTTTGAATCTATTTTATTCTCAAAGACAATATGTTCATTTTTTAAAACTTTAAGGTGGTCATATATCTTTGAACCTATCAATGTAAAAAATGCACAGAACTAGAGTATTCATCAATACAGACAAGTAAAACTGAAAATAAATTACATGCTGAAATGAAGGTCTGTGATTGCAATTTAGATCAGAAGTAACAATGTCAAGGCAATCACGACTAAAGCATTAGAAATAATTTGATATATATTTCAGCTTCAGTCCCAGGTTTGCAAATATTTGTTGAATCTATTGACTTCACAAGTTTTGTGCTTCCTTCTCTCATTTATATAGCCTAAATCATGCAGTTAGGATGGTTTGGGGTTTATTTTTTTATTATCTTTTAATAATAAACAATATTTTTGGATTTTAATATGTGATACGTGCCTATATCATTTATGTTGTCTAGTTGTTCCTGTTTACCACAGTGGTCTATGATATTGAACCTGTCTCATGAAACCACTGACCTGACCCATCATGTCTCTTCTATCTTGTAATTGAAACTGATACCCTGCTCTCTTCTTGCCTTCATTTCAGTCCTAAGGGTTGTTATCTTAAAGCTCCTTGTAAAGCCTGCAGTGTACAACTGTGTACTAGCTCATTCCACCAACTGAAGCAAAAAACACAGAGTGCCAGAAGTCATAGATATGAAAAGAAAATCTCAGGAAAAACACAAAACTCAGGACTCTGGTGACAGCTGCTGTGACAGTATTCATCTTTCTTGATGAGGAAGCTCTTTCATATTTTTTTTTTTTAAATGCCATTTACACATAGCATTGAGTTTGTTATATACAGTATCTGTCATGAGCTTTTGTGTGATGGGAATAAAATTAATTCTTGTCACCCATTATGTAGTACTGTGCTTGATGTGTTCTTTACCAGTTGATTATGGGCTGTTTATAATATCAGCTAGTCACTTGTAGAACATGCTGGGCAGATACTGTAGCCCTTCCTGTCCTAGTGATCTTAAATCTTTGATTACCTGCTTGTAGATTAAAACATTTCACAGATGTTTCCATTACAACAAGGCTTTCAGAATGAGGTCTTAACTGCAATACAAAGTTTATCATCACAATAATGTCAGGTTCTAGGTATGTGAAGAAAAGGGTATACATCTGGAAAATCTGTATTCAAAAAAGGAATAATACCTGTTTTCTAATTCAACTTTGTTTTAATTACCTATAATCACCAGTTACTGTAAATGTCACCTGTGATATGTAGGAGGTCAGATTAGTAAATCATAACAAGTCTTCTGTTCTTATCTAATAAGCTGTAAAACGTATATTCTAGACACACCATTGTGAGGAATCTGTTTTCATTGGGGAAGAATCAAATAACAGCTGAAGGGAAGAACAAATTGACTGTAATGTGTGGGCACATAACATTTATTATCAGTTTGTTCCCACCTCCACATAAGTAATTTTACTTCATAACCTTGACAGTATGCTTTGTAGGTTGTCATACAGTGAAGCCCCTTTACTATTACAGTAAAGCAAGATACTGTAGAGACCCTTGTATAACAAATAAACCAGTGCATATACCATTTGAAGAAGCTATTGAGCTATGTGTCTAATCCTAATAAAATTTGCCTTTTATATATGCAATGACTTTTTTTTTTTCATTTTTAGTATATTGTTCCATAAGGTCTAAATTTGGCGGATCAAGTATTTATGTAGAAATGCATGGGATGCGAGGGTGTGGGGGAGTGTTCAGTTGCTGCTTTTAAAGAAATTCTACCTAATGGAACAAATAAAACCATTCCAGCATTTAGCCCCAGTGAAATCAAAGGAAGACCTCCAATTAACTTCAGCATGAATAATATTTCATTACAAAATCCTTAGCAATAGTGGAATTATAGGATGCTAAGATCATAGAATAATTGAGGTTGGAAGGGAGCTGAGGTTGGAAGTCAGCTCAGGATGTCTCTTGTCCAGCCTCTAGAATTAAAGCAGGACCAGTTCTGTAATCACAAAAGGTTGCTAAGGGTTTGGTCCAGTTGGATTTCAACCACCCCCAAGGGTGGAGACTGGATGTCCTGGTTTCGGCTGGGATAGAGTTAATTTTCTTCACAGAAGCTAGCTTTGGATTTAGTGCTTTGGATTTAGTGCTAGAAGAATGTTGATAACACGCTGATGTTTTTAGTTGTTGCCAAGTAGTGCTCAGACTGCTCAAGGACTTTTTGAGCTTCTCCTGCTCGGCCAGGTGCATAACAAGCTAGGACAGTACAGCACAGCTAGGACCCAAACTGTGCAAAGAGCTATTCCATACCATATAACGTCATGCTCGGGGGGGGTTAGTCGATCGGTCGGTTGCGGGCAGAGTGGTCGCAGCTCGGGCGGTGTGATCGCAGCTCGGGGGGAGTGATCGCTGCTCGGGACGGGCTGGGCATCGGTCAGCGGGTGGTGAGCAATTGCATTGTGCATCACTTGTTTTATATATTCTGTATATTTTCTTACCATTATTATTATTATTATTATTATTATTATTGTTATTATTCTCTCTTATTAAACTGTCTCTAGCTCAACCCACGGGTCTTACTTTTTTTTTCTTTTTCTCTGATTCTCTCCCCCATCCCACTGAGGGAGGGGGGGGAGTGAGCGAGCGGCTGCATGGTGCTTAGTTGCCAGCCAGGTTAAACCACGACACTGGACAATCTCTTTGAGCAGCCTGTTCACCTACTTGCCTGTTCTCTGGAGGAAAATGGTTTTCCTTGTATCCAGTTGGACCGTCTCCTTGTTTCAATTTATGCCAATGCTTCACATCCTCCTGCCATCACTGTGAAGGAGCCTGGTTCTGTATTTTTAATGGCCCCTCCATAGGTGCTGTAGGTCTGCTGTTCTGGCCGTTCAAAGCTGTCTCTTCTGCAGGCTAAACAAGTCCATCTCTCAGCCTTTCCGATAACCCTTTGCTACATTCACCCAGTCTATCAATGTCATTCTTGACTGGGGTGCCCCAAAACTAGGCACAGAACTCTGGATGCAGCCTAAGGAGCAATGAGGAAAATGGGATAATCACTCCTCTTGACAACCTAACTGTGCTTCTGACTGTACAGTCCAGGAGCTTCATGGGCTTTGATGCCAGAGCACATTGCTGGCTCATGCCCAGCATCACCAGGTCCTTCTCAACAGAGCTGCTCCCCAGTTATTCAGGCCCCATCTAATGACATTGCAGGGGAATTTATGCCTACCCAGGAGCAGGATATGGTGTGAGTCTGTACTGCATTTCGTGAAGTTCCTGGCAGCCCATTCCTTCAGCCTATGTCCCCCTACATAGCAGCCCTGCCATAGAGAGTATTGACTGGTTCTCCTCCTACTCCTTCCCCTTCCCCTTTCCCCTTCCAATTTGGTGTTATGTGCAAACTATGAGTGCACACAGTTGTTTCTTCCAGGTCATTGATAAAGACAGACACCTCAAATTTTTTATTTTAGGTAGAATAAGACCCATTAAGCATTATCCTCTGAGCCAGGTCCTCTAAACTATTTTTTACCCATTTAACAGTCCACCCATGCAGACCATAACATTCTAACTTGGATACAAAATTATCTGGGATATAAGAACAATAACTTCTTTAATCCAAGTACATATCAGCTGAAGCTAACTGGACTGCAGAAAAGATTAGCACAACATAATAATGACAGGGAAAGCCTGCTAGAAAAAGAAAAAAGTAATTTTCATCTTCTATCTGAAAATCTGGAATTCTTTAATCATAATGACTATCTAAATTTAAAAAATAAAGGCTCTGAATTATTGCAGGTTATTAGTACAATTATATATACTGCATAATTACTTATACATATATATTTTATATATAAATTTCTTGGTAATAAACCATGGATTATAATACTTTTGTTAAAACTTAACATTTATCAGACCAAGGAAAATGTTCATTGATTGGATGTAGAATAACTAAGATGGTCACTGCCCTAAAACAAACACAAACCAAAAAAATCCCAATGTCTATCTAAACTGTGTTGGGCTTCAGAGTTCATCAAAAAAATATTTAGGATCTTGAACTACCTTTTCCCATCTTATCTGGCCAGAAGAGAATATTTCAAAGCAGTCACTGATTTAAGATCAGTGGCATGTTAAGATCTTCCTTTTTCCCGGCATTGGGTATACAACTGACACTTTATTCATTAGATGCTGCCTTTTTATTTGTAGATTTTTTTAAAAAAAACCCTCCTTTCTGAATGTTTATCACATATTCCCTGAATCTGTGTTATTCTTAAAGGGTTATTTTTGTAGGAGGGCCTTTAAGGTGCTATTGCAAACATACAGGAATACAAACATTTGTAAACAGAATCTTAGATCAGAGTTTGCAGTATGAAATGTAGTTTGGGTTTATTTACTTAGGGATATATTAAGTTTCATTGATATTTCATGTGATATTACTTCCACTTTTGAGATAAAGTGAGTTGATATGTGGTTGTAGGAGAACATCATGCAAACTTCACAGTTTAGCCATGCAAGCAGATGAAACTCAGTGATTTTGACTGATTTTCATTTTGCATTTTTTCTTTTCTCTGAACCAAAAACTCAAAGTGAACCTTGAAGAAAGGGTGGAATAGAAGGTGCCAACCCACATGGATCAAACCCTAAGAAAATATTCACACCAACATCTGTGAAACAAAACTGCGAAGTTTCACACACAGCTGTCCGCAGAATACATTTTGTCAAGGCACTGAAACATCCAACTTTTTTTTTTTTTTTTGCTTGGATTACATTTCCTATGTCTGCATCATCTTTGTCCAGTTTGTTATCCACTAGAGAAAGTTAGGCAGACTCAAAGGAAACTTGATGTAGTTTTGAGAACACTCTTTTACGAAAACCAAAATAATTAAATCTGATTAAGTTTACTCTGAATCTTTTTAAGAAAATTTGGGCAAAATTTTGCTAAAAGCTAATAATTTGAAGAAGTTTTTTTTAAATTCAGATGCCATAATCATGTTTTTTCTTCACTGAATCCTTTCCATAACACAGAAAAGATTAAAAACTCTTAAGTAAGTAATCTATGGCATCATCATATTGTTAAATAAACAGACATACACTTACTTTTCCAAAGATTGTTGGACTGTTGCAATTAAGTGTATCATAAATATCATATATTGCTTACAACAAGGGCATTGTCATATTCAAGCAAGTAGGTTTATAGATACTGCAGATAAACCAGTCATGGGGGCAGGGGGTGAGGAAAGGCAGAAAAAAACCCCAACATTTACAGATTCAGTGCAGATGTAAGAAAGAAGGGATGAGATCTAAAAACCACACAGCTTTGGTAATCAAGTGGCAACGGGAATACTAAATTTAAAAAATGTTGTAATCTTAAAAAAATCTTTAGTTTATAAAAAGAAAAAACAAAAATCAAACAAAACTGCTTTTGTGGAACAATAACTGAGATAACAGAAAATAAATTCATTGCCTACTTTTTGATAATTACAAGCTTTAACTGAATACCGAACAAAGGCTCCAGTGGGTTGTTTCTTACTTTTTGTGACTTACTGTTTGATGTGAACTATTTAATAAAATTTTGATTAGAGAATCTGTGATTAAACAAGAAGCAAGTTTTAAGAGGTGAGAAGTCTTTAATATTCTGTGACTAAAACATACAGTTTTCTGTTTAGCAGTAAATTAACTGGGGTTGTTTTTATTCCTTGTGCTTACTAGTGTATAAACTCTGGGTTTTCTGTTTCATTATATTGTTGCTATTTTATTTATCAAATTACCAGAACTTAGATCCAATTAAAATAATGAAAAATGAGTAAAAAATAAAGTTTAATTGTCCCTATGTTACTATACTTCAAATATGACAAAAATGTGGTGAGTTTCATCACAGTTGTTGCACACCATTGTAGATATTCGGAGTAAATATTCTTATAGTCTGTGTTTGGTTCTATTTCCTCTATTAGCAGCTCATTACATGTGTACATATATAAAAATATAACAAATACTATGTGCAGAAAACTTATGTAAGTTCATTATATACTCTTCCTGGGTTTCTGAGTCATTTGCTACTTGCACACTTAGATGTCTGCAAGTTTAAAACACCTCTGCATGGGATCCAGACTTCTTATCATAGTTCAATTCACCTCTGGTTAGATCATTTTCTAATTGCCCCAACCCCGTCCAAAAGGGGATTTTTGTACCATAATCCTGAGCCCTGAAATGTTTCTCTTTTAGCAGAGTTCACAGATCTGAGTAAAGCCTTTATCAAAGACTTATCCAAAGTTTGGAATTGACAAATACAAACAAACAAACACCAAGAAGAGAATCTTCCAAGCTGTCATGCAAATAGTGAGTTGTCTAAGTCTTGACTAGAAAGGCAATGTGAAGCACTGTGTTTTTCAGTCCTTCTACCATTTTTTTAACCTGGCTGACAGGAAAAAGCATTGCCCTTTACTCATTACCGTCAGAAGTTAAAGAGAAAGTCTACAAGAACACTAGGGACATATGTCCTGTTTCATTCTGAAAGGATTATATCCACTACATGACACCTGTAAACATTTGTCATAAAAAGAGTTCACGGTTAATTTGTTGAGACAAGCAAGCTTGTAGCCAAAGATCAATTTCAGGCTTAGTCACTGGATCTTTAGTCTGCAGCATGAGGACAATAGTATTCTAATCCAAAGACTATTTCTGCATTTTATTTCAAAGCAGGAATAAATTAACTGAACACAGGTCTTCAGAACTGGAAATGTCATCATTATCTTCTCTCCCAGAGTAATTTTAAAAGAACTTGTCAGCTGTCATTGCATTTTTCATGGGGTCCAGCTCATTAAGCTTGCTTGAACACTCATCACATCAAATATTTTAGAAAATATAGATAGAGGAATACTTATTTCAATAATCCAATTAATATTTGGCATGAGTAAAGCTTTATGTTGCTGACAAGTGTTAATACTTCTGTTCACAAGCAGAATTTTCCATGACTAGACTCTTTTTATATGTGACCATCCCTGTGTACTACCAAAACCCCCAAGGTAAATGTAAATGGTGTCAAAAGTAAATTGGAAATTTGGGGGATGATATTTTTTAATTTAGGTGACCATGTCTCTTTTTGAAATAAGTTCTGTCCTGCTCTGCTAAAATCAAACTTGTTTAACACAGCACAGATAAATTTTAAAAGATTTTCCAGCTTTATCTCTTCTCAAACTTAGCAGTTTTTTTCAAAAACAGAAGCTCAGTGCAATTATAATTATCCTAACTATTAGCTAACTTGGATTTTTGACAACACTATCTTTTTTAACATTTTATCCTATGCTTACACTTACATTTTAATAGAAGCAAAACAGAGCCCCAAGGCTCTGTGTCTATTGCTGTGAATAAGGCAATCACCATTTATAAGTGGTAGTTCCTGCCTAAAGTCTACCAAGGACTGAAATGAAAGAAAATCATTCAAGTCTGAAATCTACAAAGGTCATTAAATTAAATTTAGGTTTTTTTCTATTCAAGTAAACTGAGAGAGCAGCATTCAGATCACAGCTCCCTCCTAAACTAATGCTAATTTAGGTGAATTATCCCTGAGAGATTCAGAGGAAACTGATTTCACAAACTTTAGAACTAATGGGATGCTTTCTTAATGCTGATATAAATGCACCATCTTCCTAGTTCAGCTTTGTCCTTTTGCAATATAAAGGTCCTTTTATCACCTTTTTATCTCATAATCCCAAATCATGCTGAACACTTAAACCATTCCATTAATTCTTGCTGTCCTTTAAAAACCCCGAAACTGCTGATAGCTTGTGCCCTTCAAATTCTATAATAAAAAAGCAAAAGGGAAGTAGGGTGATTTGTCATTTTAAGTGGGGCTGGTTTGCTTACTTTATTTGTCTAACTGACAAAGTGGTTGGCCTTCCTTCATCTTGTCAATTAAAAAGCTAAATTCTCAAAAAATATTGTTGACTTTACAACCAATAAAAAGTATCAATTAAATATGTAAAATATTTTTACTGCAAAACATAAATTAACAGAAATTAGAACATGCTGAAGTTATACCAATTGCTTAGTAAAAGAAAATCTACTTGGTTTTAAAAAAAGTATTTATCTGCTGTATTAAAAAGAAAGCAGACTCAGATTATACATCAGACTTAGTTAATTGAACACAGTCATTAAACTTGTGGTTGATATAAACTTCTCTTATCCAAACTTCATAATTTCTCATAAAATTAGTTTATTTCAAATGGAAAATTTTCATTATTAAACCCCAGTGAAAGGGTTATGATTTTTTTTAATTTCTGAATTATTTCTTTGTAATTATTGAATTCAGTGAATACATACTCATACTCATACTGAAACATTCTGTGGTAAATTTCAGCAAGACTGAAATTTTATGGAAGTATTAAAATCCTCTTCTAATAGAATTTTATAATGGAAGTGCTGTCAGATCCTGAATTACTGTTGTTCTGTTGGGAACATAATAAATGTTGTATTCTGGAAACTCATTAATGACAAATATACTAGGTAAAGGTTGTTTCTATGGAGACCATGATGTACATATTATGTACTGAATAGCTGTTAGTACAATGAAACCTAGGTTATGAAATATACTTATCTCTTATTACTATGAAATCTCATTGACGTTTGACATCCTAAAACAAAGTTAATAACAAATCCATGATAAAAATTATAAAAATCCCAATTAAATATGGAACTAATGCAAGATTTGGAGTTTTCCAAACTATTAGCTGTTAATTTAACAGTATCCTGCAACCCATTTTCAGTGCCACTGGATTCGGGGCAGGGGAGCAGATACAAAAGTTGTTTTTTCCTATATCTCTGAGGCTTTTCAAGTATATAAAGAAGAGAAAGATATAAAGAAGTTCAACATAAAGACCACAGACCACAAAATTTCACCGTAAAAAAATAAGGGTTTAAAGTGTTTCAAATCGAGATTCTTTACTTGCTCACTCCCCATCTTTCTATTGCACCTAGAGTGTGGTGACAGACCAGGTCAGATGTCCTCCTAACAGTTCAGGGATGAATGTTTGAAATCACTTCCGAATTTGTCTTGAATTTTTGCCCATAGAGGCTGTGAAAATGAAGGCACTTGTAAGGTAATGAAACTAAGCCCTTTTTTGTCTGTGCATTCAGCTAGTTAACAGGAAACGTGAAGTTCTCCGCACCAGACTGATGCTGAAGCTTCATTATAACCTTTCATAATAGATTATTTACCAATTTGATTACCTACTTAATTAATTAATTAAAATATTTAAGTACATGCTTACTATTAAATTTATCCTAAATTTCTTTAAAGAAAAAAGAGAGGAACACATAAAATGGAATGGGTATTTCATGCACCTGTGTAAAATTGGGAGAACATTCAAAAGAATATATATGGCTTGACATCACACTTACATAATCCAAGAAATTTTATTCAGAAGTATAGTGCTTGTAGGCTAGTCTTTGTGATAATCCAACTTGTCTAAAATACTTAAGTTTCAACATGGGAAAAGCATAGTGGAGTTTCAAATATATTTAAACAACCAACCACAGAACTGAACACATGAAATATATGACATGTTCAGGCAAAACATTTAAGACATGCTTCAATGCAACCTCAACATTTTCTACTTCAAGCACATAAATTTTCTTTTGCTGAACTTGCCTTCTCAAGGATTAAATACATTCTATTAATATTTGAGTTCAGTGAGGTTATATTTTCACAGAATCACAGAACTGTTGTCTTATGCAACCTCCCTGCTCATACAGAGCCACTTAGAGGTGGTTGCACAGGACCATGTAGAGATGGCTTTTGAGTATTTCCAAGATAGGAGACTCCACAACCTTTCTGGACAACATATTCTGAATCAGCACATAATCATAACTATTGTTTGTTGACTTTACAATTTCAGCAACATATATATGATAATGTGTTTTCAACATCCTGTTTGGAGTTCTGTGCCAATGCTTAGTTTTCCCTGAGTACAGTCTCTTTTTATTTTCTGCTGGATATTCTGAGATCAAAAAAAAAAAGTTGCTCTCTTAAATGTGGAAGATAAACAGTTATTTCTTGTGTATAGAAGCATAAGCTGCTTATGTAATAGATAAAAAGTTCACAATAACTTTAACTTTCAAAAAGTAATTCTGCAATTGGGAGAAAGGTGGATTTTAACCACAGTTAACTTCATTTGCGATTAGTACTTGACACCATTTTTAAAAATTATGCCTTTTGAATTACACTAAAATCTACATCTATAGATTAATTTAATCTTTTTTAGTTTCTTATTACATGTGCTTTTTTTTTATTAAAACAGAAAGAACTGTATCAACTTACTTTTAGAAATGTTGTTATTGAAATTGTTTTAAATATCCCATTATCCTCATAAACACTTTAAACATTTTATAAAAATGATTTATGGGTCAAAATTTTTTGTCTTCAAGGAACTTTTCTGTTTACATTATTCTTTGTCTAGATTTTTGTACTATTTTTATGTATGTTTATTGCAATGCCAATTACTTCACCATTAAATAACATTTTTGTGGATGATGAAAAAATGTATTCACATACTCTTACATGTCTATGTTCAAAATTTTTATGGCTAGATTGAAAAAAGTGTGTTTAAGAGTCACGATCTTCACAATCTGTACTTTTTAGACAGCTACCTACCTACAGGGATCTCTCCCTTTAATATGTGTATGTAGAACACCAAAAAATCTGCATGAATATAGGCCTGCTGCTTCAGCTATTGAATAGAAAATTATAAATAAAAAGCTACATTTTAAATCCAGTCTCTTTTTGAGACTTAGTGGCCTTTCTCTAGGCTTTGGGTAAATACCAAAATTTATCAGGGCTCCGAGTTCTTACAATGTGCCAATGTGCTTATTATACACTTTTACACATTTAGCTCCATGTTGCATTCCTTCTTCTGCATGAAGGATTTGAGCATATCCTGGTTATCTGCCAGTGAATTCTAGAGGATGATCTATATCATGAGCAAGTTTGTGTATACTGGTATAGGCCTTCAGTTCTCCTGTTTCAATGATTTCCTTTCTCATTGAGTATGTGCATATTAGCTGACCTGAGAAGTATTGATTGCTAGTCAAATTATTAAGGTACCTGACTTTGTTTAAGCAATATTTTAAATTATTAACAACAGTTCAGCATGAGTACTAGAATCAGGGAAAAAACCCTCAACTTCATGCCCAGGGTACAGACTCAGGCTCACCCTCCTCAATTTAATGTTTCTGCAGATGCTACTCAAAAGATCATTTAACCCAGTGTGTCTTGATAGTGGCCAGTAACACAAGCTTAGAGGAGGAGAATAAAAAAAAAAGTATGAATAAGATTATACTTTTCCCAGAGATAATATCCCAGAGTGCAGTGGCCTAGGGATTTCCTGCGCTGAAGATTTCATCAGACTATTGTGTTTCACAGTTGCTAAATGAGGTAGTCTCAAAGTTTTTTTAAATTATCAACTGTTCCTAGTTCAGAATATTTATTTTCTTTTTTTTTTAGTTTTATTTCTAACAATGTGTAAGAATTTCACTGAACAGAAATGTTCTTTAACCAGCTCTTGAAGACTTGTTTTTATTTACCTCATTTTTTGTTCATAGTTTTATACACTTCTGGGATACCTGGTCTTTGTTTACCCTTTTCATAAGGTGAAGAGTTCTAGTCCACTTCATCTGGAAGTCATTCCTCTGGAAATACTTAATAGAAACATGTGGTTTTAGTTGTATTGTTATTTATTATTATTCTTTCAGAGTTTGCTGACTAAATGACACATGAAAATAAAAGCCATCATGGATTTATAATTTTTTCCTCCATTTCTTCTTCAATAATCTTACTTTTTTCAGATAGTTATTTAAAATTATTCACTTTTTCATAGAATCATAGAATCATAGAATGTTTCGGGTTGGAAGGGACCCCTAGAGGTCATCTAGTCCAACCCCCCTGCAGGGAGCAGGGACACTGCTAACTAGATCAGGTTGCTCAGGGCCCCATCCAACCTGGCCTTGAATGTCCCCAGGGATGGGGCCTCCACCACCTCTCTGGGCAACCCGTTCCAGTGTTTCACCACCCTCGTTGTAAAGAATTTCCTCCTTATATCCAGTCTAAACCTACCCTGCTTCAGTTTAAAACCATTACCCCTTGTCCTGACACAGCTGGCCCTACTAAAAAGATTATCCCCATCTTTCCTATAGGCCCCCTTTAAGTACTGAAAGGCCATAATCAGGTCTCCCCGCAGCCTTCTCTTCTCCAGGCTGAACAAGCCCAACTCTCTCAGCCTGGCCTCATAAGAGAGGTGCTCCAGCCCTCTCATCATTTTTGTAGCCCTCCCCTGGACCCGCTCCAACAGTTCCATGTCCTTCTTGTGCTGAGGGCTCCAGAGCTGGACGCAGTACTCCAGGTGAGGTCTCACCAGAGCAGAGTAGAGGGGCAGAATCACCTCCCTCGACCTGCTGGCCACGCTTCTCCTGATGCAGCCCAGGGTACGGTTGGTCTTCTGGGCTGCCAGTGTTCATTGCCGGCTCATGTCCAGCTTTTCATTCACCAGCACGCCCAAGTGCCTCTCAGCAGGGCTGCTCTCGATCCTTTCTTCCCCCAGCCTGTACTGATACTGGGGGTTACCCCGACCCAGGTGCAGGACCTTGCACTTGGCCTTGTTGAACCTCATGAGGTTCACACAGGCCCACCTCTCCAGCCTGTCCAGGTCTCTCTGGATGACATCCCGTCCTTCTGGTGTGTCAACCGCACCACTCAGTTTGGTGTCATCCGCAAACTTGCTGAGGGTGCACTCGATCTCACTGTCTAAGTCACTGATGAATATATTAAACAGCACCGGTCCCAGTATGGACCCCTGAGATCCACTGTTTCCTCTTTGCCCTTTAGAGAAATGATTTATACCTTTTTTTTGTTTGTTTTTCTGCAAATTGTTAATTGACAGAACAAACGGAATTCATAAGTATGTAGTAGAGTTCTTGGGTTTTTTGCAGATTGACTTATTTAGAAAAAATGGTTTATATTTTGCATATCTCTTACAATGTCAGTGAGGATATAATGTGTCCCCCTTCCACACCCCATTCCCTCACACATTTCAGAATGGGAATTCAAAAGGCCCAGAAAGTATCCAATTTGTTGAGTACGGCCAATTGGAACTAAAATTTCATTTGTAATGAAACCCTTCCTGAGATGACAAGAAATATGAAAATGGTAGTTTTGTTGTATTAAAACCATCAGTACATTAAATGAATTAAAACAATGCTGGAAAGATCATGCAAGCTGTTCAAACAGAAACAACAACAACAAAAAAAAGAGAGAAAAGCTAAATGTATCATACTTCTTTCTTTATTCTCCTTTTGCATGGGTAGTTTTCAATTATGTAGTCATAATGAAAAAAGTATAGGGTTTTTTTTGAGTTTAAATATACCAAACGAAAACATTTTTTTCTTTAAATAGAAAACTTAAATTCAAATGGAACAGATGCCAGAATGTTGCAATTAAATGAGTAACTTTAAATTATGTTCATTAATCCACAGCCTTGATTTAGACTGGGATAATCCCAGGTTTTGGACTTAAACCCAAAGAGGCTTTGGAGATTCATATTAACCTTCTGGAGGGCATTTCAAAAGGTCAGAGCCATGTCACAAAATGAATATTAATGTAAGCGGAAGTTGTGGAATGAAGCATTGCTGCCACTGATTTCTTGAGAACACCGCTTAAAGGAGGACCTATGGGAAAAGATATAGCAAATAGTTGTCAGTGCACCACAGTAGCTAGGAGATTCCTGGGGACAGGATGCTGTCGGGGGGCGGGGGGCAATAGGGCAGGGCCTCACCATCCAGGGCCAGTCCTATGGGCAGGGGGTCCGACCTGGCCACAGCCTAATCTGCAGACACTCTTCTCTCAGCAATCAGTAGGACAGGGCTGCCCATAGCTGTGCTGGTGCTGAGCTGGCCCCTGGCACTCTTGCACAATCGCCCAGCAGGAGGACTAACAGGATCCTTACAATAAGAAATACAGAATTTTACATAGACAAACTGCCTCATGCTGCATCATGTAGCTGATACAGCGGAAAATTCAGGGACTGAACAAGAGCTCTCTGTCCTCTCTACAGCTTCATGGATGTTAGTAGTTCTCTCATAGATCATCATGCACAGCAGAAGTAGGTAAACAACAAAAATTGAAATATCTTGCATATGTGAAAGATAAACATGTAATTATTAATCTGGCACTATTCTAGCATATGCAACATACCCTTAGAAAATGTTGCTATTATTAGAAAATGTTGTAGTATATGCAACATACCCTTAGAAATGTTGCAGCGGAAATTTTCAGTTATCAAGAACTTGTTAAAAAATTGAAGTTATGTAGGTGTTTAAGTGAATACTAAAATATTCAGAAAAACTTTGGTTGTGTGTATTCAAAAACTCATATTTGAAGATCTACAGAAAACCTTTGTACAGTCTTTGGATCATCAAGTCCCTCAGTTATCAGTCACCCATTTGATGAAATGCTTTCAAATATCTAGAAACTTGCTGAAAACAATTGCGGAAATTCACAAAGTTTGACAGTCTTTAAACTTGAGAGCAGATGTGAAGTTAACACATTCAAAAGTGAAATCCTGAGAATGCATGTATTTTAAGACATGTTGGTGGGCTAGATTTCTTACAGAAAAAATATATTGAGCATAAATAAAAGAACAACTATACGGGCTATATGAATCTAAGTGAATTTTTCTTTTAGGAGCTTGTTAAAACTTGATAACTGCAAATGGGCTGGGCACCTCAGTACTTCTCAAGATTTTGCCCTTAACTTCTTTTCCAATTTATACTATTAAATTTGATTCTGCTGAAAATAAAAAGGGAGTACCACGGAGCATGAATTGGCTCTATCAGTGCTTTGTTTTAGTTTTACACTGAAGTGGAAAATCAATTACATAAACTGTTATACTGTACTCTCGATTCCATCCATTTCCTTTCACCTATGAGTAGGTGACAGTGTTATTTTTGCCATATCCTTCCTATTCACTTGTGACCCAAAGAAAAACTGCTCAGTTTAGGTAGTTTAAATCTAATCAAAATCAAAGCATTTTATATATTTATTAACAATCCATAATTAAACAGCAATCAGTGAACCACATGAGAAGGCTCAGTATCAGCAATAAAATAGATATACCACAATACTAGCCACATATGAAATGTTAAGAAACACCTACAAATGTCTAAACAGCCTTCTATAAACAACCCCAGTAAATTCTAATCCTTTACAAATATTCATTCCCAGCTATGTGGCCACACAGGACGTGTGGGCTACAAGCTGATTCCGCTCTCCTGGCACTGTGGCGTCCCCTACTAGCACACACCTGTGTTGGAGATGTGGATGCCCCAGCTTTATATGTACCCATGCCACTCCCTAAAACTTGTAAATATACATGCCAGTGACAAAGCCCCCTCAAGGACACACACACCCTCCCAGGTTGTGAGTCTCTCAGTTGAACCATCGTGCTTCTTATGTGAATATGATCAGATTAGTAATTTTAGTCTTCCACAAATGTATGTGCTATTGCTCTCTAATCCACAATAGCTGTTGACATTAGTAATGGTGACTCCAGTGCTGGCTCCCCCTTAGTATAAAGTACACTGCTTAGCAGCATGTCTTTCATGTACAAGCCAATATCAGTGCTCCAAAAGAATACTGAATCTAGATCCATTAAAAATCTCATGAATCTAACAAATAAACATACTAAAGGAAGTTATTGCTTCACAGTATTAATCACACAGAAATGTTTTGTAAATCCATTTTGAAACAACCTGCATGTGTTCAAGGGTGCATAGGCTCTGTCCCTTAAAAAAAAATCAATGGCTTTTTCCTTTAAACAGCAATTTCACACAGCAGCATAAAAAATAACAAAAGCATTTTGCTGCATCATTAGCTTGGAAGACATGCTGAGAGTGATGACAGAGATGTACAACTAAGCACTCCTAGCTACAAAAAAAGCATAGCTACCATGTCACACAAAGGTCAAACTTCTTTAACAGGTTATTGGTATTTAAAAAATTTGCATTTCCTTAGTTTTCTCTACCAGCAGATAATATACACTGAACGGCTACCAGTTACTCATTGAGGAAAAAGATTTACAGAACATACTTCTTTATTAAAAGTAATCTATACTGCATTCATAAACCTAAAGCATGATGTAAAGAACACTGAAAAAAACATAACATGACAAAATGGTTTCAGTCTTCCAGTTTTCAGGTATCTTTATTAATCATTTTTGAATATTCTTGCAAATGCTAGGGGGAAATACATGCTACTATAATAATTGATAATAATAGATCAATGTTGTTATATTATATTAAATCTGGTTTGGAAATGGACACCTAAATTTATGGTGAGTATGTTCAAGATTACTTGTGACATTGTTGGGAAAAACTTTAATTTGAGCAATTTACCTCACTTTTGCCAATTAATTTTTGCATTGCTGTTTACCCTGTATTCTGTATCATAAATAAATTAAAAAATGGCTGGGGGGTTTCCTAGGTTATCACTGTATTTCCAGGGCCTGGACTCTTAAAAATGCCCAGATATGATAGCTTTATGTATTCAAAACCAAGGTATCTTTACTGATTGCTATTCACTACTTTATTAAGACAGTTTCCACCCCCAGGGCAAGCATATTATGTGTTTCAGTGAGGGAAGAATGCTCAGTTTAAAAAAAGGCATAGAGGTTGCTTGTCTTAAATTTGTGTATAGTATTTTTTCCTTTTGTAATATACTTCACTTTTATTCTTTCTTATTCTTTTAATCTATTTTTGATCTTTCCCTTTTTAATACTTCAGGAGGTTGAAGTGAAAGGCATTATTCTCTGTTTTTTTCTCTTCATAAGTGGATGACCCTGTTTTATTAGCTTATTTTCTTCCCCCACTGGGTCCTCAGCTAAGTCTGTAAGCCAGGTGAAAAGGGGCACTTCAGAGTTCTCAGTGTGGTTGGAATTTAAGACCCATTTAAAAATCAGCAAGAGTGCTGCAGAACTGCCTGCATACCTGAGAGTCTATAAGCATAAGAGTTTTGGCTGTAAAGTTACTTAAGCATTGAAAGTGCTGTCATTTTTGAAGTAATTTTGTCAGAGTTGGGCAGCTCTAGATCTATATTTCATCTAAAGCCAACTAAGATTCATTGGTTTAAATAAAAACTTGGTCATGCCATGCCAAATGCCTCTTGTAAAATACATACCTCTTTGCTTCCAAGACATCAATGAAAAAGGGTAGAAACTATTTTACTATGCTAAATCAATAACTATTTACTCAACAGTATGAATTTTGAGTTTCTTTTTGGTCTGAAATGATAGCAGTGCACAGCTCCTAAAAAAGCAGTTAATCACAAATAGGTAAGTCTTAAGAAGAAAGTGTCCTTCACCCTTCTTCAGTTGCTCCACTGTGTATGAAAAAAAATGTAAACTTTCTGTGACTGTTGGAAACCTAAGTGTCCATAATGGGCTTTGAGAATTCACAGAGCCAGGCAGAGAATTAATCATTGTGAGAGTGATCATCTTCAGGCCTGAGAGTCTTTGTGAATCTCATTCGTAGCCTTTCACAAAATCACTTACCTATGTTTATGTATTTGATCCTGTCTTTCTGAAGAAAAAAAAAGAATGTGTACTATATAAATGAAGATTTGGAAGAAAAACCACAAAACTATCTAGGTGAGTGTTCTGTGTTGAGGCTGCTTCAAATATTAGTTTTAAAATGTCAGATAATTACTTGATTCAACCCACATGCTAGAATGGGCTTATTCTCTGGTTTGGGAAGTTTGATTTTTCAGTGTTTTATTTTCCAGTCTGTGTGGGCATTAATTAAAATCATGTTTTGTTAGGTTTTGCCTTTCAGCTCTTTGTCTTTGTTTACTCCTTCCTTAAATAATGTTACATTTGTACTTTTGTCTTCTCATAGAGACTACGGACATCTTAAGGAAAACTGTTCCAAAAGTCCTTGGTAGGCACACATTGTTTATAGCTTATTCAGCTCTGTGCTGTGATAGTCACAACATTTTATAGAAGGAAGCTCACCAGTCATTTCAGATATGTCCACAGATCTCTTTGTAGAACAGTCCTGCAAAACTATCCTTGGGGAGAAAGAAAATACATTTCCACAGTGTCATTGTCTTTACAGTTTGGTTATGACTACAGCTATGGTTCTATTACTACTGATGCTACTATTTTGAGTGTAATATACCACAGCAGAGTATGACATTTCCTAGGCTATTGTAAGGCCTCTAGAAGCCATGAAGGATTTGCTTAGTGTACTACAGAACATGTCTGAGTAATTAATTTTACAAGACAAGGCACCACTGTGAATAAAACCACCTCCAGCTTTCAAAGTGAATGCTTTGTACCCAGTGTGATAAAGCAAGAATTTAGTTTAAGCCAAAAGAATATCTGGAACACTTTATTTTCCCACATACCCTATTCAATTACAATAGACAAGAACAGACCACCTAAACTTAGAATAAAAATTATTGGTGTGTATTATGAGTATGCCAAGCTCTTGTGTCTGGAGAGTAGATTTGAGGTAGGAAGAGAAAATCTGTTGTGTGATCCAGTTGTGTACATGAAATTGCATTAGATTGAAACTTGTATTTATAGTTTTTTAGTACTTGGTTCACATTTCTTTTAGAAGAATTTCTGGAAAAAATATGTATTAAAATGGACTGAAAAAACCATTAGGTTAAAACTGATCAAAAAATAGAGAAACACAAAGGAAAAGAAAGAAAAATGTTCATAACAAACAAATTGAGGAAAGGACAAGAAACAATGAGGTAATCAACCTAATTCAAGTCTTGGCATATCTGCAGTTCTCTACATAATTTCTAGGTACCTTCTTTACACTTATGTGTTTAAATTAAGATTGCAATAATACCTGAACATTAGAAAATTCTAGCCTTATACCTTTTTTTTTTCTTCTTTTTCTCTGAGTTTATGGATTTTATACCATAAAAAGTTTATTAGGACATTTTGGTCTGATTTCTTGTATTATGTAGGATAAGGAATCTCATCTAAAAACATACTTCTCACTTGTTAAATATGACTTTATTTCAGTATGGATTAATATTTAGAAATAAGGAAGACAATTCTAAAAAAAATTCCAATAAACTTTTTAATTTCCTTTTTTCCCACTTTAAACATTGCAAGAAATGTGATGTCTGAAAGCCTGTTTCTACCCCATGCAAGATAAACCAGAACAGAGTTACTTATATAGTTAGAATTATGTCCTAATTTTCTTGAGAGAAAGTAGCCTTTACTCCTTAATGGAAAGTATTATAAATTCATTCAGATACAGATATTCTGGAGAGTGAAAATAATGTCTCTTATCATCCACAGAAAGGAGATTCACAATGAAAGGGTACCATTTTCCTCTATGAAAAAAATTTGAAAATCCTCTGAATGCACTATAGTTAATCCAAAAAACCTTGGGATTGTTAAGAACAAATATGACCAATCTTTCCATATACCATGCTCACACCAAAATGTGGTGCAATTCTATAGTTTCACAAGGAAGTTACTGTAGCTAGGAAAAAAATTCTTTTTTTTTTTCTTCTGTGCAAAGGGACAGCCAGCCTGGACCACTCACTCACTGCTTTCTCTTAGGGTCCTTCAAATAGATGCAGTGGGCTTGAAGAGGTAGCCTGAAAGAAAATTTTCATATAATAATAAAAATTTAATGTCTACGTATGTTCAACCTCTTAAACTGCCATTCCTGTGAAATGTTAAGAGTCAAACATAAAACATATCCAACAATATATATAAAAAAATTTGGGGTTTGGATAGAGAACATTTCCCTTCACTGCAGTAGGAGGTATCCTTAGGTAAGATATATTTCAAGATACATCTTTAAAAAGAAACATTCAATATGCGAGATGAAACTATACTTTTATGTATAAATTCCTTACAAATTTCTGTAAACTTTGAAAGGACATTCGTTGCATATTGCGTATCTTCCCAAAGTGACTTCTTTTTTTCAATGCTATCAATAAATGTGTGTTAGGAGAAATATGTCAGAAGTGTTTCAGGTGACATTAGTGTTTACTATTCTTAGCTACTATTGAGAATAAAGTTGGTTTTCCACATTATTACTTCTAAGCAATCTGGTATTCTGAATCCATTAACCCCAGAGCCAGTTTACCCAGGAATGTGTCTAAGATCGAGGAAAGGGCACCAGATACATGACTGGAAATTCGGATCAAAAATATCCCTTAACTAGTGTACCAAGCCCTCTTTCTAATGAGACACTGCCTAAGGAATAGCTGACTTTCCTGTCTGCACCGGGTGGCAGTTCAATTTCCCTTTTTCTTAGAAGTTAGAAAAGAGATCTTTACTTCCATTTTTGTTTCTTTTGCACCAAAAAAGCACAAGATACCTCATAATATGTAAGCATTTCTTCTTCAAATAAGCCTATTTATTTCCTAACGCTATTGGTGTTACTATGGGTGATACTCTCAAGTAGTCCTGAAAACAACATGTGCATTAAACAATGCAAGTGTTTCCTCTTGATCTTTGCAACCTGCACTTAAAGAAGTGGTTTCATAACCTCTCTGTGGTCAAGGCAAAAACTCTAGAGAGCAGCATTGGGAAGTCTAGCATAATACTCTGCTTTTATGCTGTTGGTTTACAGCCGATACAAAGATGTATCTGCAGTGGCGATTCCAATGAAAGAAATACAATTTATTTCTTAGTAGTATCTTTAGATAAATGAAAGTAGTTACAACACATTCCAAAGAATATGAGGGAAGTGGCTAAATAAATATGTATCACTATTTTATTTATTGATGAATCATAATTATCCAAAACAAGTACTTAAAATACATTAACATTTGATTTTTCTAATAGTCTTGCCCTTAAGAGAGAAATGAATGATACTCTGCACAAACACACAACAGCCATTAACAGCAGCAAATGCATTAATACAGTCCTCATTAATATTCATGTTTATTTCTGTGATTTATATCTAAGCTATGGAAATCTCAGACTTTTTTTGCCCACATCCTCCTAACAGACTAATCCTCTAAAACCTTTTCTACAATAACTACTAGAACTTTGATCACCCTGCGCAAAATGTCAGAATCACTGTATTTCTATTTCAGAAGCATTTGGTAGCTGTCCTACATTATTATTACTATAGGCATAGTTATAAGCACCTATTTTGCTAGCATTAGTGCAGAGACAAAGTATTTTAGTTGCATAAATTATAAATAGTCATTTACAAACATAGAAATTGCTAGTTAAAACCTATCGCCTCCAACATGCAGACGTTCAGGACATAGCAGTACATGAATCTGTGCTTCTCTGTTAACTCTCAGATGAATTATTCTGAAACAATCTTTGACATAAGGATTGAAAATGACAGAGGCAATATATTGCCGGTCACAGTGCTGATCTGAGAAATAGAAAGATACTTTGGTGTAACCATCACAATTAGGTTTGGCATTACTGTCATACCTTAAAGAAGGGAAAATGGGTCAGATTCCACTATGATGTCAAAGGATAAAAACCATGTCCAAAGACACATGAATCAACTTAAAATTTTGTGGCTGGAAAACAGAGAATACACTGAATGTTAAGAAATAATAATTGAAGAGACCAACAGAACCCTAAGGCTTACAAATTAATCTGATTTTGAGGGTAAGTACTTATGGAAAAAGAAACTAGTAATGTAAATATATATTTGATTATACAGTAACGGATATGAAACTAAGTGTATAAGCAAATGCCATTGGACTGCAAAGAGTAAAATAAATGTTTGTGTATAAGAGAAAGACTACGAATTGAAGTATCCAGAAAGTTTTCCATAATTGTAATGTAATTAAAGTATGGTCTTCAAGAGGAGCTTGTTAATAATCTTCTTGTTAGTTACAGTTTAAAATATTTCTGCCTGGTTTATAGCTCTATCATGGTTGACTCTCCTATCACAAATGAACGCAAGGGTTATGAAGGAAAATGAAATAGAATCAAGTGGCTGTAATCAGAAGAAATGTTTCCTTCTGTGTTCCCTGTGAGATCCTTTGTCAGGGTCAAAAATTGTGATTACACTGCATGGAAACATGTCTGTGAAGAACACTGGTTTTCATACTAAGACTTTGTGATAAATTACAACATTGAGGAAATAACACCTAACTGGAAGAGTAATTACTTTATGAAATTTCCAGAAACAAGATATGTATTATACTAGCAATTAGTCTGGAAAAGGCAAGACAGCCAGTTGTGTTTGGGTTTGTTTTATTTTTCTCTTTTATATTACTACAGGTTTTTGCCATGGGTAGATAACCATAAAGCCCTATTAATATCTTGCAAAAGACTCCGAACTTTTTCCTACCCGGCTTTGCTACAAGCAGGAAAAAACAGAAACAAACTAACAAAAATTAACCTTTTCGAGCTCAGATATATAAGTAAACAAGATATCACACTTGCATTGAAATGTTAAATGCGATCCAGTGAAAAATGAAATGGTTTCATCAGAGTGCAATCTTTTGTAGCGTTTAATGACACTGTTTCAGATGGAAGTGAATCTGAATGTGTTTCAAACAATTAAGAGATGAAGGTAATGCACTGAGGAACACAGAAAGAAAGTTCACCTTCAAATGAATGATTTGTTTTATTTGCAGAAGTTGCAAAAGAAATATCCTGTTCGTCTTTTTTTTTTTTTTTTTTTGGGGGGGGGGATATTCTTTACAGTAATTAAGAATATAACAAAAATTCTTAGTTAATAAGATTTATTTTGAAAAATGACATGGCTGGTATCTCTTTGAAGTCTGATACACAACATTTTCTTTATTAATAACTCCAGAAACTTAGCCTGAGATCTTCTGCTTGTAAAAATCAATACAACACCATTGACCATATTGCTTTTGGAACAGAGAGCTCTTCTGTTTTAGAGCAGGTAAGAGTTCAATACTTTTAACATTATGCTCACATTTTTCACATCTGAGTTTTACTTAAGCATCTGTATACAGTTAGACAGACTAGCTCACCAGATTTATACACTTGAAAATTAAACTGAAGAAAACTGCAGACAGAATAAAAGAATCAGATATCTCAAAGGTTGAATGGAAATGTTGGCTTTGAAGAGAAATGTTTTCCCTACAACTGCAGACATCAAGCATGGAAAAGGGAATTTAGACTTTCACTCACCTTAAAAGTTTTGTCTTCCTACATTTTCCTTCAAGAAGACTATAAATGTGGATATCTTTCCTGACATTTTACCATCTGAGATATATATACTTCGTGAACTATCAGAAATTCAATCTTTGGAGCAGGCAATATGAGAAAGAAGGAGCAAAATAATGATGGGACATAACAATGATAACAGCTTTGTTATTGTAACATGTAACAAGTAGTCTCACAAAGACATATTGAAACAACAACAACAGAACAAACACAAAACCCCAAAGGCTTTGAGAATAATTCTGAAGGGACTGTCTACTTTGAACATGGTTATCCTGCATTTTCAGCCAAGAAAAAAAACCAAACAGTTTTTTAAACAGTCTTTTGTAAATGTTTTTTTTTCTTTACCCTAGATCATCAATAAAATATATTATTGTATGAAAATTAACAGAATATTGACTAAAGTTTGGTCATCTTCCCTTTAAATACAGTGCATATTTTGCTACTAAGTTTAATACCATATGCTTTATTTGGAAGTTCACAGGCATTTTATGACTTATAATAAAAATAATCAAAATTAATTAAAGATTTTGATACACTTTTAACGAAAACATTCTTATTTCTTGTTCATTATTTTAGCAATATAATGATTTGCAAAAGTAGGAATATATCAAAAATAATGAATAATAAGAATCAAGACATAATTGGTTCATTGAAACATGGTTTTGGCTTAGAGATAGATGAGTATTTTTAGAATTATCTTTTACTTTCATTATAAAATGAATGTGTTCTGAAGGCAAACTGTTAATGCACTCATTGAACAGCATTGATGAAAGTAAAAGTTCCCCTCATATAAGACAGAACAAAATAACTGTTAATTAGAAGCTGAAAATACAATAGAAACCAGATAAATAAGTGCACAATGACTGGAAAAGTGTTAAATAACATATTGAAGGTTAAGATATGTTTACACTAAAGAGCAATCTTATTAATCATATATAATTTCTATAGACCAGTTGGATAAATATGGACTGTTAGAATAATTTCATTAGAGTCTGCAGAAGGGTGCCTAGAGGCTTTCCAGCAAAGACACAATTAAATTGAAGCTTCATTATTCTTTAACGTGTTATGTTTCCCATTAGACAGTGACCAAAGAAAAAATACTAAAGGAGATCTGTAGGATGCAAGATTGATTACAGACTGATTCAGCAGTGCAATCACTGTTTGGTGCAATCTCAGCATGAATGGAGTCTCCAGAGAACATATTGCTATCTGATAGCACTACAGTAAGGGGAAAAACAGACTACTTTTAGAAAGTAAATTGGTTTGGGTTGCATTACACAGGAAAGGCTTATATCTCAGATTGTCATTCTTCCTGGGATCCAAAAGTAGGGGTTCTAAAAACATTTCAGTTTCAGCTGTACATAAAACCCCAAATCAGAACTGTTCAGTTACTCTAGTGGAGGTAGCAGAAACAACATATGTCTTCTTTTTTATTGTGATAGATTCAGTTAATAGATCTTTTAGCATGCAACTTAAAATATCTTTATTCTAATTATTTTATGAATCTTAATTTTCTTTTTATGTAGTTGTTTCCTCTTTTTCTTCTCAATTCTCCATTACCCAATAGAATTTACATCTGGAAAACTTGCTTAGACATTAATTATTTGTTCGAGGCACAGAAATGGCTGATGTTTTTAGGAACTAGTGTGTATTCCTGCTGCTATGAATTAGCAAACATCCACTGAATCGAATTCTATAGCATCCATCAACATCAGCTATGCATTTTTCATTTAAAGCAATGATATGTAAATTTCCTCCAGGAATATGACTCCTCAGTAATAGCTCCTATATTTTGAGGAACCTATGTGCAAAAGTTAAAATTACAGAGGAGCCTTGAAGGCCTTTGCCAGTAGTGTGCTAGCAAATGAATCTCCTAGTAATGAATCTCTTAGAAAACTTATATTTCCTTCAGAAAGCTATCGACATTTGGAAAAATAGAGAAGAGTAGTCTTTTCTTAGCAGTTTGCTTTTTTTTTGTACCAAAGTTTGTGGTTGAATGCTGTACTATAATTTTCACTGGATTATGGCAGAAGTTCTGTGTTTAATTCTCCAGGTCATTACACATAATTCTCTAAGTGTTTTACAAAATTAATTGTGTTGATTTCTGTGCATTTGGTAATTTTGAATGAGGCTACTTAAAAATCTGTGCTATAGCACTATACACTCTGTTTCTGTGTACTTAACACTGAGCTTGTAACCTCAGGTTTGAGAGGACTGAGGGAGAATGGAAGTGAAATGAAAGCTGCCACAGACAGATCTTCAAGCAGTGGAGACTACTCAACATCTGCACTATTTGTAGAAGGTCACAGGAAATGTATGTTCCATTTTTACTTCCTTAGTAAGAGAGAAAATAAATGGAAAATGGTGAATATAACATATGAATAAAATGCAGCATCCATTTTCCACCACCTCTTAGCAGGAATGTATAAAATGTACATATTTGAAGAACAATGGCATGACTAGAATCGAAAAAGGAATTAAACAATTCCATTGAATAGACAGAGTAAATAGTAAACTTTAAAATTATATTTGATCTCCATAAACAGTTTACCTTTTAGCTGAATACAGTATCACTTACAAAAACACTTCAGAATATTTTGCCCTTTTTTGATAAACAAACTTATGTATGTCATTGATATTAGTTTACTATATTTCTTGACAAGCATCCTTTTTTATCTTACCCTATTTATATTGACAGGAATTAGCTTTTCTTTTTATTATTTTTCATACTTTATGTATGTATGTTTATTACATGGTATAGATATCTGAAAGAAACGTTTACAACTTCATCTATGTTATAGGAAACTATAGATGACAGTGTTTAATTTCATTCCTCAGGAGAGAAAAATATCAGCATTATAGAATTGCTGGTGAAATGGAACAATCTGTTCCAATGCCTACCAGCCAGCCTTTGCCCACCTAGATACCTGGAGAGTTAGCCCACCAACAGGCCAGGTACTCAACCAGTCATAAGTACAACTTTCCAGCTTGTGAGAGAGCAGAGGCATTTATAAGGCAGATGAGAAACAGAGCTTTCTCTTACTCAGCAAGATAGCTGGGTGACTAACAAGGAGGTCAGACAGACAGGGATTCTGAATAGCAGGACAACTTAAGGAACCCCTTGGACTGTTCAGAAAAGACAGATGGGCAGGTGGCAATTTGAGCAGTAAGCCAGGTTTCATCTCAGCCAAGGAGGACAGCTGGGTAGTAGGCAAGCTGAGAAGCCAAGCATTCTCCTTTCCCTTGGAAAATAGCTGGTGAGCATACTGGCAGACAATCAGATAAACTAGCATCTGGCTGCTTGGTCAGCCTATCAGCCTCTCTGATTTTCATCAGTATTTTTGACACAATCTACATATTCCCTAACAGTAATTCAGTTCTATTCAGTCAGGTTTGGTTTTTGGTTTTGTTTTGTGTTTGTTTTTTTTTTTTTTTTCTCATAAAACGTGTTTAAAAAGAACCTCATCATCTCTAGCATTCAGAATATAGAGCAAATATATGGTGAACAATATTTTTATACCCCCACATAATGACATATAAGTAGTTTATTGGAAACCTCCATTAATTCTTTCTTTATGAGGTTTCCAGGTACCAAGGACAGATGAACTCCTCATCTGCTGGAAAATGTCTGGTTTAGGCCTATTCTTCTGTAGTAGCTTATGGTTTTGAAAATAGTTGCTATGTACTGATTGCTTTTAGTCTTCCTGACTTCCTTAATGCTCACAGTCTTTCTTTAACATAATATGAAAATCCATGTTGACTTCCTTTTATTAAATGAAAACATTACTGAGAGATGGATCTACCACATCTCCCTCCAATACCTTAGTATAAGCTTCCATGAACTTTCTGTTTTTCATATATTGATACTTCTTTAACTGGCTCACTGAACTACATCGCTTAGTAACTTAACATATCCATGCCAATAGGATTAAAAGTTTTAAGTATCGTTTTAGGATATATTGTAGCAAACATCTTAAAGTTCTTTCCTTTCAGTTATTACTCTGAAATTTTACAAAAACTAATGAAGTTAATGTCACGTTTTGCTATTCTAATGATGTTGTCAATCTAAAAGACTGACTGCAGTCAAATTTATACTTTGTAGTCAAACTAAAGAAAATTTTTGCTCTTGTGTAAGCTATAGAGAAAGTGGACATTAGCTAGATTTAAAGGCTTCTTATTTAATACCAGCATTATTACTTCCTTCTGCAAAGATCAATGTTTTATTGGTAGGGAGGTCTTTCTCTTCCTGGATATTCCGAATTTCTTATATTCTGGGATGACATTCCATGACTGTATATTAATGATGGATCTTATTCACATTATACGTAACTTAATAGCCACTTAGAATACACAACAGTGAGAAAGTAAACTGTGTATACCCAAATATTACATATATTGTTTCTTACTTCTCCCAATAAATAATACAAATAGGAAAATTATATTCCTACATATTGCACTTAATGTTTTTGTGAGGTATTTGTTAAATACTACATTGCAAGTATATTTTTATCATTTAGGTAATCTGGTGCAGCAGCTGTGATAGAGTTCCCACACAGATGAGGAATATTTTGACTGTAGAAGCATCTCAAAGTTGTGTGGGGTGTGGTCATATACAGCACTGTCTAACCATGACTAATGCCTGTCAGCCTGGGATTTGACTTCCTTAACCAGAACTGAACTCCCACAGTCAAATGGGTGTAACAATTCTATGATAAAGCACTGTGATACAGTCCAGAATATTTCTTTCACTCAGATCAAGAGATATCATATCAAAGAAGATCAAATAGCCTACTCTTAATTTGATTAAATGAGTCACAAGTGATGTTAAAATATTATCAGATAAGATGGCTGTCAAGGAAATGAGAACTAGAAGAACTATATGAGTGTGGCTTATTTAGATTCAGGACTGTGGCCAAACTTTGGTACCATTGTAACTTGTTAAGAAGGGCACCACTGAAATAATACTCATCCAATGCACTCATAGAATAAAAAAGGTTACCATACCCATCAGATTCAGTTGAATTCACTTTCTCTGCTGTAATTGAGAAAATTTGGACCGTACCTGGAGCCATTTCTGAAGTGGGAGAGAGGTGGACTACGAAGGGATAATACTGTACACATCAAGCTTAAAGATTTTATGGACAGTGAAATAGATTTGGGGGCATGAGAACAGTGTAGATTGCATATCTTTTGGGGACAAAGGTTTGTGATTGAAGAAAAGAATAGGAAATTACTTTCAAACCCTTAAATAACATCTACAATTCCAAACAAAATTTTATGTGAGAACTCCAAGGCAATCCTGTTTTAAAAGGATAAGGACATAAAAGCATCTTGTCACAGATTATAATTAGAAAGTAAAATCTTATAAGCTTGTTCAGTGACTGTACACTGCCCTCTAAATCATGTGGGAGAAAAAGATCCAAATGTTGGTATTTACTTATTTAATTAAAAAAACTTCACAACCAAGGGAAGACTGAAAGACTTAGACCAATTTTACCTGTTGAGGTTACGCTGGTAAGTGGTGCACAAGTGACAATTTAGAAAGAAAGAAAAATTCAAACTATCAAGTCTTTTTGCTAATAACCCAACTAAGAGTAAAAAGCCATAGAAAAGGCCAGCACCTGGTAGTAATATGCCTTAGCTTGATATTAGAAGGCATTTATGAATTACAATCAATAAATTTACAATTTGCAAGAAATTTAATTCAGATAAATGGAAGTATTCTTCCTGATGCAAATATTGTCTCTTCTTCTTTCTCCTTTCCCTCCAGCCTCCTGTTTCTCCATCACTCACAGAGAAATCAGAAAAAGAACCTCAGGAAACTAAACCGTAATCTTGGGCTTCTGGTAAATTGTAAAAACTTCATGTCAGACATGGTATAGTAAAGGTGGTTGCTACAGAAGTGAAATAAAAAAGTGAATGATAGTATGTGTTCTCTCCTCATCTTTGTCGCTTAGCAGATGGTGACACATTACAAAATATTTTTCTCCTATAAAGAAACTACAGTTTTTCTTTCACAACTATTTTACCTCATTAATTTAGTTTCTTTTAAATTAAAATACAAATCAACACAGTTATTTAGGTTAGATCACAGAATCACAGAATGACAAGGGTTGAAAGGGACTTCGGGATACCTGTTTCTAACTTCATGAATTTTCCTACTGACTGTATTGGAACAACTAGCATAAACAGACATACATGCTTAAGCATATATGAATTGCAGCTGTAGATATGAAGATCTTTCCCCATCTTATTTGTCCAAGAATGTATTTATATAAAAAATTATGCTTTTCTTTTCATTGGTTGGCATTGTTTGGCATTGATTCCTTCTAAATTTTAAGTTTGGGGGGGTGTTCCCTTGCCTACTTTGTATTTGATAATCAAATAGTTTATTTTAGTTACAAGATTCATCAGTCTATGAATGATTTGCTCATTATTTACTGTTGTTGATTTTGTCTCTTTTCTCCATGTTGAACGGATTTTGTGTGTTTGGCTCCCTCCTTACTTTTAATTGCTATAGCACAAACCATCTAAAAATGTGTGCAGTGTATTACTAACCTAAGCAAGCTTCCTATTTCACAAAAAAGCAAAACAAAACAAAACAAAAGCCAAACACACAAATCATACTTGAAAGCTATCATTAAATGAAAAGCTCTAACTTTAAATCAGAATGTAGTAGTTCTAAAACACTCTCACTGCATTTTAATACACTGAAACCTTCACATGGCTGAAACTAATTAAACATGTCTACCAAGATAAAATGAACACGTTTAAATATGTATGTGTGAATATGTCTGTCTTCATTACCTGAATCACCTTCTTTGAAGCTTTACAAATTTTTAAAACAGATTTCATGGATGAGACTACCACTTTGTTTGGAATGTTTTGTTTTTTCTTTTTTTTAACCAGAAATATGTAAACATCTTTTAATAGAACAAAAGTATGGAATTTAAAAGTCCACAAAATGCATGTAAAGCAGAATGTGCTAAATAGGTAGGTATGCAGAGAATAAGACAAGATAAAATAGACAACTATTCATACAGCTTCCTGGAATTCAGTACCTTTCTGTTTTTCTATGTCATGCTATACTACATATCTGGTTTTTGTGACCTGTTGTTTGCGAACAGAGAAGGACTGTGGGTGATGTGAGAACTGGAGGCTGTCTTGGGCACAGCGATCACGAAATGATAGAGTTTTTGATTCTTGAAGAAATAAGGAGGGGGGTCAGCCAAACTGATACCTTGGAATTCCAGAGGGAAGACTTTGAACTCTTCAGAAAGCTGTTTGACAAAGTCCCTTGGGAGGCAGTCCTAAAGGGCAAAGGAGTCCAAGGCGGCTGAATGCTCTTCAGGAAGGAAATCCTGCAGGTGCAAGAGCAGGCCATCCCCATGTGCCAAAAGAAGAGCCAGAGGGGAAGAAAACTGGCCTGGCTGAACAGAGAGCTTTGGCTGGATCTCAGAAAAAAGAGGAAAGTCTATGAGCTTTGGAAGAAGGTGCAGGCCACTCAGGAGGGCTACAAGGATGTTTCAAGGTCATGCTAAATCCCAGCTAGAACTTAAATTAGCCAATTCTGTGAAAGATAATAAAAATGTTTCTATAAATATATTAACAAGAAAAGGAGAGAGAAAGAGAATCTCCATCCTTTACCAGAGGCAGGGGGAACCATAATGACAAAGGATGAGGATAAGGCTGAGGCACTTAATGCCATCTTTGACTCAGTCTTTAATTGTAAGGTCAGCTGTTCTCTGGGTACCCAGCCCCCTGAGGCAGAAGGCAGGGATGGGGAGCAGAACAAAGCTCCCGTGATCCAAGAGGAAATGGTTAGTGACCTGCTCAGCCAATTAGACATACACAAGTCCATGGGGCCAGATGCGGTCCACCCAAGGGTACTGAGGGAGCTGGTGGAGGTTCTCACCAAGTCCCTCTCCGTCATTTTTCAGCAGTCCTGGATGACTGGGGAAGTTCCACTTGACTGGAGGCTGGCAAATGTGATGCCCATCACCAAGAAGTCCTGGAGGGAGGATCCAGGGAACTACAGACCTGTCAGCCTGACCTCAGTGCCAGGGAAGATCATGGAGTAGATCACCTTGAGTGCCATCATACAGCGTGTGCAGCACAACCAGAAGATCTGGCCCAGTCAACACGGGTTTATGAAATCCAGGTCCGGCTTGACTAACCTGATCTCCTTCTACGACAAGGTGACCCACTTAGTGGATAAGGGAAAGGCTGTGCATGTAGTGTACCTGAAATTTAGTAAAGCCTTTGACACTGTTACCCACGGCATTCTGCTGGAGAAATTGGATGCCCATGGCCTGGACAGGCATACTCTTTGCTGGGTAAAAAAGTGTCTGGCTGGCTGGGCCCAAAGGGTGGTGGTGAATGCAGTTAAATTCAGTCAGAGGCCGGTCACAAGTGGTGTTCCCCAGGGCTCAGTGTTGGGGCCAGTCCTGTTTACCATCTTTAGCAACAACCTGTACAAGGGGACTGAGTCTACGCTCAGCAAGTTTGCAGATGACACTAAGCTGAGTGGAAGTGTTGATCAGCTTGAGGGTAGGAAGGCTCTACAGTGGAACCTGGACAGGCTGGATCAGTGGGCTGTGGCCAAATGTATGAGGTTCAATAAGGCCAAGTGCCTACATCTGGGTCACAACAACCCCATGCAATGCTACAGGATTGGGGAAGAGTGGCTGGAAAGTTACCAGGCAGAAAAGGACCTGAGGATGTTGGTGGACAGCCAGCTGAATATGAGCCAGCAGTGTGCACAGGTGGCCAAGGCGGCCAGCACCATCCTGGCTTGTATCAGAAATAGTGTGACCAGCCCGACCAGGGAAGTCATCCTTCTCCTGTACTTGGCTCTGGTGTGGTTGCACCTCAAATACGGTGTTCAGTTTTGGGCCCCTCACTACCAGAAAGGCATTGAAGCATTGGAGCATGCCCAAACAAGGGCAATGAAGCTGGTAAGGGGCCTAGAGCACAAGTCTTATGAAGAGCAGCTGAGGGAACTGGGGTTGTTTAGCCTGGAGAAAAGGAGGTTGAGGGGAGACCTTATCATCCTCTACAACAACCTCAAAGGAGGGAAGGTGCCTGTCTCTTCTCCCAAGACGAGAGGAAATGGCCTCAAGTTGTACCAGGGGAGGTTTAGATTAGATATTAGGAAACATTTCTTCACCGAATGGGTTATCAGGCACTGGAACAGGCTACCCAGGGAGATGGTTGAGTGCCCATCCCTGGAGGTATTGAAAAGAAGGGTATATGAGGGTGCTTAGAGACATGGTTTAGTAGTGGGCAGGTATGGTTGGACTCTTAAAGGAGGATCTTAAAGGTCTCTTCCAACCAAATAATTCTATGATTCTACGATATACTCAGAAGAATTTTTGTTACCTATGCAACTGATAGTATAGTTTTATTGTTGTTAATCTTTACATCCCAAGTAAGACAGAGACAGAAATTTTCTGTTAAGCCAGGACATATACTAGAACCCTAGTAAAACAGGTATTGGGGTCCATGTCAGAGTAACAAGAATTACTTTTTTCCCTTTTAAAGGAAAGAACTACTTTGTGTAAGGCCATTAAAAATGCAAAGGATAGGTGATAGAAGATTAACACCTGTCCATCATGTATGTGATGGATGTAAGGTGTAAGGATATTTTGTTAATCAATCCTGCAATATCATAAAGAAAATATTTTAGAACTAGAGCAATTTTTTCAGATATATTTACATTTAAAAATAGTAGCAAAAAAAAAATCCCACATGCATTTTTTAAGTCTTGCAGTTGAAAAATTATTGAACATGTGCTCAATATTAAGAAATATATTCCTTTGTTGTTGTCCCACTCAATTTTAGGCAGGTAAGCAGTTCTTGATGTCATCAGGATTCATGAACAGAACCAGACAGGACAGGACAGGACAGAAGAATAGAATAGAAATAGAATAGAATAGAATAGAATAGAATAGAACAGAATAGAATAATTTCAGTTGGAAGGGACCTACAACATTCATCTATTCCAACTGCCTGACAACTTCAGGGACACATCAGAAATGTTTACCATAAATGTGCTCTAATTCTAAAACTCTAACCTTAAAAAATATCATTGTTTTGTCTGACCATGTATGATGTTACTGTTCAACTCTTCACAGTAGAAGAAGCTTCAGTTTTTTAATGGTGGTTTTGCTTTAGATATTCTTATGCCAAGATGAAACATTACACAGAACTAGATTAAATTTACCTGCAATGAACAACAAACAAAAAACCATTCAAGCAGGCTGGGGGCAAAACTTGGTGCACCTTTTTAAACTGTTAGAACTACTTCTGATTCTAGTCTGTGACAAAATTAAAAAATAACCAACGGATATATCCCTCCCTCTGGATCTGTGAAGACAGCATAGCCAAACCTGCTAGAATTGTTAAGATGGGCAGAAAAGGTGAACAGGCAATTAATAGCGTGTTCCTACATTCTTTAGGTCTCAGTGAGAGCTTCTCTAACAGAGTTTCACTGGGTTATTTCTCTATTGGATTAAGAGGCAGATGGAGGAAAAAAGGTAGAGATAAGAAACAGATGCTCTCTACAGCTTGATCCCCTGCTGATCCCACATTAGAGCAGCAGGTGCTTGTGCTACTGCAGCTATAAAGAATGCACAGATCATCTCCGGCTACCTCTGTACCATTCTAGTGAAACAGTAAAAATGATTTTTGTCTCCCACAAAACTTATCAAAATATTGCATGACACATTAAAATTTAATAAGTCCTCTTTGTGTTTTTCTTAATGAGGACAATTATTTTAATGGGGGAAATGTCCAGATCTTTGTTCTGTCATAACTCAAATGAATGTTGTGACCATTGCACTATTCACCCCTTTTCTATAAGGCTGTCTCATGGAAAATTCAGTCTTTTACCTGAGATGTCTTTCCCAGTGAAAAATTTACCAAAACGCATTCCTCTGAAAGACCATGGTTTTCATTAAATCACATTTTTTTGGGCAAAAAACATAACTCTGAAAGTTCTTGGTCATCTCTGGTAGTAAGACTAAAGAATTTATACAGACTCTTGAATATATAGTTATTGAATATATAGTTATTCAATATTTGACTGTTCTAGAGACTTGTTTTATGATAAATCACTTATTTTTGTATGATTTAATTCCAAGATGTTAAATAGAAGCAATAACTTGTTTTTATTTTAGTCAACCCCATGATGATAAACATTAAATAAATGTAGACATAAATATCTAAATACTGATAGTACATTCATATGTGGGTTTTTTTCCCGAAGCTGCAGAGGTTATCATTCTCCCAGCTGTTAATCTTTTTTTCACTGAATGGAAATTACTATTCCTTTAGAGTTGCTAACTTTTCTTTTGAGTGAGACCTTCTGAGATTTGGCAAAAAAAGAGCCACATGAGCTGAAATAGTTTAAATAGTAAGTGTTTGCTAACCTTTGGAAGTGTTTGACTGAAATAAGTTAGATTATCCATGTAGCTGACTTAGCAAATTAGAAAGGTAATGTGAGTGCACTGTTTGACTCAATCTGAAAGGGTATTATGGCCTCCTCCTTTGACACTTTCACTGCACAGCTGTATTGCAGCAGTGCTTAAAACTGAATATTTGTCAATGTGGGTCCAAACCAGAACCTGAACTTTTTATAAGGAAAAGCTAGAATATTTAATTAGGTAGTGGATTCATTTGAAATTGTGAGATTCAAGATAATACTTGAATGTTTTTTATTATCTATGTGAATAATATGCATATATTGCTAAAGCTGAAGAGCTCTAGAGTAAGCAAGGGGACTGCTGAGTCTTTTCATGCTCAAAGTCTTCTGTGAGATCTGGGCCCCACTGAAAACAGTGGAGCCAGAATGCCTCTTTATTTCTGCTGCTATCTTTCCCTCCTACTCTCCGTGAGAGAGTCTCTATGTTTCTCTCATGGGGAGTAACATTAATAAAAATAACGACAAAAATTATGATATGGATATGTTTTTTTACCTTGAAAAGATATTTGCAATAGGCAGAGGTTGCCAGCAACATTTAGTTTAGATGGACCTGTAGGTGTCATTTTAGCATATTCCTGTAAATTAGCAGTATGCATCTTCTAAAGTGTTAACAGATTAGGAATTTCTCAAAGGGAAATTTGGTGGTTCAGAAGTTGTAAAAACAGAACCACAATAATTAACCCTATAAATTCTAGAATTTATTTATTTAGTGGGATGTATATAATGTGTGGATATCAAGTTTTGTTTTAAGGTGTCTACCCAGCAACATAGAGCTGCACAGAACACATACCAGTCAGGACAGCCAGTCTAGTTGTGACCAGCACCAGGAGTTCAAGGGAGCAAGACACTAACACTGAGAGGTCACAGTATCCACATCCATACATAGAATCATAGAGTCTCAGAATAAGTTGTGGCTGGAAGGGACTTTTAAAGGCCATCTAGTCCAACTAAATGCAATGAGCAGGGACATATTCAACTAGATCAGGTCAAGGTCTCATTTTATCAAAAAAATAGTCAGGCAGGCTTCCCTATGAGAAAGTTTGAGGTCTTTTTTGGTCAAAAAACAGAGTTCAGACTAGTGTCTTCCCCTCTGCCACTCACTTCAGCAATATTTTGGACAGAGAAGATGAGATCTCCCAGTGAGTGTCAAATCACAGCTTATCTCAGACTGTAGAAAAGTGGATGAAAGCTGTTTTAGGATATTTTTAAATGTAATCAGTGTGTTGACAACTTATAACGAAGGGATCAGTACATTAAAAAAAATAAAAAAACCCCACATCACAACTTTATTGTTTTTTGTGAGTAAAATAGCGCAGAAGGAGCAGAACTCATTTCATTAATGCACTGCATTATTTTCCTTGAAACAATAGGCGAATGAATATGGGTTAGTTTCCTGCTCAGACTGAGAAATAATACATTATCTCTTTTCAGTGATAGCCAGCAAAGTCAATATATACTTCTACTTTATCCTAGAATTTACAAAATATGTATTTCTCTAACTTATATGTGTGGTTTCAGATCTGAATACATCTTCAGGGACAAAGAATATATTATTTGGCATTGCCATCTACAGCTTCACATACACACTTTTAATACTTCTAACTAGAAGCTTTTGTTTTGTTGTGATGTGGGCAATGGAAAACTTCTATGGGCCAGGGAAGTTTATCAACGTCTATGCTTTAAATCATTTTGCAGTGAATGCACTGCAAGTGATTGTTGCCAAAAATTAAGAATCATTGTGTGCGGTCTGGAGCAAAGGGTAATAATATATTAAGTACTAATAAAATGTTGCTTATCAAACAGTAAGCAAAGAACTTTGACAGAAACAAGACTGAGTGAATTTCAGCTGTGTTGAACTGCTCTGTGTGCATATTTGTGTATCTACATAATCCATATAAACTAGAAATATTTTCTTTTCCTTTTATGAAAATTAATATTTCACCAATCTCTGTATAGGAACATAATATATAGATTGAAATGTTGCAATAGATTTTCTTTGCTGAACTCTTGCGTTCTGATATCAGTTTTAGCAGCAACTTAACCATCTTTCCTATTGTATAAATAACACTTCAGTAAATCAAAAGTCATTTACACTATCTTTCATTAATAACATAAACCCATAACAATCATATTCTCTCATGAATATTTTCTTCATGCATCAGTCTCAAAACAGGTATTCTCTTTTCATCATCATCAATTCTGACATTATCATAACATTTTCAAATTTTGGTATAATGTGAAAATTGAAGCAGCAAACACATAAATAAAAATATATTACAGTCATTCATAAGATAATTGTGTGGAATTTTTTTTTTTTTGCATTGGTGTCTTTATCCCTCTAGCTACTTTACTGCTGTGACAGTTACTGACACATGGCCTGACAGAAATGGAATTTTCTAGACAGCATGACTGAGCAGTTGAGCACTCAGCAGTTACTGAACTGAATGTTTCCTCTCCAAAATAAAGCCATGGGGAAAATAATCATCATCCCTGTCAAGATTCAGCCCAAACAGTTTACATAAAGAGCACATTATTGGCACATAAGCCTTCAATCTTGGATACTAGTTTGAGTAAAACCATTGTGTTAATCTTTGAGCCAATTAACTGTCCCTTATCACAACTTTGTGTCACATTTTTTTAGGTAATACAGACGTCTCATTAATGAAAGTTTCTTTATAACATTTTACAAACACTTTTAAAAAGTCCGTACTAGTTAGTTCCTCAAGTTATTCAGAAGTAAGGTGGTGAATTCCAGGAATTTGTGCAGGGGACCAGAGATAAGTTTATTCTTGCACAGTTGTGGTATCCTGTTTCTTAATCAGCTTTGTTTGGAAAATCAAATATTATCTTGGACTTTTGTATATTTCATATCTATTAGGACTATTCAGATAGCCTGGGAAAACAAATAAAACTTGGTGACTTGTAGCTGTGTGAATAATTGACTCCTACAATGGTAGAAGGCTCAGAGCAGATGGGCACAGACAATGTACTTATGAAGCTCAAGGAAGAATGTAGGGAGTGACCACATCTGTTGTAAATAAAGCTGAATATATCACAACACAAAGGAGACCAGGGGATGGATTTGTTTTAGATAAATAGCTATATAGGTTGAGCGGATGTCTGAATTAAAAAAAAAAAAAAAAAGTGTGAATGTCTTTCTGAGCCAGCCAGACCAGCATGGGGGAAATGTGTACATCATTCAGCCCAACACAGAGTATAAAAACTGATTAATCAACAAATTAACTTTGAAGAGAGCAATGGGCTTCAGCTGGCTTCAACCCATGTATACCTTACCAGTGACTGAGGACACCCCGTGTCATGACGGTGAGCATATTTTAGACTGATAATGGGAAACAGGTTTGTATTGTGAACTAACTGCATATTGTGCTTGTGTTGCGATTTTAGCACATTGCTGTGTTACTCTGATAAATTGAAATCTTGTGTAATATCAAATAACTTTAAATAAGTAAATTTGGTATTAAGACATTAAACCCTCCTTGTGTGGGATTTCTAGAAGAACCTGTTTAGAGAGTATTGCACACTGACAAGTTGTTAAGAAATGATTGCCCTGAAAATTGTTGAACTAAATACTGCTGCGTGCATTCATAATGTGGTGTCAGAATTTTGAAAGACTGGGGATGATAATTGATTGTTAAAACTAATGAGATGAGTGGAATGGCCCAGACTTATGTTAACGGTCTTACAAACTCAGTCTAAAAAGGTTTTTTCTGACATTTGGAGAAACAACTTCTTGGACATAATCAGCAATATCTATTACAGAAACCTCACAACAGATAAAAAAATAAACCATCTTTTGTAGCAGCAAGGATGTAGTTCACTTAGAAGAATTACTAAAATTAAAAGAAGATAAGCCATGAATCGCCTGATGTCTTAAACAAAGGCAGATATCCAAAAACTTCAAAGAAAATGGAAGCTATAAAGAGACATTGTTGTGTATCTACTGGTCTGTAATTTTTGTGCATTATCTCTTAAATGAAAGGTTAGAAGTTTTATTCTGATGTCTTCGGGGGGGGGGGGGGGGAGGGGAGGGGGGGCACTGAAATTTAAGCATCTGCATCCAAGAAAGCACTTGAAAACATCAGTGATCCACTGGGGTTTCATAGCTGGATGAGTATTATCTCAGTCATCATCCAAAATCACATCTAGTTTATAAAGATCATAGAATTATTTAGGTTGGAAAAGACCCATAAGATCATTGAGTCAAACCATTAATCTAACACTGCCAAGTCCACCACTAAACCATGTCCCTAAGCACCACACCTACACACCTGGGCAGCCTGTTCCAATGCTCGAAAACCCTTTCAGTGAAGAAGTTTTTCCTAGTATCCAATCTAAAACTCCCCTGGCACAACTTGAAGCTATTTCTTCTTGTCCTGTCACTTGATACTTGGGAAAAAAGACTGACACCCGCCTCACTACAACCTCCTTTCAGGTAGTTGTA
This sequence comes from Gorsachius magnificus, assembly GCA_034008185.1. Classification (NCBI taxonomy): domain Eukaryota; kingdom Metazoa; phylum Chordata; class Aves; order Pelecaniformes; family Ardeidae; genus Gorsachius; species Gorsachius magnificus. The sequence continues at coordinate 60,006,998 of CM067084.1, forward strand.
GACGGTGATAAGGCCTCCCCTCAGCTTCCTTTTCTCCAGGCTAAACAACCCCAGTTCCCTCAGCTGCTCTTCATAAGACTTGTGCTCTAGGCCCCTTACCAGCTTCATTGCCCTTCTCTGGACACGTTCCAGCACCTCAATGTCTTTCTGGTAGTGAGGGGCCCAAAACTGAACACAGTATTTGAGGTGCAGCCACACCAGAGCCAAGTACAGGAGAAGGATGACTTCCCTGGTCGGGCTGGTCACACTATTTCTGATACAAGCCAGGATGGTGCTGGCCGCCTTGGCCACCTGTGCACACTGCTGGCTCATATTCAGCTGGCTGTCCACCAACATCCTCAGGTCCTTTTCTGCCTGGTAACTTTCCAGCCACTCTTCCCCAATCCTGTAGCATTGCATGGGGTTGTTGTGACCCAGATGCAGGCACTTGGCCTTATTGAACCTCATACATTTGGCCACAGCCCATTGATCCAGCCTGTCCAGCCATCAGTATAGGTTTTCCTAGCAGCCTTTTGCATATTATCTAAAAATTATTACATTGATGTCGAAGTTGGAAGATAGCTGAGACTTATTTTATCTGTTTACATGTTAGAGCTATGCTGTCTGTCAGATTGAATCAAGCTGATAGGAATGCAAGAGCTGAAGAGCCATAATGAAGACAAGGATGAGGGGATATACGTAAATAAACCAGTTCAGCACTTTTCGACTATGCTGAAATGCTTCCTCAGTGAGGCACTGTGAACATCAAAGGAAGCATGAAATATTTCCAGTTCTGACTCTTGTGAGACCCATAAGAATCACAGAATCATAGAATCAATTTGGTTAGAAAAGACCTTTAAGATCATCGAGTCCAACCTTTAGCCGAACCCTGCCATCCCACCACTAAACCCTGTCCCTAAGCACCTCATCTATCCTTCTTTTAAATACCTCCAGGGATGAGGACTCCACCACCTCCCTGGGCAGCCCATTCCAGAGCCTGACAACCCTCTCGGTGAAGAAGTTTTTCCTAATGTCTAGCCTAAACCTGCCCTGGCGCAACTTCAAACCATTCCCCCTCATCCTATCGTCTGTTACCAGGGAGAACAGGCCGACCCCCACCTCACTACAGCCTCCTGTCAGGTAGTTGTAGAGGGCGATCAGGTCTCCCCTCAGCCTCCTCTTCTCCAGACTAAACAACCCCACTTCCCTCAGCCGTTCCTCGTATGACTTGTGCTCCAGACCCCTCACCAGCTTGGTTGCTCTCCTCTGGACATGTTCCAGCAAGGCAACATCTTTCTTGTAGTGAGGGGCCCAAAACTGAACACAGCATTCACCCGCACCGAGTACAGGGGCACGATCACTTCCCTACTCCTGCTGGCCACACTATTCCTGATACAGGCCAGGATGCCATTGGCCGCCTTGGCCACCTGGGCACACTGCTGGCTCATATTCAGGTGGCTGTCAACCAGTACCCCAGGTCTTTTTCCACCAGGCAGCTTTCCAGCCACTCTTCGCCAAGCCTGTAGCATTGCATGGGGTTGTTGTGACAAAAGTGCAGGACCCGGCACTTGACCTTGTTGAACCTCATACAATTAGCCTCGGCCCATTGATCCAGCCTGGCCAGGTCCCTTTGCAGAGCCCTCCTCCCCTCGAGCAGATCAACACTCCCACCCAGTTTGGTGTCGTCTGCAAATGTACTGAGGGCACACTCAATCCCCTCATAAGGATGATTAACTGATCGAAATCCATCTAAGTTCTTAACATTTTTTGCAACTCTGTTTAGTTAATTGCTCTCTAGTATTCCCTGCCTCGCCTATCGCTGATGAATGTATTATGGGACAAGTGTCACTTTAAAATCAGTATATTATGTTCAAAAACTTTATATATTTTCCTTTCTTGTTCTGTGCCTGTGTCTGCTTTTGTCTGGCTATTGTACAGTAACCACAAAGTAGAGCTTCTTTACTTTTATGCAACATTCTGTACTCAAATTCTGATCAGCTGAGCTTTATCTCAGCTATCATTAGCAGTCTAAAAGCTATCACATACTTCTAATTAATCATCCTGGCTTCCTGTGTTTGCTGGTGAATGACACTGAGAAGGTGATACTTTCCATCTATTAAAGACATCAGTCTTACGATAGGATGACTTGCCTTTTGAAAATGCTTTCTCTCTCTCCCTCTCTTTCTTTCTCCCTCTCTCCTGAGTAGAGATAAGTTAGGACTTTAGGCTCCACTCACAATTTGCCTTCTAATTAACAAATCTTTGGCGAACCAAATTTCTCCTTTGGTTCTTAGACACGAGGGCCATGAATGAAATTTAAGATACCCTGTGTTTGCAAAGCATAAGAAGTCCCTTTTTTGAAGCAAGTCATATAAATGTCAAATAACTAACTTTTCTAATAAAAATGCGTGAACTAATTAACTGATTGATTTTTACCCCATGATGCATTATTAATATTTATATGTTCATCTAAATGAATACTCTACAAAGAACAATCTCCCTTTCCTGAAGAACTGATTTTACTTTTTTTTCTGTATCTGAAATACGCACTGAACATACAATAACATGCGATTGTTAAGACTGAAATTCTTAACTGAATCAGTGACTATTGGAAGATATTTTTAAAGGAAAAAAGAGTAGATTTGACTGCAGTGCATGAAAGGATGTTTTGGGAAATAATCATAGAATCATAGAATCATAGAATCACCTCGGTTGGAAAAGACCTTTAAGATCATCGAGTCCAACCGTTAACCTAGCACTGCCATCCCACCACTAAACCATGTCCCTGAGCACCTCATCTATCCTTCTTTTAAAGACCTCAAGGGATGAGGACTCCACCACCTCCCTGGGCAGCCCATTCCAGAGCCTGAGAACCCTCTCGGTGAAGAAGTTTTTCCTAATGTCTAGCCTAAACCTGCCCTGGCGCAGCTTCAAGCCATTCCCCCTCATCCTATCATCTGTTACCAGGGAGAAGAGGCTGACCCCCACCTCACTACAGCCTCCTTTCAGGTAGTTGTAGAGGGCGATCAGGTCTCCCCTCAGCCTCCTCTTCTCCAGACTAAACAACCCCAGTTCCCTCAGCCGCTCCTCATATGACTTGTGTTCCAGACCCCTCACCAGCTTGGTTGCTCTCCTCTGGACATGTTCCAGCAAGGCAACATCTTTCTTGTAGTGAGGGGCCCAAAACTGAACACAGTATTCGAGGTGCGGCCTCACCAGCACCGAGTACAGGGGCACGATCACTTCCCTGCTCCTGCTGGCCACACTATTCCTGATACAAGCCAGGATGCCATTTGCCTTCTTGGCCACCTGGGCACACTGCTGGCTCATATTCAGGTGGCTGTCAATCAGTACCCCCAGGTCTTTTTCCACCAGGCAGCTTTCCAGCCACTCTTCACCAAGCCTGTAGCGCTGCATGGGGTTGTTGTGACAAAAGTGCAGGACCCGGCACTTGGCCTTGTTGAACCTCATACAATTGGCCTCGGCCCATCGATCCAGCCTGTCCAGGTCCCTCTGCAGAGCCCTCCTCCCCTCCAGCAGATCAACACTCCCACCCAGTTTGGTGTCATCTGCAAATTTACTGAGGGCACACTCAATCCCCTCATGCAGGTCATTGATAAAGATATTAAACAAGACTGGCCCTAGAACTGAGCCCTGGGGGACACCGCTTGTGACCGGCCGCCAACTGGATTTAGCTCCATTCACCACGACTCTCTGGGCTCGGCCATGCAGCCAGTTTTTAACCCAGCGAAGAGTACATCCATCTAGGCCATGAACTGCCAGCTTCTCCAGGAGAATGCTATGGGAGACTGTGTCGAAGATGAAAGATGACAAGTCAGGAATGAGCTAAGAAGCAAATAACATTCATATCAAACCACAAACATCATATAAAAAAAAAAAAAGTGAGATAACAGGCAAATTGGGCTAGATGTAGAAAATCCTCTTAAATACACCTTCACCCTTGGAAAAAGTCACACATTTTGCTTTTGGGGTTTTTTTGGTTGATTTTTGTTTGTTTGTTTGGGGAGGGTTATTATTTTTTCCCTTAAATCTAATGGGTAATTTTACATTTTCTCTTCATTCAGCTTAGCACTGACAGGTTAGGCAGAATGTCCAGTATGTTTGCAGTGCAGTGGCCCACAGTACAAAAGGTATTGACTGGTGGTTCCCAGGTAGTGATCTACTCATTTCAGCTTTGTGCCGTTTTACATGAAAAGTTCCACTTCACCTTTGCCATCTCCACTTCCCTCACTTGAGAAGTATTGATAGAAGTGCCGTGCCAAGCTTTCTTCCTGTGCAGAGGGTACAGACACTGCCAAACTCCACAGTGGAGCCTGTGCTCTATTCCCTGTTTCCACTCTAGTTCTATTCAGCCTAGCCAGGGTCTTCATTCTGTAGGGAGGGAATCCTGAAAAGATAGTGAGGTCAACGGCAATTTTTTATGGGGATCAGAATAAAATGTTTACTTGTAACAGGAGCTTCTAATGTTATTCACAGACCTATTTTCTTTGTCGCTTTATTTTATCTCTTTTCTTTCCCCTATTTTAAAGGAAAAATAACAACAACAATAACAATGATCAGTTATTACTTTTTTTCCCAAAGTTTCATTAATAAGAATTAAGGACTATAATAATCTGATACCTTACTAATTATTATATTTTTAATGAGACCGATGCAGATAAAATGACTTTTCAAATGTCATTACTTTTCAAAGGAAGTGAGTAGCACAGACAGGCTGGTTCCCTTTAAGTTTTTTCTGCTTTTTTGTCTATAGAACCGGGAAAAAATTGATCAACTATTTAAAGATACAGAAAAATGTTTGCAATGTTTATTTTGATATAACATATGTCCTGGTGATTATTTATATGAATTATAGCAATATTAAAAATCATAGCAATGTGGGCTGCTAAATATAGACCAAATAAAGCATGATAGCATATAGTCTGAAGTAAATTAATTGTATTTTGTTTGTGATCACTGAGAGATATATTCTGTGATACAGCAGTGTCTACAGTTATGGCATTAGTATGCAGTATCTGTTTTATTGAAGAGTTGCAAAATATATATATTCTCTCTCACTGCAATATACTTTTAGGAAAAAGAACCAAACAACAAATAAATGTTTTTAGAAGCACATTTCACCATTTCATGAATGCCTTAATCAAATTTAGATTTAAAAAAAAAAGAAAACAAAAACTGAACAACTCACAAATGATATTATAGGATGACACTCTTATATCTTAAGTCTGTCTTTCTATGCATAATTTCGTTTATGGTTGTCAGGAATAACTAGTTTGTTTTGGAAATGCACAGAGAATAGATTTCTTATATTACCACATTCAGCTATTTTAAATTCCAGCTGACTCTAAGCATAGACATGAAGCATAAAAGTGGAAATTTTAACTAGCTTTTTAGGGTAATTTTTGCTAAAAGATAATCCAGGCTATCAAAACTGTAATGAAATGTTTCATAACAACTTTTTATGCATTAGGTGATAGAATCTGGTGTTGTCTCATGATCATTAGATAAAGCATTTAAGAAGAAAAAAAACAGACAAAAAAGTAGTGTCCTTAACATCTTCACAATGATTTATCTTTTCACCACCACAGAAATACATCCACTAATTACTTAACAGCTATTCTAATATGAAAGTAAACAAAAGCCAATTAAAATTTTCAGCTGCATTTCTTACCAGCAACTTTGGTAAAAAGTGTGCAACATCATAGATTTTTCTTAAAGAAGCATGGTAACTTTGTGACCCACTTCTGTAAATGCATCTGCTTTCCATTCACTGGCTGCTCAAAAGAGTCAGTGCCTTGGAGACCTCTAAAGTGTATTGATGGAACACTCTCCTGAAGTCTAATGTAAGCTGCTGCATGTTAGACCATACAATGAAAACAGAAAAGAAACAAACAAAAAGTAAAAACTGCTGTGGAATTCTATTTCAGATTTGTAAGCAGTTTTTTATTGCACAGTAGTTATTTATAGAGGTATTTATAACCTAGCACTATATTACTAAATACATATTAAAATTATTTTTCTACAAAATTAATAATTATTGTTAATTATTTCCTGGCAAAAAGTGAAAAAACATACAACAAAGGCAATTCAACAGTATACCATCACCCATCATCATATGCAGAAAAAGTAACTGCTAACACAGTTCTCCCTAGAACTTGACTGAGGGGATGTTAACATAGTGTTTCAAGCAGCCTGCTGTACCTGTTTTAAGTTTAGCTCTTGCCAGGAGAGTGATTTTAAATTATTTAAGACCCTGATATTTCTTAAAACCTTTAGTAAGCACATCTTAACATTCCACCTTTATGAAAATTATTCAATCATCTGGGTACTTTCAAAAACACAATTCTAGTAAGTTCACATTGGCTTAAGACTGTAAACACTGAGGGTCACAGTGTTTCCAATACCTAGCATTTTGTTGGAGAGAAAATGCCCCCTTTTCCTAGTAGGTTTTTAGTATTCATATTATTGAAGGCACAGTTGGAAAATACGGTCTCTAGGTAACATGTAATAGATTAAAAAATATCTAAAAGCCATGAGTAGGAACTAGAAGCAAAGTGAGTTATATCTCTCTGAACTGGTGGAATTCCTTTTGGACTTTTTGCAGTCCCATAAGGAGGTGAAGAAAGAATTCATGATCTGATGGACCAAAAGAGCAGCCAAATTGACTGGGCTGAGTTTTGTCTGTTTTAATGATGATTTTTTTTCTGTATACAACAAATGTGTAAATCTACACTATGAACAACAATCCAGAATCAAACATATAAACCCTGTAGAGTAACATTCCTTGTCACTTCCTCCTTTCTGATCAAATCAGTTCTGAATTCTTTTGTGCATGGTCTTATTTCATCATAACAAGAGCAGAGTAATTTCTGTACACTTCTCTTAATTGATTTTTGATCCAAAAGAGCCCTGCAAATTTTTAGAGGTGGAAAATCAGGATTTGAAGCATCTTAAATTGCCATTCCCTTTTACTCAGAAGAGATATAAAATGACATCCAGGATTTATAAAACACTTGACAAAATCCCCTCTACTGGTATTGTCATAGAAGTAATTGTCATTACTGTACTCAAGAGTAAAAGAATGGAAGTTGTAATTCTATGAAGACATGATAGTTTCCAAAATGCTTAGCAAATTTGAAATCCCAGAATATTTAAAAGAAAAATCTTCTTATTTCTAGATCTCACCTAGATGTAACCTCTCTAGATGTAACTTAGTGGTAGATGTTAGCTACTCAGTCCGAGGCAATATTATACAGAAAAAATGGAATCCTAGATAGCTCATACACTTAAGATTACACAAAGATTGACTCAGTAAATTGAGAATTTACAGTGTTAAATATCACTGAATGTTACTTGATTTTTTGTGTGTGTGTTCATGCAATTTCATTTTATTTGGTTTGCTTTTGTTCTTTATAAACAGAATGTTGATGTTTTGCTCTATATTGTATTTTAGTCATTACTATCCTTTAATGCATGGGTCTACCTTTAGTTAAAACATTTTAGAAGAACTATTAGCACACATTCCTCATTTTCTAAATGTTCTGTTTGAGCCCTGGATGAAAAATATTTCGTCTGTAACTCTACTTTGAATACCTAATATACCTACTTAATTGTAAGTATTGTTCTGGAAAATTACATTCTACATTTTTCAAACTGGGCATTTAAAATTAGGAGATACCTATAAATTGGACGCGAAAACACACACTAAAAAAGTGTGGTAGAAATTAAATTCTCCATATTTTTGAGTATGTTAATAATGAGTGCTACACAAAATACCAGGAAGAATATAAATTTTTAATAGTGATTCCAGTTTTTTAATACACAACTCTTAAACTATGCCTCTCCGCATACAATCAATCAGACAGCAACAGGACTACACTGAGGATTTCAGTTTTTACTTGTTCATTTTATATTTCTCATGAGTGTTTCAGATTCTATTCCTAAATTGTTTTCTTCAAATATTTCAGCATTGTGGGCAACCTGACTTACAGGCTTCTTATTGTGAAGGCAAAATTCTTCCCTTTTTGAAACTAATGCTGCATTTTATGGCTCATTTTTTAGAATGTGGTTAATTTCTGTAGTTTTCTTCAGATTTCCATGTGCTCCAATTGTATATTACACACTCCAGGGTGCCTGATTCACTCACGGAATCATTACTTTCCACATGTATATTAATGACATTCTGCACTTTAGAAGCTTCCATCCCTGAAGTACACTTAGCATTGTACACCCACATCTGGATGCCTTCCAAAATTCTGCAAACAATCAGTAAACATGGTAAAAAGAGGGTGGGGTTTTTTGTTTTAAAAAGATGTTGTGGCTACATTATCTTTGTTTAAAATACATTCTTTATTTAAAACCGTAAATGTGCTATGTCTCCATGGCTTTTTAAATGCTGAAAGTTCTCTCTTTCAAAGTCAGCTTCATTCTACTGGAGGTCTTGAGCTCAGCAAGGTTTCTGATACTCATTTCTGTCCCATCAAATGAGATCTCTGCCTCAGTAAGGAGTAAACCTGTCATTTTTAATTCAGTGTATTTAAGCTCAAATCCTAGCTTGCCTTTTCATTATTACAAGTAGGCTGTAATACTGCAATTCTTTGAATAGTTAAATATCAAATATACAATTAGGAAACTGTTTAAAAATTGATAGGTTTTTTTTAATAAGAAAAAAGAAAAAAAGTTTTCTTGGAAGCATACCACAACAAATTCCATCTTCACAAGGTTTTGCTATGAATCAATCCCTACTGGGAACCATCAAAGTGTATGATTCCCATGTGTAAAATATATTTTATTTTCTGGCTTTGTGGGTCTTATTATTCCATCCATAAGAATGGCATTAGACACCCTTAAGAGTAGGGAGAATGTTAGCACTTAACCTGAATAATACATCAGTGTTGAGCTATATGTTTATCCCTCATTCCTTAGTCTTTCATTTTAATAACATGAAGAATTTCCTGATTATGAAAAGGCAATCAGAAGATTATGAGAGCACGAGACACTTCTTTGTCTCAAGGTCCCACACAACAGAAAAAGACTGGGTATCCAATGAATCCTTTTTCACAAAATATGTTCAATGCTTTGTGGTTACTTCTGAAAGTGATAGTGAGATACCTTCGGAACTGAAGTTCTGGAACCTGAGTGTACTGGTGAGTGGAAAACTTCAAAGAATCAGTTTTGGATAGGGAGTTGGACTATCAAATGCTGATCTCTTTAGGGAATGGAATGATTCAGCCTTCCCACAAGAATTTCAATGATGTGTAAATGTTCTGGGGAAGATTTCAATTGAAAGGTATACTCACCAAGGGATAAAAAAAGTAAAGGTATAGAGAAAGGGGGGATGGCAGTCACAGGAGCCCTTTTACAGTTTTATTTCAGGTAGCTGCAAACATTGACATTTGCAATTTGGCTTTTGTTATGATTTTTTTTTTGTAATAAAATGCATTTATCTTTTGCTTATATTAACACTAACACACCTAGGTCACCTATCTGTATTCTTATAAGTACTATGTAAAAATAGTTAATGTTGACTTGAAGAGTGGCAAGTAACTGTAAATAGAATTGAAATAGCATAAACAACCATAATTGATTGTTCAATATATCTTCCATATGAAATAATAAAATAAGAATTGTCTATGACAATCGATTATAACAAATACATTCTACTCACTGTAGAGCACAGGCTGTGAATGTCCAGACTTAAATCTAGGTAGGCTAATAGTGAAGATTCCTAAGAATGTTTCATTATAACATAAGAGACATCTCTGACAAATATATCACTGTTACTAAATTATTCAGAAGCTCATAAAAGTGTTGTATGTTTGTTTGTTTTTCCAGTTTTTAATGGAAAGCTTGCAAAGAAAAGCAAGAATCAAGGTCACCATTCTCTGGGAGAAACAAAACAGACTATAAAAAATATTTTATCACACAGGGAAAACAAAATTACTTGAGAGACATTCACACATTATTACAGAGGAAGTATCAAGGGGCTTGACTAAAAATTGCTGGCAAATCATATTTTCATCATCCCATACTTCATTTTTATACCATGACAGACAAGCAGGAGAAGCAGAATTAATCATACAAACCACAATGCAATTGTTGCTTTCAGAACTAATTATCAGTATTTATTTTTCTGTGTTACTTTTCCATAAAAGTATATCTGCTAATTTCTGCATCACATCTCTCTGAATTATTAACAGGTACTGCAGACTGCAGCCTGAAGGCTAACAAAGATGTATTAATGACATATGGCATCTCACAGAAGGCAAATTACAAGTGGAAATACTAATGAGAGAGATGATAGGCACTCCAGTGACCAATATCTTACTTCGATATAAGCTGAGAAAAGGTGAATTAGTTAGGGTGAAACCTGAAAGCTTAGGATGAAGTTAGTTACATTGATAGACATGATTACATGATTTGAATGCCATTCGTTAGCAGGGGATTACACTAACTGACCCAAGGGGCAATTTAGAATCCTGTATTCCTGTCCACAGAAATGATTTTCCATTAAATGATACACTGTACAAAAAGACTCCCTTCCTTCTTCTGTTGGAGACAATGACCCAGAGTTCAGTCTTCCTGGTGTCAGCCCATCATAGTATCCTTGCAGCTGTGAAGGAGGTACAAATACATCTGAGAGGTTCTGAGGGTACCCTAGCTTTTCCTGAATCCATTTTTTTCATAAAAGTATTTTATCTGCATGTAAAGGATATCAAGACCTTATAAACAATTCTGTATATTAAAGTACAGTCAAGTTACTATACTGTTGCTGCAAGGTTTTAATAGAGCTCTTGGAATCAGTATATATGATAAGCAACGAGGAATGCCATATTGCATTATGTTAGGGGAAGAGAAAATGAAATTCCTGGTATCTAGCCAAAACTCACATAACCAGCATCTAAGTTGTTAAATATTACATTCCCCAGAGGACTGAAAACTTCAGGTTCATGGTTGTTTTCACAGTCAGCACATACTGTTGTAGTGTGATAAATATTAGCCTTTTTTTTTTTTCTGATCATACATGCAGGAACACTAGTGTTATTTACCAGTAGACGTGCCAGAAATAATGGATAAAGATGACTGTAACATATTAAAAAAACCTCCACAACATAAGTACATTCGGAAACTTTCTAGATCATTACAAAATATCTGATTCTTTAATGAAACCCTGAAAAATTATCAACAAAAAAAAAATTGCAGATGAAAGTTAGGAATAAGGTTTAGAGATAATTTATAACTCTCAATAATAAGATAAGAGATAGTGATTTTTTTTCTAAATATTTAAATATTCTACTGGGATATGGAGAAAAAAGTTTACTTCTGAAGTCCAAACCAGACAAGGATAAAGGAAAAAGACAATAAACAAATAATCACACCAATAGCAACATCCCCTACAGTGATGGGGATCAGGCATTGATTTGTCAGTTCCTTTTCCTTTCAGTCTTTCATTTATTTGTTCACGATATGCCAAAATAAAATATCAGGAACCTTTTCCTGCCACAATCTTATTGCGGCTTTTTCCTTTACTGAAAACCAGGCCTCTGTACACAACAATACCTGATTCTGCTGTCATCTGCCGTCTGCTGCCTTGAGCAACTGACAACATTGCTTTACTTAAAACTGCTCTGTTCCTGCCTATTGTGGCAGAAATCTCTCTACTGCATAGATCTTGAAGAAAGCTTGTCCTGACTTCTTGACTTTTAATAAAAAAGAGGAGAGCAGAGTTCTGTCTTTGTATCGCAGACAATCTGATAAATAATCTTCAACTTCCAAATAAGCTAGTTGTTTTCCATTTTGCAGATGCTGCTGTAATAGGGTCATAAATTCCAGCACAGGCATGGCAAGAAACTACTCCAACTTAAGCGGCTCCAACAGTTCAGAGTCCAGCATTGCTAAGATCCAATTTTCTTTTCCTCAATGCTTACTGTCAGTTCTGAAGAAATTATGAGAATAGGATTAAAAGCTGACAAATTGTTAGCTTTGTTCTCTAATTATTTGACTTTCATTCCTTCAAGGCTTTTCTTCATGACAAGTTCTCTTGTAAACAACTGCAAAATCATACAGAGGGTTTTTGTTGTTGTTGTTTTGGTTTTGCTATTTTTTAATATACCTACATTACATATTCTTTAAAATATATTTGGGGTTTTAAGTAGGAAAAAAGAGCAATACAACACACTATATTCCCTCCCATTTAGCCACAGGGGTGACACTCTGTCCCTCCTCATGTTCATAACTTCCTGGTGTTGTCAGCTACATCTTGCTTCACCAGTTATTCAAATTACTTACAGATAGTTGGTTACATCTCTAGCATCATAAGAACATCTGTCACATTATGCTGCATAGAAGTCAACACTGACTTTGCTTCTAAAACTTACCAAATTGTGTAGCAATTACAGGCTGAAAATACCCCCCCCACACACACACCCCTTTGTAAAATCCAAGTTTTAATTTAATTTTTTTAAAGGATTATCGGAAGGAGGATGTATTTAGAGACTAAATAATGTGATGTACTGATGATTTTAATTAAATGTGCAAAGAAAAATCCCTATCTGTTGAATCTGGAAAAATTGCAAAGAAAGATTACATTGTTAAACTTCATTGCTCCCCCACATCTTTGTATGGATTATTTCAGCTGTCATGTTCAGTCCTCTGAAGGTGCCAGATAACCTTGTAATATAAGAGATGAATGTTTAATGCACTAGTCAAGTATATTGCACCAGTGTATGTTTGAAAAAAAAGTGGAGGACAGAGGGACACAAAATTATCAGCTTTTATATTCAGTTATAATATGGTCTCTAACATATGGTAGCTGCAGTGTGCTTTCATAGTCTGCAGAGTTTGTTATCATGACAGTAAACATATGCCAGTTCTCTCAAACTTTGAAGAAGAAATAGCTTAAATTGAAATAAATAAATAAAGCTCTCAAGTCAGTGTTTATGACTACCTTCTCTCATAGTTTTAATTATGTTTTCCTGGTTTATACCGTTTGATGGAGGGGAATGGTTCAGATAATTTTAGAATCCTGTTAATCGGTATGGAAAGAAAGAATGAAAATGCTTTCATAATGTATATCAGAATCAGAAAACTGTCATGTTGATATGTAAGATCTACTCACATCTGTACCCAGTCCACCCTCTGTGTAAATTTCTTAAGTATTAAACCAAGTGGTCGGTCACTAGAGGGCATCAAATCTGTGCCCTAAGAAATAAAGAAAGAAAAGCTGCAGCTGTTTTAATAAAACAAAGAGAATTTACATCTCTGTAGTCCAGGTGCTGTGCTGCAGATCATAAACCAATTCACGTGCATTTTTAAAGCCACTTTCTGGTGAGTGTTACCCACCTCATAAAACTGTACAATAGGAAGCCTTTAAGAAAAAAAAAAAAAAAAAAAGAAGAAAAAAGAAAAAAAAGGGAAAAAAAAGAAAAAGAAAGGAAAAAAAAGAAAAAGAAAGGAAAAAAAAGAAACAATATTGATATTAAAGGTCTGACTCACAGCCTCTAGAGAAAGATTTATGTAGAGCTAGAAGGTGGAAAGGCAAGAAGACATAGAGTATCTTCCACTGATATTTACCTTCAAGTCAATGTAATTTCAGAAAGACAAAAAAATGGGCAGAGAAACACATACCTTGCATATGTCTCAGGATCTTTGGTGTCTTCTAAATACAGGTTTCTCTTCAAGGCCACTAAAACTGCTTTTACAGTACCCTCTAACTCCAGACTCCCCTCTCTCTCACACGTATTTTTTGTTCATTCTTCATTCACTGTCAGATGTCTTCTGCATTTTAAGCTGTACTTCTCTTCTGAAACTGGACAACCTTTCATGTACTATTTTTATGAATTTTCAGAGACCTTAATGTCTAGAAAAAAATTCTGCAGAAGAGGTCATAACATTTTATTGCATACAGGGAATAAGGAAAAAGTCTCAGTGATGGAAGAACTGTAGGTTTGAATATAATGTTTTTGTAAGATAGATATAGATCAAAGAAATTAATTTTGTATGTGAATTTTTTAAGTTTAGATGCTTTGCTTTCTATAGAATTAATGTTTGTCAGATTTTAATAGACAAACTGTAGTGACTTAAACTATAAAGCTTGAGCAATTCCAGTACTCTTTAAATGTTTTTAGCTAAATTTAAGGTAACATCAATCATATTGATTTGATATTGTTTTTTACTGCACTAGATCCAGAGTTAGACACACAGATACTGATTTATAAAACAAAGATAATAATTTTGTGTCCTGTTCATTGTTTTCCTGGCATATTGAATTTTAACCTTGTAAGGGTTCACCACACAAATAATGACTAAAGTTCCAAGACATAAAAGTACCCACAGCTTTTCTGCATCCAAAACAATTCAAGAATCTCAAAAGCTTCCAGGAAATTATTAACATCAAATCATAACAGAAGGAAATAATAATAAAAACTCCCAGGCAATATAAGATTCTTGAGGAGAAAAAATACCAAAAAACATTCTGCAACTATTTCCTTTTCTGAATTCTTTGGGAAACAACAGTACATACATTACACATGGGATATAATTATAGAGGACTCTAAGGCAGTAAAAGGTGACTTTGATAAATATGAAGCATAATCCAGCTCTCAAGGTTTCATTTTTGTCCTATATCTCTAACTGTCAATAGAATACAAGTATTTCAGAAAATCTTGAGGGAGGCTGTTATTCCTTGAAGTTTTAAAAATTATCATCCAGAAGAGAAGAGAGCTGATAAATGCACTCTGTTTCTCCCACATTACTGCAATGGCTGTATTTCTTTCCCGCTTACTAGGACACCTACAAGGGTGCTAACCCTATCACCTTTTCAATAAACTTTCATTCCCAGCATTTTACCTTTCTCTGCAAAGGTTAGAAGTCAATACTTTAAATCAAGCAATACCCTAAGGGTTTGATTTTTTTCCTTACTGCTGTTCTAAATGTGGCTATGAGAGTATATAGAACTGCCACCTTATATGTTGTTTTTATAGTTATCATTGTAGGTTTTACCTATCAATTACCTCCTCATCAAATAGATCATAGGTGCCGATGACAAAAAACCATACTCATTCCACTTTTCTTGTTACATAGAATTCTGACATTCACTCAGTTTTGAGGTAGGTTTTGGCTAAAAAGTTCTCCAGAATTCTATAGATAAAGCACAAATGTTTTACTCTTTTTTAACACTGATAAATTATAGGCATATTGTAAATATCGAAAGCTTTATTTAAAACTTAAAAAAAGGAGATGCAAATTCATCTTTGAAAGTTCCATAAGATTCCACTTGTTATATATACAGTAATAAGAAGACATCATATAACACTGAAAGCTGTTAAAGTATTGCTGTTCCCTAATCTAATGCAAATCCTCTTGATAGACTGTTTTAACACTTCTATTTCTGACTTTTCCATTTGAGCAGATGCTGTTTTCCATCCGAACAGCAGAATAGCATACGGAATACCTTCCAAAGAAAAGAAATTAAGGGTAAACCAGACTTTTCAATGTCAGCATTTAGTTAAGCTGTGTGGGAGCAATTTGTATATTTTCCAAAGAAGACAATTCTTTTAGACTGTTGCACAGAAAAATACCTTAGTTCTGAAAGTATAGTGAGTTCAACAAATACTGCACTGATCATCAGGTCGAAATTCCATGTTTTGAGTTCTCAAATACTTATTTTGGCTTTATGTTATTTTCTTTTATCTTCATTTGCAAACAGTAGCATATAAGTTATCTGGCTAACAATATATAACATATTCATAATTTTAATATGAGTAAGAAGAAAAGCAGAAAACCTCTTAAAGACAGCAAGCCAGAATGAATTATTAAAATAGACTTGCTGATATACAGAGTTAAAGTTTCTTGTATTTTCTTCTCTAAATACCTAAATTTAGACAGAGAATTTCTAGGTTACCGCACTGCACTGTAAATGAGACCTATCCCTGAGACTAACAGAAGAAGGCACAGCTAAAAGTGTAGTCACCCTGAGTAAATGACCACTCGCATTTTTGCTGAGTCTACCTAGCTCTGCCAATTATTTTGTAGACACTTTCACCCTTCTGCTGGAATTAGCCCAGCAATTCATTTTACAAACATCAACACCAATCAGTTAATAATGACTTTTGGCCACTACTGACATCAGGTGTGGATAGAAAAGTTCATGCAACATCAAAAACTTGGAGCCTCTGGTTGGAGAAAATTAATAAATATTTCTTCACAAAACTTGATTGGTTCTGTGCCACTGATTACTAAAATATGTCAGTGGGGCTGCATGATTTAATAATTGTCAATGAAGGAAATAATGGGAAGAGGTTATTACTTTAAACAGGTGATGGCAATCTACATTTATTTATTTCTGTGTTGTCTTCTAACTTGATCCTACCATTAGTACCATAAAAATAGCAAAAAAAAGTACAGCAGAAAATAAGTAAACAAATCAGTGCAGAACAGTTATTGAAGTACAGCATTTATTCAGAAAAATACAGTGTTTATAGTTCTCTGAGTACAAATTAAAGCCCATCAAAACTTACTGCACACAGGCATCTCGACTCCTTGCTGAGAAGGAGTGAGATTGTTAAAGGAAACATGAAAAAGGCAGCTGAGTCTGCTCTGAAATGCCCCATTTAAATTAAGGTTTAATGCTGAGGAGTTTGCTCTGTTCAGCTCTAAAAGGCTGCAGGATCACAGTAGGATGATATAAATTTGCCTGATAAGAATCAAAGATTATAGAATTTATTTTCTAATTAGCTCACTCGACTTGTTAGAGGAGTCCTTGACCACCAACCTTAAAATGCAGTAAAATTTAAAAAGAAATTTAAAAATAAAAGACTGGTTTATTTAATTTATAGTTTTATTCATATGAATCCAAAGCCTCATGAACAACAGTGGTATAAAAATACTCAAACCACTTAGCAACAACATTCCTGGGTAAAATCCTACACAGGGGTGGACTGCAGGCCAACCTTCCAAACCCTTGCCATTTGTAGTGTGGCGATTGTGCAAAACAATGCAGAAAAAAAAAAAAAAAAGTCACAGAACTATAGCATCACATAAATGTTAATTGAAGGGATTTCTTGGATGCCTCTGGCTCAAAACAGGATGGTAGCAACACTGAGTAAGGCCAGCTGTGCTGTTGTCTGCCTGAATCTTGAGTCTGGCCTAGGTAGAATCTGACTAACTGAAGTCCCCAGGGATGTAAATTCCCCAGACTCTCTGGAAAACCTGTTCTGGTGCTGTACAAGCTTCCTGGTGAAAAACATTTTCTTAGCTTCCCAAGATGCCATTCCCTCTTATTTGCCCTACGTGTACACTATTGGCTTGTATTGTACTTAGTGCCAACAGTCGCACTCCCATCAAATGAGGTGATGATCACACTACTTATTTCCAGTCCATTCAGGAGATTTCCATACATTCAGGAGAGCAAAATCTTACCTTACCTTAGAAGAAAGATGCTGACTGTGGGATGGATTGGTCTCTGTAATCCACTGTCACACCTAATGGCTCATTATCATTGTGTTTTCTTTCAGACAGTAGCTTAAAATGAGCTTTATGGTTTTATATGATACATCTGTATCATGTATACTCAAATAAAGTATAAAGCTCAGTAGGGGAAACACTTCCAATTGAGAGATGAAAACTGATGCTGTGATTCTATTTGCAATAACACGACCTGATAGTTCACACCACCAGAAATAAAGTGAAAGATTAAATTTCCTTCTCTCTTTCTGCCATCTCCAGAACTGTTTCCCTTGTACCATCCTACTTTTTGATGGTTTACTTACCTTGTTCTGGCTCTGGTTTCTTCAATCCCTTTTCTGAATGAATTCAAAGTACTCATCCAAGAAAAAATTAGCCATCTTTTTGGCATTTTTTTCTGTGTTGATTTTCTGCTGACAAAGTGAGTTAAATCGTCTCAGGGAGCAGTCCAATAAATGAACAAAACACAAGATACTTGCAAGGCATATGAAATTAGAAATGGAAAAGGAGGTTAGAGAGGGATAAAAGTCAGAACTGTGTCTTTCTGATGGTGATAAACTACTAGATTATCTCCTTATCTAGTGAAGGTATGATCTGTGTCTTAAAAAGTAGAAATTACTTCAACTACCGCTGAACTTCACAGTGACTTCAATAACAATCACTTCAACGACTTAGTTATTGAAGTGGAAAGTTTCCATTAGTTAAGTAAGGTACAGGAAATACAAAAAAAATGCATTTGAATCTAAGAAAAAGAATCCAAGTAAAGCATATAACAAAATTATCTTTCCAATAAGAGTGAATGAGTAAAACTAAGTACAACTGAGTACAAGTGTTTGGTTCCTCTAGAGAACTTGAGAAAGACTTCACATAAATTAGCATGATACTAAAAAAAAAGTTTTCTTTACTAGAAGCAGACTCCAGATGCAATCAGACAGGGCAGATGAACAGATCTATCAAAGCACTGCCATTAAATCAGCAGTCCTGCTTCCTCCTCCCCTTCTCTCAGTAAAAGTTATGCCTCATTTCTTGTGCAGGCTCTGGCATTCGTCTGACCTCTTGGTGAGCAGTTCCAGCTCATTGCGTTGACAATAAACTACTACTTCTTTAGTTTTTGCTGGATCAGTTTCTGTTGTTTTAGCGAGTGGTATTAGCTCACTGGGGATCAAAGAAGTGCAATGGATGAAGCCAGGAGCGTGGAGATGCAAGAATAGCCACTTCTTTCAGTAGCAATGAACTATAAAATCAGCTCATCTCATTGAACTCTACCCTGAAGCAACTTTGGCAAGTTAGAAAAGTCTATAGCAAGTCAGCTGGATAAAAGAAATATATTTTCTCATCTAATCAATGTGTAAATAGATAAGTTTTCATTTCTTCACCAATGCCTTTCTAAACATTGCAAACTATTTTGTCTATACTATAATTATCTAATTGTGAGTTTATCTGAACATATCTTAAGTATTCACAACAAAAAATGCATAGTAAGATATTTTTTACTTCCAAAGAGTGTGGCAAGTCAGGACACTACAATACAAGGAAAAGAGTAAATACCATACTTCATGGAATATCTAAGAGGAAACAAAAGACCTCCATTAAAGAGTGAGGTTGCAGATTTGTATGTAAGGATAAAGAAATAAGTGTTTTCCCAAGACCTGTCGTAATAAGAAGGACTCTCTGACTTGCAGTAAAATGACAGGGAGTTTAAGAAACTTGACGGAATTTCCTTGTATCTTCTGGAGGAACGGAACAGGTAAAGTAAAATACCGTATAACACCAGACTGTGGAATACTCTCATCCATTTTACTAAAAGCAGGAAACATGGCAGCAACCACCGAACACCTAACACTTTAACAAGAACATTGAAGACAATGGATGTCTATAATCTGTATTTAGTTTTTATTAATAAGATAATTTACAGCTAACATTGAATTATTGTGTTTTCAATCTTTTTTTCTAGCCTTAGAAGTATTAAATGGTTTTCTCTTAAGGACGTATTTTCAACTAGTTCGCATCAAGTCCTTGGAAAGTAATGAAAATATGTCATAAACATAAGACATAAAATATTACATAAATACCTCAAAAATAATTTCTATATTTTATTCCTATGCCCTATGAATATTACATAAGCTTCTGTTAAGTGTGGCTAAAAATTTGTTACATTATTAATCGACACAGATCATATCAAGTTTTTTGATGTATTGTCATAATACTGACCACAGTGATTAAAATTAAAGCTGATAGGACTCACAGGTCAAGGATCTTCAACCACTGTCATATTGTCTGTTTACAATAAAAAAGCAGTTGACTGGACTCTTGTCACTGAGATTATCCATTGTTAATTCCAAACTCCTTCCAATTGTGTAACAACAAATATAGTGGTTGGGCAGATAAAAGTTCACTGTTGAAGATATATTTTCCATGACATCAAAACCAATATGCATGACATAGACAGCTCACAAGACCCATCAGAAAATAGGCTTGGGATTGAGATGGATTTTAGAAACCTGTCTTCCAATAGATTTCTTTCCATAAATGATGAGTTTATCTTCTTTTTACTGGAAATAATCACCACCTCCTGATTTGTTAATGCTTATATTTTTGAGTTTTTGCAGCATGTTTTGCTCCAAAGTTTTTTCCTGTGACACATGCAAATGCACTCATGAACTCTCAGAGTCTTTAAATGAAGTTCCTTACATAAGCTCTAAAGGGCATCAGGTACTTGTGAGATTCAAAGTGCTTCCCTGAGTTTGAAATTGTGTGGCAGATGATAGAAAACAAACTGAAAATGTTTTTCCTTAGTCAAAGGTTATCAAAAGGACAGCTCAGAAGTTACAGTGGTACTTAATTATTTAGTGCAGATAAATTATAATACCAGCTAGCAGACTATGGACAGGAAGGTGTAAAAAATTTCAGATGAATAATAGTTTTTTAGGCCCCAAAAAATTAGGATTATTTCAAAGAACACAAAAAAAAATCAAGTAAGAAAAATGATCACGTTGGTTGGCCAGCAAATTGGCAAATAAAGTTCAGAACAGAGAGACATAATTTTCACTTTAGGGTTCTCTGTTACTATCCAGATCAGGAAATCTCCCTGTGTACCTTATGCCACCATAACAGATAACCACAACAAATGATAACACCTAACTACCAAGCCTGAACATTTGACGGTTTAATTACCATTTAAGTGCTATAGTTAAATTATATTGTCAGTCTGGTAATAAAATTTGATGAAGAATTTATATCTTTGTGAGTAGAATAACAAACTTGACTGATTTGACCTGTTAAATTCTATTTATAGCTTTAAAAAGGTGCAATCTTCCCATCCATGTTTATGATTTACAATGCTCCTGTTTAGAATTAATTACAATTTTCACTTTTTTAGATAAAAGTGTCAGGGAACAAAGAAAACCAAACCAACAGCACTTCTTGATGCTAATTTAATATATACATGTTATATGCAGTTTTGATTATTCTGAGATTATGGTTCACCTCTTAAATCTTTTCACCATTTAACATAAAATCTTGCTTGTTGTTTGTCATAAAATATAGCTTTCAGTTTTTAGTA
Organism: Gorsachius magnificus; assembly: GCA_034008185.1. Classification (NCBI taxonomy): domain Eukaryota; kingdom Metazoa; phylum Chordata; class Aves; order Pelecaniformes; family Ardeidae; genus Gorsachius; species Gorsachius magnificus. Next base: position 60,028,023 of record CM067084.1, read on the forward strand.
ATTCTGACAATAATTTACTTTCTGTTTTATCCTACCTTAGCCCTCAGATAGACTTTCCCTGCAGTGCTGAGCATATGGTCATGATGTTCTAACTCAGTTATGAACATACTGCACTGCAGAACATGAACACAGTGATTTATAATAAAACCTGTTACAATAACTGGAAAAGAGCAGGCAGAATTATTATAAATTACTATTGATGTATAGTAAAAATGATTTAAAAAGCAACTTTTTAAAATATTTATTTGTTTCTCAATATGTTGAATCATAAGGAGACTAAACTGTGTTCTATTAAACATGATGTTGTAAGAAAAGAAATCATAGTAGTGTTTATATATGCTAATAGCAAAATACGGGAATTATAGCTTTATTATCTGTATTCAGTCTCATGCCTGGATTTGAAGCAATACATTTAAACTGACTGGGAATTTTGAACTGGCATTAGATTTTATCAAAATCAAAGTCAGAGAGATCTAATTTTCTCTGACTTCAAAATTTCAAGCCAGGAAAACCAAAATGAAAATGCATTTGCTGTGCTTCATTTCACTTAGATTGAAATATTAAAAATCCCAAACAATACCCAATACCTTTTCATGCAGAAAAAATATAAAACATTTTGAGTCGGTTTCATTTTGTATTTCATTTCACAAGCACACTGCATCACATGAAAGCCTGGGTTCTTTTAGTCATCATTTTCCTCTTTTGGGGAAGAAAATAGTGCACTTGATTGGGTAATATATCTCATCATAAAAGGTGGCTCCTATATATGGCAATTTTTTCATCCAGTTTTCAAAGCAGCCATATATCAGCAGATATTTAAACATAAATACTTCAGTCTAAATCCAAAGTCCCTTATGCATTGTTGTGACACTGACAATTCAGGATAAAGTAGTTTGGACAAAATGCTTGACACCTCTACCATTTGTACCATTGATAAATGTAGTTTCTGTGAAAAGCAGAAAGCATACTAAGATTGTGTGTTTGATAACATACAATTTTCACAGCATTGTAAAACTCTTTAGTATTTAGTTACCAAGTAAATCCATTTCAATGGAAATTAATGTACTGAAGCATCAGCAGTATAAACTCCAGAGGAGTAATGACAAAGGGGAACCAAACCCCACAGAGGAAAGCTGGAAGGGACTATAGTCATCTCAGACTTTTTAGATGAAAATGATCTGTCATTGAATCTTCACTTGTAGCAGTAACAAAATAGAAATATCACTACGCATTTTGAAGATTGTGAAGATGATAATATGGGAATTGTTAATGAAGTAAATGCAGTCTAAGAGAAAGCTCACCAGACAAAATGAAGACATGCTAATTTATTTTCTGAGGTTGCTTGTAGTTAGATTAACACTGGTAGATTCAATAAGACTATGTTTTCATGTCAGCTTTCATAAGTTAAAATTATTAAGTGGTGGTGACAGTAATTTTCTGTTCAGTGTACCTTAAAAAATTATGTATATGGCAGCCATACCAATACATGTATTCCAAATTGACTCCACTGCTCGCTCCTACACTTTCTCTGCAGTTCCCCACTCCCAAAATAATGCACATGTAGTGTATATATTGTATATTCAGGTACATGAATAATGCCATATATTCATATATATACACATTCATACCTACATTTATATATACCGCCCTCAATAGTATAATAATATTTCTTCATTCATGCGATGAATTAGTTCATGAAACTGATTTACTAGTGTTAGGGAACCCATAAACACACACACTCATACATAAAAAGAATCTAAAAATTAACAAGGTCAGACTCGTAATAAAACTCACAATGCAGCCTCAGAAATGCATATTACAACAAAGTTTAGGTGGTGATACAGGAGAGGGGAAAAATTAGTTGCGAGGATGGAAAGGGTAGAGAGTTTAATTTGGCATTGCTATTCAAAAAATGCATGAAGGCCCATAGCACTGATCTCTATATTTTTGCATAGCGCTTATATTTTTTAACTTTTAGTTTTGTAATAGAAGCCCCTACTTGTTTCTTTTTTTTATAAAACATGTATTGTTCTCATTGCTACACTTGTCTACTATCTGCATAGCTGGATAAATTTGATAAATTTACCTAGCTCTTACTTCATGGGAACTAATAAATCAAATAAAATTACTCTCAGTATAACAAACAAGTGCAGAAGACTTTTGAATAATTGGAATGTATTAGGCTCTGGTTAACAACAATTTTTGCACTCAGTTTAAAGGCTAATATTATCAATTACTATGTCTTAAGGAGAAATCTCTGAGTGTTCAACATGAAGAAAAAAATACCTTATTCCTAGAGCAGATTCATTTAAGTGATGAGAGAGGAAGCCCAGTCATATCACAAAAATTCAGTCTAGGCCATAAACAAACATGTATATAATAATTCAAACTTTTCTAGAGATTCCTGAGACTTCTGCAAACATCAGCAAATATATTTTTGCTAAGAACCTGCAATTCTGTTATGAACATCATAAAATTTGCTTGCTTTTTGTTCTTTAATGTCCTAGTCTTTGAATTCTATGAATTCTATGATCATGTAATAATCTTTTCCTTGCTTTGAGAAGTAGAGTCTTAGGTGCTTTTCAAAGCAGATACATAGATACATGTGAAGAATGACAAAATGAAAAAAGTTGTTTCATTGGTTTTCATTTATGGAAATAGCTTGTAAACATAAGCCAAGACTCAGAATATTCAGGTCATCTTCAATCTACATATCCACAGGCTCCCATTAAATTCCTATTGATTCATAACTGGCCTCCAGACTATTACTGGGATTTATTCATGAACTTCTGCATGAGAGTTAAAATCAAGGGAAAAAAGATCTCCTTCCATTTTACATTGAAAATCACTTTCACCTTCTTTGGTGTTTCTCTCACTCCTAATAACTTTCTAATTCTAATTTCTCAAGGAAATAGACAAGTATCAACTTTAGAGAGTTATTACAGTAAGCTTTCACTGGTTTAATTGTACTAGGCAATTTCAGTTTCTTTTATGGTCCATAAGGTTATATATAGATTTGTGTATATTTCTATAATAGGGCATATTTCATTGGCAGGGAGAGGGACTGTGTGTGTAGACAGACAGATAGATATCCCTGTTTATGCCCTCTAATTAATATATGTTATTTAGTGGGTAAATGCTAATTTCTTCACATATGTTATTGACTACCCTATTATCTGGATGTCTATATCAAGACATTCTGAACTAATTCTAATCTTATAATGGTTTATTGTCTTGAAAGGACAAGTTACATTTTATGAAGAATAAGTCTTAAGTTCCAAAATTCTTTCTGGCTTGGTGATTAAACTGTAATTTTTAGGAATTTGGGATTTTTTTTTCCACACTATTTTACATTACACATCTCAAGAGGATTGATTCCTCAATTTTTATCTTGCTATTCAAATCAGATTCACTTCACTGGCTTAGAACAACCAGCCAATTACTCAAAATAGCTAAACCCAGCTCAGAGCAAGGCAAGCCCTGGATATACCTAAGGCCTTGCTCTTTCTGGTCCTGTACTAATAATTAGCCTGTACTAATAATGTACTAAAACCTTTTACTAATAATGTACTAAAGCCTTTTACTAATAATAGTAAAAATTGTATTCACTTGACCACAGTGGAGACCTTCTTGATGGTCCTAATCATATTCTGTGTCTTGGTAGTTTGCTAAAAGCAAGCAGAGATTTCTCTGAGCCTACAGAGAAAACAGAGTTAGTGGCTGGGATAAACTTAATTTTATTCCTAGTAGCTGGTATAGCACTGTGTTTTGGATTTAGTATGAGAATAATGTTGATCTTTTAGTTGTTGCTAAGTAGTGCTTACACTAGTTAAGGACTTTTTCAGCTTCCCATGGTTTGCCAGGGAGAAGCTGGGGAGGGGGCACATCCAAGACAGCTGACCCAAACTGGCCAAACTCCATACCATATGATGTCATGGTCAGTATAGAAATTGGGGGGATTTGACCGGGGGACAGCGACTACTGCTTGGGAACTGGCTGGGCACTGTTTGCTGGGTGGTGAGCAATTGCATTGGGCATCACTTATTTTGTATATCCTTTTATCATTATTATTGATGTTATTATTTTCCCCTCCTTTTCTGTCTTATTAAACTGCCTTTACCTCAACCTATGAATTTTCCTTTTTTTTCCCTATTCTCTACCCCATCTCACATGGAGGGGCAGGGGGAGTGAGCAAACAGCTGCGTGGTGTTTAGCTGCCTGCCAGGTTAAACCACAACATTTATGCAGGAAAACGTCTGCTTCATTTGGTAACAGACTTTCTAACCTATTTATCAACATGTTTATATATTATGTTACGCTCTATTGATCCTGGAAAAAAACCCACAACACTTTGGTAATCTACTACTTGAAATGTTGATTTTAAGCAGGCACCAACTCCTTACCTTGGTAACCCAGTTTTGGGTTTCTTGCTCCATGTTACCACAAATCCTGGAAATGCAACACGGCCTCATCTTATTCTAATCAGAAGCAGAAAAACCTTCCTTTGCACGAGCTCAAAGTCTGATCTTTCTTGAGCTGTTCATAATTCATGCTTGCCATCTGTTTCTACTAAAAGAAGATAACTACTTTGCTATTTAAAGGTACATTTCTGGGCAGAATAGTTATTAGAAAAAGATCGAAAAAATCATCCTTAAAGGCTCAAGCTTTAAAATATTAAAAATAAAACATTACAAGGGATTGAAAAAGAAATAAAGACCTTAAAGTCATGTTGATTTTATTATATATCCTGATTCTTGTATATTAGTAATTGTCCTATATACACAGAATTTTTATATAACTATGTTTTACTTCTCCTATTACACTACCACTCTTTGTCTAGGCAATTATCCTCATAGACTTCAATGGATTTTGATGAGGATTATGGAGAGTCCCATAGCATTTAATAGCAATGAACAGATCGGACAATCAGCCTATTGAATGGGTGAATATATTCTAGCTTCTATTTCTCACAGAGGTGACAACCTTAGGAAGAGTTGAAATTTACTCTAGAACACAGGAACAGGCCAGGAAAAAATAATCTCTAATTGTTAAGCAGAGTAAATAACCTACTAATTGTCAAGAAAATTTTTGGGTTTTTTAGTTCTTGAGAGTTACATGCTAAAAGGTAGCTCCAACAAAATATTCTTTTCACTGAAAGCCATTTTTGTTTCATATTCCAATTTTGCTTCCATTCATATAGCAAAAAGAATGTAACTTAAATCATACGTATCATGGTGGCTCAAAATTTATTTATATTTCTATTTTATCATTGAGAGAAAAATCCAAAATAATAGCAAGAATGTAAGCAATTCATCAGCAAATATCCTTCCTTTTCCTATTAGATATTAGTATCGAAATCTGTGATTGTACGTTCCCAAAGCAATTACGTTGCCACCATGAAAGACATTCCTAACATTATCTTATAGTGTTCTTCAGAAGCAGAACCTATTTATCTTAATGGCTTGGATTTTTAAATAGAAATGACTATGAAAAGCCAGAACTAGAAAACAGTGTATATGGATAGTAAAGGGGATGAAAAAAATTAGTATTAGTCTTCATTGTTACAATTCTATATGCCAATCCTATTTATTTCTCAAGATTAGAAGTAAAAAAAAACTAATCCAAAATATTTTTGTCAAAAATAAAAAATTTATTTCCCCATAGATTTAACATCAGTTTAAGAATTTTAATTCCTTCCACTGTAAACAGTTCCTATTAAACTTTTTAGAAGATAAGAAATGGTAAATTATACATAATAGATATTATGTATCTAAGTATACTACTTAGATAGTAGTGTTGTTTCAAAGATTGAAAACTAGAGTAGACATGGTAATAGTCAACTCCAACTTTGAACTAGAGGGAGTTGTCTTGATAAGATCCAGCTTAGTGGATGTACCTTATTTAGCACCTTCTTAATGACCTTAATTGGAAAGTGAACAACATATTAATGTCTTTCATTTACATAACCAGAGCCATCAGCAGAAAATAACACAAAAAGCAGACAAACAGACAAAGAAAATGGTCCAGTATAAGCTTCTATGAACAGAGAAAACAATTTAAAACTAGATGATTGTTTTTATGGCCTGGGTATAATACAATATAAACTCACTTATTTGCAATCTTAAGAAACTTAAGCATTATTCCTGTTAGTCTCACCATGCCTCTGAGTGATGTTATTTTCTAAATACAGGCCATTTTCTAATTGATGTAGCAGGAAATGATGCAGCCTAGACTTCCTACCTCATCTACAGTCTTTTAACAGAATATTAACAAAATAATCTAAAAAAATGAACCATGCTTACAAGTAACGCGTGCATTAGACATAAATTCTTCTCACATAAATTCTCTTCTGCCCTGGCTTATGCAAATTATGACCCTGGTCATAGGAAATTAAAGATTTCTACTCAAAATAACCGAGTCAAAAGTAAGAAAACTTTCATTTAAATTCATTCCTTTTTTCTATCTCAGGTCTTGTCTGGGTTAAATTTTTCAGTTTAATATTGATCTCTTCATATATAGAACTTCTCCATGTTTACTTTCTATTGCACAGCTCTAACCCTTTGTCCCAAAATAAGAATGTTTAGAATTAGGTATCTTTTTTTTTTCCATTTATATGAATTCTGTTTATGAATACAAAAAATCATAAAATTGAAGAACTCTGTGTTGTATCTGCTACCATTGTAACCAATGAAAGTTTTACTGACAACTCAAATGTTCAGTGAAGAAATTTGGATAATGCATATTTTTATTATACAAAATGTAACAGCCAAAACCCGCTTCTAATAACAATATGAGCTCAAGGCAGATTTACAGATAAGTAGTTTCAAATATTGTGCTTTGAATCTGGATTGCTGATAGATATGTATGAAGATGACCATAAATACTTTTAGCTTTTTCTTATACTCAGATTACTTGGATTTATACAAATATGTTGACCTGGATCTGTTCAAAAGACTTAAGATATTAGATTCAGCATCTGAATTTTAGAAAAGAATAACAATAAAGCAATATTTACTGGACCATTTAAACAGAGATTCAGTTTCTATGATTTTGTAAGAGGAACTTATATTCTTTATTTTTACTCCACCCACAAAATGATAAACATATTTTTAAATACATTTGTTTAGTTATTCCCTTTTTCATTGTTTTAATAGTCTTAAGGAAAAAGAAATAGTTTATTGATGGAGTTTTTTGTATAGAAACGCATAAACAGAATGTGATAGAATAATCAGAATAGTGTAGCCAGAGGAAAATAAGACTTGAAGAGGTGACTGTTATCTAGACAAGTTATAAGGTCCTCATTCAACCTCCAGTGAAGGGTCTGACGGTCCTGAGGTATGCTTGTCTCTGACAAAAAGCATTCAAAGTACTTGTTAGTAGATGACATTTCAAGAATGAGCAAAAAATCCAAGTTTGCCAATTTCTTTTCTGTATTGTACTGGGTATAGTTTTCACCTAGAATGAGATCATGACATAGCACTCTTTTCAAAATATTACTTTATATTTTCGAATCTTTGTTGAAATTCCCTACAGGCTCAGTTGTGCAATTTTTGTCTGTTTCCCCCTGTCTTGCTCTTCATTGTAAGCCTAGCAGTATATTCAGACTTTTGATAAAAGAAAACTAGCAGACAACTGTTATTGAGCTTGGGTATTTTGACTCAGTTGTTTGCTGAAAAAGAACATTTTGCTATACCTCTATTTGGCAGTCATTTACTGACCAGTTTCCTAACTCCATAATTTGATTTCATAGGAAATTGCATCCCTTTCCACGTGCTGCCCCTTTTCAAGGTCAAGGTTTCAGAAGGCTGGGTTGCTAAGAAACTGCAGGGGTAGTACACAAAAAACCTATACATAAGAAATAAGCTATTTCATTTCTAAAATAGGAAAATATTGCTTTCCTTTTATTACTATTTGCCCTCCCATTTATGTTGTGTCTCTTTCTATACACTGTGTATGCTATACATGGTATAGTTCTGTAGTTTCTTGGCTTGGGACATAATATTCCAGCAAGGAAAACATCTACCTGATGCTTGCAAATTATTCTTGTGTTCATACTAATTAATTTCAGATACATCAGTATTCCGGCTATTAGTAAGCCTTTAATAACTGCTTCCATGCTAATCCTTGTTTTCAGTGTTTCGTAACCACTTCCCGTCTTGATGGTTTTGGATAATTTTTCTCAGCTTGATGCTACATGAAGTTAGGTATCTTTTGATAAAGTTTCTATTATGAAAAATATCTTGCCATTTAAATTGTTTCTAGAACACCACTTTAAACATCCCAAAGCAGAAATGATTGATAGCTAATTATAGTAAGTTTAAATTCTAAAAAGGAACTAACCACCACTGAGGAGAGCTCTGTTTTCTATAAAGAAATCTGTATTTGTTTTCAGTTATGCATCTTTGAAGTTAGGTAGCTGATCTCTTTCTTCTTATTGCCTGTAGAAAATGCACATTAGAAAGGATATATTGCAAATCTTCTTACTTGAACTCTGTACTACAATTGCTTGAAGTACAGCTGAGAGTGTCTGAAGACTCTGAATCATCTGCTTGTTTTGTCAGAAAAGTAATGACAATTTGCACACATAGCACCAGGGTGGTGTATGTACTGATGTGTGTGTCATGGCAATACACTATGAATATAATTTCTGTGCAGAATATATAGTTAATAATTTATATAGATTAAATGTAACAGCACAGATTATTAACATACGAAGGCAATATGTGGGAGGGTAAAGAGGAATACAGATATTTTTACCTGGAAGATACAAGTTTAATAACAGGCTCTGCAACTGTATTTTACCTAGGTATGAATGGGGTGCTCCGCCTCTATTCACACATTATTTGTTTTTTTTACCCCCATGTACTGTATTTTTAGATTGCCTGTGAAGACCCTAACCCTGAAAGACATTAGATATTCAAAAGAAGCTTCATTGTTTTTATCAAAAAATAGTGTCAAAGGGGGAAACCCAATTATATCATCTTATCCACCTTTTATATAATTATTTAGTCCTGAGACCATTTAAAAAACATATATATTCTTGTTCTGTCTGCAATTTAATTATTCACTAGCTTTTACAGTAGACTTCATCCCTTTTGTCAGAACTGTTCCCAGAAGGGAAAACCAAATTCATAGCAAGAAATGTAGACAAACAGAAGTTATGAGGAACCATGACTTCAAGACAACAGGAGATTCCCCCAAGAAAGAACTTAACCCACATTCTTCTTTTGGTTTCCCAGGCATTTGCAATCCAAAAGCAAATGAAATGCTTTCTCTTTACAAATAATTTGGCTGAAAAGTAGAATTCTTTTTCTGAGTAGAACATGTTGAAAACAAAATAGTGCATTTCATAAACTTTCGGGTTTTGAAATCTGGATTTAGTCTGGAAAAGAATAAAAATTAATATTTGTCCTGGTTTTGGCTGGGATAGAGTTAATTTTCTTCACAGAAGCTAGCATAGTGCTGTGTTTTAGATTTAATACTACAAGAATGTTGATAACACACTGATGTTTTTAGTTGTTGCTAAGTAGTGCTCAGACTACTCAAGGATTTTTTGCGCTTCTCCTGCTCGGCCAGGTGCATAACAAGCTGGGAGGGAGCAGAGCTAGGACAGCTAACCCAAACTGACCAAAGAGCTGTTCCATACCATACAACATCATGCTCCAGGGGGGTTAGTCGGTCAGTGGCTTGGGGAGCGATCGCTGCTCGGGACGGGCTGGGCATCGGTCAGAGGGTGGTGAGCAATTGCATGGTGCATCATTCATTTTGTATATTCTGTATATTCTCTTACCATTCTCATTATTACTATTATTATTATTTTCTCTTATTAAACTGTCTCTATCTCAGCCCAAGGCTCTAGCCTTTTTTTCTTCCTGATTCTCTCCCCCATCCCACTGAGGAAGGGTGGGGAGTGAGCGAGCGGCTGCGTGGTGCTTAGTTGCCAGCTGGGTTAAGCCACAACAATATTTTAATCATGTAATGATTTATTTGTGTATATTAATAACAACTACAATGTAAAGGTCACAGAGAAAGACAGGAAAAAAGTAACCACCAGTATTGTTTATCTTAGTGACTTCCATCAGAAGTGTGACAAGTCAATGAACTGATCTGAACTGGGCAAAGCAGGCACTTCCATCCCATACGAATCTCTAAACATGCATCTATTGTCCGTCTCTGAACTCTTAACTTCTTCACTTGAGATGAACTGCTATGTAAGGACATGAGGGTATTTTTGTTTTGTTTTGTTTTTCACAGAACTACGTATTTTCCAGGAAATCTTTTCTTTTTAACAAATCATAGAATCATAGAATCATAGAATGTTTTGGGTTGGAAGGGACCCCTAGAGGTCATCTAGTCCAAGCCCCCTGCAGGGAGCAGGGACACTGCTAACTAGATCAGGTTGCTCAGAGCCTCATCTAACCTGGCCTTGAATGTTCCCAGGGATGGGACATTTTTTCCTGTGTGGACAATAGATTATGATATTACTATTGTTTCTACAAAGTAGAAAGCCAGTCCAACCTACCCCATGTATGTGCACATACATAAATACAGAAATTAAACACTACACTTCACAGGGTTTGGAAGCCAAGACCTTTGCTAATTTATGTGTTCTAATAAGCTAAAGACGTTTCATCCAGGTAAACTAGCTAGATCAAGTTCAAATCTTTATTTCTTTTGAATACATTACTTATAGTAAACTATGACCTTTAAAGGCTCACTTTCCAAAAAAAATACATTTACTTCAAAACCAGACTGGTTAATATTCCTGAACACCAACTTGTAGGTATGAATACATTTAACTTCCAATTGCCTAATTTGAAAGTGCAATAATAAGGCATTTGATCATGAGAGAAACTTCAGTCTTTCAGGCACAAAAATTAAAACTGAAGCTATTGCCCCAAAGTTTCCTACCTTTTCTTTTTACCTCTTTGTCTTCTCCCCGGCTTTTTTTTTTTTTTTTTTTTTTTTTTTTTTTTTTGTATGGTTCATTTGGTTTGAAGAAGTCTTTCAAATACTTAATTAGCTTCTGTGGAATGACATACTTATCACCAAACATTAAAAGCTGCCCACTCAAATCCCCAGTTAAAATAATAACTTAAAAAGGAGTTTAAAGCAGCCTACTAATTTGTTGAAAACCTAAACACACATCAAAGCTGCAGAGAGACTTGTAATATAAACATGTTAATTAAACAAAATAGAAAATTATCTAATTACCAGTATTATTCATCCTAACTTTTTAATACTGTCTGTTCGGGAGCAGCAGGCATCCAGTGTTGTGTTCCTAAATCACTTCTTCCATTGGGTCCATCTCATAAACACTTCTGGGCTACCTATAGGTAGCCCATACACAATTTTCCTTTAGATTTGTGATCTACATCATATCTATCTGGGTAATGTCCTCTCATCAAGAAATTTACAGGGTCATCATTTTGAATTAATTTACTGATGGAACAGCAAGCATAAAAAAGTGTAATCACACGCACTCTCAGTTAATATCATCCTTCAGTAAGACCTATATTATCCATTAGCATCAACTGAGCATCTCATTCCCTAATATACTTGAACCTCCATTAGTTTGTAAAAGTAGAGGGATCAATGTTCTAGAAATAACAACTCTGTACTATGTTCAAAACACTTGAGACCATGTTTTCATTTTTTTTTTTTAAAAAGGCAAAAGTCAAGGACTTCTTAGTTCTAAGCATACCTTAGGCTGGGAAAAAAAATAGTAATAATAAATAAGACAGAATGTAAACTCAGGTTTTCCAATACTTATTGACTCTTTTCCAAAAGGCATCAGAGAAAGTAAGAAAATCCTAAGGCAATTTGTTTTTTAATCCTTTTTTTCACATTCATGTTAAATTGTGTGCATAATTAAAAAAAAAAAAAAGTTAAATTTTACGGTTTTTATTCATCATCATAATCAGCATGAAGAAAAAATATAACTACAAAATAACTAATTTGTTAAATTGAATGACTGGCAACTCAAAAATATTCATGTCTGGTGTTATATATGTAAGAAGAGTGACAGACATTATAAGACAAGGCGTATTTCCCTGGAGGAAGCAAAATAGTTCCTCTGTTCTTTCTGTCCATTAAGAAAATTATTTTGGTTTATTCTGTACTGCACACAGTAGAGTATGGTACAGAGATCCCTCAGAGTCCCTACTGAGCTAACCACACAATATCGAGTAGTCTTACCAACTTGGGTACAGACATAACACTGCCCATATGTATATCACCAAACTTCTGCTAATAATAATCTACAAAGTGGGTGCATTTGTTCTGGGTTGTTCCTGCCTTGCCCCTTCCTTCCCCCCCCCCCCCCAACTTTTATGTCAGCCGCCCTCTTGGTGTTGGTTGAAGGAAGAGTGGATGACACTCTTATTGACTTCGTTTGTATGGTCTTTTGTCACAATGCTGACAATTTTTTTACAATTGAGCAATTTTCAGTTATCTCATAGGAGATATTGCTATTGGCCAGCCAGTATTTCCATTATTTGAATACGTTCCTAAATAGTACTTCTTGGCACATACAGCTTTCTATTTGAGAAACAGGTTAATTAACAGTTTGATATCAACACGGGAGGGGAAGAAGAAGAAAAAGGTCTCCTTTGAATACTACCTTGCTCAGTTATGCCTGAGCAGATGGGATCTTCACCTTTTTATTATGAACTTTTAAAAATTTTTCAGTAAAGTTTCTAAAAATTCTTGTGTTCATGGTACTGCCAAAATTAGTTTGGCGACAGGCAATTCACAGCTTTGAATAAATAATTTTATAGTAAATCCTCAAGGGGCAAAAAAACCCCAACAGCTCCTCCTTCCCTCCCCCCCCCCAAAAAAAAATATATAAACCCAAAACACTCACACAAACTGAAATAAAAAACAACCCTTACCCTCCCCCCAGAAAAGCTCTTTAAAAGTCTATTTTTATCAGATCTCTTCTAAGGAGAATTTAGAAGAGGAAACTGACCCACTGAAGAGACATCAGAATTTGCTTTTCAGACTGCCCATTCTATAAAACATTATCCATTATTCCACAACTGAGTTTCAGCTTAATTTATGCCTGTCATGGACAAAGCTTCCTGATGTCAGGTCTGGCTGTGTATGGCTGTGCAGGGGGATCAAGCTGTGCTACTGTTTAGGATCCCTGCCAAACAAGTGACATTTCCCAAGAACATAAGCAGAATTTTAAGAAGTTGTCTTTGTCCTTCTTAAACAGTAGGGCTAAAGGGGACCAAAGGAGAAGAAGAAGAGAGAAAGAAGACTGAACCTGATAGGGGTACATGGTTGGTAAGAAAGAAAATAACAAAGCTATTCTGAGCAGGGAACAATGTTCCCTTTAAGAATAAACTGTGGAAATTAATAGTTTGTCCTTAATAAATGGCTTAATTTCCTACTGTAAAGTGTAAGGTAATTAGAATATTTTTGAAGACAAGTATTTAAATATTTAGCAGCACTATTAAAACTGATTAAAAGAGCAAGACTATATTTAGAGTTTGCCCTATCTGCAGCATGGAGGCAAGGTCCAATGACTCACCAGGGAGAACAGCAAGAAGGATGACACCATAATAAAAGACTTAAAACTGACCTGTAGTTTACCTTTTGAATATTCATTGCATAATTTAAGTTTCTGAATTTGTCTTTTTCTATTAAAGAGCTCCAATAAAGGCGTGTTTGGACTGAGACAGACATTAACTGATTCCTTTGTATTTTTGGGTTTGAAGTGAATATAGCTCAAGTAAATTGGTACCTAAAAAAGGACAGGACCTTCATGCTCCAGGGCATAAGCTAATCTTTACAAAAAAAAAAAAAAAAAAAAAGTAAGGAAATACCTACAGGAGGCTATTCCAAATTTGCTAACTTCAGCAGTTTATAGAGGATTCATCACCTCATGCTAGCCTCTTGGTTTTCCTATATCAAAGGCCAAAATTGATCATTATCCTCACATTTTGCACATTGCAGAATGGTACCACTGTGCTTCAGTCCTGCATGAAACTTAATGAATAAAATATTTCAATTCATAGAAGTCTAAACTGTGTGCCACTGCCAAAAAATAGAAGAGGTTTTGGTTAAACCAAAAATTTCTATTTGATAGGAATTAGAAATTGTGAAGGGCAATGTTAATTCCATTCCAAAATGAAGAGATTACTCTTCTCCCCAACTTTGAAAGGAAATTATGCAAGATAATTAAAAGCTTAGGAAAAAACAAGATATTTAATCTCAAAACTTTCAAAATTTGATTAAAAACTGTGTTTCTGAGTTCTGACCATCCAGCTTTGGTTCCCACAGTTTTTGGAGTGTATTTAGTATTGCTTCTGGAACAATGTTTTTTATGAGACAGTTTTGAAAGCTGAGACCTAGTTAGCCAGAGTTTACATCTTCTACGAGAGGAGTCTGGAAAGCAGTCCAGAGGCTAAGAGCTAGGGTCCTGTCTCCAAAGCATAGAACTCAGTCTCTGTTTCTCAAGCTGTCGTTTTCATGATTTCTAGATTGTCCTTCAACTAATCTCTCATGTCATACACAAAATTTAGAATCTGTGTTGCAAAGGACCTGAGCCTGACATGAAGTCAGGACTTCTAATTTTATATCTTGGAAGACTGGTCTTGTAGTAGAAAGGAGACTTTCACATTATTCAGTGTCATATTCATAACATGCATTTATTTACCATCCGCACACCTTTTTAAATGGCATTTTCTGAGCTGAAGGTGAGACACAGGATATTATGCTTAGAGACTACTGATATGTATGAAGACCTATATTCGCGTCCTGTCCTGTGCCCAATACTGGGCTTACTCTCCTACATCTTGCTAGGTGTGAAGTCCAAATCCTAACCAGAAGGAAACATTCAGCACACGGCTTACCCCCACTGAGCTGGGATTGCTACATGGTCTTGCAGGCTGAGCCTCAACCACAGGGCAGGCTGGGCACACAAATCAGAGGACAGTTGTTCAGAGCACAGATCTCCTTTCTTCAGAAAGACAAGCTCCGCATAATAAAGAAAGAGGGATCTTTCTGCAATAAGAAATCTCTCAGAAAAGAGATACAGAGAACAAAAAAGCAAAATAATAATTAAAAACCTCTCTGTCTTTTGTTAGGAAAAGAACTGCTAAACTTATTAATGGTATAAAGATGCTGAAATGTTGTAATTATATAGTACTTTCAGAGACCTGTTTATTAAGTTATAATATTTAACAGCATTACAGAATATGTAATATGCCAAGTATACATATTTCTATTCCTTGAGATAAAAATCTACTATAAGAAAATGTTCTATAAGTTAAAGATTATGGAAAATAGAGACTGGTAAGAACAAATTAATACTGCTGAAAAAATGGAGATCCTATTTCAGGCAAATGAGAGCCCAGCTCTTAATTGTTTTGTGTTTTAGTGATGGATTATAGTTGTGAGTCCTGCAAGGTTAGTCACCTGGACTCTGCCATAATCCCTCAGAGGATATAATTACAAGTAAAATAATCAAGACAAGTAAAACAATTACAGTTATCATCTATGGAAAAAATGCAATGCCCAAAAATTGTATGTGGGAATTATTTCTGCTGTTATCTATTTTATCAGTGTGTATTTTTGGGGAAGTCTCTAACAGACCTCAGTTTATGAAACACTGCTGATTATGAAACACCGCTGATTATGAAACATCTTTTTTGTAAGGGTCTTCTAGATAAGTCAAGACCAGGGCTAAAAGTTTAAATGAATCATTTTTTCATGTATAATTTATAATCAAGTAAATTGTAAATGAAAAAAGTAATTCGCTAGCTTATTCAAGATTAATTAAGGTTTAATTGAAGGTTTTGTAGGTAGAAAACGTGAGGAATTTTCAGAGTCCTATAAAACAAAGAAGATAGATTTTCAAAAGATGTATTAAAAAGGAGAATTTAATCTATATTTATATATTTATGACAGATTATTAAAGGCCTCTCTAGGTCTTTCTGTTTAATTTCTTTCTTTCCTGAGCATTCTTTCTAGTGTGTGACAAAAAAGCTTCTGCTACTTTAAAGCACAACAATATTTCCCTTTCAAATAATTGAGGAATATGAACAACCAAAATATATAATTCTTACAAAGTGGTAAACTTTGGTAAACTTCCTGTCACCATGCTTTGATGATGATTTGAGGCTACAGAGGCAGTTCTGTACAAAAGGGCTGTTTCTTTTCAGAGCTCTGCAGTGAATTCTTTGTTCCTTGTCTTCTTTACTTGCTCAAAAGAAAATAGATGAAACAAGATGAAAGTATTTGAAAGGACATCCATTGAAATTAAGAGGTGAGAACAGAATGTTGCTGCTTGCTATACTAAGAACAATTTACAATATTCTCTTTCCATAACATCACTAGACACGTAGGATAACCTGTTTGGGTGCTCTGGATGGATTTTTGCTGCATGGATTTAATTAATTTTTATCATCCCTTCATTGGTTCAACACTTTCACGGATTATATCAGGACATTTTAAGTTCATGAATTTTAATAGTTCTAGTAAATATGCAATGAAGTGACAGCAGTCTATTCTATTGTGGATCAAAGACTCAGACTATCCTTCAACAAGTTCAGGTTTAATTCTTAAGTTGTTTGTCTTTCTGAGATGTTCCTCTCTTCCTAAAAGAAACACAGCAGAGGTGTTTTTTTACTTAGATAACACTTCTTATCTGAACACATCCCTCAATGTTTAGTTTGCATTAAAAGTTGTTGGTCTCTGGCAATTCTCATAGTTACCTCTTTTTTTTTTTTTTTTTTTTTTTTTTTAACAAAGAAACTTCTATTAGCACAGACCCCCAAAGAAAGCATGAAGCATAATTTTTATTAGTGTTGTCCAACCACACTGTGAACACTTCTCTCTGGACTCCTGCTCATCAGGAGGAAGAGGAAATGGGCAAAGACCTCCCAGAAGTTGTTTCCTCTTTTGATAGGGGCGTGTGCATTCATGGTGATATATTTATTTGTATTAAGATTTTTTAAAAAAAAAAAAAAAGGATTTAGAGCAGGTTTGACAAATCAGCATTTTGGCAGGAAAGAAAAAAACACTTTGCCATTAGAAGATTTTCAACACTTTAATTAAGGTGATATATGTGCAGATGATCCCACAAGTGGATCATACCTTTTTAGAAGACAGGGAAAAAACTCAACTAATTAAACAAGAAAAACACCCCCCTTTCCCCCCGCCAAACCAATGGTCTCTAATTATGCAACTCCTTTCCATCCTCTTGCTTGCCCTCCGTTTGACCTTGTGTGTATAACATGGCAGCCAGAACTGCTGTGAAATATTATACTTCTTAAAAAGATCACACAGCTTAGAAACAAAATTGAAGATAATCCTTATAAAAAGTAAGTATTCAAAGTATATGTTTTCTCTTGTTCTACTGAATTAGAAACCTCTCTTCAGATACTCATACCAAGGCCCACAGATGGATGGACAAAGTTTTCTGTGTGTTTTTTTGGTTTTGGTTGAAAGACTAAAGTAGAAGGGATAAAAAAAACCCCATGAAATAAATATGGAAATAGTTGGATATAAATATGAAACCAATGGAAACAATGGAAAATAAAAAAACCGCAATGAATGAAATATCTAGATTACCTCAACGCTTGACACCTTGGACAATAAAAATAGCTTTGTACTCAAATAATTTTTAGAGAATGCAGTTTTAAATATTAAAAGCAACATTGAAAAAAAAAAAAGGGTAACTAAGCAGTTTATTGATGAACTCAAAATCAGAACTGAGTTCTTGACTCTTCCAGTCCCATTGCAAATTAAAAATAAGTTAAAGACAAGATAGAAATCTTTTTATTTTACTTATTTTGAGACATATATTCCAAAACCCCATATAAATTTCATAAGGTACAGTCAGCTTCTTTTTAAAATTGCTAACACTGTAAATTCATTAGTCACCTACTTTCTTGTGGAAACTTTTGGTTTAAGATATTCTTGAGTATGTGGACATTCTTGCTTTTGAAAAATACACTGTCAGTATGTTTCCCAAAAAACCTCAGGTTTGGTGAGGCTTTGAAAAATAATGTACTATGTATTATAGCTTTGGATTTTTTTATTACTCTGATAAAAGTGATAGGTTCTTCTTACAAGCAAAAGCCTGTTACTGTACTTAAAAAAAAAAATCCACAGATGGTTACAAGACTTCAAACATGTTACTTCAGACTGTGTTTCTTAGTGTTCAGAAACATATGTAACAAAATTATGGATTTGCTTTTTCATAAAATATAATGCATGCAGTTTTGTAAAATGAGGTGAACTTTAAAATTACATTTTATAAGAAAAAAAATGGCAAAGTCTTATATTGGATTTCATCTAACAGAACAAGGCCAGAAGAAACCATGTTTTGTATACCTACATCATCTTCACCTTATTGCACTTTATACTTCATAAAGACTGGACAGCATACAATATCAGACATATTAAAAAAAAATTAAAATATGACATCATTGAAATTGCAAATAGAAAACTGTTGAGAGACATGTTAGAAAAGGCAGAAATGACAGGTTTCACAGCCATGAGGTTCTCTTCCAAATGTGATAAACCTACAAATCTTTCAGTGCTGATAGAGACCCACAAAAAATAATAGTTTTTACTTAAATTAACACATAAAGCATGTTTTCTAGGTTAATTTTAGGAGTAATCATACCTAATTGTCACTTAGACACTTTAAGAAGGAATACTTCAAGGAATCTGTAAACAACTGAAGATCAAATAAATCTTTATTTTATTATTCTTACAAACTGTGCTGGAAGAGCAAAGTCATTTTTATGCATGACTAGAATCCATTCTAATTTTCATGAACTTCCATTTTAAAAGTTTGAACTTAGAAGAATAAAATAGTGGTATTTACACAGGTAAAAATACTTCCCTTAATTCTGTCTCAAGGGAATGGAGACACAATCAGTTTATGTAATTTACGTTCTGTTCTCTCTATATTTTCCAAAAGTAACCTTATCAGTAGCATACTTTAGTAGCTTTCTTCTTCTTTCATTTAAAATATATATTAAAAAAAATGTATATTCCTGATGCTTCCTTTACTTGAGATCAGAATATTTATCCTTTCCCAAGAATGGGAGCCTAATGCAACAGAACTGAGGACATTAAACGTAACCTTTTCCTTTGGTCCCAGCACAAACATCTGGGTCATAATCACCATGTACAACAAACCTGCAGTCTTGACATATACCATAAGTACAAACACCTGCCATTAATTCTATTGAAACTGAGTCACAAAGCTCTGTATTTTCTTTCTGGGATACCAAAGAAAACTTACTTGAGTGAACTTAGCTTAACCTCTTCACTGGGAGGCAACCACAACCCTGCAAGGTGAGGCATATTTCTGTCTGTTTTGTTGCAGACATTTTTCCTATTCTTTGTAACTGAAAGACATTTTTTCCATATCTGACTCCCATCAGAATATTTGCTGTCAAACCATTCATACAACTTCAAGGGTCAATTCTACTGCCTATTTGGGGCACATCCAAAGATCTTAAAACACCCCTTTTCTTTTTTTTTTTTTTTTATTTTATTTTTTCCTAAGGTCTTACAAGGGCATGAAAATTCTACTTCACAAGATTTATTTTGAATGATATTATTGTCTTCCTCCCTGACCATTACTTTGGATCCAATCTTCATAACTATATTTCATTATAATTAGCCTTCACACAATTGTATTTCCTTTCAACTGTGTCTTAAACTCAGAATATCCTGTTTGTTTCAGTAGATTCCTGTCTTGCAAAAATCCAATAAATTCAATTAAAATAGAAACAAGCCCTACACATCTGCCTTTTTTATCTCTATCAAAGTGAATTTTACTGCCAGAATGATATAGCTGGGTTTCAGTTCTCAGCATAGGATGACTGTGGCAGCAATATGCCCTTGGTTTCAAAAGAAAACAAGATTACACAGCTTTCACTGCCACCATATCTGATGGTATCAGTTGCCTTTTAGCATATACTTAAGGCAACAGTGGAGACTTTCCTATAATCTATCTTTTTTTGTCCCTTTTTCCTTTATCTTTTATACTTCTCAGCTAATTCAGCCCAAGGAAGCATGTGCCCAATGTATGCAAATACCAAGCAATTCCTAGGTATAATAGACTTTTCTAAAGGAGATTTATTTTTTCTTTCTGTTTTAGAGGTGTTCCACCATACTTTTTTGTTTTGTTTTGTTGCATTTTGCTTTTTTTAAATGTTTGTGAAGAAGGTTGGAAAGAAGTAGTAGTTTCTTTGGGGGAATTTGTGGGTTTGGGAAAAAAAAAAAAGAAAAAAGAAAAAATACCTTCTTGATATTATATCTGGATCAGAATATGCACTTTGTCTTATAGTAACAAAATAAAACCTTTCTAAAAAAAAAGATATTTTGACTCACAAAGATATCAGAGTACACTACATAAACAGTTGGAGAATATAAAGTTAATGCTAAAACTTTGGCTTAAAAGTTTGTCATTGAGCACAACTCATAAAAAAACAGTATTGCAGTAAGTTAGTAATAGTATAATAATAAGTTAATATCTCATAAAAAAGAAATTTATTAATTCCATGCTCTCCCTTACTCTTCTGAAAGTTTTTTTTTTGATCCTTCCTCCTTTTCTCCTCCCTATGAAATTTAAGAGATAAAGTAGAAAAGTTTATTTAATGGATAAAGTAGAAATAAATTTTGATGTCCTGTGCTATGTTATCTTAGTAATATATTTCTACCTGTATTCTTTTGCTTTTATAGTCAGTCTTTTTGAGTACATTATTTTCCACTATGGATTACTCCTCTGAAGCACCTGATTCTGTTTAGTGGGAGAGGAAGGGTTCTGGGGCTGGCAGCAAGCAATCTAACGCTTCATGGCAAATCTTGCATTCTTACACTCTTAAAAGATATCCTCATTAAAATGAAAATAAAGTCCTTTCTCTCACTCCTTGCCCAAAAAGTTCCTGAAAATGTTCACTACAGAAGAAAGATTAGTTCTGGGAGGGAGTGTAGTAATAGAATGAGGGATAATGGTTTTAAACTGAAAGAGGGTAGATTTAGGTATTAGGAAAATATCCTTTACTGTGAGAGAGGATAGTGAGACACTGGAACAGAATGCCCAGAGAAGTTGTGGATGTCCTCTCCCTGGAAGTGTTCAAGGCCAGGTTGGATGGGGCTTTGAGTAACCTGATCTAGTGGAAGGTGTCCCTGCCCATGGCAGGGGGTTTGGAACTAGATTATCATGAAGGTCCCTTTCAACCTAAACCATTCTATGATTCTAATATTTCCTAAACTAGTACTAGGATTTTAAGGCTGATTACTTTTCTTCTTAGCGGTAAGCTTAGGACATCCCACCCTGCAAATTACATGAACAAAGAGACAGTATGAACAATGAATAACGCAAAGCAAATATTCACAACAATAATTCACACCATGTGTGGGGTAAAATATATAAGCACAAGTAACTTGGTTCACAGTCAGGGTCTGAACAGAATGAAGATCGAATATATTTCAGAATATTATTTAATTTTACATTTATTTTAATAATTGATCCTAAAACATGCAGCAAGTCAGAAAGGTGAGGGGATGGAAGCAATGATTAATATAAGCTAGATTCTAATTGCTTCTGGACATCACAGCTTCTGCCTGGTTATATAATTCTTTTCAGGAATATACAGGTAATTATTTTCTTTTATTTGTTAAGTTCAAAGTCAATAATAGGTTAAATTGCTTCTGACTGCTCTATGGATTTAATTTATCTGAAATTACTCCGTGCCTGCAAATGATTAAGTCTGTCTTTCTTTCTTTGTATAAAGCATTCACTGATACTTGTGTAAGGACTGCAATATAAAAATAGTTTTTTCTGTGTATCTAAGAATTGGTTATCGTATCAAGTAAAAATCCCGAAAATGAAAAGTTTTCTACCTGAAGTGATAATAGATACATTGTATAAAATTAGTTAAAAAATGTAAAGCAGGTTTTTATTAATGTTTAGGAGAACTGACTCATGAAAATTAATTTTTCAAAGAATTAAAAAACCTGGAGTTAATATTTGTTTGCTGTTTTATAGCAGAGCTAATGTTAATTGAAATGCTACAACTCCTTTGTTACGTAATTTAATTTCAGAGATTGTGCCAGGATCACATGTGCTAAAGATCTTTACTATTTCAACTAAAAAAGCTAAGCTTTGCAGCTAGAAGCTCGAACACAATTACATTATTTAGAGATTAAAAAGGAAGGAAACAGTCACCTGGGTTACAGATTCTGTGATTCAGATAATTCCTACAGATATAATTCGTATGCTCTGAAATATAAAGTAAGAAATACTTAAGATAATTGGATAGTTAAAGTGACCATAGGAATAATGTCTTAGGAAACAAATTCTTCTCCAGCATTTTTAAACACTGATACATTCCAAAGGCAGAAAATTAACTCTTCAGATCCTTTTAAACTGGTGAATTCCCCCAGAAGGAATAAAACAGTTTACAACAGTATCCAGAGGTACAGTTGAACTATGCTGAAGTGCTTTATACCAACATATATGATCCTAAATCCCTACATAAACACAAAAGTACAAACATATTGATTTACAATGTTTTTAAACTCCTGAAAATTTCTTCAAGTTCAGTAGATCCGTAGATGTTGAAAAAACTGAAAACGGAATAATTTTGCGATTCATCGTTTTTGGGCATAGATGCATAACCTAACTGTAGGCACAAAGATTTAAACTGTTAACTTATATGTTTAATTAGAGGCACATAGGTGTCTCAGCAGAACTTTTCACAAAAATGTAGTAGCGATAGAAGACTATGAGGGACTTGTGTTCTTTTCTACTTATCTTTTACTAAAGGTCAATTAGTATCTGTCTACAGACACGTTCAGCTAAGGTCATTGCTGTAGACAAATCTCATCTTTTCCATTTCATTCACCAAGCTGCTCAGACATATGGAAGTTTAGAAAGCATGCTAATACAGTACATAAAACAAGCAAGTAAACAATAAGTCCTACAGGACTTAGTAGTTCAGGCCCAACAATACACTGATAGGACTGATTCCTTGACATGAATTACCTAAAAATTTGCCAGCAATAGGCAAAGGGCTAGGGATTTTAATTTGCCAGTAGCAGGCCATAAAAAAGCTTCTATCTTTCTACATCCATCCAGGTATATAACCATAAAGAAAAAGAAAACAACCACAACAAAACCCCAAAACACCAAAGCAAACCAAACCCAACAACAAAAAAAAAAACAAACCCAAACTTGATTTGCTGTCAGAGCTCAAATATCCTAATGGAAAATAAAAAAAATGTAACAACAAACAACTAACAAAGCATTTACTATGAATATGCTGTTGTGCAAAATTATAGGAAACAGTTAAGGAATTCCAAACACACTCAAATATTAAACTAATGGAAAAAATAATATCTCTTTGAATTTGCTGGTGCTACATATGAACACATCCATCTGAAAAAATTTAGACACTTAAGGATATTTGCTAGGAACCTATGGATTCTCAGGTCTTAAATCCTTAGACCTTGTTTGAAAATCATTTAAACCTGCAGGCAGTTTGGAAATGAGCCAGCAATTTGCACTTGCAAAGGTTAATCATATCCTGGGCTGTATAGAATCATAGAACCATTTAGGTTGGAAAAGACCTTTGAGATCATCAAGTCCAACCATTAACCTAACAGTGCCAAATCCACCACTAAACCATGTCCCTAAGCACCACATCTGCACGTCTTTTAAACACCTCCAGGGAGCAGGACTCAACCGATTCCCTGGACAGCCTGTTCCAATGCTTGACAACCCTTTTGGTCAAGAAATTTTTCCTAATATCCAATCTAAACCCTCCCGGCACAACTTCAGTCCATTTCCTCTCACCCTATCACTTGTTACTTGGGAAAAGAGACCGACACCCACCTCACTACAACCTCCTTTCAGGTAGTTCTAGAGAGTGATAAGATCTCCCCTCAGCTTCCATTCCTCCAGGGTAAACAACCCCAGTTCCCTGAGCTGCCCCTCACCAGCTCTGTTGCCCTTGTCTGGGCATGCTCCAGTGCCTCAATGTCTTTCTGGTGGTGAGGGGCCCAAAACTGAACACAGTGTTTGAGGTGCAGCCTCACCAATGCCAAGTACAGGGACACAATCACTTTCCTTCTTCTGCTGGTCACACTATTCCTGTTACAAGCCAGGATGCCATTTGCTCTCTTGGACACCTGTGCATGCTGCTGGCTTGTATTCAGCGGGCTGTCAACCAGTACCCTCAGGTACTTTCCAGCCACTCTTCCCCAAGCCTGTAGCGTTGCATGGGGTTGTTGTGACCCAAGTGCAGGATCAGACACTTGGCCTTGTTGAACCTCATACAGTTGGCCTCAGCCCATCGATCCAGCCTGTCCAGGTCCCTCTTCAGAGCCTTCTTACCCTCAAGCAGATCAACACTTCCACCCAACTGGGTGTCATCTGTGAACTTGCTGAGGGTGCACTCAACCCCCTTGTCCAGATCATTTATAAAGGTATTAAAAAAGTGGTGTAAAGAAACATATGCCAGCAGGTCAAGGGAGGTGATTCTCCCCTACTATTTCATTCTCCTGAGACCCCTAGATTAATGCATCCACCTCTGGGATGACCAGCACAGGAAAGACAGGGACCCATTGGAGTGGGTCCAGAGGAGGGCCACAAATATGGTCAGAAGGCTGGAACACCTCTCTTATGAAGACAGGCTGAGAGAGTTGGGGTTGTTCATCCTGGAGAAGAGAAGGCTTCTTATTGCAGCCTTTCAATACTTAAAGGGGGGTCACAAGAAAGACCAAGAAAGGCTCTTTGTCATGGCCTGTAGTGACAGGGTAAGGGGAAACAGTTTTATCCTATAAAAGGGTATATTTAAATTGTATATAGGAAAGAAATTTTTTACAATGAGTGTGGTGAGACCCTGGAACAGGTTGCCCACAGCAGTCATGGATTCTTCATCCCTAGAAGTGTTCAAGGTCAAGTTGGGTGGGCCTTTGAGCAATCTGATCTAGTGAAAGATGTCCCTGGTCTTTGCAGTGGGGCTGGACTAGGTGATCTTTGAAGGTCCCATCCAACCCTATGCAGGTTGCCCTTTGTCTTTCTGTGCATTTGTATAGCAGAGTTAGTATCGTTTTACAGAAACACTGTGAAGATAAGCACAATGAAACATCAAGGCATCATGAAGATTGCTTATGTATAACCAAGAGAAACAAGGTGAAAATAAAGATTTACAGAACCAAGACTTATTTTTGAAAGAAATATAACTTCTCTTTGTACAATCCTTTCTTAGAACATGGGAGAAAGAGAAAAAATACTGCTTAACAAAATGAAAAAGTCCTATCATATTTTTTTTTCCTATCACTAGCCATAGCTTCTTGTTTAAGGTAGCCAATCTAACCGTATTAAGGACAGCAAAGAAGCAGCAGAATAAATTTGGTTTCATACCATAAGGTAAAACATTTCAACATATGTACTATTTTGGCAACACTGACAGCATTTTTTTCCCCAATAAGAAAGAAAGTGTGACCTTGTAACAATTATTTCCTTCATTGTCAGAGCTTGAAACTGTGCACAAGGTATTTCTTTAGTAATTGTGTTTGATCACAGCTAAAATACCAGCCAAGCACTATTTTGTTAGTGCAGAATGCAGCAGGAGAATTGAAGGACAGAAAAGGAGGAACTAGACATTCTGTAAGTATTCCAGTTATAACTCATTCTAGTATAGACTGCAGGTATAATTTGGAAAATTATAGATTGCTCTCAATTATTTGAAAGTTGTCTGAAATATTATGGTTATTTAGTGGTGAACAGACAAGAAAGCTCCCAGACTATGAGCGAACTGGTATCTCTGACCACTGTTTTAAAGGTCATAGAATTTCATCAGTGAAAGAATTACAAATAACTCTTTTAGGAGTGACTACAGTTTGCAAGGTACAATGATCATTTTCTTATGAGTTCCATAAAGTTTTAAAGAATATGTAGTACATGCTAAATCCCCCAAAGTGCCTCCATTGTCTTGCTAGTGCTAATCTAGATATGTACCACTTTAGCACAGTCACAAACCGTACTGCCTAGCAATGAAGAAATATGTAAGTTATCTCAAGCATGGATACCTAACTAATACTGGCATTAGATGTCAGCAAGAATAAAAGTAAACCGGCCTGCACTAAGAGCTGTGTATCTGAGATAAGATTCTACTTGCAGCTAACAGAGGTTTTTTTAGGTCTAGTTTGGATTGGTCTACATAGTACTACATAACTGTAATTGTTGTGCAGATAAATACTAAATGAGAAACTAATTGACTACAATGTGTTACTTGTGTTTCCTCAATGGAGTTTGTTTCAGTCTATAAGCAAGATCTTGACCATAAAGAAGCAAGAGTTGAGAGGTAGAGAAGGTAACATTTCAAGGGCTATCACAGCAGCATATGGGAAGAGAAACAGGGGCATAATACATTAGGCAGAATCATACTGAACAATATTCCTACCTAGATTGAGAAAGTTCCTGGAGAAATCCTCTTTTCCTACTCCTTTAATCTGCCTGGCATGCAATGAACCCCTACCAAACTTCAAAATGTGTTCCACTTGACTTCTGAGTATCCAGTTGCTGCCTTGGAAGTGAATCACATCAGTTCCTGAAGAAAGCTTTCTTCCTTTGTTTTTTGAAAGTGAGGTGTGAAAACATGAAGAACTACCATTCAGTTAAATTTCAAAGCCTATATTTTATTTGAAAAAAATCATGAGGAAAATAAATCATGACTTCTGAAGCACGTAAGTCCAAATATTTGACACTAGAAGAAAGAAACAAAACTCCCTTACAATTAAATTAGTTTTACACAATAGCCAATATTCAATAATAATTAATTGATCTAACACACAAATACAGAAGGAAAGAAGAAATAATTAATTATAAAATAACATGATGAATGACAACCCTCAAATGGCAACAGTGTGTACAGAATAAACTACTAATTGTAAACAGGTGGACCCTAACAACAGAGGTTTCTGGTGTACCAGTACAGGTTGGGGGCTGACCTGCTGGAAAGCAGCTCTGCCCAGAGGGACCTGGGAGTCCTGGTGGACGACAAGCTCACCAGGAGCCAGCAGTGTGCCCTTGTTGCCAGGAAGGCCAATGGTATCCCGGGGTGCATTAAGAGGAGTGTGGCCAGCAGGTCGAGGGAGGTTATGCTCCCCCTCTACTCTGCCCTGATGAGACCCCACCTGGAGTACTGTGTCCAGTTCTGGGCTCCCCAGTTCAAGAAAGATGAGGAACTTTCCTAGAGAGAGTCCAGAGGAGGGCTACAAAGATGATGAGGGGACAGGAGCATCTCCCCTATGAGGAAAAGCTGAGGGACCGGGGCTTGTTTAGCCTGAAGAAGAGAAGACAGAGGGGATCTCATCAACACGTACAAATATCTTAAGGGTGGATGTCACGAGGAAGGATCCAGACTCTTCTCAGTGGTGCCTAGCAACAGGACAAGGGGCAATGGGCACAAACTGAAATATAAGAGGTTTCAGTTGAATATACGGAAGAACTTCTTTACTTTGAGGGTGACAGAGGACTGGAACAGGCTGCGCAGGGGGCTTGTGGAGTTACCTTCTCTGGAGATATTCGAAACCCACCTGGATGCTGTCCTGTGCAACCTGCTGTAGGTGAACCTGCTTTAGCAGGAGCGTTGGACTAGATGATCTCACGAGGTCCCTTCCAATCCTTGCCATTCTGTGATTCTGTGATCCTCAGTTACAATCTGTATGTCTAGTGTCACACCTAGGAAAAAAAAAAAAAAAAAAGAGGAATATGACCTGGTACATTTATATTAATAAATCAAAGAGTGACCAAGAATGTTCCTTGGCATGATTATATTGCTATATCTTGGTCTGACTCTTGGTCACTCTTTAGAAACTTCTGCAGCATGATTTTGGCCAGTATCAATTTGTAGTTGTCCTGTTCAGTTCTTCAGAATGGAGTACCAGACAAAACAGGCCAGGGTGAATTTCCGATAATTGAGTTGTATGTAGCCACAATATTTTGGAATTTAAGACAGGATATTAGCATGCAAACATATTGCCTGAGGACAGGGCAGGGCCACCTAGAGGAAGGAGCCAGTTGCTCAGAACCATGTCCGGATGTCTTTTGAATATCACCAAGGAGGGAGACTCCACAACCAATCTGGGCAACCTGTGCCAGTGCTCAGTCATCCTCACAGTAAAAGAGTGTTTCCTGATGTTCAGGCAAAACTTCCTGTGTTTCAGTTTGAGCCCATTACCTATTGCCCTGTCACCGGGCACCACTGAAAAGAGCCTGTCTCAATCTTCTTTGCACCCATCAGTGGTTTGTACACATTATTAAGATCCTCCACTAACCATCTTTTCTCTAGGCTGAACTGCCCCACCTCAGCCTTTCCTCAGGGGAGAGATGCCCTCCCATTCATTATCTTTGTGGCCTTGTGCTGGACTCTCTCCAATATCGCCAAATGCCTCTTGTACTGGGGAGCCCAGAACTGGACACAGCACTCCAGGTGTGGCCTTACTGATGCTGAGTAAGAGGGGAAGGATCACCTCCCTGGACATGCTGGCAACAATCCTCTTGATGCAGCTCAGGAAATTATTACCCACCTTTTTGCAAGGGCATGTTACTGACTAATGTTCAACTGGGTGGACTCCAGAATACCCAGGTCCTTTTCTGCAAAGCTTCCATTTTTCAATCCACCTCAAACCATCTGGACACTGTCCTGGGCATCCTGATCTAGGTGGCTGCGCTTGAGCAGGAAGGTTGCACCCAATGAACTTGGGGCAAACCAACAGCTGGGAACCGCACAGCATTGCCCCAGGGCAACTGCTGGGGAGATGGACAGCATGGTCTCCGAGTAGTGCACATTCTATCTGCACAAGGAACAAGCACCACAAGTGCGGAGAGGGATTCTGGATGCTCTGGTTGCTGCAGCAGTGGGAGGCTTTGGCACGAGCCAACATAGAGCAGTGGCTTGAGACCTGGATGCACAGCTAGGGCAGGCACGGGACAGAGGAGTGTCCTACAGCACCAGGCATCTCCCTTCACACTGCACCCCTCATGACCCTTCGGAAATGTCTCTTTTGAAACACTGATCTCCCACCAGCACAGCAAGAACAGAGACTCAGCCATGGAGAGGCCCCATCCCACCACCCGGGGGATTACTCCCACCATTACTCACCCCATCAGTGTCATAAAGGTACCAAGAGCACTGTCATGTCCACAGCACAAAGGCCAGCACCAAGGGAGCCAATCCATCCCAGAGGATAGCAGAACAGGAGTAAACCATCCACAGTCCACGTCAACTTCTCTCACACATGCACACCTTTGGGTGGCTTGCCTACAGTCACAGACAGATAGAGCAAAGATATGTTCTCTCCACTTTGGGACCTCCAGTTCTCTTCCACCTTGACAAGAAATACTTAACACAGAAATTGACTTCAATGTGTGCTCCCATTACTGATATACCCTCTTTTTGCCTCCAGAAGGCTTTGGACAGGAGGTCTATCCGATGTACCATTCTGCACATGCTGGTGTCATGATCCACTGTTGGGTTGAACAATTTGGCAGAGGTTAAATCCCCTTGCTTTCCAACTGACCTCAGGTAATTCTGTGAGGTTGGGGGTGGCTGGGCTTAACTTCTGATTAACTCCAATGTTTTATTGTGACCAGGTTCCTTTTACATTCTCCGGAACAGAATTAAGACTCAAAATGGAGTCAAGTGCCAAGTCACTTATTTGGCCAACAAAAAATACAGGAGAGAAAAGCAGAAAAAGAGAGGAAAATTGAGAAAGGGGGAGTGAGAGAGAAACAAACAGCTCAAGAGTGTTGCAATAGCTACCACCACGGGCCTGTGTGTGGTCCATGCGGCCCGAGTGGTCCGTGCGGCCCAAGTGGTCTGTGCGCCTGATGTATCTTCGAATCCAGTGGAGGGGAGATGTTCCAGAATGCTCCTCCTGGTCTCTGCTGGTTTCCCCTTTTTATAGGGTTGTCCTCTTGCATAGTCAATAACTGTTTTACATACCCACGCCTCCCACTCGGCAGTGGGGCACATGCCCAGTACCGTCACTAGAGGGTGCTTGAAAGTTCTAGAGGGTTCGACCCCCCTCCCCATTGTCAGTCGACCCTGGGCTCAGGCGCATGAGCAGAGGACACATACTCCAAGACAACAGGACACACTTTCATGTTGGGTAGAACGCAATGGGCTGCCTTGGTGATTAAACTGTCCCACAAACTTGCCTGCCACCAATGTTCAGACAAGTTTCTAGTCCCTTACAGCTGGACTGACAAAAATATGGCACCTGTGTTAGTGCTGGCAAAGTTAAAGCAAGCTTTTGAGGTGTCTGGGTCTCAAGGCACGCACTCATGCAGTACAGGCCACATTTCTGGGAGGCACGATCCGCACACAGTGCTCTAGCATGGTGTACACTGCGGTCTCCTGAATTGGGGAAACCTCAGGGGAGCAGAGAGATGCCAGCAAGGCCTCTCCAGCCCCCTTGATTGCCCTTGCAGGGGGCAAGTTGGTAGCCAGCAGCAAGAGCCACAGGATCTTTTCCATTTGCACCAGGGACTGATTTGCACTTGGCTTGATTGTCAGGGTTTGCAGGGCTAAGTCCTGCCCCGTCAGAAGGAATGCAGGAGGAGACACAGGAGTACAACTTGTTCAAGAGCTCATAGCTGTTCTCTTCAAGACAACTCAGAGTCAGACCACCTGGCCCAGAAAACCTTGCACCTCTCTACGTGAGTCAGGGACATCCACCGCCAGTCCCCATTTTCATTTCAGTTAGGGTTTTGGGGGGTGTCTGCCCGCTTTGTCAAGAGCAACCCTGGGAGCTCGCTCCTGTCAGGCAGGTTTGTGCTTGGTGTGATGCTGTGGTGGGTTGACGCTGGCTGGATGCCAGGTGCCCACCAAAGCCACTCTACAACCCCCCCTACTCCTCAGCTGGACAGGGGAGAGAAAATATAATGAAAGGCTCTTGGGTCAAGATCATTCAAAAGGGAGAGTTCACTCACCAATTACCATCATGAGCAAAATAGACTCAACTTGGGAAAATTATTGCCAATCAAATCAGAGTAGGGCAATGGGAAATAAAAATTAATTTGTAGAACACAATCCTGCCAGCCCTCCCTTCTTCTCCTCAGATTTAACTTCTGATTTTTTCTACCTCCTCCTGCCCAGTGCTGCATGGTGATGGGGAATGGGGGTTGCGGTCAGTTCATCACACGTTGTTTCTGCTGCTCCCTCCTCCTCAGGGAAAGGCCTCACACTCTTCCGCTGCTCCAGCATGGGGTCCCTCCCACAGGAGACAGTCCTCCACAAAATTCTCCAACGTGAGTCCTTCCCTCCCTTCCACGGGGTGCAGTCCTTCAGAAACAGACTGCTCCAACATGGTCACAGGGTCACAAATCCTGCTAGGAGCCTGCTCCAGCATGGGCTTCCCATGGGGTCACAGCCTCCTTCAGTGCACATCCTTCTGTTCTGGCACGGGGTCCTCCACAGGCTGCAGGTGGGTATCTGCTCCACCGTTAACAGCCATGGCCTGCAGGGGGCAGTCTGCCTCACCCTGGTTTTCATCACGGGCTTCAGAAAAATCTCTGCTCTGGCACCTGGGGCACCTCCTCTCCATCCTTCTTTACTGACCTTGGTGTCTGCAGAGTTGTTCCTCTCACATATTCTCACTCCTCTCTCTTGGCTGCTGTGGCCCAGGTTTTTTTCCCCTTTTTAAATATGTTATCCCAGAAGTGTTACCACTGTTGCTGATGGGCTCAGCCTTGGCCAGCAGCGGGTCCATCTTGGAACCATCTGGCATTGGCTCTATTTGACATGGTGTCACGATCCACTATTGGGTTGAACAATTTGGCAGAGGTTAAACCCCCTTGCTTTCCAACCAACCTCAGATAATTCTGGGAGGTTGGGGGCGGCTGGGCTTAACTTCTAATTAACTCCAATGTTTTATCGTGACTAGGTTCCTTTTATATTCTCGGGAACAGAATTAAGACTCAAAATGGAGTCAAGTGCCAAGTCACTTTATTTGGCCAACAACAAATGCGCGAGAGGAAAGCAGAGAAAGAGAGGAAAAGTGAGAAAGGGAAAGAGAGGGGGAGAAACAAATGGCACAGGAGTGTTGCTATAGCTACCACCACGGGTCTGTGTGCTGTCCATGCGGCCTGAGTGATCAAAGCAGTCCGTGCGGCTGGGATGGCCTGAGTGATCCACGCCTGATGTATCTTTGAATCTGGTGGAGGGTAGATGTTCCTGGATCCTCTCCCCTCTGGTCTCCGCTGGTTCCCCTTTCATAGGGTTGTCTTTTTGCATAGTCAATGACTGTTTTGCATACCCATGCCTCCCACTCGGCAGTGGGGCGCAGGCCCAGTACCGTATGCTCGAAAGTTCTAGGGGGTCCGAGCCCCCTCCCCATTGTCGGTTGGCTCTGGGCCCGGGCACATGGGCAGAGGATACTTCAAGATAACAGTGTACTCCAAGATAACAGGACACACATTCCTGCGGGGGCGGAGGGGGGGGGGGGGGTGGGTACTCAATGGGCTGAAACTCCCCCACTCAATTGCCGTGGTGATTAAGCTCTGGTAGTTAAGCTTGCCTGCCACCAATCTTGAGACAAGTTTCTAGTCCCTTACACATGGGGGAAGGGGTTGCACGTATCTTCCTGTAATAATAATTTATTAAAAACATCATGTATAAATGAACAAACTGATAAGTATTTTAGATATAGTTGTTAAAGGGAAGCTGAATTTGGTGGACTTCAGGGTCCAAGGGTCTGCTAGAGCCAGGACACCATGTTCAGTCAGCAGTGAGGTGGAGCCCATATCCCCAAAACACACGCACTGTGTACACGCTGTCAACCACCAGCATTTCAACACAAAGGCGAGAATGGTGCCTTTCCCCTGCAAATGCAGGCACGCTCAAATGGCACTCACACAAACATGGGCAATGCAAGTAGAGCATTCCTGTGCTTCCTTGCTGGCTAATCAGGCTCAAAGCTTGCTAGCAGATGTCACATCATTCCAATGCACAAAAACAAATGTGTGCCTCTGGTAGCTGGTCCAAGTATATTGGTCACTCTAGTAGCTGATTCTTGGTTCTCTGCAATATCTGGCCTCCAGACCTGTGGTGTTTCTGGTAGGTGGCTCCTACACCTCTTATCCTATTTACAAGCTGCTTCAGCTTGAAGTTCACTAGCGCCACACACACCTAGAACAGAGGTCACTCTCAGCCTCAGGAGCAGTTCAGAACAGTTTAATAAGAGGGTAAGTCAGTGACAATCAAGCACAAGACTTGTGTAGATAAACATGCCGTCTTGTTTACTTGTGTTCATATGAAATGTCACTGTACAGCAATGTAGACCTATGTAAGGTCACATAGTCACCGTTATAATAAATTCACCATTGAGTTATGATCAAATGTCATTTAAATTCACACACCCCACTGAAGTGTTTTCTTTTTATAATCAGCTTGTAGAATTCCTTGATGTAGCTTACAGATTCTTTATTTACCAAATTCCATCATGGAACCACAAATTTTAGGCCAGCTCACTTCTTCAGAAAAAAGGAACTGTACTTCTCTTCCAGTTGCTGACAAGATGAAATTAGTGTACACCCTTTTGCACAGAGTGAGTCTGACCTGCAGACTGGAGTGTTCAAGAAGCCTCTTGATTTCTTCTTCTATTACATAAATTGTTTTTTTTTTTTAATATATCTTTCTTTATTTAACAAGTAAGATATATACTCAAAGTATCCTCAGCTACTTCTGCAATCTAACTCTGCTCCTATTTGTGGTATTTTGTAGCAAAGGTTCTTAGTTTTCTCTGACTATTTTCTCTCCATAAGGTATAATTCCAGAAGGATCTTATCTGAAAAATGCCAGCTTCAGTTTTATACACTAAATTTTACCACATTTAACATACTTCATTTTAGCAGTTGATTCACTATTACCTAATAAACTCTTATTTATGCACAATAGTCCCTATTGCTAACAAAAAAACCCAAAACTAACCCCCCAAACTCTAAAATATTTACTCATTATTAAAAAAACCCCCAACAAACCAAAACTCAGATTAATGCTGTTTGGATGCTTTTTCTGCATCTTTGTATCTCCAAAGTTGTAATACTCAGGTAAATCTATTATCTTTACATGGTCCTACTTATTTATAGTTTTGTCTCTTTAGTTTTTGAATCTTTTGAAAATTTGTCTCTTTTACCATCAATTCAGCCTTCAGAAAAAAAAAAAAAAGAAAACAAAATAATTTTATAATCTTAGAATTGGTGAGACTATTTATTCCCACTTTGTATGCTTGTATGTATTTTATTTTTATATTTGTACTGGTTTTAGCTGGGATAGTTATTTTTCTTCATAGTAGCTTGTGTGGTACTATGTTTTGGATTTGTGATGAAAACAATATCTATAACACACCAATGTTTTAGGTATTGCTGAAGAGTCTTTACACAGGGTCAAGGCCCTTTCTACTTCTCACACTGCCCCACCAGTGTGAAGGCTGGAAGTGGACAAGAAGCTGTGAGGGGACACAGCTGGGATGGCTGACCCCAGCTGACCTAAGGGATATCCCATACTATATGACATTATGCTCAGAAGTAAAATCTGGGGAAAGAAGGAAAAGAGGGGGGATGTTTGGAGTTATAGTGTCTGCCTTCCCAAGTAACCATTACTTATGACGAAGTCCTGCATTCCTGAGGATGGCTGAATATCTATCTGCCTGCTGATGGGAAGTACTGAATGAATTCCTTCTTTTGCTTTACTTGCACAAACCTCTTTTTCTTTACATATTAAACTGTCTATCTGAATCCATGAGTTTTCTCACATTTACACTTCTGATTTTCTCCCCCATCCTGCTGTTGGGGAGTGAGCAAGCGGCTGTGTGGTGCTTAGGTTAAACCACAGTTTGTTATTCTTCTGCCTTCATGGCATGTCTTGGTATTTTCAGCATTTATTTGCATTTCTGTCTACCTCAACTACCAAACTCTTTTAGTATAAACTTTTGCATTTTAACACCAGTCTTTTGTGATATATATTGGATATAACATGAGACTGATTTTTCACTGATCATTCCTTTCCCTTTACTTATCTAGTTATTCTACTTGCTTTCCTTTTTATCATGTTTGTGAATCTTTCCTATACTTTGATTGTTCCTTACACTTTTTGTGTTTGAAAATTACTTAACCAAGTTCAAACCACTTAATATTAAGTTTTATGTTATTTCACTGTATTCTGACTGAAACATTCTGTGGTATTTCTGTGGATCTGGATGATTAATCTATCTCTAACAACAGAAAAATTAAAATCATAAGCCAAGCTCCTCTTAGACTCTGGTTTGTAAGTTATGCATTGTTGAATCAGTAGTAATTCCAATTTCTAGGTTTATTTAGTTTTTATATATTTTCTATTCTTTCCACAAAGCTGCAGAATTCCAGGGGGTTTATATATGATAATTTGGAAAACATCACATATATATATACTTAAGAGATTCATAGAAGAGAGAATTTGTTCTGCTTTTGCCCATGTTATTTTTTTGAGCAAGAGCATACATGTTAAAAAGCAGGATGGTGTATTTTTTATTCTTCTTCTAGACAGAAATTTTATAAATCTATGAATATTTTTCTATTATGCCCTATTTAATCAGAAAAGAAATGCATGTTTTATTTAGCAACCTACCATTTTAGTAACACTTGAGAAAAAGGAATTCAAGGAGTATGTAGCAGAATCACAAGTAAAAAAAGTCAAACGGTACTTAATACTTATTTTTAAAGCAAAAGAATCAAGCAGAAGGCAGCACTATTTGATACGATATGAGTTTTTGACCAAGCATAATGGTATGAGTAAGCAAAGGAAAAATTGATGTTAACATTAAATGATGGAAGACTATTTTCCCTTTTTGAGAAACAAATAGTCTAAACTGATAATGATATAAAATTCTAGGCATATCAATGTGCCCATACAAAATATAATTTCACTAAGGCTGAGCAGGAATATACACAATACAGAATAGTACCACAATCAGGATAATCATTCCTATTTTATAACTATCCCTTTTTGTAAGGGAAATAATCAGCAAAATATACAATATAGTTGATAGCTCCAGCTTGGTTTTGTTTGTTTATTTTTTAACATAAGTGGAAAAAGAAGGCATCACATACCGGAACAAATCAAATACAACAGAGCAGTCTGGATAATGAAGAATATTAGTTACATGAATTGCAAGCACTGTAAAGGCAAGAAGGTAGTCAGAAAAAGTCAACACAGATGTACAAAAAGCTCATCATATTAGACCATCTGTGGCCTTCTGTGATAATAATGGTGATGTAGTCTGCATTCCCTGTGTTTTTCTCAAGGTTTGGTTAGTTAAAGGCGTGGCTTAACTAATGGAGTCCTGCTCACAGTTGTGCTTTAAATAGAAAATTGGTCTAGTTGAATGGAAGGGTCCTTTGGAGATCCTAATTTCTATGATTCTGTGACTATTAACACTGATTTATTTTAATGGCTAAAATTGATACTACTTATATAATTGATAATATATTATTTTTAGGTAGATAATACCTCATGGTTCAGCTTTCTGCAAATTGTTCAGGTACTACTGTAACACAGGTACGGGACTGGTTTATTATTATTTTAATCTTATCTTCTATATTTTAATAGCCTCTGCCAGCAGATTAATGACTGGATTCAGTTGAAATTATTCCAGTTTTTATTCATTTTATCTTAATTTCTGTCAATTCCACAGAAAGAATAAAAAAATGTTCTTGTTATTCACAAAATAATTCTTACCTTTTTTTTTAATGCATGGGAGTGTATGAATTCCAAATGTTCCTAAATGTTGTAAATTTTGCTTCCTAGCCAATAACATTGTTTCTCTTTTAGCTATTAATTTGACCTGTGAAACTATCACATCATGATTCTCCACTGGTGTTCTATCTATTAGAGTGAACTTGTGCTGCTCAGTGGTTGGTGTTATAACCTGCTTGGCCTCCTGAGAGATTCGTTGATTCATTTTCTTTTCCCAACCTGTTCTCAGATTGTCAGTATTGTTTCTTAATCTAGTTCATATGGACAGCGAAAGTCTCTGTGGTTTAGCTTACTCACACAAAGATATGTGCAGGCAGTCACATAGGAATCCAAGAGTTATCTGTTCAGAGCAATAAATCCTCAAATGTAACCTGGTATAATGGAGACACTGAAACAACCTTTACCTATTTTATTGCTTTATAGCCATTGACACGGCAATCACTTTTGTCTCTCCGTATCTAAAACAGTGCCCCCATATCTAAGAAAGAGGATTTAAAAATGCATTTTCACTTCAAGCCAGCAATTCAAATCACCCGTTACATCTGATGAGAAAAACTAAAACTTTCTACAGTAGGATGGACAATATAAGCAGATATTCTGGCTGTGGTTGTCTCCATTTTAGCAAGTAGCACAATAAAATAGGTGGGGATCTGCAGAGCAAAAGGTTATAAGGATCTGACATCTATGATGCATACATTTTGGAGAGGCTTTACTTAGGATTATGTGTTATAGCCCCAGTGAAAGTTCTGAAACAAATCATTCAGATTATTTGATTTGTTTCCCCCCACTTTAAATTGTTGTTTGAAATTTCAATTTAGCTGAAAAACCACAAAAATTTCTGGTTAGATTCCTTCTAAAACAGACAAGCAAAGGAATAATGTCACTTATGTTAGGTGGTATAGATGATTTCAAAGAGTTTAAAGCCAAGTTTGGAACTGATAATATAAGGTATCAAAATTGAAAATCAAATAAAATAACTTCCGCTCAAAACTTTTTGCTGAAATTCCTTATTATCTGTTTATACCAGAAGTAAAGATGTCATAAAATATCTAAGTTAGAGGTCAGAGAAGGTGTAAGACGATAAGTTAAATTAATTCACATCCTTTTTAAGTTTCACTTAAATCTTCATTTGATACATGTACAATAAACACTTGGCTTTGGCTGGATATTTGACTGCTGTGTGCAAGAGAATAAATGTGTGAAACACTATACTCAAGCTTAACCTGGTGTTTATTAAATTATCCTGTGTTGGGGTTTTTAGTATTTGGGGTTTTTTCTGAGTTTGACTTCTAGTATGAATGTCAAAATCATACTAGAATGGAAAGATGGAATATCATCTGAAGAAATGGACCTATGTAAGGGGAAATTCATCATTCTTATGACAACCTTGGTTCACCAATATGTTTTAGTGTGTCCTGGTGGAAGAATCTTAAGTAGAAGGACATATTTGGAAAATAAG
Source organism: Gorsachius magnificus (assembly GCA_034008185.1). Taxonomy (NCBI): domain Eukaryota; kingdom Metazoa; phylum Chordata; class Aves; order Pelecaniformes; family Ardeidae; genus Gorsachius; species Gorsachius magnificus. The sequence continues at coordinate 60,066,267 of CM067084.1, forward strand.
CAATTTTGGACAGAAAATATTTTTGGATCTTGCATCCCTATGAAGATGTCTTTTCATTTAATAATGTCAAGGCAATTACTTGGATAATAGGACACATATTTAACCCTGGATCATGGATCATGAACTATCAAAGAGAATGTATGTTTCTTAGAAATAGAGGAAAAATAGGATAACTTTCGTTGCTACGAAGTTAAGACATAGCTAACTTAATACATACATTTCCATGAAGCTTTCTTTGTCCTTGCTAGAAGAAAAATCCCAAACACCCAAACTGAATTATTTCTTAATTTTGTAATTGTAAATTTAACCCAGTATCTCTACTGTGCCAAACTTCTCAATTATATAATAATTAATACTTAGGACAAAAATTTTCAACTAATACATCCAAGAAAATCATAGAATCATAGAATAGAATCATAGAATCATAGAATCACCTTGGTTGGAAAAGACCTTTAAGATCATCGAGTCCAACCATTAACCTAGCACTGCCATCCCACCACTAAACCATGTCCCTAAGCACCTCATCTATCCTTCTTTTAAATACCTCCAGGGATGGGGACTCCACCACCTCCCTGGGCAGCCCATTCCAGAGCCTGACAACCCTCTAGGTGAAGAAGTTTTTCCTAATGTCTAGCCTAAACCTGCCCTGGCGCAGCTTCAAGCCATTCCCCCTCGTCCTATCGTCTGTTACCAGGGAGAAGAGGCCGACCCCCGCCTCACCACAGCCTCCTTTCAGGTAGTTGTAGAGGATAGAATCATAGAATCACCTCGGTTGGAAAAGACCTTTAAGATCATCGAGTCCAACCGTTAACCTATTAACAATATTAAATATCTTGCCATGAACTATAGGGCACATAAGAACATAGTAAATGCTTATTTGTACTCTGATTTGAAGAAATAGTTGGAAAATTTTTTCACTTTCAGTTATTTAAGAGTATTGTGGCAGCGTTCACCCAGAGACCAGCTCCTGTGAACACAGGTGTGTAGCTACTCAGAAGTGAAAATCTAACCACAATAAATTTAGAGCAGATGTAAACAAAAGATCTCAACCTGTTTCTCAGACACTAACATGTACAAATTCAGTATTCTTCTTAGGGCTTAGCAACTTCCAGAAAAGCTTTAAGTAATGGAAACGGTGGACCAGGGAATTCATAGGACCCTGGTTACCCTGGTAATACCCAATTACTGATTTACCTGAGCTATCTCATTATGTACCTATAGGCAATCAATTAAAGGACAAGAAAAAGTCAAGATTTGAATAACAAGTCTTGCTTTAGAAATATGATTGACATTTGAATTCAGTAAATAATATAGTTGCATGTTGATGAGACTAAAATAACTAATTTGATGATAAGCAAGCAAGAAAGATTAGACTCTCATAACCAAACATTACCTTACAAAGCATACACAGAGTTAACCTTAGTTTCATATTTCCTTACTCTTTATCCTGGAAATTTTAATACTATTTTGGGACTCAGGAGAAATAGAAGGCATGGATTTCTTTTCTTTTCTGATATAACAGTTATTTAGGGGACAGCTATTTGCTTGTTCAGTCTTCCACACACTAACTGACCTCATTCTGGTACAAACTGATGATAAAGTGCTATAAAAGCTATCTGTCTGAAAAAAAAAAATAAAAAAAATCTTTTGTACATCAGCTGCACTAAATGTCTGATTATTGAGAAAGATAGTCTTTGTGGAAGATCATCACTGTTAACAGCAGGGATGCAGAGAGATAATTCAAAGATATTAAGCCTATACTGAGTCCGTCAGTGTCCCTGAAATTTGATAAATTGCTATATCTAGAGAAATCCTATAGTATTTGCTGCAACTATTATTTAACATTGTGTATATATAATATACAGTTCTTTAGATATGAAACCAACAATAAGAGGTAATGCAGTTTATCAGATTTTGCAGATTTCTGTTCTCAGATGTTAAAAAAAAAACAAACCAAAATCCAAAGCAACTCTCAATCAGGTCAATATTTGATAACACTAGCAATTATCCTACTTTATTCCCTAGAAGCAACCCAGCTAAAACCCATCTGTCCATCTTTGGATTGACATTGTGCTCATCCAGTATAATTATAATTGCAATTTAAGAACAGATTACTCAAATCACAAGCCACATGTCAGACTAGAGGTATGCACCTTTTGCATAGCTTGCTGAAAGCTCTGGGTCTTTCTCCCATTTGGTTAGCTGGGACACCATAATATGTATAATTGACAAAACTGAAAGAAAAGAAGCTTTTGTGATGCTATTATCAGCTTTTCTCACAGCACTTCAGGATCACATATGCCATTGTTTTTTGTACAATATGTTACACTATACAGTTATATCCTATCATGCAATAGTATAACTCTGCAAAAATAAAGTTATTAATGTCAGTGTGAAAGTTGAGGAATCAGTAGTTCATGTTAAGTATTGCCAGTGTAAAACTGAATATTTACTGCATATATTTTTCTCCTTAGCGACTTCTTACATTATGCATTAGTTGTGCCTTAAAATAATATGAAATAATTTATCTGATCCTACAGGAAATATATCCTGCTGTATTTAATTTTCAGTTTTTACTTAATTTTGAAGTAGATTTACAAAACTCGTTTGAAGAACAGGTGCTTATCTATATAAAATGTTTCACAGTGATTTTATCAAACTCCAGTCAGTGCAAAAACACTTCTCTTTCAAAGTCAGGGGCTCAATTGCATCATCATGAAAATGAATGTTGAGATGATGGTGTATCTGTGGTATATGCTTTTTCCCAACTACAGGATCTTTTTTATTCAAATGCTGTCAAACATATATCAAGTAAGGAAGGTTGAGCCTTGACCAATTGGGTAGAAACACGTTCAAGTGGGAAAATACTTTGAATTTGTGCTTGCCTAGTCATCCTTTTTATTTGCTTAATTACTTATTTAATATTGAAGCTTGACTGTGATAAAAATCATGTAAGTTCACTTTCTCTTCCTTTTGAAAGGAGAGTAACACCAGCATAAATTCCTGGAGAGGAATAAAAGCGCCCAAATTTCAGGAAAAAAAAAAATCAGATATTGTTGGAATATGCGTGGTTTGATGTATTGAACTGTATGGTGTGCAGGTGTCCAGGTGCTGGCAGTGGGAGACTGCAGTGGCAGCCTCTGTGAGAAGAGGCCAGGGCTGCCCTGTGACAAACAGTCCTAGTTACAGCCGGCTCCAGCCGGCTCCGACAGACCCACCATAAGGCACGGCTGAGCCCCTCAGCCAAGCTGAATGAATCAATCATAGAATAGAATCATAGAATACCAGGTTGGAAGAGAGCTCAAGTATCATCTGGTCCAACCTTTCTAGGCAAGAGCACAGTCTAGACAAGATGGCCCAGCACCCTGTCCAGCTGAGCCTTAGAAGTGTCCAGTGTAGAGGAGTCAACCACATCCCCTGGGAGATTATTCCAACAGTTGACTGTTCTTATTGTGAAAAATTTTCTTCTTATGTCCAATTGGAATCTTCCCAAGAGCAACTTGTGTCCATTCCCCCCTTGTCCTCTCCATGTGACTCCTTGTAAAAAGGAGTCTGCCATCTTCTTTGTAACTACCCTTTAAGTACTGGTACATGGTGATGAGATCACCTCTAAGCCTCCTTTTCTCAAGGCTGAACAAACCCAGTTCTTTCAGCCTATCCTTGTACGGCAGGCTTTAGTCCTTTGATCATCTTGGTGGCCCTTCTCTGAGCCCCCTCCAGCCTGTCCACATCTTTTTTGTATATCGGGGACCAGAACTGCACACAGTATTCCAGGTGTGGCCTGATAAGTTCCAAGTGGGATAATGACTTCTTTATCTCTGCTGGTGATGCCCTTTTTGATGCAACCCAGCATCCTATTGGCCTTCTTGGCCACATCAGCACACTGTTCACCAAGACCCCCAGGTCCCTTTCTACAGAGCTGTTCTCCAGCCAGCTGGATCCCAGCCTGTGCTGCACTCCTGGATTAGTTTTCCCAGGTGCAAGACCTTACACTTGCCTGTTCTTTTTAGCCCATTCTCCCAGCCTATCCAGATCTTCCTGCAGGGTGGCTCTCCCTTCTGGAGTGTCTACTTCCCCATTCCATTTGTTGTCATCTGCAAACTTTATCAGGCTACACTTGATCCTGTCAAGGACAAGGGGCAATGGGCACAAACTGAAGCATAAGAGATTTCAATTGAATATGAGAAAGTACTTTGAGGGTGACAGAGCACTAGAACAGGCTGCTCAGGGGGCTTGTGGAGTCTCCTTCCTTGGAGATATTCAAAACCCACCTGTATGCTGTCCTGTGCAACCTGCTCTAGGTGAACCTGCTTTAGCAGGAGGGTTGGACTAGATGATCTCCTGAGGTCCCTTCCAACCCTTGCCATTCTGTGATTCTGTGATTCTGTAATCCAGATCACTTATGAAAATATTGAAAAACGTATTGATCCCTGGGGGACGCCACTCATTATGGGTTGCCAGTTTGAAAAAGAGCTATTTACAAAATTAGTATCTAATTTAATTCCCTGTAATCTAATTTTTATATCACCTTAGTATTACCATGTTAATAACAGTGTATACTTAGTAAAGGTACTGTCCTTTTTACACAGAAGTAGCTGATAGATATTTTCTATGTTCTTTGGTTTTTTCCTTCATACTCAGATAAAAAGTAACTCTTCACAAAAGAGTTTTGTGTTGTCCTTTGTAAACTTCATCTGAAATGCAAATATTATAGCCTGACCCATTTCTATGTAAATCTCAACTTTAATCAGTATCTAATTAGATTTCTAGTTTCATTGTAGAAACAAAAGAAGTAGTGAAAAAGGGACAAAGTACCCCCTTCAAAAAAAGAAGGAAAAAAGAATTAATAAATTAATTCTATAGTCATTAGAGGGGGAAAAAAGAGATTAATAGTAATTGTATAGGTTATTAAAATCCTATTTGTGTTTTCTTGGTTTTCCCATATATAAAGCAAACTTGTTCTTCTGTGAGATTGAGAAGACCAGTATGTCAGGAGTTGCATTATCTTCAAGCATGTTAATGTCCTAATTTGTTCATAAAGATTTATGAGAGTTGTGCATTATTAATGTATCAAAGAGATTCCTATGCAATCAGAAATATATCTAAGATACATATTTAAAGGAAGGAAAAGAAAAGAGGTATTTAGATTTTTTTGATGTTCACCATTTCTAAGAATTAATTGACATTTACTAAACACAGTTTGATGAGTACAAGCATTTGATGCCTAAAATTCATGACTGCACTCACACCAGGGTCTTGATTCTGAAGAATACCTACACCTGTAGATGTACTTGTGTGATTCACTCTCCCCCCAACCAGTTTTATGTTTTGGAGTGTAAACCTGATCCTATGGTTAATGCCATGGCATCCGGAGTTCTTGTTTTACATGTAAGAGTAACAACTGTAACTCTTCTAATTCAACTGAACAAAAAAATTTTCATTTTTAGAAGAACACTGTACTTCTTTTACCTACTTTTTTAGGATTTAAGCTGGATGCAGGAGAAACTGCAAAGAATGGAGCAGGAAGAAGTAGTCTCAGAAGCTCAGAGTTTGTCTCTCTCTTCCACCATAAGCTAGAAGACTACTTCTTTTGCAAACTGGAGGCCTCCTCTTTCAAAAGCCACACCTCTGTTTTCATGTACTTCCTCACAATGGTCTAAGTAACAACTGAGAAAATCTTTGAGGCAGGGAAAATGATCCTCTTTTAACAAAAAAAAAAAAAAAAGAATCTTGAGTTTGAGCTTTTTCTTAAAATATAAAACCACGTGAAAAAGATTACCACTGGGACTTGCGTATTCTGTTTTCCCCAAAACAGCTAAGAACTAGGTTAATGGGCTAGTCTAGGCTTTAAATTTATGGACAGAAGGGAGCACTAGCTTGAAGGCAATGATGAGTTATTTGGAAAGAGTGAAATCCCTCATGAGAAATCTGATTGGACAGATATGTTATACATTTGAAGGCAAAGTGTTATCATAAGATTTTTCTTGAGAAAGTATAAAAATTAGAAGATTTGGAGGTAAGAAGCAGAAAACTGGAAACAAAAATGAGGACAGACAAGAACTGAAGATGATTAGAGGTTTTTTTTGAAAAGATACAAGGGAGATTGTTTAATAAAATCCATGGGGAAGATAAGAGCATTGAAGGAATAGGAACAAACAACAAAATGGGACGTATCTGTGAAACTGTTGGTCTTGTTGGCATGATACTTTGATCTCAGAAGAAGTTAGTTACAGGTGGCAAATCTGAAAGAAGGAATAGGTTCACAAGGTCATTTGGGTTAGGCATTTTGTAACTGAGAAAATCTGAGCCTTGAGTTAATATTTAAAGACCAAACTCTGACATCTATCAAAAGTCTAACCCATATAACATTGCTGATGTTGAATCTGATTTATCAAAAGAAAGAATTTGACCCAAGATAGTTCTTAAAGATATTGTGTATAAAAAAGGTGTGTGTATAAAATGGTGTATGAAGCCAAATGCCCAGCTGATATTAAATCATGACAACTTTTTTCATCAACACTATTTTAGGCTTGTGGGGATTTTATTCTATTCAATAATCAAAATGTGGCACATTAAAAAATAAAATTTGTCCAATTATTCTAATACAACCCCTAAATAGGAACTTTCCATTAATATAGCCAGAACATCTCGGTACTCCTTTGCTTTAGGTCTTTTTTTGTTTTGTCTTATATATTTTCACCTTCACACCTTTATTTTACAGGCATCACATGCCGTGGTGCCATTTTGTCCAGGTCCTAGCCATTTGTTAGACTGCCCAGTAGTAAATTCTCTGATTAGAATAAATTGGAGGGAGAAGAAAATATTAAAAAAAATAAATTTAAAGATGATGTAGATATTGCTGCTTTATGCATTTTACCAATGGTTTGAATTGTAGAAGTACACCTTTTAGAAATACATAAACCCTGTAAACATTCTTTCTCTCTCTCTTGCATTGTGCGAAAGTGAGAACATGTGATTACTTGTTCTACATTAAAGAAATGTCATAATAATATATTATTGTGTAAGTATTATTGAATGAGATCAATGTGCATTAATTTTTAGTTTATATAGTTAATTTGGATCTTACAATTTCATTAATATATTTATTTATATTAAAAATATAAAGTTAACATTACAGTCAGTCAGGTGTTTTAACTAAAATTTTATCAGAACTTCAAATTTGAGGTGTAGAATGAAATAATGAGTTCTGAAAAGCAGTAGTCACCCAATTCAGGATATTCTCTTTTGTTTACACTGGGGTCCTCATGTGCTCCTCTGGGCCTTTTCTCTAAGCATGCAACTTAATTTCCTTCAGTTAGAACATCTAGACATGCACAGTAGAAATTGCTTTGGAAAAGAGCCTGTCTGCAATTCAAAAGGAATGTCTAGTGAGATCTGAGAGCTTTGTGGTCTGGATGAAAAGCTCCATGGAGTACAGGGAATCATCTCTGAAATGCAGTTTGTTCCTTGATTTTTATTTGCTCCTGGAAAAAGAATCATTAGCTATTTTATCTACCTTGAACAATCGGAATTTTTTTATCTGCCTATCCTCTAAAGCTGTGTCTACCTCTCATATACTATTTTTACATTACCTAACTGTACACACACCTTCTGCTTCCTGAATAAGGACATCTTTGTTCTAGCATGGCTGAATATGTTATGCTCTCTGATGATCTGCATTTCTAAAAGAAACATGCCCCCCCATGCCCCCCCATGTTCTTATTCTATTTCTCTGACTAAAACAACAGCAAAGAATTGCCTCTGCATTTAGTAAAGGAGGGATGAATACACATCCTTTCATTCCTGCTTTCTTTAACCAGTAAAACTGAAGGAAAATTATGAATAGAACTTGAATAAAATAGAAATCTTACTGAAGAGTTACATGGGTGGGTGCTTTCTGCAGAGACACGAGTTTATTGATAACACTGTGATATGAAATAAAAGAAAAAATGAAAGACACTACAAAAATACATCACAGTAGACTGATAATCAATAACAACATAAATAAAAATGTAACAGCTAGACCTGCTATAGAATTTACCATGTTGTTGCTACTTATATGTTGAACATATAGCAGAAGAAAGCTTTTAGAAATCAACAAATACTGAACAAGTACAAAGTGACTAGATGTCACTGAGTTCATCTGCCTCCATTTTTAGGCAATCATGCAGTACATTTTTAATTCAGAATGGTTTGGAAATGAATGCTTTCTCTTTCACCACATACTACTAAACGTTTCTCGATAACCCTATGGAAAACACCAAACATTTTCCCTAGAAAAAAAATTCGAAAGTCACACCTATAATGTGATCCATGAGGAGAGTAGAAAAGATCAAGGCATTAACAAAATCTCAGTTCACCTGTATAAAATCCTAAGAATCACATCAACTGAGGATTTGACCCTGAAGTCTAATTATATTTTGTGCCTTATAATTATTTTTAAAGTGTTCTGCACCTTTTGTAAAATAGTGGAGAGGTTGGAACACTTTACTTGAGGGACTTCAGTTTTTGGTCATCTCTAACTTTAGACTGCTTTAACCCCTAACATAAAATAAGTTCTGTAAAAGGCTTGTTCAGGTGCTCTTGTCCATTACTCTGATACAGTCTTAAAATCTTCCTGAGTATCGCTAGCCATTGAAATACACTATCATGAGGCTTACAATATTAATTCTCAAACCTGCCCATGAAAATTCCTGTGGAAACTGCTGGTGTTATTTTGGTAACTTCCAGATAGCTGGAATTGTAACAAAACTGGTAAGTTATATGGTAAATTTTGTTAAGGACTTCATCAAAGCTCTGCTGAGCCTGCAGAAAATACCAACAAACTTCACTATTCATCCCCTGATGTTCTAACATACAAACTAGCCCTAGCTCTAATCAGAGACCAGCCTACATATGACTATTTGGCCTTAGCTTTACTTCCAATAAATCCACATGATTAAAATAAATGTAAATATATTTCCCCAAACCTCATTGTTAATCAAATCTAATCTTTAACATAAACTAGAGATACCTGTTAAAAAGCAACTAAATCTTAAATCATTGTTACCTTCTGGTACCAGCCTTAATTGTAGCTCTTTTCAAGCCTTGGTAAAGCCTAAAGAAGGGTTAAACTGAAGCCTAGCTTAACCACCCTCACAAATCCAAAAATAAATCTTAAATTTTTTCATCTTCTTGGTACCTTAGGTACATAATGTTATCATAACACAGGATTCATCCTAACTTCTTAGCCTTATCTATTCATAAAACAATCAGTATTTAACTTTTCTTCTCCTCATCTATCTGAAACCAGGCATAATGCTAGAGACTGCAAGTGGTATGTTCGAATTTAACATTCTTCTCACTCCTCTTCTTCAATGCCACACACTCTATTTACTGGACTTTCTCCTGCATTTTTTACCAATGTTGCTTAACTGCTGCATCCAGAGGACTGTGAACCTCTGCAGCCTTACACCTACTGGAGATCTGAGAAGAATCCTGATCTTAGGTGAGAAAAAAGAAGTAATCTTAATTGCTGCTCACACCTCGTGTGTTTCATCTGAGACATGCCCTCCACATCCCTAACTTCCTCCTAATTTTTCCTGCTTCCTAAAAGAAAGACTCCAAACTTATGTTTTCCTGTTCTGTCAGTCTCTTAATGAACATCACCTCAACCTCATGTGCCATACCTCCCCTCATTCCAGTCCTTCAGCTTGGTCCAATCCCATACCTACAATCTGAAATAGTGTTGCTAGATAGCCAAGCTGTTTTTGTGAAGACTAAGTACAAGAATAAGTGGCTTCTGCCACCAAAATACTGAATGATGGTAAGTTTCCACATAGAACTTCCTGCATTATTGCTTTGTAGAATTCTGTAGAAAAGTTAATTCACGTGATGCATAGTACCTTACATTTGTGGAAGGTGTCTGCTCCCATTTTGCCATTCTAGGCTTATGATTTTCTAAAATCAGTTTTCCAGTATCCTGAAAAGCACTACCACAGTCTAGGCAAACCCAAAGAAATTTCTAAAGTATTATCTGAGTTTAATTTAACGCAACCTTATTAGTCTTAAGTTTAGATACACTGACTAGATTAGTCATCTGGTATCCATCTAGAAACAGACAAAGGCACTCTAGCTATCTGAGATCCTTATTTTAGGATGCAATGAAGGCATTCACACTAATTCAGCTGTTCTACACTATCACAATTAAGGAAATGTTTCCACAGACTGTTTTGCTGCCTGAGGTTCCAAGTAATCTTTAGCTGGTCAATAGTAACAGCAGGTAACGTCTTCAAACTTTCTTGTTAAGAAAAGATATCTCTCTACTGAAAAGCAAATCTCTTCTGTGGTTCACAAATATAAAGAACGAATGTTTTCCAGGTATGTCGTTTAGTTCAGAATGAAGGATCTATGAACAATTTTCAACATGTGAATGACTATACTTCAGAGGGATGTTAGAAGCCCCAGACTTGGACATTGATTTACAATTAAAGTCAGTCAAAGGAAGGAGATCTTAGAATTCGGGATAAATGCAACCTAAAGCAAAGTTATTCATCACTAAGAGTCTAGATAAGGATCAGTCTGTTCCGTAGTAATTTTGTCTGGGATAGAGTAAATTTTCTTTGTAGTAGCTAGTATGAGGCTATGTTTGTATTTGTGCTGGAAACAGTGTTGATAACACAGAGATGTTTTCATTACTGCTGAGCAGCGCTTACACCGAGTCAAGGCTTTTCAGATTCTCAACCCACCCCACCAGCAAGGAGGCTGGGGAGGCACAAGAAGTTGAGAGGGGACACAGCTGGGACACCTGACCTCAACTGACCAAAGGGATATTCCGTACCATATGACATCATGCTTAGCTTATAAAGCTGGGAGAAGAACAAGAAAAGGGGAGATGTTCAGAGTAATGGTGTTTTGTCTTCCAAAGCAATCATTATGCGTGATGGAGCCCTGCTTTCCTGGAGATGGCTGAACATCTGCCTGATTATGAGAATTAGTGAATGAATTCCTAGTTTTTCTTTGCTTGCACATGTGGCTTTTGCTTTCCCTATTAAACTGTCTTTATCTCAACCCATCACTTTTCTCAGTTTTACTCTTCTGATTCTCTCCCTCATCCCACCATGGGGGAGTGTGCGAGTGGCTCTCTGGTGCTTAGTTGCCAGCTGGGGTTAAACCACAAGTACTAGAAAGGATAAACTTGCTCTTTATATAAGGCTTTCTTTTCCAATTTACCTTAAATACTCTGTTTTTGCTATGCTGATGTTGACAAATCTGGGCTTGTTTAATTTGGAAGCACCATTCAGAACTGCTGCAAAATGTCTTACTCCAGTGCTCTGGACTATATCTGCCCTGTTCTAATGGTTTAGGTATTCACAAGAAACAAGAAAAACTCAGACTAATAGTTAACTTTTTTTAAAATTCTTGTAGCACATTTGAGGTGGAGAGCAGAAACTGTTAATGATCCAGGCAACGACCACTAGTTGGCTATAGCTACGGAGAAAGTTGAAGAAAATGGCCTGGGGAGACATGACATGACAAATAAGGCTATCGGTGGTTTATCCCAACCATCTAAGTTAGAAAACAATTAACAGTGAAAAAATAGATCCTTGTGGGTTGCACCCCTTGCATGGATTTCTGACACTGTACAGAAGTGGAATTGTTGTATGTAGAGACTGGGCCAGGATCCAGACATGTCAAGTGGTTCATCTAAACTGGACCGGTGGCACAGGGACAGGGACCTAGACTACTATGAGTCTGAAGTGTGTGAGTGTTGTAGAATAGAAATCACAGAATAGTAACCTTAGCATAAAAACCTCAGAATAAAAATTGCTATCCACCTGCTTTTCCTGTTCTGTCTAGTAACTAAATTTTATGTCTTGCTATACCCGTCTCACTTCATAATGGAATTTTATGTGTCAGTAGTGGGAGCAATGAACACCACCTTTAAATTCCCCCATGACACACCCATTATCTGAAAAAAATATTCCTTGTAAAAAGTAGAAATTTGAGCCCTAACACTGAATAAAAAACCTTCCAGATGATAAGGGTCAAAACATACCCCTGGAACTCTAAAAGTATACTAATGAAAGAAGTATGCACTATAGGTCTTAAAATTTCTGTTCATTGAGGGTTATACTGTACTTCTGCTCAAGCTATTTCTGGATCTTTGCTGGAGTTAGAAAAAAAGAAAATTTATGTTCCAACATAGGAACATATTGGAAGGAAGATAACACCTAAACATAATAGAACTAGCAGTAAACTGTTCAAATGTTCAGCTAAACAGAGACAGAAAAATTACAGATAAAGAGGATGCAACATGAGAAAATATATTTGCAGTGTAATAAACAGAAGAAAATTGTTGAGTTTCAAAACCGATCTTCTCAAAGAGAACGTTAGGTATGTTTAATATAACAGCAAAAAAATTTTCCAACATCCTTACCCTGGCATTCTTCACATTTAAAAATAAAGAAGCTTAGAGAAGTCTTCCTTGTCCCACATTTGCATGGCATTTTCTCATAGAAATTAGATTATACACTAGCTTGAAGTAAATTCATGCAGTTAATACATTTATCTTTAAAGGCCCAGATGGTCAATTTAGTATTTAAAGTACAGTTTTAAAATTTAAATTTTAAATTAATTTCAGTCACCATTATTTGTGTTTTTATGCCTTGTAAATATTATTTTAAATGTAAAATAAGTGATATTGAAGTTCATTATATATATATTTGAAAACAAAAAAATCCCCAAACTGTATATTGGGTTCTATCCTTCATGTTTATTTCTTCTCTCTGCCTCTTGTAAATTTTTGGACACTGTGCCTTGCAATCAATCTTTAACATCTTTATTTATTTGGTACAAGACAGTATGTCAATCTTGTATCTTTCCATTTGCTTGATTTTTTTTATTTTTAAAGAAGGAAGAAGGGAGAGGTGTCTGTCTCTCAGCACCATTATGATTTTTTTATTCTTTCTTATTAACCTTGTTGAAATTGTTTTACCCCAACAATGCTTCTCAAAAAAAATGTGTCTATTTAATGAGCAGTTTTCAGTATGTACAAGCAAACAGACAAGCTTAGCCATAATAAAGGGTGTTATATGAGCACTGGATAAGTAATTTGACATGAATAAGAGCTTATTTAAGCACCATGATTTTAAGGGAACATTTTGAACTTCACAGAATAAAAGTTTTTAAAGTATACCATTAAGATCACAATCTTGCTACGTATTTTTGCTTTTTTGTTTACTTACTTCCCAAAATTTGACCTTGGTGGTTTTCTTTGGGCTTCATTCCAAGAGACTCTGACTGTATTGAGTTTTCCTTGTTCTGGCAGCCAAATGAATGGGACATGGAGAGGAAAGAGAATTGTGTTCCAAATGGGTGTGCTTTTTCTCTAAGAGAAAAATGAAGAGCTCATAAGTAAAAGAAAGGCAGAACACAAAGTTAATTTGTTTTGTCCTTTAAAAGGAAAACAAAATGGATTAGAAATGCATTTTAAATAAATGCCTCTGCTTCTGGCCCTTCTTTAGTCCCTCCCAATATCCTGCCGCAGAAATCATCCATGTCCCTTTGAACCTCTGAGGAACTTCTTTGCCCTGAACTTTTAGTCAGGTTATCACAGCCACAGTCCTTCAGGACAAGTAAGGGAACATGAAATTCCTTCTGGAGCTCATAGGTGCATCTGAGAGGCTCCATAATTATCCAGAAGGGCCTGCCTCTTCGCGTGACTGCTTATCACTGCATCTGCAGTACTCCCAGGCCAGGCATTTTTAGTAGAACTTCTCAGAATTTTGAAGAATTCAGGAAGTCAATCGTTTCAAACAAACTCCCTTATATAAAAGAAGGCATACAAATTACTGAATGATAGGACATCAAATATCCATAGTTTGTAAATGGTGTAAATGAAGCCAAATGATATAAACACCTGACTTCTTGCTAACTTCACTTCAAGGGAAGACTACTAAAGGGAACGTATCAGAGATCATACTGAAACAAGCATGAAGAAATAGCATAGAAAAGACAAATCTTTTAAACTAATATAATAAACAAGTACTTTGAAAGAAAATATACTTTAATTATTTCCTTGTAAGGCAAACAAAATGCAACACAGTTTTCAGAAATATCATTGCTCTTGGATTCACTCTGTTGTTTTAAAGCAATTATCTTTTGAGGAAAAAGACATTATTTAGCCTACTTTTTGTGCAGTTTTCTTTCTTTCTTTTAGCTGTTAAAATGCTAATTCTTTTTATTTGTTTGTTATCTTTGTAATAAGGCTTTCTGGTCTACTGAAGCTACCATTCATACCTGATGTTCACTCCTTGCTCCCTAAATTTCTTGCTGCACCAGATTCCAAATGAAGCTTCTTCCTGGAAACACACCATATTTTTATGATTGTCAAATATAGCTGCAACAACAGCGTTCCAATTTTAGAAAGTCACCATGAAATTCAGCATTCTTATTTTAGTCTCCCATGTTCATAAATACCTTCTATTCAAAATGTTGGTGTTCAAGTCTCCATATATATCTTATTAAATCACATAACTATGTAAGCAGTTCAATATAGTAGGAAGGGTAGTACATTCGTAAATGTCAGTACTTGGTAAGATTCAGTGTTATACTGTTCACCATTTGCTCAATAGCAATGTTTTCTTCTATATTTGTTCTGTGTGCAGACGTGTGGTCACAGTAAATGATCGGCAAAATATAGATTTTCTTTTGTCTTGATTGGTCACTAAAGTAGAAGATTCCTTAAAGAGAAACTTCTAATACTGTACTTGTCAAAGTTGTGTAAAAAATAAAAAACAAAGTTGGAGAGAAAAATAAAACCTTGAGGGAGTAGAGCAAACAGAAAAAGGATGAATGAAAAAAGAAAATTATATTTTAAAGCACTACACATGTTAGAAGAAAAAAAATCTCAAAGACTGAAAGCTAGAAAATTGGGTGAAAGAGAAAAAAGTATTATTTTTATTAAGACAGAAATATAAGGTGATGTATGGATCTACTTAAGGTTTGTAGATATAGAATCAATCCTGAGGCTGGATCATTGCAGCCATTTCTTTGAACATATTTACAACTCTTAAGTTCGTTGTGATTCTGGACAGGCCTAAAGACAGAAAAGTGCATTTGCTGAAGAACTAGTGAACAAAAGTCCAGCAGTCCAAATAAAATAAAATGTTTTAAATGTGCAGTTTTTCTGCACATTGCCCCAAAATGAAACTGCAGTCTTCCTGTCTGCAAATTCCCTTGAATGTGCTGAAAAGATTTATCTGGAGGAACACATGAGTAGCTTACAAACACAAAGCCAGCAGACATTCTACTGGAGATTACAGACCCTTATCTAATAGCTAAGCAGCTGCTGATGTCTGAGATATTCTCTACAGCTTTTGTGAACCTGAGAATCCCACCCTGCACTTCCAAGGAGATCAATAACCATCATCAGTACCACAGTATGGGAAATTGAAGTGTGAAGCCTTCTATTTCTTAAATTAATGTTTTAGGATTTCTGCAATTGTGAATTGAACATACACAACCTAGCTACTAAACAGAAAGGCCATACAATCTACTTTAATGACTACTTATATATTCTATATGTAGATGTATTTTATATCTTTAAATGTATTTTGGCAGTGGATAATACATGAGGGTCATGCATATAATCACTTATTTCAACTTTTAGTTTTATTGCAATGATATTCTTTAGGTAGAGAAATAATTGCACTCAGAATGAGTACAGGAACACAGTTGGAGTTACTGCTGGGCACAGTAATAAAACACAGGTGATCACCTGTTCCTACCTATGCTGTGGAGGAGTTTCACTTAGGAAATATTTACTCTCCTAGAAAAGGCAGCACTGACCAGAAGCTCCGTGGCACTTCATCTCTCTCCAGTGTGAGAGCTCCTGACGCCCATCTCCAACTGGATTATAGATTCAGGAGAAACGGGGAATATTGGTCCTCACTGCAGTGAGATCTTTTGGTTTAGTTCAGAACTCAACAGGGTTTTGAAGCTGTTGCCTTTCACAGGGCAGATATTCACCTGATTATGTGTCACTTGCCTTTTTTTCATTCTGAGTTTGGTAGGAGCTAGAAGACATTGCCTTACAGAGACGTAAAAGTCTAATCTGTACCTGTTGGATGAGCCTCCTCATGTGGAAACCAGGCCACAAAGGCAAAATGCCACTAGATGTTAAATGCTAAGTGGTATCTTGTCTCTCTATAAAATACAGAACCATAAATATAAGTAGCATATCTCTGTTTCCAGCATGGGCTGTAGCTAGGGTATTATCCTAAGAGACATGGACTGATACTCCTTCAAACAAAAAAATTTCACTTAGATTTCTTGCATTTTACTTGACTGTTATAACCATTGTACAATAGATGTAAGTGAATACCAGCAAATTTTTAAATAAAACTCAACTACTCACATAGTTTTGTAAGTATATGAGTTGTTTTCTGCTTGTTTGTGTGTTTGTTTTCTCCTTTGCTTGTTCTACTAGCCCTAGGAAATGAAATATGCAATTCAGGTCAGTTTAGTTCTATAAGAAACAGTTCTATTTTTGAAAAAAAAAATTAAGGGGAAGGAAGGAAAAAATACATATCTTTTAATAAGTATTTTACCTTGTGTCTTGTATTCAAAAAAAAGCATCAATCATTATCACAGGTGTAAAAAAATATTTGGACTAGGTATTGTATGGGGAAACCCTATCATACAATATCAAGGAGAAAAACACAATGAAAGAAAAATCAACCACAGATAGGCATTCAAGATGGAAAATAAGAGTGCAATGATAAAAGTTGGTAACAATAAGCAAGTACTTATAATAGTGACACCATGTCAATCGACATATCAGCATTGTTTCAAGGATTGTCCCAAAATTAGAATTTCGGTTCCAGAACAAAAATAAAGTGTACACTCATTTTAGTACTCAGAAATAGCAAAACCTGAATCCTTATGAAATCCTTTGATGGTGGAAGAAGAAAGAAAGAGGTATGGATGCATTGTTTCTCCAGAGGAGGCACAGACTCATTGTCAGGGATGATCCTTGAAAATTTGAACCAAAGCTCAGTTCTCCTTGTAATATTGTTGTACTTTTAAGCCCAGTAGGCAGCTCAGGCCCACACAGCTGCTCACTCACTCTGCACCAGTGAGATGGGGGAGAGAATCAGAAGGGTAAAAGTGAGAAAACTCATGGGTTGAGATAAAAACAGTTTAACAAGTAAAGCAAAGGCCGAACACTCAAACAAGAAGAAGAAGAAATTCATTCACTACTTCCCATCAGCAGGCAGATATTTAGCCATCTCCAGGAAAGCAGGGCTTCATCACACTTAATGATTATTTGGGAAGAAAGACACCATGGTTCCAAACATATCTCTCATTCTTCCCCCAGCTTTTATGGCTGAGCATGATGTCATATAGTATGGGATATCCCTTTGACAGCTGGGGTCAGCTGTCTCAGCTGTTTCCCCTCACAGCTTCTTGCCCACCTCCAGCCTTCTCACTGGTGGAGCAGTGTGAGAAGTAGAAAGGGCCTTGATACTGTGTAAACACCCTTCAGCAATACCTAAAACATTGGTGTGTTATTGATACTGTTCATCACAAATCCAAAACGGTACCACACAAACTACTATGAAGAAAAGTAACTGTCCCAGACAAAACTAATACAGATACAAGCTCAAGCTTGGGACACGAACTTATTTTCAGGAAGATCGTCTCTCTGATATACATCAAAAATTTTATTTTGGGCCTGAGAAAAAGCACTGTAGAACTTAATTCCTGGCTGCTTAGTTTTCCTTCATGCCAGATATTTTTACAGTTCAAAATCATTTATAGAAACATGACTGGCTGCTATACGTCAGAACTATCAACAGCTATTGACATCCTGTTTAAGGGTTGTGACTTTTTAGCAGGTTAATAAATTAGTTATAGAAGAAAAGTATATCCTTATGTCTTTATTTAGTAGTTTGTAAGACGCTATTCTCATTTCTTTAATTATTGCCTGAAAGTTTCATCCTTTAATGTCAGTATAATTTCAACATAACTGAGAGAAACATAGATGAACTGGCCAATAATAATTTTGCAGTTTGAGATTGAAAGAAACTTAATTCAATCTGAAAAAGATTTACAGTAATCTGTTCTGAGCCAAACATATTCCTTTGCTGAGTATCCCTTCATTTGCATATAGAGTACATAAAACATGAGCTGCCACACTAAAAAGAACAATGTATAAATGAAGACACAGTCAAAAGAAAAAGTTTGCAAACAGCCAATAGGATGAAATATGATCATACAAAATGTGTGCAAACAACTTTAATTTATGTACAAATTCATGTAAGTTATACTTTGTTGCTGGTTAATTCATGAGGAAAGGAAGGGTTACATTGCAGGTCAATTAAAAAATTTGTAATTTGTCTCTACATTTTAATGAGGGTTTTAATGATTTTTCATTTAAAGTCAGAGAAAAATGCTGTGGGCATCAATAGGAGTAAGAATGGACTTTTAGCCAGCTGACGTGCAAAGAGTGTCTGCAAACCCTGGAAGAAGCATCTTTATTTAATAACGAGGAACTGGTGTCCAGAACTTGGTAAGATTTGCTGGTAGGTAAGGCAAAACTCACAAACTCCCCCACTCTATCTGTAAACTCAAGTTTCTACATGTAGGAGCTACAGAATCACCTGAGAGACAAACAATGTGCATCCGCTGCCCCCACGCTAATTTCCACTTTACAAGGCACTTGATCTTCTTCAGAAGTCCTTACTTGAGTATATTTCTTTTCAGCTGACCTTGGACCACCCTTGAGGATTAGCAATGTGTTAAATAATTATGTCCAAGAAAGAACAGGCACAGTCAAAAGGGAACATTTAATTTCTTCTTCCCACTTATAATAAATCAAGCGATGAGCACACATAAAGTAAGTCCAGGAAAAGAACATGAAACTCAAAACTCAGTCAAATTTTAAAAATGGAAGGATACTGCCTGACTTTCCCTAATGCTGCTGACTTCCTTTAAGCAGGGATGACAAATACGATGATCTGAGGTAATAAGCACATCTATCTTCTTTTGGTTTAATGGTAAATGGAAGTGTTCTCAGCAACGGGAAGGAAAAATATCTCGGAAACACACAAACAAAAAACCCAAGAAAGAGTAAGTGGAGAACATATTTAAATCACAGTAGCAGCCTAACACACATTACAAGATGTCATTCATTTATACCACATCTCAGGCTTATAAATGTGAATATAATGACACCAATCATTTGTTAATGCTAACAGCAACCCTTTGTAATGTTTATACCTAAATTCATCTGCTGCATATCTAAAAGGAAAAGTTGGCTTCCACTTAGAAAAAGTTGAATTGATTTCAGATTGAATTTTATATAAATTATAAAAAAATCTCATCCCTGTGTATAAGTATTCACAGGAGAGTCCCATAATTGCTGCCAGGCTTTTCCAAAGCCAAGGAAGAACTGATTTGGCTCAGCATAGCCTGAAGGTTGGAAACCACTGCTCTAGGCAAAAGACATGATGGATGTTCATCTATTATCTTACCCTATGTGTGTGTGTGCGTGCGGTAGGCTATGCCACTTTTAGCTGGGAGAAAAATAAAACATAAAAATTCCAGAGACTTTATTTTTAGTCTAATACTTGAGGGTTAGTTTCTAGGTTTAAAATTAATTGGTCTAGAAACATATAAATTTACCCTCATCTGAATTCCAGTTAGCAGCAGATTTATATTTATTAATGTAAAGAAATAAATTATTCTAAAAACTTCATAGTAAAATACTAACACCCTTCATTTTTAGTGACCTGAATTTAACTTTAAAAATTAGCTTGTCATTATTTATAATTACAAGATTAAGTTATACAGAAACTTTGGGCTGAATTCCTTGGGTGGAAGCTCAGTAAAATCTACAATTTATAGACAATAAGTCAAAGCAGTCAGGGAGGAGATGAAGCAAAAATGTATCTATCATCTGTTTCATTTTTGTAGAGACATAGGTGCCCTTGCTGCAAATGCTTAGGAAAGGTTCAGTGAAAGTTGTGAATTTATGTGAATATTCACAAATCAGTGAGACAACTCACACATCGAGTTATGTTTTCAAATTTATGTGCAAAGGTAAAGAAAATGTGGGAAGGAAGATGGAATGACGTTGGAAGAGAAATGGGGTTGCTTGTAAGACAGACCTTTTTTGGAACAACTGCTAGGAGTTAAGGAAAGCTGCAAAATAAAGGTTTGTTTTGCTTTGTTTTGTTTTTTCTTTTTCACTTTGATTTTGATTTTTTTTTCCTTTTCTTTTTTTCCCTGTATATCAGCTACATTCAAATGAAGTTTTAATTTAGTTTCATCTGGCAGGTTAACTTGAGATGAAATGCTGAATCTGTCCTGTCTTTGACAGCCATAGAAGGTATTGGCTAACCTCAGTAAGAAACATATCTTTTCTCACAGTAAAGAAAAAAGTTTGAGCACAGTTTTAGAAATAGCCACTGTTAAGAATTACTGATAACAGCCCTTGATTACTCGTGCATGTATCAAACACTTTTGTAAAGCATCTTACAATCATGTAACAATACTAGTTTTAATTTGAATATAGTATTGAGGTTTGTGTGCTTGTCCTTTCTATAAAGAATAAATTCCAGAGGGAAAAAACATTATTTCATTTGCAAGGTCTGGATTCTTAAAGTGAAAGTTGATGGTTCTGTCTTATTTCTTACCAAACATTACCAGATTACATATATTTTTTTCTTTATTAGGACTCTTATCTGATAATAAGCACAATAACTACAGATATTAAACTGTCCTATATTCCTAAGATTACTGAGGCAATGCTTGGTTCCTGTAACATAGAAAAAATGTATTGCTTTTATTTGTGTTCTGTTCATCCTTTGGAAAAAGATAAATCTGTTTTAAAACAGTTTTATCTGATTGTTTAAATAAAAGGAATTAATGTACACTTATTTGTTCTTGATCATAACACACATCATTTCTTCAAATGAAACTGGTCTGCTTTTAGAAAAAGAAACTTTGCAGAAGTTAGACATTTTATCTCCTTTTTACAGAAATGTATAATAAGCCTCTCAGATGTTTAATTTTTCTGCAATGACTCTTTCTACTTACTAGCATTTTCTTTTCTATTTCAGTCTTTTGTGTTTTATTATTACAGACTATGTTAGTAAAGTTAATTGTTTTCTCATATATCAGTGAAAATCCTATTTTATTAATAATAAAAATAATAAACTTGAAATAGTCAACTCTGCAGCTGCTTCTTACACATAGGATCTACAAATGTCCTGTAGACATAGTTTATATGTCTGTGCATTGTGTGCTTTTGTATCTTCTGTGTGTGACCTTCTGAAAAGCAATGACAAATTAGAAGTGCATTGTAAAATAGTAAAATCTCTGAGCCACTCAATAGAGTAAGACCTCATTAATTTCTTCCCGCACACACATGTACTCAATCTGAACAATTGCTGAAGACCATTCAGTGAGTTTTGTCTGCATCTTATAATTAAAAGAAAAAAAAGATATTATTTCATGATTTAGTGGGTTTTTTCAACGAACATTTCTGTTCATACAATCTTCTTACTGTAAACTGATGTTTTATAATAAATGTTTTCCTTGTAAGCTTAGTTATTCTCAATAGTGCATGTGGAAATGCAGTTTCAGTCTCGTTTATGTATATATTCTGCATCATGAGTATTCAACATTACCCTGGTGCAAACCTTGAGGCTGGTAAGGATAGTAATGTTCTTGGTGTACCACAACTTAGTTACAGAGGTGGACAGCAGCAGGAATTTTGATATCTGTAGCATTTAAAGAAGGTCCTAGAAGTTTTGAGTCTTTCCAGGCTATGCAACACCTCAGTGAAAGTTTCCATTATCTAAGTTTTGAATGCAGTCTTCAAAAATCTTTTTATTCCAAGACTTCAGTTAAGATCTTTAATGAAAATAACCTATAATCCTTGCCTGGTCACAGGTTTTCATTCCTTTTCACTATGTGATATTACTACACTTAAGATCATAGGATAGTTCAGTTTACCAGGGACATCAGGAGGTCTCAAGTCCAACTTCTTGCACTTGACAGAGCCAGCTCTGAGGTCAGACCAGGTTACTCAGATCTTGATCCAGTTGGTTCTTAAAAACACCAAGGACAGAGCCTTTAC
This sequence comes from Gorsachius magnificus, assembly GCA_034008185.1. Classification (NCBI taxonomy): domain Eukaryota; kingdom Metazoa; phylum Chordata; class Aves; order Pelecaniformes; family Ardeidae; genus Gorsachius; species Gorsachius magnificus. Next base: position 60,088,399 of record CM067084.1, read on the forward strand.
AAGATCTCAGGGCAGCCTGTTTCACTGCTTGCAGAAAAAGTTTCTCTCATTTCAGATTATGTCTCTTGTACCTTGTCTTCCCACCATGGAACACTGTGAACGGCCTGTCTGTCTCGATGAACCTAGGGGATTAGAGCCATCTCTTCTCCAGTCTGAACATTCCCAGATCCTTCAGCCTCTCCTCATAGAACAAGTGCTCCAGCTCCTGACCACACTGCTGACTTTCTGCTGAACTTGCTCCAATTAACCAATGCCTTTGATTAACTGGGGTCCCCAAAATTGGACACCAGACTCTAGATACAGTCTCACGAATGCTGAGGAGAGGGCTATAATCACTTCTCTTTGACTTCTTGGCCATTATTCTATTAGTACAACTCAAGAGGCTCTTGGCCTTCTGTGCTGCACAGGCATACTGCTGGCTCATGTCCAGCTTGCTGTCTACCAGCACCGCCAGGTCTTTCCCAGCAGAGCTGCTCCCCTGCTAGTTAGGTCCCAGCTTCTGTTTCTCCATGGATGCTCTTTCTTCCCAAGTGCAGGACTTGTCATTTGTCCTTGTTGAATTTCATGAACAGAGATAACTAAATTTTGCATTATACTTTTTATTTATTGCTCTTTCAGTTTTGGTCTTTTGTGGATCTGTTTAAGAGAAACCTTTGGGCTAATATGCACAGGATTCAGACAAGAAAGTGATGCCAGTATCTGAGCTGTGACTGCAGAAACCCTTATCAGGTTGGTAACGTGGCTTTTCTAAAGCAACTACAGAACTTCTGGACCCAAAATAGTAACTGTGCTCTGTAAAATATATACTTGTTCTCCATTTCAGCACCATTCACTCAAACAAGCCTTGAAGCATTTTCTCCATGGTCATGAAGAGGCCATCTTGCCCTACAAGAAAAAAAATTTACTTGTATTTTCTTTATGAACTATACTGGATGGAGGCCAAAGTTTTTTGAGATTGATACACTAAATGAGAGTAAATAAAACTGAGGAAAAGTATATTAATAAATTTAAAAGAAAATCACAAAATGCTAATGAATAAACAGAGGAAGCAAGTGGAGTTTCTCAGAAAAGTGAGAGTAAAAGTGCAATAACTGTAATTCTCATGCTGCCTGAGTCTGATCAAGACCAAGGAGTAAGCATTACTCTTTTAATCTCCAACTCCTTATTTCTACATTCAGGTAGTCATCTAACAAAAACTATTCTTTTCTGTTTTAAAAGAACTGTAGCAGCACTGCTCTTATGAAGCATAAAAACCTTTTCCAGTTGCCTTCTTAGTTGCTGATATTTAAATGACTTACAGGTAATCACAATGAATCTCTTAAATATTTAAAATTAACTGAAGCAAGTCACTTACAAGCAAGCTCTTTGTGTTTGCTACCCCGAGGAATGAGTTCTTCTTGCTCATTGTGGAACTAAATGGCTTTGGGTCCTTTTTCCCCTTTTTTATGTATTCATGTTTAAATATATATCTATGGCAGGAGTGTTTGGGGGGGGCTGCATGTCTCTTTAGATAATAACATGGATTTTTATGTGTGCTCTTGTTCAAGATTAAAACAAGCTTTAAAATTTTTTTTTTCTTAAATTGGTTCTGGCTTTTACTAATCAAAAATTTATCCTGAAAGAGACAGACATACATATGTATGTACATGATCATTTATTTATGGAGAAAAGTGGCTAAAATAGATATGAATATAACCAAATATTTGAACTTGGAATGAGAATAATAAATTGAAAGTAGAGAGCGGTTTCTGTACTGTATCTCCTGAGAGATGCATCAAGGAACAATCAGCTTAAGAGAAAAAACATATCCTTATCCCTACTTGTAATGAAATGGCCAATTCCCTTTTATTTCTATGCAGCTGAACATATTAAATATTCTGTAGTTATCTGTAATAGAAAAGTTCAGCACCATCATCAGTTTAGTGTATGCAGACATATTTATATCTGCAAGTATGTTTATGCAAGTGCATAGAGTGCCTGTCACTTGTCTGTTAACTAGAACACAAATACCTTATACTGAATGACAGAAGAATAGAATTTAAATAAATATGTTTTGTGAATATTCAGTTTTAATATCAGGACCCTTATATCAAGCTATGAGCTCATGCCAGATTCCTGCATGAAATTATACATATACTGCTTGGTTAAATGAATGGCCATGCAGCATTTCCATTCTGTCAGCATTTTCCTTAGAACAAAGAACTTTTGTGGTTTAAAGCAATGTTTTCATACATAAATAAAATAAACACCTGTCACTAATGAGAAAAGGCTAGATTGGGTTTTCTGTATTTAATATTTTTTCTTTTTTTCTATTCTATTATTCTTTTATTTCTTAATAATAGGTGGAAGGTATTTTTATTTTTTTTTAATTACAGTGACATTCTCTACAGTCTTTCTAGATGATTAAACCAGTAATATCTTAATAAGACAAAGAGCCTATCTTAAACCCTATGGAGCAAGGATGCTAAAGTGATACAATCATTATAGAGATTTACAAACACAAGAGGGACATACTGAAGTAAAGGAAATTATTCCTAGTTAATTATTAAAGAAATGGAAACGAACAAATGAAATTAATTTTAAATATTTTATGGGACCAGGCAACATCATGACCTTGTGGTCACATTTTCTAAAATTATTTGTTAAAAAATTGAAACTTCCTATTCAGATCATAGAGATTGTGATTATTTTTAAAGCCATTGTGGTTGAGTAGCAGCATTTTTCTTCCTTAAATCAGTCTTTTATATTACCCATAGTTTGTGCTTTGTGGTAAAACTTGCTACTAAATTTGGCTTTAGGCCAGAAAGAACAGCATATTCTTTTCTATAGCAGTATCTTCCTATGATGTTCTTGTTTCTTGTGAATTGCAAACTCAGATGGCTAACTAGAGTCGTTTATTTCCCTCCCAAGTTTTGGGGGCTTTTTTAGGATTTATTTTTTGTTAAGTTTAGTTGCATGCTAAGATTTTTGATACAGTATTAAATTTACTCTTCACTTAATCTCCTGTTATCAGAGTTGTCCTGCATATATATGTAATATATAAATATGTATATATGTAATACAAAATGTATATGTATATATTTATCTCTGTATGTAATTAAATATGCATTTAAATCAAAAGAAAATTGTCAAAGTTTAACCCCAGCCATCTACAAATCACCACCCAGCCGCTCACTCACTCCTGACACAGCAGGCAAGTGAGCCAACTAGAGAAGGCACCCCGCCTGGACCTGTTGTTTACAAACAGAGAAGGGCTTATGGGTGATGTGACAAATGGAGGCTGTCTTGGGCACAGCAATCATGAAGTGGCAGAGGTTTTGATTCTTGGAGGAATAAGGAGGGGGGTCAGCAGAACTGATACCTTGGACTTCTGGAGGGCAGACTTTGGCCTGTTTAGGGGCCTGGTTGACAGAGTGCCTTTGGAGGCAGTCCTGAAGGGCAAAGGACTCCAGAAAGGCCAGACATTCTTCAAGAAGGAAATCTTAAAGATGCAGGAGCAGGCCGTCCCCATGTGTTGAAAGGTGAGCTGGCAGGGAAGAAGACCAGCCTAGCTGAACAGAGAGCTTTGGCTGGGACTCAGGAAAAAAGGAGAGTTTATGACCTTTGGAAGAAGGGGCAGGCCACTCAGGAGGACTACAGGGATGTCGTGAGATTATGCAGGGAGAAAATTAGAAGGGCCGAAGCCCAGCTAGAACTTACCTAGCTACTGCCATAAAAAAAAAAAAAAAATGTTTCTATAAATACATCAACAACAAAAGGACGGCTAAGGATAATCTCCATCCTTTACTGGATACAGGGTAACCAGGTAAGGCTGAGGTACTTAATGCCTTCTTTGCCTCAGTCTTTAACAGTAACTCTAGTTGTTCTGGGAGTACCCAGCTGTGCTAGTAAGAGATCAGTGTTTCAAAAGAGACATTTCCAAAGGGTGATGAGGGGTGACAGTAATTGGTGAATGGTCTCTCCCTGTACTTATCTTGACCCACGAGCCTTTCATTGTATTTTCTCCCCTGTCCAGTTGAGGAGAAGGGAGAATGATAGAGTGGCTTTGGGGGCACCTGGCATCCAGCCTGGGTCAACCCACCACATACGCCATAGACATAGGTACTATTTAGTAGTAGTTCGCCACAATCTCAGAACAAGAAAATAAAAAAGTTCTTAGAAGAAATTTGGTCCCATTAAAGCCATGCCTTGACTCTCCTATTACACATCTGGACCCCTGAACTGAATTATGAAAACACTGAAGACTTAATTTACAGGGGTTGCAAACCACACCAGAAGTGCAACCAATCCCAAAGACATATCAGTTCTGATTCTACCAGAAATACTAAACTATAAAAATAAATCTGTCACCAACTTTCTACCTATTTACACTGCTTTTTATAGTAATAATGCAAACAGTTCCCTGGAGCTGTTCATTGTATATATTTCATGGATGAAAACCATGGAACAAGTTATATTTAAATTTCAAAATATCTTCCAGTTTAGGACCCTATCACTTCCTGACCAATTAAGTGTGACATGTGAGGGAAAAAAAGATTCATATAGGGTATTTTCATTTATAAATGCAAGACCACAAGAAAGCTTCAAGTTCTTAGTCACAGATAGTCAGGACAGAGCTGAGGATAATCTGGCTAAGTAGAGGCAAAGACATTACTGTAGAAACTCTAGTTATATGCTTGTTTTGATAATTTTGTGGCAAGTCTAAAGAATTTTTGAACCGAGAATTTCTTTTATGTTATTTCTTGAACATATGGATAATAGCTATAAGCTGAAACTATCAAATATTTTTCTTCTTGTAACATAGACAGGATTGAAGCAAGGCCTATGGAAGTGGATGTAACTTATTAGTCTAATTCACAGCAATAATTTCCATGAAGACATTTGGAGTTAAGTTATATTCCAAAACTTCAGCAGATGGAGCAGAAATTATTGTAAAATTTGGCATGGGTAAGGAAAATTAGGAATTATATTCAAATTACCAAACCTATAGATTTGGTTTAGAGATAAAGAGCTTAAGTTTGAATCTACTTAGAATTCTAGATTCTATTTTTTGTAAAGAAATAAGAGTTTGGAAACTCATGTTCTACCAAAAAAAAGTACAGGTCAGATATTCATGTTGCTGAAGAAAATGTGCTGGTGTTGTTATGTTATACACGTTGTCTATGTTAGATATATTGAAGAGGAAACTCAAATTGTAACTGTTCAGCAGTGGTAATTTGTGACCAAGGAATAATCTGGCATTGAGGGCACAAAAGCCTAATGGCAGAAGGGGTTAAACTGCCTGGAACCAGGGATGCCAGAGACAGAACAACTCCTTGTAAGGGAGTGAAGTTTCCCTTGGTAGTGAGATAGCTGGTGGCAATGCTGAAATGGTGGCTCTCAAGGGCCACAGAGACAGTGCTGGGGGATGAACCCAGCCCCCCCGAGCCCAGGCATCCCATGAGGATGCTCACAGGATTGGTGCTGGTGCAAGTGTATATAAGGAATCTGTTCATGACACATCTTTGCAGATTCCTTGTAGAATGGCTTATGGTGGTGGGACTGTCCAATGCACTGTTCATTAACAATTTTTTTTTTAATATTTAAGGACAAATGGACAAATGTGTTTAATTCATCTCAAGGAGTACAATGAAAATTTTCCCAACAGTACCAGGTTTATAAAAATGAATGTACTACATAAAAAAATAAGAAATAATTTTTATCTTCAAAATGGATACCAGTATTAACATCCCATAGAAGTAATTTCAGTATTTTTATTGACATGATTGTGTTACAATGGCAGTATCTAAAATAATAATAGGGGAGTCTCTGATTCAGTGAACTCAGTTTTCATAGAAATTTAATAATACAGCTGCATTTCTATTGTATTACAGCATCTGGAGGAAGTTAAAGAAGTTTTACACCAGCTGCAGGAAGACAGAAAATGCAAGGTAGCATTAGTAGGAGCACAGCATACTGATAATAGCTGATTCAACATCAAACCTTCCTGTTAACACATCACACTTTATTAAACAACTTCAAACTGGCAAGGGTTAGTTGATACTGAATTAGTGCTCTGTGTAACCTAGAACTGGGAATCAGATTTTCACTGTTGTCAAGACACAGCCTAGTGAATAACATTTAACAATTTATTTTTTTTTTTTCTGACAGGAAAGCTGATCTGATATGTTGTTCCACATTCAGCCTCTGCATTTGCCCTTTTCCATCTGCTACAGAATGCCTTCTGTATATGCAAAATCATCATAGATAAATCACATTTTCAGTCATTGCCACTGAAAATATTATTTCAATCATGTACTTCATGTAACTGTATTTCAACAGTACATTTCATATTTCAACTTACACTTGAAGTAACCTTTCCAAAGCTTCTAAATTTTTTGGCATTTTTAATATCACAAATATCTACCTTCTACTTGTCCCACCAGATGAGGAAGCTAATGAACTGTGTGAAATATTTGTTCACCTTAATTATATGCAGGAAACTTTTATTGTAACATCGATAATGGTTAATTGCTTAATGGTTTTAAACTGGACTATTTATTCAGTATGTTTTCAAAATTCAGCTGATTACTCATGCCTACCTCTCCAGACAAGAATATATATATTTTTAAAAATTTACATCTGTGATAAATATCTTACTTGCTGATCTCATTTCCTTACTTTGACTAATCTCTTTCTGACTTCTGTAGGTACTGTGTTCACCAGCTACAAACAAAGGATGGGGAAGAAGCCTACACAGAAAATTTGTAAATTAATTTTAAATAATTAATTTGCTTCTTTTTATAGGTTTGTGACAAACTTAATTTGACTACAGAAAACTCAATCTTATTGAAAGAAATGAGACTTCTTTTGATTCTAATGAGGATAAAAGAATACATAAAAAAATATAGAACTTTACTTATTTTTTTTTTCTGAGTTGCTGTTGCGGTCTAACCCCAGCTAGCAACTAAGCATCACACAGCAGCTTGCTCACTCCCCACCAGCAGGATGGGAGGAAGAGAATTGGAAGGGTAAGAGTGAAAAAAGTGATGGATTGAGATAAGAACAGTTTAATAATTGAAATAAAATTACAATAATTCTAATAATAAATTGTAATGAAAAGTAAAATAACAAAGAAAGAGAAATAAAATCCAAGAAAAACAACTGATGCAAATGAAAATGCTTGCTCACCACTACCTGAATGATGCCCAGCCAATCCCCGAGCAGAAGGCCGCCCCCCAGGCTAACCTTCCCCCTGGTTTTATTGCTGAGCATGATGTCATATGATATGGAATATCCCTTTGGTCAGTTGGGGTCAGCTGTCCCAGCTGTGTCCCCTCTCAACTTCTTGCACACCCCCAGCCTATTTGCTGGTGGGGTGAGAAGCAGAAAAGGCCTTGACTCTGTGTAAGCCCTGCTCATCAGTAACTAAACCAACCCTATGTTACCAACAGTGTTTCCAGCACAAATCCAAAAATAACCCCTACTAGCTACTATGAAGAAAATTATCTTTATCCCAGCCAAACCCGGCACATTATCCACCCCTTATTCCATAACATTTACTCAGATACCACACTCAGGTCCCACACTATCCAGTACATCATCGTTAACCACCATAACCCTTCCCAACCTTTGATACAATAGATAGATATCATTCCCTTAGTCTACAGGCCACCCCTGTGAAATGTCTGTAAATATCCATTAAGTTCATTTAGTCCATGACTTTGGGCTCCGTCTCTTATAGTGGTCACTCAGGACAGGAGAGGTGGTGTGTTGTGTGGAGTTATTGGGCACCAAAGCCAGCTCAGGTTGGGTCGTTGCTGAACATGCACTGCTTCTTGTAAGGCTTGTCTTCCATTGGCTCAAGTGGTTCCTGCTACAGTAATTCCTATAACATGCAACTCAAATCATGGATTATTTTCACCCAGGATTAAATCACCTTGATGCCTTGGACTCCCCCCTCCTTCTTCATTACCTACCAGGTACACCCAGGTCTTTGAGCAAAAACAATCCCATGAATAGGTTTACCCTTTCCTGAGGAAGTAACAACCCAGACTTTTTCCAAACAAGTTCCTTATATGTACTATGGGGATCCCGTCTCCTTCCACAGTGCACAAGGGGTTTGACTGGGCAGGACCAGGCCAACTGACAGATCCTCTAGTGTTAACTAGCCAAGTGGCTTTTGCTAAATGTGTATCTGAGTGCTTGACTATCCCAGCACCCATTGCTCTCAGTATAATTTTTAACAGTCCATTGTATCGTTCAATTTTCCCAGAGGCTGGTGCATGGTAGGGGATGTGGTACACCCAGACAATGCCATACTCCTTGGCCCAGGTGTTTATGAGGTTGTTTCAGAAATGAGTCCTGTTGTCTGATTTAATTCATCCAGGGGTGCTGTGTCACCATAAAACTTGCTTTTTGAGGCCCAGGATAGCATTCTGGGCAGTGGCATGGGGCATAGGGTATGTTTCCAACCATCCAGTAGTTTCTTCCACCATTGTAAGCACAGGCTGCTTGCCTTGGTGGGTTCGTGGTAGTGTGATATAAACAATCTGCCAGACTTCCCCATATTAATATTTCAGCCATTGCCCTCTATACCAAAGAGGCTTTAGCTGCTAAAGCTTGTTTGATTATAGTGTACATTCGACATTCATGGAAAACCTGTGCAATGGCATCAATTCCAGCCACCCCTCCTTCACATTTGGGCCCATTGAGAAAATTCAACTCTAGCAGCCCAGTGCACCTGCTCTTTGGTTCGATGTTCTTCAGTGGCCCAGCTCTTGGCTATGTGACCATCTACGTGACATACTTTTACAACCAGGTTCTCTACCTAGGCAGCAATATCTTGCCATAATTCAGCAGCCCAGATGGGTTTGCCTCTGTGCTGCCAGTTGGTCTGTTTCCATTGTTGTAGCCACTCCCACAGAGCATTTGCCACCATCCATGAGTCAGAATAGAAGTAATGTGCTGGTCATTTTTCTCATTCAGCAATATCTAAAGCCAGCTGGATGGCTTTTACCTCTGCAAACTGACTCGATTCACCTTCTCCCTCAGCAGTTTCTGTGACTTGTCATGTAGGACTGCATACAGAAGCTTTCCATCTTCCATGTTTTCCCATAAATACGCAGGATCCATCTGTAAACAGGGCATATTGCTTTTCATTTTCTGGTAATTTATTACACAGAGGGGCCTCATCAGCACAAATCACCTCCTCTGGTGACACTCTGAAGTTTCAGCCCTCTGGACAGTCCATGATCACTTCCAGGATTCCTGGGTGGTCAGGGTTTCTCTTTTGAATCCATTGCATTATCAGTGTGATCCATTTACTCCATGTAACATCAGTTTCATGATACAGAGAGGGCACTGCCTTTGAACATCCAGCCTAGCACAGGCAATCAAGGTGCCAAAAGGAGCTATGCTTCAGAACTAACTACTTCTGAAGCAGCCTTAATCTATTGACTTTTGTTTTCATATAAATCACTTGCCATGAGAAAAGTGAAAGAAACAACAAAACACCTCTGGTCTTCTTTACCCAGTCTCAACTCCCCTTGTTTTCACCACGTTATATTTAGTCGCTTCTTGGTGAAGGTGATGTGGCAGATGGTGCAGGAAGCCGAGGCCATAGCATAGAAGTTTTCTTGTGCTACTTCTTGTTTCTTACTTGTTTTCCTTGCTGCTCCTTACTTCTTACTTCTCCTCTGTTCCAATATGGGTCACCTGTGGGCTGCAGTCCCTCAGGGGAAGCCCTGCTGTAGTGTGGATCGCCCATGGGCTGCAGTGCCTCAGAGGCATCCCTGCTCCAGCATGTAGGGATAGCACAAGGTGACAAGGTTTCCTCCCACAGAGAACACCCTGCAACCCTTGCTACTGAAATCCTGCCTTTTATGCCCAATATAACATTGTAAGCTATTTTCAGCTGCTTAATAACCTGGTCCAACCTAATCACATTATTCTTTTGGAAGGAAAAAAAAAGGAAACCACAAGCTAAGCCTTTATTATATTCTGGAACACTGATGTTTTGAAAATATAGTTAACCAAACTTCTCAAGCAAAACCTAATTGTTGCGTTGAGTTTAAATCTGTTTACATCATTTGTTTTTCTACATAAAATATTGTAGGTAGTTTCTTAACATATATTTTTCCTTCACACTATAGGTTACTGAAATCCTAGGAAACTATTTTTATATCTATCACTCTCAAAGAACTGGAGAAAAAAAATGCATAGAATGCATATATGTGCAAACACACACCTGTTCTCACAATCCTCTGTTTAAGAGAATGCAAAATTATTTCTGTACTCTTTAAGTTAGATAAATACTTTTCAGAGAATTGTGCAGATGAAGGCATGTACTTTACTTAAGGTTGCAGGACTCTTAAAGCCACAAGAAGAATGTGGTTAGACTAATTGAGATCTGGCAGATGTGCAGCAGTGGATTAAAACTGAACAGCTGAAACTGTTACTGCCCTTAACACTCCTCCATGCCCTCCTAATCTGTGTTGTCTCCCCAGAGGCAAGGATGTCTTATTTGATTATGAATAAGTAGAACCACCACAGCCTTCATCCTTTCTCTTACATTAAAAACTGATTCCAGTTTTGTTTAACTTCTGTATGACAGACTGGAAACTGAGGTGAGGCTGGAACTGATTTGTGAGCAGATCAGATGTTCCTACCTCGGGGGAAGCTATGTTTGTCGGTGGGATGGAAAAGATGAGTGGGGTGGTAAGAGCTGCAGCTGATTGATTTATATCTGCTACTTCATGTCTGTTATGAGCCCTGAGAGGAGGAATATCTTCTCTGATGACTTTACTTCCCTCCAACTTTCCTCCATGTTCTTAATTTCTCTATTTACCACACAGTTATTGCTCTTATTCTATCTGGAGTAGGTCTTTGTGATTGGAATTTTTTTTTTTTTTGTTTGTGAGATATTTAACACTTTCTGGTTGCTCAAAACAGAAAAGAATTGAAATGTAATGTAAGTAGAAATTAATAAAGTATCTGTGGTGGCAGACCTGATTCTAATTGATGATGTTAACAATGAAAAATTCTCAAAAGAAGATTGAAATATAGTTCAGTAAATTGTTCTGAACAAACTGGAGATTTAAGTAGTGAGAAAAGTTAAAAAAAATACAAATGTTAATTTCATATAATGTTATGATACCAGCCCCCCTCAAATGCACTTTGTACTTACATGAACATTCAGCAAGTTTAGCAGTTCACCTTACACAGGACACTGAGCTCAGTTTCATGGGCCACATACAGTATTAGTAATATTTTCAACATAGAACTTTTCATTATAAAAGTCTAAAGAGACAGAATAGAATCTCCCTGATTCTCAATAGTACAGACTACGTTTCTAAAACGCTGTGTAATTCCCACTCAGAGCCACTCCTGAACAGTAAGGGTGATTTAATTATCTAAATAGTAATTAGGAAATTAAATGGAGTTAAAAACTTACATTCCTTTGAGGCCTGGGACTTGGAAAATATGGAAAGAAGTCAAAGGTTTCTCTCCCTGATCATATCTAAAGGGATATACAGTAGCGTACCACTTCAGAAGAAAGGCTTTTTTTTCCCCCCAAGATAATTATGGGTGCATATTTTACTTCTACTGGGATGAAAAAAAGAATCTATATTCCATATAGATGTAGGGAAGCTTGAAGACTGAAGCTGGTAAAAGGGACTTCAACTTTTATAATCATAAGCAAACACCAAAATGTTGTTCACAAATACCTTAAACTCCAGCTCCATTAAAACCAGTTACATATCCTGCATACCTACGTTAGATCATCTAAACTGACATTACTTTTTTTTGTACAAGAGGAAGCAAGGAAGAATCCTATTTAGGAAGAATTCTAAATAGTTAGGACAAAAGACTGTAAGGCAGCCAGAAATGAAGATTATTAAGCTATTTATTAAATAGTGCTTATTCACCAGCTAGTAATTTAACTACAATGTTATTTTATAATAGAAAAATATATCAGTAATTTAAAACTTTTCTCATAGGCTTGCTAGTGCAGTGTTATAATTAAATGTAATATTTGAATATGTGTTGCAACACAATTGCACCATTAAAAAATCTATGTTCTGTGCGATGTCTCTTGAGAAAGGTCATCTATTTTCTTTGCCAAAATTTTGTCTGTTGAGGCAGTGGTGATCACAGTATGTAAACTAAAGCTAATGTATCCTAATTAATGAAATTGAAATGAGCCTCTTGGAGCATACCCTCCACCAATGACTGTTCAAAGATCTGGGTTATCTTCATGACAAGCCAGTGTTCTTAAACACTGAGTGGAAGTCACTGAAGTTAAAACCAGGAAATCTTAAATGCTTTGCACTGTGCATTTGGGAGTCTTCACTGGGATTCTGTCTGATTTTGTATGGAGAAACATAAATGTTTGGGATTCATCATTCTTAATGGCTGGAGGATGTGAAGAAGCTGTAGCTGAAGTGACAGCAGCTTTTTGGCATTTTAGCCTAGGGTCAAAACACATAACCAAGCATGGGAGAGGAGAGTTTGATTTCCTCTTCACTTCCATATCTCTTGTATCCCAAACAGACAAATTATAGATTATGCTGAACTCTGATAGGCCCATTTTTTAATCTCACTGTAGAAGCTAGATTTGGCAGTGCAGAACACAACTGTATCAAACAGTCCCTGTACTGGGTACATGTGGCAAAGTTGTGGTAGTGGGCCAGCAGGGATGTGCTTACAGACATCTCTGTAAGAAGAGGTCAGGGCCTGCACCGTGCTAGTTCCTGTCTGTTCCACACGGCTCTGCAATGGACCCCGCAGAGGGCACAGCAGAGCCTGTCAGTGAAGCTGCTGGTGTTTCTGGGAAAACACATTAAGAAAGAGCAAAATTCCATGTGGACAGTGAGTAGTGACGAAAAAAAAATTGTGAGAAACAATCCTGCAGACACCAACATCAGAGAATAAAGAAGGGGAGGAGGTGCTTCAGGTGCTGGAGCAGAGATTCTCCTGCAGCCTGTGGAGAGAAGCATGCTGGAACAGGCATCCATGCTGCAGTCCACGGAGGTCCCCACGCAGGAGCAGGAGGTTATGTCCTGAAAGGAAGGCCATGGAGCACCCATACTGGAGTAGGGCAAGAGTGTGAGGGGGAAGGAGTGGCAGAGAGGAACTGTTACGGACTGACCATGAACCCCTCATTCCACTTCCCCCCTGTGCTGATCAGTTTGGAGGAGAAGGGAGGGGCATTGGGAATGAAGGAGTGATGCTAATTGCTAAGTGATGTCCTTGTCTTCATCTCACACTACAAGTAGTTTTTTAATCTTATTTTCTTCTCCCCCCAACTATCCTTCCTCCCCAAGGGCAGCTGAGTGGGAAGCTGACAGTAGAAGAAAACAATTGGAAGACAGGGAGAAAATAAGGAGATTTGCAATACAGAGCTGAAATTTTGTTGGACAGACTAGTGGGGTTAGGGTAGGGACAATTTAAGGAACTTTTTTTTTTCCAAAGAAGAATGTTCTTCTAAGCAGTTCTTCTAGCTTCATCTTAACAGCACCTCTACTAGATGTCATGATGCTCTGTTTCTTCCTGAAACTGACAGATACAGAACTTCATTTCTTTAGAGCTCTTGAAAGACTCTGAGAGGTTTTAATTCCAAGGGAATTAAAGGTTTGTTCCAAGGGAATTCCCAGAAAGAGCTGAAAACAATGATGTCAAGATATCTGAGCCTTTTCTTTAGTACTGCAGAGTTTCACAAAGAAAACACACAATAAAACTTCTATAGAAAAGAGTCTTTCCTGTGATGTTGTGGGGGTTTTTTTCTTTCCTTTTTTTCCCCATTTGTCTTAAGACATAGCTCCATCCATATGGGATGAAACCTATTTTAAGAAGTGAGAAACTGTTGATGGTGAAACATAGTTGCAAAAGGTGGAAGTATAATTTTCACTCTGGATTTATAAATAAGCACCTTGGTTTTCATACAAGCTAGGAAACATCCATCTTCTTTTGCTATTTATGATAATAGTCAATAATTGAAATCCACATAATCATATGGGTTCTTTTCTTTCCTATATGTGAGCACCTCATTGTATTTATCCAGTTCTAAACTTTCTGAGACAGTTTTGTTGAAATTTCCTTATTCATGAATAATGAAATATTTACTTAGGCTTCTGTTGGAAACCTGGCTTGCCCATGTGTCTCTTTGGGACTTCCTTCTTGAAGGGGGAAGATGACATGAAAGCCATTCTAGCATCTCAGCAAAAGTCTACCAGGATCTACTTCTCAAGAAGTAGTCTTTTCTGGGGAACGATATGTAGAAGGCAAAGCTTGGAAGGCAGGTGAGGCAGGATATGATTTGTGTACAAAAAAATGTAAGAGGGAGAGTTCCAAGAAGGAGGCAGGCTAGAGAAGGATGAGGGATAAAAAGACTTACTCCATATAAGTAGTTCACTTTTTGTTTCAACCAGGATAGAAGTGTGCTCAACGTATTTGAATGAAATCTGATAATAGTGTTAAAAAAATACTCTTAACTGAAAATCTTTCCTCCCCCCCATCACTGCCCATTCTACAGATGTTGATCCCAACCTATGGTGGTTTTATGTGCATCACACAATCTTTAGTAATTTTACACAGCCTTCTGTATTTTCCAGTTGTATTCACTTAGTGAATCTCATTCTCTTTCAAACAGGAGTGACTCCCTACAGTTCTGTAAAGCTTTTCAGTATGAAATGGTACAAGAAAAAAGTAGAAGACACCATTTCCCAAATATTTTTTAAAGGAGTGCTGAGTATCATTCACTTTTGACTAGTAATTTCACAATTTTTTTCATTTTCAAATGTGACTTAAACTTTCAAAGCACAGTGAAGTTCTGTGGAGGTATTCCAATGAGCTATGGTTCAAATTGTATTTTCTCATACTTTTCATACAAAAAATTATTTTAACCATTGTTTCTGCACTTTCTGTAGTCAAACTAACCAGATAGTTTGTTGTTTAGGATAGTCTTTTAAGGCCATGTAGTTGTTCTTCCAGTGTTCAAAAATAACCTTTGTTTCTGAATAGATCACATCCAGAGAGCTTTGTTCAGGTCTGGGCTCTCCAGTAAAAGGTGACATGGACATTCTGGAGTAAGAACAGTGAAGGGCCACTCAAGTTAAGCTATTGGAGCATCTGACATACAGGGAAAAGCTGAGAGAACTGGGACTGTTTATCTTGGAGAAGACCAAGCTAAGGGGGATCTCATGAACGTGTATAAATGCCTGATGGGAGAAAGTAAATAAGATGAAGCCAAACTTTTCTAAGTGATGCCCAGTGAAAGGACAAGAGGAAATGGACACAAACTGGAAGCACAGGAAATTATCTTTAAACATAAGAAAACACTTTTATTGGAACAGGTTGCCCAGAGAGGCTGTTGAGTTTCCATCCTTGAAGATATTAAAAACCTAGCTGGACACAGACCTGAATAACATACTCTGGGTGATCCTCCTTTGAGCAGGGTGGGGTAGACCAGATGACTTCCAGAGGTCCTTCCAACCTCAGAAACTGTATATTTCTGTCTTCTGCAAAGTTTTGAATTTTTATCTGAGGGACACAAATAACAGAGAATTTGCCTGCCTCCCTTACACTGCACAAAACACAGAAAATATTCTTGGTTTCTCATGGGAATAGGACGTCTACAGCATGTCATTCATCTCTTCATCTCCTTGCTAGTAGTTTGTGAACTCATTGGCCAATTTCTCCCAAATTTGTCAGGAAAACAGAAATCTCTATTTATATTCTGATGGTCTCCACGAGAACAAGAAACAGAATAGATTTTCATAGGCTGTCTTTAGCAGTAACCAATAGCATATATATAAAATATATATATACATACATATTATAGATAATAATGCCACTTCATTTGAGCTACTTAAATTGTCACTGAGCTAAATAGAAGGGCCCTGATTAATTCCATGAAAGCAATTCTACAGTTCATCCATTGACTTCTGAAAGGAGATCAGTTTTGATTGACACTTAAGCTTTGCCTACTCTTACTCTGGAAAAAAGAAGTTCTGTTTAAGTTTAAGGACCATGTACTAAAAAAGAAGTTCCACTAAAAATCATGGATTTCAGAAGATCAATAGAAATGCAAATGTGAAAACAAAACTAATAAAGCACCTTGCTTTAGAATAACCAACGGTTTTGTACATGGAAATGCAATATATATATATTTGTATATTTAATTATTCCTGTATGCACTAAAAGGATTTACATCTAAAGTTTGTACAGCCTCCTCATGTCCCAGTTTTATAAATCTACCCTTCTGCTTATTAATTCCAATACATCAATTAGGTGTGTACAAAATAGGTGCTACTGTCTAGAGCCTTTACATAATTCATGGAGAGACTCAAGCACCCCAATGTCTTAAATTAGAAATATTGATTAAACCATACATTGAACTTTGGTCCAATATAGTTTTGAAAGGTTAAACCTTCAGATCAGAAGTTCCAATAAAGAATTTTTGCATAATCTAAATTAAAATATCATAAAATATGTACAAACTTACGTAAAAATCCATACTTGGAGAGTGCTTTTAAGTAGTTCTTAATCACAGAATTAATTAGCTGGAGATATGCAGGAGTCTGTGCTGGGAGAACAAGTGTACAAGGGAGACAGAGTTTCATTCCTACTAAATGAAATAGAGAGTAAGATTATTATGTTTGCAGATGATAATATCTGGGAGGAAAAACAAACACATTAGAAGAAAGGATTAGAATTTAATATTATCTTCATAAATGGAAGATATAGTCTTAAAACTGTTATATTATACTAATCAAAATTAATAAATTCAAGATAATACATTTAAGTTGCCAGGTTGGATGAGGCTTGGAGCAACGTGATCTAGCGGAAGGTATCCCTGCCCATAGCAGGAGGGATGGAACCAGATGATCTTTAAGGTCCCTTCCAACCCAAACCATTCTATGATTCTATGATTCTAAGTCAGAATAACTAACAGTCTACATACAGATTAAATAACTATCTAGGTAGGAGCTCTGTAGAAAAGGAACCTAAATATTGTTGAAGATCCGTTTGAAATGAGTCAACAAAAGGCTGCTGTTTGTTTATACGTGGCCTAAAGACAAGTCAAATGAACATTCTGTTCTGTTCAACATTGGTAAGACATCAATAGAGGTACTATGCCAATTTCAAAATCAATAAAAAAAGCATGAGTGTCAGTTAAAAGAGTTGGAGGTAAGAAGATCAGAGAGTTGATATATTGAGGTAGCACTGTGAAAACAGAAGTGTGCTAATTGAAGCTAATAGACACAGCTACAGCTCCTCCTACAGAGTCACAAGCACTGTAGCTTACTCATTCTGAAGTATATAAGTATTTATCATTATCTCTGATACACCAGACTTCATTTTAGAGAGTAATAGAACATTTGAACTCAGATTCAGAAGTGGCACCTAGTTTACCTAATCCTTCTCGCTAGTGTTTCTTCTTGACCAAATGTCTGTGAAGGCTCAAAATTGAAACATAAGTTAACTGAATTTGGGCTTCAGGAGTTATATAGCTTTCTAATTTTATTTTTATACCACAAAAAAAAAAAAACCCAAAACAAAACAGCCAAACCCACCCTCACATCATTTGCTTTGCCTCAATTCATGCCACCAAGCTATGTGGCCTAATGCATTTTCCCAGGTGAAAATTTTCATAATTTAGCTTTGGTCTAACTTCCAGAAAAAAATCTCTGCACTATCCTACAGACAGGGCCCCAGGTTATCTTAGTCCTCTTAGAAGCTCAGTCTCCTCCGAAAAGCCAGGAGAAACTGTGCTTTCCTTCCCGTTATCCATTTTAGAATATTGCTAGCATCTGTTTCTTTGGAAAAGTGTATGGATCTTGATAGTATTTAGCTCTATTTTCAGACATTTCTATCATCATTCAGTGAGCAGTGACTGTTGGCATCAATAAATGGATGAGAGACAGTACAAAATAGTTGTCATACAAAAGACTGAAGATTAATTCATAACACCTAAAGCTTAAAATTAAATGGCTCAAAATGAGGTATTAACATGAAATTATGTTTCCGCTAATTTCTCAGGACAAGCTGTGGTTTCAGTTGTTTCTAACTGACAGGTGGAAATTCTATCACTTCTTTGTAGGAAAACTGCCTGTTGTACAGGCAGGATGGCGTTTACCAGGAAAGATGGTACTTGACCTCCCAGGTCCAAAATTAAGTCCTAAAGTATTTAAATTGTTAGACTGAATGTCAGAAAGCTGTTTGGTGAAGATAGGGACAAATGGAGAGGGGGGGAATCTACTCAGCACAATTTTGAACAATTTTTTTCCAGTATGAAAATGATATTATTCCAGGGTTGTCTGAGGATAAGCCACAAAAATGTTTTTCTGGAAGGATCAGGAAAGAGAAAAATAAGGTTTTCCACTGAAAATCAAAATAATTTTCTCATTTAGAATCAGGCAGCTGATGTTACACTCAAAATCTTGTTATGGACAAAAGGGAATACGTTGTGTATATGGAGTGAAGAATTTACTGTCTAATTAAACTCTTAAAATCTCATTGAAGTACATCAGTTTTTCAGTTATAACAATGTTAATACTCATTGGCCAAATTAAGATAGAAAAGCCTCATAAATAAATTTTTTATACAGAAACTTACCACTAACAACCCTTTTTCTCCAGTGTTATGCTCACCTTCCCTATATTTCCCTCCATTTTCATCAAACAGATTTGAGATGAAGGGTTCTATGACAAGTCAAAACTATCCCAATTTCTTTGATAAAAAGGGATGTGATGTCCTAGAATTAATTTATTCTTAATTTATTTTTTCTTAACACTACCACTTCTGTATTCCTTCTTGCCACTGGTTTCCCAGTTACTCAGGCTTTTTTTTTTGTTCTTCATTATCTCTAAAACTGGTTTTATGTGATGCTCAAGGTTGCACTTTCTGGTAATGATCGGTGACTGATTACAGTGATTTGTGTTTACACTTTGAGATATCTGCACTCTTCTATAGCACATTTTGTTCTGAGATCATAGACAGTTCAATCTACACAGAATTCCTGGTTTTCCTATAAGCTAAAACTAAACTAAAACTTTTTTTTTTTGCAGCTACGTGACAGTTAAAACTAGTTAAAATCAACTCAGGCCAAGACAAACTGAAAGTATTTCTGAGACCTGTGCTGTCAGGTCAATGTAAAGCCTATGAGCTTGACGAGGCTACACTGGAAATTGTAATAACATACAATGCAATGAAACTTGCAATATGCTAAAATATGGGAGAAAACTATACTTTCCAGGCTTCAAGCATAAGGTGTGTAAAATTCACTTGTTTGCATGACTAGCAGGAATAAGTATCCAATGCAAAATGTTTTGATGACATATTTAGGTTGATAGGATCAAAATAATTCATGAAATTGACCTCAGAAGGTCACCTGAATCCAACCTCTTGCTCAAAGCAGGATCAGATATGAGGTCAGACAAGGCTGCTCAGGGCTTTATCCAGTCTGGAATACAGTATATAAAATGGGATATAGCATATAAAATCTTACAGACATCGTGGTAGAATATATCTAAAATGTTTAATATGAATCACCCTCTGAAAGTGTCTACCTTTCCTGATTATAGGAGAACCTCAGATGGTTAACTGAGACTAGGTGCCTGACTGTTTCATAACTTAAGTATCAACTTTTACAGTCACTTTTTTGTCTTCTACTTAGTACGTTCTCTGTCTTCTGAAAATTAAGATGGGAAACAATCTGTTCAATCACTGTTTCCCAAAATGATTTTTTTCTCATTCTCACCTATACCCCCAAAAGTGCAGACCATCTTGGCAGAATATTTTCAATGGATCTAAAGTGCTCCATATGCATCAAGGCCATTGGCATTTGCTGGGCAATTGCCTTACTCATTCATCTGGCTTAGTAAACCCACAGTAAGATCACTTCTAACTTTTAATCAGAATACATGCATTGTCTCCATCTCTGGGCATCACCATTTAATCTCAAACTTTGTTTGTCTTTATTTTTCCTGTATCTAGGCTTTTCTTTTGCATTAAAACTAACAAACACCCATTTTAAAAGACACTGTTCATGTCTTCCCAGACATTTTTCACACATTCTGAAAAGACAAAACCAAAAATCCAGTAGTCACCACAAATCTATAGAAAGAAAAATCTAAAAGTATGTTGAATATGTCCTGTGGACATTTCCAGAAAGTCTTGAAGAAATGGAACTAAGCCATTCTGTCATGCGTCAGATTTTTCTTCCATGGGGAGGATTACATAACTGAGGTTCTTAAATGGAAAAGAGCTTGCAGGACAGAAGCTCTGTAATGTTTTGTAGTCTTGCATAATTTGCCACCTAGCTCCGAAAAAGTAAAAACTTTTTTTTTAACAAAAAAATGGAAATTGAAATGGTAACAGCAATAGTAACAGTATTAGCACACCGTAGTCTACCTGTGCACACTAAATCTCATCTGTAAGAAGTACAAACCTCAGATTTTCTCAAACAGTTTCTAGAGGAGTAGACAAGTCAGCTTGATAGACTAAAAACTAGTCAGTACTGTGGACAGTACAACTACTGAAAAACATTATAGAAAGTTGAGGATTTAGTTTAACTGCTGCTCTAAACCAGACAGAATAGTATATAATGATTTCTCATGCTCCTAGTGAAATATAACTTGGCTATTGCTTATTGTGGGGCAAGTGGATTTCTTCAGGGAGCAGTTCATAGTTCAATATCTTAACAGAAATTTAGGAGACTAGATTTAAACAATAATGCTTTGTTTATTTCTACAGCATTTAATCCCTGGTTAATCAAGGTGATTCTTTAATAATTTGTTTTCCTGAATAAGTTGTTGAGACAATGAGGAATACACATATTAACTACACCCAGAGCATGCTATAAAATAGCAAGTAACAAAAGAATCCAGACACTGGATGAACCTTATGGCCTACATAACTTAGATATGCATGATGGGTTGACTCTCACCAGAAGCCAAGCACCCAATTTGTCTTTCACTCACTTTCCTCTCCCTGGGGGTGGGAAGAAAAATAGAAAGAAGGTGAACAGACTCATGCATCAAGATAATGCCAGTTTAATTAGAAAAATAAAAGCTGCATGCACAAGCAAAAGAAGGAATTCATTTACTACTTCCCATAGGCAGGCAGATGCTTAGCCATTTCAAGGAAAGCAGGGCCTCAGCACATGCAACAGTTACTTGGGAAAACAAACACCATAACCCCGATTGCCCCCCTTCTTCCTTCTTTCCCCCAGCTTTTACTGCTGAGCACAATGTCATGTGGTATGGAATGAGCTTTGGTCAGTTCAGGTCAGCTGTGCTGGCTGTGCCGCCTCCCAGTCTCTTGCTAACCCCCAGCTTATTCATTTTGGAGGGGTGGGGAGAGAGACAGAGGAAGTCTTGATGCTGTGCAAGCACTGTTCAGCAGTAGCCAAGACTCTGGTGTGTTATCAGTGTTATTTCAGCCACAAATGTAAAGCACAGTACCATGCAGACTGCTATGAAGAAAGTGAACTTCACAACTTCATCCCAGCCAGACTCAATACAGTATGTTTACAGAGAAAAATCAATAAGAAAGATAGGTCCAGGCCTCACTGTTAACAGGTGAGAGAATTAACTTTTAGACCTTTCTCTCTTTTACATATGAAGTCAGATCACTCATTTTCTACACAAATTAAGTGTTCTAAGTCTATGTTAAAAACACCAGAAATTCCTTCTTATGTTGTACATACATTAACATCATCATTAGGTAATGAGAAAGTCTATAACTTTATTCAGCAAGTATTTCTTAAAGCTATGCTGTTTGAATTCTTAAGCACATATGAATGCTGAGACCTGAAGAAAGACTCACATAATACAGATACAAGATGGTTCTAAACAGTAACTCTGATTTTGTTTTGATCCCAGTACATTATTAACTTGAGCATTACAAAGGCACAAGATTACTTACACTAACTTTTCTGTCACTTGCAGTCCTGCATACCCTGCTTAAATAACAACTGGATATAGAAATAGTGTATTAATTATTTTAAAATTAATTTAAAACAATATGTTATGTTAATTAGCATTTCAATATATATATTAATAGCTCTCTGAACATTTGAAATGTCTATTCCACTATTAGAAAACACTTTCAAGATGTAAGGTGAATTTGGGCCACAATGGTCAATGTACTTAATCTCTTATCAAGGCATGCAAAAAGTGTTATATTTAGGTATTATATATTATTTACATCTCACACAGAATCAAAACTGTATCACTTCTGTTATACAAAAAAAGAAAAAAGAGTCTATTAATTCAGATAACAGGCTATGAAAAAAATCATCGTGTTGAAAGTTACAAACTGTATGAATGTTTTATGCTGGGATTATGCAGTTGCTTTAGAACAGTGCTTTAGATTAATTTTAAAATACACCTGCCTAGAAGTATTTCTAGACATCAAATATAAGGAATTATTTAATAGAATATATTTCAATTGGAATGATAAGCTTGATGCTTTGTTGGATCTGGGCCTAATCCTTCCATGGCATGCATAAGGTGTTCAGCACCTTATAGAACTGAAACCTTGTTATCACTGGGTGTATTGTCTCAGTAATACTGTCAAGACAAGGCCATTAAGGTGTTGTAGCTAAAATTACTTGAAACCAAAGCATGCAAACCAAGTAATATATTTTGTTTAAGTTCTGGTAAAACTTCAGAGTAATAGTTTTAAATTTTTTAAAAAGAATAATAATTAAAGTTTAATTCCAAATACATTTTTAAGGAGTTATGGTTCAAACTAGTTGATAGTTCACTTTTAGTTTGACTTCATGCAAGAGACGATTGTTAATAATCTTTAAATGTTTTCAAGTTGTTCACTAAGATGTATATGAAGCATATGAAGGATAACAGCATGATTCTATTTGCACTAATTTAGATTTATGTGAAACTCAAGCAAAACCAGGAACACAGATCGGTGTATTTCTTCTTGTAGTGAATTCACAGCCTCACCTTTGGGCAACAATTTATCTTCACTGTAAATAGGAAGGTTTTCACATTTCTGCTTTTCTCAGCAGCATTCGTCACTGAGGGTTCTAATATTCTTTGTTCTGTGGGTTGAGAATTTAATCTCAAACAGACTTTGTAGAAAAGCAAAAAAAAACCAACACAGCTAAAAAACCTGCAAACCCTGGTGTCTATGCTGAGAATACCTACCCCCAGAAAATTATTATTTAACTATTGCATGAAGATCCTGGTTATCTCCAGAAGAAGAGATTCTTTAGTCAGGCTTTTAACAACTTTACTAATAGCACCTTTAAGGAGCTTTGCACTTTCAGCCTGTATTTGTAATTAGTAGTCTCTCAGGCAGCCTTGAGAAAACAAGATATTTTCAGCATATTTTTCTAACTGATGCCTTCACCCTGAAAAAAGACTGGAATGACCTAATTAAGCTGCATCTCTGTAGCTCAGAGGCAGGATTCTTACCAGAAAAACAGGAAGTCCTAACAGAGAAATCTATTTACTCTAGGTGATAAGGTTGTTGACATTGATAGGAAAAGAACCAGAAAAGCAACATTTATAGATTTTGAATCATATATATGTATGACAAGGTACTTTCATGTCCTCTGCAATGTGAAAAAAACCCTAATTATGATTTTAAAATTTGCAAAAATCTGCATTAAACAAAATCTAAAAGTATTAGATGTGATCTGATCCACTTTTTTCCCACTTATATAAAAAGAACATAAAAGAAGATTAAACAGGTGTTAACTTTATGCCATGAATACACAAATGACAGGGCAGTTACTTTTTCATCATTTCACAGAATGATAGAATGGTTTGGGTTGAAAGGAACCTTAAAGATCATCCAGTTCCAACCCCCCTGTTATGGGCAGGGACACCTTCCACTAGTCCAGATTGCTCAAAGCCTCATCCAACCTGGCCTTGAACACTTCCAGGGAGCGGAGATGTACAACTTCTCTGGGCAACCTGTTCCACTGTGCCACTACCCTCATAGTGAATATTTCCATTTCGATAGGAAAGCTCAAAAAAATTTCAATTAATTAAAGAATTAAGAGCAGGAATAATTTTAATCCCAGTCTATAAGGGGAGAGAAAAATCAAACTAGTGACATTTCACTCTTTAATTAAATTATAAGTTTGATTGATAAAAGTAGGCCTTAAATATAATGCAGTAGAATGTGTATTAAGGATTTGACAGGAAATTGCATGTCATAATAATTTGAAATAAATTAGTAGCTACATACAATATAAACAAAGTTCAGAAAGGAAGAAAATCAGATCTTGAACATAATCATCAATAAAGAAATATTATAAACTAATGGGAACATTCTTAAATTAATTCTTTTGGAATAAATGTGATACTTAAATGTGATTTAAAATTTTGTTCAGTGTTGTACAATTTTCGTCAGTGCACTAATATGATTTGTGTATGATAAACAGCAGTTATGTTGGGAAATTGATATCACATGATAAATTGACCCCTTTAAAACTAACACTGTTATACTGCCAACAAGTGCAAAGGTAAATTCAAAGTAAATTGAGTAAATGCAAACTAAGGGATTATAAATTAGATAACAATCACACTGAGATGGAAAAAAGGACATTGTGGACAACCCAGCAAACAACTTCATATGCTAAATTATCAAAATGGCCTAGATCTATAAAAAACAGTTAGAAATTATATGTTGTAATGTAGCAATTATAGTTAAATTAAATTAGAAATATTAATAAAAACATATATCATCCAAGTCCAGTAAAGGAACTTCAGAAAAGGCAAAAAACTGCGCAACTAAAATACATGTAAATGTATGGAAGATTGACAATTCTGGACACTAGACTGTAACATCTTTTCCAAAAAAAAAAATACTAAGTACTTATCTATAGATAAAAGACATTGAAGGTATGATTAGAACTCTCTGGGAAGTTTCTACTTGAAAATAAAGGAACAAAGATCATAGTATCATAGGATAGTTCAGTTTGGAAGGGACCTCAATATGTCGCTAAGTCAAAACTCCTATTCAAAACAAGTTCAGCTCTGAGGTCTGACCAGCTTTCTAAAGGATTGATCCAGCTGGGTCTTTAAAACCAGTAAGGGTGAGGACTGTACAACCTCTCTGGGCAGCCTATTCCAGTTCTTCACTATACTCATGAAGAAAATGTTTATTTTTTTTTTCCAGCTGGGCCCTCTTTTGTTTCGACTTATGCCTGATGTCTCTCATCCTCCCACCATGTTCCATTGTGAAGAGCCTGGCTCTGTCTTCTTGATAACCTCCCCATAGGTGTGGGTGGACTGTCCTAAGATTCCTCCAATGCCATCTATTCTCCTATCTGAATAATCCCAGCTACTTCACCCTCTCCTCACAGGGCAACTGCTCCAGACCTTTACCAGAAAGGAGGACCTTTACTGAACATTATATCTATTTCTTGCTTGCATTCAGAGGTCCTGAACTGGATGCAGGACTCCAAAAGTCATATCAAAAATGTTGAGGACAGGGGAACAGTCACCCTCTGTGGTTTCCTGACTGTGTTCCTCTTAGTGCTTCTACCAGAGCACACTGCTAGATTATGCCCAGTTTGCTACCCACCAACCCTCTTGGATTCATCTCAGCAGAGCTGCTCCAAAGTCAGTTAGGTCCTCAAGTTTATTGTTCCTGTGAGGTCTTTCTTCCCAGGTGTTTGTTCTAGTTGAATTTCACAAGGTTGGCTCATTCCTCTAGCCTATGTCCCTCTGGATGGCTACTCTTTGAGTACACACCCAACTTGCTGTCATCTGAAAATGTAGTGAGCAAGCACTCCATCACCTTGTCCAGGTCTTTGGTAAAGATGCTAAATAGGACCAGTCACAGGATAGATTCTTGCCGTACTCCATTTGTCACTGGCCTCCAGGTGACTCATCAACCACTACTGCCTGAACCTGGTCATCCAGTCAGTATTTTAACAAACTAGCTGTCCACCCATCCAGGCCATAATGTCCTTACTTGGATATAGGAATGTAATGGAAGACAGTGTTGAGAACCTTGTTAAAATCAAGGTAAATAACATCCACTGTGCTCCGCTTATGCACAAATGCAATAATTTTATTGTAGAAAGCAATCAGGCTGGTCAGGCATGATCTGTCCTGGGCTTACTGTTACCAACAACCTTCTCCTTCATGTGCCAGAAATGAGTTCCAGAAAACATTTCCCATGGGCCAAAGTGAGGCTGATTGACCTCTAGTTACCTTGGGTCACCTTTCAGCTTCAGTTTTCAAGGATCTCCCCTGATCTCCAAGAACTTAATAGAAACTGAGCCCTATTTTGAAGTGTAAAATTATCAGAATTAAAGTTAGATTTTGTTTCCCTTTTTATTTAAACAAGCAAACACCATATCAAAACCACTTATATCAACAGAGTTGAAAGTTTATGATATTTTGGGGAAAGCCAAAATTTCAAATTCCTCAGTAATTACCCAGGGCTATCTTTCTTAGTTGTTGAAGACACAGTAAGTTGGCAGTACTCAGCATGAACTCTAATTGAGATGATTGCTATGCTTGATTGACTGTTTTGATTCCCCAGTTCAAGAGAGACATTGAACAATTGGAGAGGGTCCAACAAAGGGCTGCCAATATGATTAGAAGTTTGAATGATGTGGCACATAAAGAAAGGTTGAAGAAATTGAGTTTATTCAACCTAGAGAAGAGGAGCCTCAGAGCGGAACTCCTAATCACGGTCTTTGAGTAGCTAAAAGGGAGTTACAGAGAACTTGCAGAGGTAGCCTTTTCACTAGGCTGCAAGGTGATAGGACAAGAGGGAACAGGCACGAGGTTCTTCAGTGGAAATTCTGCCTAAATACAAGAAAAAAATTTCCCATTATGAGAAAAATTAAACATTGAATAAGGTTGACCAAAGAAGAAGTGGAATCTCCCTCACTGGATAAATTCAAGACTTGGCTTGACAGGGCTCCAGATAACCTTGGCCCTGCTTTTATAAGGCATTTGGAACCAGAAGATGTGCAGAGCTCCCTTGTAATCTAGACTTTCTCATGACTCTGTAACTGCTTCGATGATGAGAACAAGTTGTTATGAAATCAATGTGTAAACAGGAAAGAGCTGTGTGAAAGATTTTATAGATTAATTAAGTGTTTAAAATAGATTTTTTTCTCACTGCCTGAAAAATTTAAAATTTGTCTTCAAATAACTTCAGGTATCAAAAAAATGTGAATATAAACCGCAGCAAGAGTAATCAGAGCAACGTAGAGATAATGTTTGGTACTTACTGAGCTGGTATAGAAGAAATAAGAAATCTTTGTGAAGTTCCAGGGAGTTATTACTGTAATTGTACTGGAGAGTTATCACATTTCTGTATGGGATATGGTGTCACAGCCATTCCTTATTAGAGATACAAATATTATATGGGAGGAAATGAGAACAGTTTTTTTAATAGAAATAGAAAGACTAGGGTTTAAATGGAGTATTAGCAAAATAAAAATAAAGCGATGGACTGTTTTTTCCCTCTCCCTACAATGTTTATTTGGGTATTTTTCCCAGAAGTTAGAAAATCTTAGTCAGCAAGATGCACAATCCAGTAGAAGCCTGTCTTGGACCCTGCTCCATTTTTTTCTCTCCAATGGAGGAAAGAGATGCATCAGTAACTCACAGTATGGAGGAAAATGTTAACTACTTCTGTAGCTTTGATGGACACTAAAACTGTTGTATTTAAGAGCTGTAACATACGTATTCCATAATTTGAAGACCTATATTAGGAGGAGATGTTTGAAATGGGTCCTAGGAAAACCCAGAAATTTTGTGATCCTTATTCTCCTGTTTGGCAACAGAAGAAGAAAAGGTCCAGCTGTTTTTGTGAAGGAAGGGTGGTTTCAACAAATGGAAAAAGTCAGACCTGCTTGATCAAGAAATGTTGATCATAAGGGCTCCTGTTGGCTTGTGTCTCTCTACAGCAGGTTACCCTAAAAAGAACATGCTGAAAAAGGACCACTTTCCAAAATGTGAAAGCTATGGACAAACAACTTGGGTATTTATATGTTGCTTCCTTTTTATGTTGTTGATGGATTTCCCTGTTTTCTACTTCCCTAGGAGTAGTTAATTAACATAAATGTTTACAGAACAAAGGAGGAAATTTAAATTAATCCTAGAAGTTAAGGCATCCAGGCCAGAAACAGCAGCAAGCTAAAATTCATTAGACATACATTTAGCTATTTAAGAATAAGGTTTTCAATCTAAAAAACTTCATGCAGGTTTCTCCTATAGTCAGTGTAAATTCTGGAGAACTATTTCATCCCATGTACTGACACTTTTATCTTATCTTGGGATATATATTTACATATATTTACAATATATTTATAAATTTTGTAATTGTAAAATTGTAAATATTGTAAATATTTGTATATTTACCATAGAGGAAATCAGATTCATAGAAACATAGAATGTTTTGGGTTGGAAGGGACCCCTAGAGATCATCTAGTCCAACCCCCCTGCAGGGAACAGGGACACTGCTAACTAGATCAGGTTGCTCAGGGCCCCATCCAACCTGGCCTTGAATGTTCCCAGGGATGGGGCCTCCACCACCTCTCTGGGCAACCCGTTCCAGTGTTTTACCACCCTCGTTGTAAAGAATTTCTTCCTTAGATCCAGTCTAAACCTACCCTGGTTTAGTTTAAAACCATTACCCCTTGTCCTGTGACAGCTGGCCCTGCTAAAAAGATTGTCCCCATCTTTCCTATAGGCCCCCTTTAGGTATTGAAAGGCCGTAATCAGGTCTCCCCGCAGCCTTCTTTTTTCCAGGCTGAACAGCCCCAACTCTCTCAGCCTGTCCTCATAGGAGAGGTGCTCCAGCCCTCGGATCATTTTAGTAGCCCTCCTCTGGACCCGTTCCAACAGTTCCATGTCCTTCTTGTGCTGAGGGCTCCAGAGCTGGACGCACTACTCCAGGTGAGGTCTCACCAGAGCAGAGTAGAGGGGCAGAATCACCTCCCTCGACCTGCTGGCCATGCTTCTCCTGATGCAGCCCAGGGTATGGTTGGCCTTCTGGGCTGCCAGCGCACATTGGCGGCTCATGTCCACCAGCACGCCCAAGTCCCTCTCGGCAGGGCTGCTCTCGATCCTTTCTTCCCCCAGCCTGTATTGATACTGGGGGTTACCCCAACCCAGGTGCAGGACCTTGCACTTGGCCTTGTTGAACCTCATGAGTTACACAGGCTCACCTCTCCAGCTTGTCCGGTCTCTTTGGATACATCCTGTCTTCTGGGTGTCAACTCACCACTCAGCTTGTGTCATCTGCAAACTTGCTGAGGGTACACTTGATCTTGCTAAGTCATTGATGAATATATTAAACAGCACCAGTCCCAGTATGGACCCCTGAGGGACACCATTTGTCACCGGTCTCCATCCGGACATCGAGCCATTGACCACTACCCTCTGGATGCGATCATCCAAGCAATTCCTTATCCACCGAACAGTCCACCCATCAAATCCATAGCTCTCCAATTTAGACAGAAGGATATTGTGGGGGACTGTGTCAAAGGCTTTGCAGAAGTCCAGATAGATGACATCCATTGGTTTTCCCTTGTCCACTGTTGTTGTCACACGATCATAGAAGCCACTAGGTTTGTCAGGCAGGACTTGCCCTTGGTGAAGCCAAGATGGGACACTAACTTTTAAAGAGCTACAATTAAATACCAAGAAATAAATCCTACAAGACCTATGAAACCATGCAAATAACCTTTTTTTTTCAGTAACAAAGCTTGAAAAATTAGGTTTGAAGATTTGTACACAACTGTATTTTTGTCTTGCTCTAAAAAAAACCTGGTTTGTCTGATAATTTTAAATTCCAGCAAATTTCTAAAAGCAATTCTCTAGTTCCAAAACATGCCCCCCCCCCAAAAAAAAACCCAAACAAAAAGACTGTAGATTAAAATCACCAGAAAAATTTTTTGCAAGAATTTCCATCAAATTGCAATGACATTCTTTAGTATTAAAGTACCTTTCCCCACGTGTCTTCAAAAAGATTTTTGTTACTGAGGAGTTGCTGCTGTATTCAGCAAGGACAGTCTGAGACTGCAACTGATTCAATGCATCCATTATGTGGAGGAAAAAGGAACACAAATGGAAAACAACCTGATCTTTTTTACTGTCGAGTCAATCTTATATTGCAGGTATCAGTACTAAGAGTGTGAAGCTTTAAGAACAGTTGAAATGGACAAAGTTGTTCTAGTATTTGAATACTGAAAGATATACACTATGATAGTCATGGATTATTTCTTTCATAACAGAACTACTGAGCAATAGATATCACTACTATGTCATTGTTTCTAACTCTGTCTCTGGAACAATAGAACAATATGGCAAAGCTATGAAGAGAAATTGGAGCCCGAGGAGGTATTGTTAGTGTGGAAATATCGCCATAAATTTTAGTTCTAGCTTTCAATGTAGTATTTAATATCTTTCAGAGTATGTTCAAAGATCAATATTTTTCAAAGGCAACTTCTGAAAGCAATTTTGGGCATTGTTGGTCTTGAGAGTCCAGTATTAGATGACCTGCAGGAAACCTGAATTTCAGTAACCTCTGGTGATTAATACTTCCTGAAAACCTTAGTTACATTTGCTTTAAGAACTGAACTCAGAATCATATTTTAAAGGCATTTAAATAGAAGTAAGCATCTGGTTGGATTTTTGGAGGAGTGAAATATCTAGGCATTTCTAAAAATGTTCATTGGTTCTTTGTGCATCTTTAAATACTTGTAGAAAACAACCTTCTTGAATCAGCAGCACATTTTAAAAATAGTACATATTTATAACAATGTATCCACTTTATCTTTATCTTCCCATGCTGAATACCCAGAATAATGACATTTATGCTTCTACTTTACAGTCTAGCTTTTTTTAAAAAAAAAAAAAGAGAGAAATTATACTGTGACTGGATTTTGCATTAACCAAGAATCTGCAAAGAAAATGATTTAATTTGTTCAATTTTTCAACATGTGGTAATTTCTGCAACATTAAATGCTTGCCTATATTTTTTTTTTTTTTTTTTTTTTTTACAAATAATGTGATTATGTTAATTAGTTACACGGTTAGGGAGAGTGCCTTCCATCTTGTGCTACAATTTGTCTCTTACTTGTAATGTTCCAAAGGTTAACTTCTGAAGACTTGTCATGGATACAGCAGCTAGTTCTCCCCCAAAAGCACTGAATACACTTAACCAATTACAGCAATGTCCTTAACTGCACTGAAAATCAAAGGTCTGTTAAACCTAAGAGGAGTGTATAAAATAAATGACCTATGGACAGCAGCTTCAATAATGAGTGAAAAAGATGACAGGTTTATAAAGAGATTTGAGTAACTTGAACTTGGAGCTAACATAATTAATATCTAACTTAAACTACAATTAAGTTCTGTATATGTTTAGTTTACTCAGGGTGTCCATGTTCAGATCATTAATAAGTTTTGCTAATGGTTCCATGGTTAATCCCTTTAACAGAACAGCTTTTCTTTACTCAACTATTGTAAGCTGGGGTACAAAGTCACATAAATACCAGAGCAGATACGCTTGATAAACAACGAAGAGATCATAAAGAATTAAAACTGAACTTTTTATGATATCACTCTCAAAATTCATACCTTCATCATAAGGCTCTGCTAAGGTCATCAGTTTTGTATCATGTACAAAACACTGTCTCAAGTTGTGCAACCCAGCAAATTTTTTTTAACAATACATCAGTAATAAAAAGGTGGATGAGCGCTATAGATGTTTTAAAGTTTCATGACTGCATTGACTTCAATGGAGCCATGTTGATCTATGCCAACTGAGAATCTGTCCCTTATGCTCAATATGTTTAGGGTTTTTTTTAAATACTATTTTCTGTGCTAGAAAACCAATGGACATACTTGATATAGTTTAGATTTTCACCTTAAATTTTTTACAGGAGAGTTTGAGTCTCAAGTAGCACATAGAATCACAGAATATTTTGGGTTGGAAGGGACCCCTAGAGGTCATCTAGTCCAACCCCCCTGCAGTGAGCAGGGACACCGTTAACTAGATCAGGTTGCTCAGAGCCCAGTCCAACCTGGCCTTGAATGTTTCCAAGACCGGGATACTTCCACATAAGTAACCTTGAAACAGATTAAAATAAGGTTTTCTATTAGAAACCTAGGGATATTTTTCCCTCCCTCTTTGATTCTGGGGGAAAAAAATAAAAAGAATAAATACTGAAGATATGTGTATATATAAAAATGTTTTAATAGAAATTGCATTTGTTTATAAATGTAGGAGAGTTTGACACCAGGAGGGTGGAATAAATAATTCTTGTGGATTGACCCCAGCCAGCAGCCAAGCACCCACAGAACTGCTTGCTCACTTACCCACCCATGGTAGGATGAGGGAGAGAATATGAAGGGAGTACATGGGTTGACAGGTTAAGTAAAGCAAACTCTGCACGCACAAGCAGAGCAAAATATGGAAATTTTTCACTGCTTCCCACAGGCAGGCAGATGTTCAACTGCTTCCTGGAAAGCAGGGCCTCAGTGCACATAATGCTTACCTGGGGAGACAAATCCCATAAGCACAAACATCCCCCCCCCCTTCCTCCTTATTTCCCCAAGATTCTATCACTGAACACAATATCATAAGCTATAGAATATCCCTTTGTTCACTTTGGGTGAGCTACCTCAGCTGTGCCCCAACTCCTTGCCCACCCCCAGCCTAATCACTGTAGGAGTAGAGTAGGGGGAAAAAAGCCTCAGGTCTGTGCAAGCACTTTTTAGCAGTAGCCCAAACATTATTTCAATGTTGTTTCAACCACAATTCCAAAACACAGAACCATACAGGCCACTATGAAGAATAACTCCATCCCAGCTGGACCCAGCACAACAGTGAATGAGAGCAACGCCTGAAGAAAAAGTGTCTTCAGTACTAATATGAAACTGTCAGATATACAGGTGATTTGAAAGATAGATATACAGTCTTGGAGAAAATAAATAAAGCAAAAGCAGTTAGATAAAGGCAATAAAAGCCCAAACCTTCAGTTTACTGTCATTTCTTAACTTAAGATTCCCCACATGAACAGAGAAGAGTGTACACCTTCTCAAGCAGCCTAGCAACAGGGGTGTTCACTTTCTCTGCAAGAAGAATGCTACCACAACAGAGAGCTTCGGTTACAAGCTTAACCATGGAATTAATTTTTTTATGATAGTACAAACAGCCAGGTGTCAAACAGAGAAACTTGTCAGGTGCATCTCACAATCACTGCATTACAGGAATGCAGAGAGCAATAGTAGCTCCAGTCACAGTTGCAGGTTTTCTGAAGATTGTCATAGCTTATCTTCTTTCTGTAATGGCTTCTCGAAACAGTGCAGAATGCCTGGGACATATAGATTTTACTGCTACATCTCTTTTGTCTTGTCTCAACCTGGAGCTTTACTGACCTTTTAAAGGATGATCACAATACTAATGGTCTTCTGTATCACTGGGTATTTTTCGCAACCTTTCATGTTAAAATGTATTTCTGCATGTCTGTGAGTTCTAACTGATCAAGAAGGGAAGCATCCTGCATGGTTTATGTTTTCATTTATACTTGAACAGCTCTGAAAACCTGTGTATCTTCCAGTTATTATGCATAGAGTATATCATGCTTTGTGGAATAGTTTCAAAAGCACAGATGTGTCCAAATTATTAACCAGATTTTAGTAATCTGGCACCAAGTATGTTTCTATTAAGGTTGGCATGTTGATACAAAGTACTGCATGCTGCAATATCTATAGCATTTAAATGCCACAGTAATAATGATTCCTTCTGTTTGCATAAAGGTGAGGAATGAGGAACAGATTCTGGCATGAAGGTATCTTGAGGGATTGTTAGTCTTCAAAGTTTAATATCAGCAGCATTTTTGCGTAATAAACCAGCTAGACATTAAATCAAATAATCAGCTAACCCTGCAACAGCCAACAGAGCAGTTACAGTCTTCACATGTCGTTCACTGATTCCTTTTCCATATGCACTTCGCTTTCTTACCAGCTTACCATCCCCACGCTACTTTTTAACAACCTTCAAGTAGCCCACAGTTTGAAAAGTGAATTTTAGGTCAGTGCTTCATGACAAATGAATTTTGTAAGAGATCATATGACTTTCAACACCATAATACTTGGTATGAAATTATACTCATTAAAAAAACAACAACAACCACCAAGAAAAAGTGGAGTTGAAGACCTTACATCTGGCATTGTTTACTTTTTATTTACTAGTCATATTTTACCTGCAATACTCTAGTGAATTCAGAAGTGTAATAGCCAATTTACCATAGCATAAGTGAAAGGAATTTTAAGCTGTGAGCTTAGACAAGCTAAAACACCTTTGAAGTACATGGAGACAAAACTAGGTGCTTCCCAATTCAGATTGAGATTTAATGTGCAAACCTTCTATAAATGCTAGCGTCTGTCCAACCATCTCCAAGGTCTACCTGTTATCCTCATCACCTCTGCTAAAAAGAACCACTAGGATGAAGATGAATACCTAGAAAGAAATTTGCAAGTATTTCACTTGAGGCCGCCATAGAAATTGTGTATTTAAATAAAAAGGAGGTGTTCAATATTAAGTTTTTAATTCAATTATGATGACAATATTATAGTGATTAATGGTTATACCTGTCTTATTTTTTCTTCCATTATAATAGATCTTTAAATTGGATAATATGTACTTTTTTTTATTTCAACATTAATAAGGAGAACTTTTAAAACCTGCTTCATTTCTTGTCTGGATGGAAAGCATCATGGAATTTTGTTTTATTTTAGTTTTAGAGAAGTTTAACCTTTACATGAATATTTGAAAACTCATTTAAATATGAAAAGAAATAGAAATATGTTAATCCCCTACCCCCTCTTTTAAGGCCACATTATTCACGTTTATATCTTGTCTCTCTAAACACAGAATTAGTTTCCATCTTCTCATTGGAATTCTTCTTTAAAGCATTTTAGTTGGAAGAATCAACACAAATTTAAAATTAGAAAACAGGGAGCTGCTCTCACTTTTTCCTGTCATGTCATAATTCTTTGGTGCTATATGAAGATACTGGCAAAAAAAGTTATTACACTGTGGAGGAAACTTCTAAAATTGATAGTCTTATGAAAGAACTTTAATTTGAATCAAGTGTAAATAAACAGTTGCACTTGCTGCCCTTGGCATAGAAATTGTTAGAAAGTTTAGTTTATATCTTGACTGTAGGACAAAAGACAAATTTACCTTCTTCCTACATTTCACCATGTAGAGCCAGTAGAAATGGCAGTGACTACTTTTCTATTCAAATAAATGTTTAATCACATTTTAATAAGGCCAAGAGAGTTCAGCATGCTGCAGATAAGAGCTCTAGGTAACTAAATAGCCACAGATTTTATTGTCTTATGGACAGGATTTGCCATCAAAAAGTGAGTAACAGCGTTCAGGACCTTTACCTGTTTTTCTGCATGCAGAATGCAAGGTTATTAAAACTTAAACCACTGGTAATAAATTTGTTTTTCTGTTGCAAGGGATCTGTAACCTGCGAAGAATCCATACTGGAGCAGATTTTTTTTTTTTTCTGAAGGACTGCAGCCCATGGAGGGCCCATGTTGGAGCAAAGGAAGAGTGTGAGGAGGGAGAAGCAGCAGAAAGAAACCGTTATGTGCTGACTGCAACCTCCCATCCACCAGAGGAATTAGAAATTAAAAAATCAAGCTGGGCTTGGAGGAGTTGGAAGTGAAGGAGTAAAATAAGGCATGGGAAAAGGTGGAGGAGAAAATATGTTATTTTTATCTACCAGAATCTATTTTAAGTGGCAAAAAATTAAATAAATTTTCCTCAAATGGAGTCTCTTTGGCCTGTGACAGTAATTATTAAGTGATCTACCTAGCTCCACCTCAACCCCTGAGCCTTCTCATCCTATCTTCTCCCCCTGTTCTGCTGAGGAGGGAGAGCAAGAAAGCAGCTGGGTGGGCATCTGGCCCTTAGCCAAGGAAGGCTAACCCACCACAAATGCCCAGAAAGAGCTGATACAATCCCAACAAATTAATAGTGTAACAGAAAATATGGTGTTATTTTCTGTTTATGAGAGGAGCAGTTTAGAAAGCAACCAAATCATGCTTTGCATTTTACTGTGACTTTGGAAAGAGTTTGCTGAAGGGTTCTTTTTTTGGGTTTTTTTTTTTGCTTAATTTCAAAATACATTTTTTATATATATATAATTCTGTGAAATAATAATTACGAACCTCAGAGAATGTTTTGGGTTGGAAGGGACCCCTAGAGATCATCTAGTCCAACCCCCCCTGCAGTGAGCAGGGACACCGCTAACTAGATCAGGTTGCTCAGAGCCCCATCCAACCTGGCCTTGAATGTTTCCAGGGATGGGGCCTCCACTACCTCTCTGGGCAACCCATTCCAGTGTTTTAGCACCCTCATTGTAAAGAATTTCTTCCTTAGATCCAGTCTAAACCTACCCTGTTTTAGTTTAAAACCATTACCCCTTGTCCTGTGACAGCTGGCCCTACTAAAAAGATTTTCCCCATCTTTCCTATGGGCCCCCTTTAAGCACTGAATGGCTGCAATCAGGTCTCCCCGCAGCCTTCTCTTCTCCAGGCTGAACAAGCCCAACTCCCTCAGCCTGTCCTCATAAGAGAGGTGCTCCAGCCCTCGGATCATTTTAGTAGCCCTCCCCTGGACCCGCTCCAACAGGTCCATGTCCTTCTTGTGCTGAGGGCTCCAGAGCTGGACGCACTACTCCAGGTGAGGTCTCACCAGAGCAGAGTAGAGGGGCAGAATCACCTCCCTCGACCTGCTGGCCATGCTTCTCTTGATGTAGCCCAGGGTATGATTTGCCTTCTGGGCTGCCAGTGCACATTGCCGGCTCATGTCTAGTTTCTTGTCCACCAGCCCGCCCAAGTCCCTCTCAGCAGGGCTGCTCTCAATCCTTTCTTCCCTCAGCCTGTATTGATACTGGGGGTTACCCCGACCCAGGTGCATGACCTAGGGTGTGCTACAGAATTTGAAAGAAGATAAAATAAATTCAGATGAGTTAGCATCAGGTATAATAATCATAACACTGCTTAGACTTCATAACTTCTGTGATTAAACAGTGAAGTTAACCAAGTTGTCCATGCCACTGAAGATCATTCAAGGGTTCAACAAGCTCTTTACAGTTAACACAGACCAAAAAATTTTAAATAAATTATAAGACTGTGGAAGGAATAGAATTCTTAAAGTATTACCTCTGAACTGGGGAAAAGGGGGGGAAAGTAGGGGGAAAGAAAACAGAAAGAAAGAAAAAAAGAGGGCCAACTGACACACTGTGTGAATAAAAACGCATGATGGGCAACCAACCACAGAGATACCATCTTTAAGAAAACCACTAACAATCAACAGATTGGGAAAAAATATAACAGAAGTATCAGTATGTTTGCCCTGTTATTATTTTTATCATAACCTTCACTTACAGTTTGTTATGGTTAAACCTTATTAGGTTTAACCACAGGATTTGATAAGTTTTTTTGTAATTATTGTGTTCTCTAGATGTCATCTTCTAGCCACCAGATCTTATGTGTTTGTCCATTAGATTAGCTTCCATTACTAGAAGTAATTTTCCTTCTGTAGATATTTCTAGACTGTTATCAAGTCATATTTTAACTTCTTATGTATAAATGAAGTAGGCTGAGCTCATTTAGTTGTGCTAATCATTAAGGAAGAATTATAAATTTAAAAAAAAACCCTAAAAATTATTTTAAATCAGTAATTGGGATTTATTTTTAACAAAGAGCTTTAACATATTGTGTCTTTTTGAGAAAAGACTATGTAATTTATGCACCAAAAAAACCCAAGTTATCTCCTGTCTAGAAAGAAGGACACTGCCATGTAGTCCTCCTAACAAAATGAAAAGATGTCAGCAATATCCCTATTTTAAATCATTCATTATGTTTTTGAAAAGCTATGTGTAAAACCTAAAATACTTAGAAAGGTGTCTTTTGCTAAATGTTAATCATGTGTCAAGTGATGACAGGTGAGGTCCACAATCTGAGAAGTACATGTTACTTGTCAGTTACAAAAGCAGCCACTAGAATCTTTAAATAATTAAGCTAGTGGAAAAATCTAAAAGAAAACACAGAAATCATGCCTTACCTTCTTGTTGAAATTTATCTCTTTATTGAACATTTCCTGCTCTTAAAAAACAGTGCAGATCATCAACAAATGCTTAAGATCTCCAGTTATTGTGCTCTCTCACCTTTCTTCCTTAAATGGAAAATGAAGAATTTGCTCCAGATTCTTATTGTCATTATACTACTTCAACAGTACAATTCCAATTTTAAAAAATATGTTTTTTCTTAAGTCTCATTCACTTTCCAAAGCACTGTATGGAACAGGCAAACAAAATTCAGGTTTTACATTTTTACTTTTGCTTGCTTGTTTGCCTTTCTCTCTACTAATCTCCTTTATTCCCACTCATTCTTCAGAAGAATAAAACAGGAAAATGACAAATGTGGGTCTTTATA
The DNA here is from genome assembly GCA_034008185.1 of Gorsachius magnificus. Classification (NCBI taxonomy): domain Eukaryota; kingdom Metazoa; phylum Chordata; class Aves; order Pelecaniformes; family Ardeidae; genus Gorsachius; species Gorsachius magnificus. The sequence goes on from CM067084.1 coordinate 60,126,861, forward strand.
TGGTATTATATACATCAGTAAGAAATAAAATCATTCACTGACATCACTGCCTTTTTTTCCTATAAATCACAGTAACAGGGCTGCATTCACTTCCAGACACAAAAGTACAGTAATAGTCCCTATCCTGAAGACATATATGGCTGACATCAACTACATGTTTTTCTTTTCAGACATGAGGGATATAATCTATGACTTCTGTCTATATTTAATTAAACTCCTCATAATTATACTTTATCTAAACTACATTAAAGTCCTTTAAAAATTAAAGTTATAGTAAGAGTACTTCGGTTTAATCTAACATTATTAAAAAAAAAAAAAAATCAAACCAAACAATAAAACCCCCACCACACAAGTCAATTTATTTGCAAAACCTCCATAGAAATACTGGTTAATACTGTCACACAGAAAGTCATATTACAAGCCAAGGTATGCCAGCTCAATGAAACTGTAGGCCAGTAAATACAACTTTTCCATTACTAGTCAGTGCTATAGGCTTTATAGGGTCTCAGAACTGGTCAGGGCTTCCCTCACTCTGATCTGGTTTTGACCACTTCTCTTGGCCATAGTGGGCCACAGCAGAAGACATTGTAATAAGGAGACAAATATTTGAAGCAGAATCTAGGCAGAGTATAATTATAGGTCTTGAATGTAGACATCCATGTGCTACCTTGAGTAACTAGGACTGCCTTTACCTCTTTTATACTGAGATGTATAGGAGCGTACTACTCTCAGTAAACCTCAGTGACCCCTAGATTAATTTAGCTGACTAACTGTAAGAGAAGCCTGTACTTGGTTCCAGCCCTATACATGTGGATGATACCATCAATATCCCTAATTTTATTTTGAGATTAAGCAGCATATCTACATCTAACATTCCTTTACCTGACAGTAGAAATTAAGAATGGAGTTGCTTACTTCTAAGAAAATCCTACAGGAGCTCTAAAGTCCACGATGTGAAATAACATCACCACAGGATTGTCCAGCCATGTATTTTAGAAACAGATTCCTCCTTCCCTCTTCTCCCAGAAAACTAACCTAAGGGATATCACAAAAGCTAACTAACCAGTATGCCTGTATGGGCACTATATGCTATATTACTACCTTCTGGTTTAATTCTTGTGCTTTAACTACTGCTTGAGGGTTCAAAGTTTGAAATAGCATGGTTATTTTTATAATTTTCTTGCATCATCTACCAGATTAATGTGATTTCTACTAGAAATATGAAATACACATATTTATTTCTATCCTGTCTTCCCTTTCTCCCCCATAGCTTCATTCATTTGTCTCTGGAGATAGTCAACATCAGTAATTCATAATTAATCACATTTTCTTTAACTAATATCAGAGAATCAACAAGAAACACATGCTGAATTGCAGACATGTAAATAGAATTTTTATCCTGGAATTGTACTCCTTCGTGCCTTAAGCTCTTTCTAACCTAGAATTCCTACTGAAGGACAAAAAAAATTTTTACTTTTGTGTCAAGTGTTCTAAGGAGTTTAAGACTTACTAAAGCAGATAAATAAAACAATTTGGTTAGGTAGCAGAGAAACTTCTCCCTACTAGGAAGAATTTCCTCTTTTCTGCAAACTGTATATAAAATTGAAAAGTACTAATAATGAAGTAATGCATTCCATTGGAATGCCTAAGACAGATAAGAAACAACGGCTAAAAACATGGCCTCATAACATGTTGGGAAAAAATCTGTCTTGTATTAGAAATTGAGAATTTGATAAACATATCCCATAGTAATTATTAAACATAAATAAAGTAGTTTTAACATTTTTGTATCTAGACAAAATTAAATGGATTACTTACTAAATGAGTGGAAGATTGTACTTGGTTTTGTCCTTCTGGCACATATAAAATAAAAGACCTAATTGCATCATGAATATATGGGCTATTAAAATACTTATAATTATTAAAGTAATTTCAGCTTAAAAATCTGGCTTTAGGTTAATGAACCTAAGGTGTAACACACACAGTTTAAGCCAGATGTTTATATATTTTAACTGAAAACCATGACTAATTATATTAGTACTTTGGGGGGTTATTTTAAAGGGTAGTTAAGGCCCTAATCCTGCACTCATGAAAAATAACCTTTTTTTTGCCTCAGCTAAATAGAAGAGCTATAGCTTAAATTGATTAAATTTCCCCCAACACAACTCTTTAACTGTTATTTCAAGATTTCAGAGCAGAAATCCCGTTAAATTCAGAGCATTTCTACATTACTTTTGAAAACCACCATTGTTAGTATACATTCTTAAGTTTGGGCCACAAAAAAACAAGAAGCCCCACAACCAACCAACCAAAAAAAAAAATCACTAGAAAATTTGCTTTCTTGACAGGGATTTTCCTTTCCTACATTATTGCTATTTTGGGCATTGAAATTTAACTTTTTGGGGGTTTTGGAACAAACATGCTGAAGGACCAGAATTATGAAGAGAAACTTTCTCTGGTTCTTGGCTCATTTTAATTTAGTTCATTGTTTAGTCTTACACTTTAAATCTTTTCATCCTAAGGATTTGGATCATATGATCAACATTTGACTTTACTTCTGGCCCTAAAAACTTTAATTTTGGTGTCAGAGGAAATAAATCAGAAGTGACTGATAAAAATGATGTGAATGAGTAGCAATAAGTAGTCTAACATCCAAGTAATTCTTCACATTTAAAGCTTTTTTTCAGAGAAAACATTTTTTGTGTTTATCTTCCATCTGAAAGGGAAATCTGCTGCAAAACGGAACATGTATAAAGGAATCCAATACAAAAAGCCTTTTTGCACAGTTCTTAAATGTAATTTGTTACAGTAATAGTTTGATGGCAAGTTGAGAATGCCTTAGAGAGCTTCAAAGTAAGTTCATTTACTGCCTTTGATTGCATTCCCCTAGAGTTTCAATGTAGAACAGAATAGGGGAACAGTTTGGAAGAAATCCATGTGGATTCAAAATAAGTAATTATTACCCAGTTTTTCTATTCATATTCCTAGATAAATTCAAGGACACGTCAGAATGAGCAAAGACACTTACTAACTCAGATTATTATGTTATATATTTCTTTGCGATTTTGTCAAGGTAAGATCTTTCAGCTATTTCCGAGAACTTTATTAGTTTTTCTTATTAAAGTGATTTCAAATTTTTCATTTCTCTCTTTTCAGATCCCTTCAATGATCTTTGGAAAATTAAACAAATATTTTGTAGATTTGTCACACTGCTGTAATACAGATCAGCTGACATTATAAGCAACTAGGGCTATCTATGGCATATGGGACTCCAGGTCATGTCCCCTTTGCTTATAGCAGAAAAAATGAACTTACTGGAAGTGCTACAGGGGTTTTATATCCTTGGGGATTGTGCCTGTGCAGTCAAAGTCTCTCAAAAGTGTAGTTCATTTGCTTCCAGAATTGTACTATGCAAGAACTGCTGTAAAACAGCCAAACTGAGTTGCAGATTTGTATCTCCTTAACTTTAAAGGAGAAGCCATTAAAGTACAACCATTTCCTTTTGCAATTGTGTTTCAAATTCATATTAAAAGGGAATTATACTTGCCCCAAGCCCCACTTCAATCTCATTTTAATTGATAGTCATAGTTTGTATTAGAGAGATGTACGCAGATAATGAAGTTACAGCCATGAAAGTCCCTAATGGAGATATGTTAAGACATAAAATGGGACTTATTTTAACTACCAGGGTCTTTTAATTTGTCTGGAGAACTAATAAATGTTGTCTTCAGAGATGAGTTGAACCCATCTCTGATAAAATTGCACAGAGATTCAGTGTGTATTGAAATGTGCATTGGAGAAGTATTTCAAGCACTGGGCTTGAGACCCAAGCAAAGAATAGAGAGATTTGGGGGGTTATTGATTTGTTTTGGTTTAAGTAAGAAAGTAATGTAGACTTCTAGCTGTAAACCTCTACTATAAGGTAACACTACCATGTAGCCAAGTGGAAGAGACTATATGCAAGTGACAGACAGGATTTGGACTGGACAAAAGCAGAAGTGCAACTAAGTAGCTTAAAACACAGGCAGAAAATCTCATTAAAAATGCTCAACTAACCATCAAGTCTTTTGTTCCTTCTGAGGATTAAAGACACATGCTCACCCTAACTCAGGGTTATAGATTCCACTCCACTTTCACATACCTGCAAAGCTCATAGTTGTGATCCTTAACACCCCTGGATATTTTTTCCTCAGCCATTTATAATTGAGTCAGCACACCCTAACTAAATACATGTCACTGGTTTTTCAACAGTCTAATATTGGCTGTATATCCTGATCTGTGTAAAATAGAGAGGAGAGTATAAAACGTCTTTCATCATTAACAATATACTATTAAAAGCTTTCAATCTTCACAAATACTTAAGTATATTATAATTGCTGGCATTTGTTAGAGGTGGAAAATGTCATGAGTGAAATTTATTAGAGACAAGTGCTGGTCTGACTGGTCCTGCCTTCTGTTTTTGCAAAGAAATAAGACAGCTTAATTCCCTGCCCACCAGTAAATGGCAAATACATTTTAATCTCTCTCTGGAAAATGGAAAAGCAGTTACAAGTAAATTTAGTCAGTCAGTTCTTACCTCCTTCCTCATATGTTTCTTCTCTCAAGCTTTTTTTGATGGGTGTACATCAAAGTTGCATTTTAAAAGAACCCTTTTGGTCTTCAAACAGTACTGAGTTCCAAGTGTCTGACTTGAACAAAGTAAAAATGGAAGTAGTGACTAAAGTATTTGCAATTATTTGACACTGTTTTTATACATCTGCTTAGTATGATACAGCTTTAAAAAAAATTAGCTACAAGATTTCACAGACAACTTCAATTCTGACACTTTGAATATTTTTGTTTGAAACCTTAACACTTGAAATTACATCCTATAAAATTAAAGTACAATTTTTATAAAACCATAAATCATTATTTTCTATGTTCAAAACAACACTGAACAAAACCTCAGCATGAGTAAGCCATAAAAAAACCTATCATTTTCCTCCATGTAACTTGAGATTTTCATGATCTTTAAGAAAAAGAAAGGCATGACACTGCGATTGTCTCTAAGGAGCTTCTGTAATGCTGATTGCTTAGACATGTTTTATTATCTGGGGTATCCTATCTGTTTGCTGACACCGAAGGGATTTTGAAACTCAACAGTAGGTAAGTGGAATGAAATTTGTGCAAGGACATGTTTTAGAATTATTAGAAACTAGAAACAATTGGGCATTTTAGAGCATTTAAAGATATCTTTTTGTCAAAAAAGAAACATTTTTACATTCTTTTATCAGTTTTCTCTTAAATCAAACATAAGTTCCTTATCTTTATTTTCAAGACTGTCCTATTTCCCATTTCTCACACGTTCCAGTAATTGCATATCACTATTTGAACAAACACAAAAATATATTATTGACAATAATATGATGACATTATAAATAATGGTATTTGTAAATGTTCTGTAAAAATACAGAAAGATATTTTAGGGTTTACAATCACATGCCTCTTTCTTGTAAGAGCAGCTATTGCTGCATTAAGATTACTGGATACAATATGCATTGGTCATCCTATGTCACAGTGTTGGCAGATGGCTGCAGAGGTGACTTCTGTGAGAAGAGACCAGGTGCTGCCCCATGCCAGAGACAACTAGTTCTGCAACAGACAGCAAGCTCAGAGAAGAAGGGGGAGAAGGGGGATCTTCATGTGGCAGAGCAGGTATTTCCTGCAGCCTGTGGAACAGCCCATGGAAGAGCAGTTGGCTATTTCCTGACAGGAACAGTGGCCCACAGAGACCCCATGCTGCAGCAGGTATTTTCCTGAAAAGCTGATGCCCATGTGAAGGACTCACTCTACAGTAAGTATCCACATTGGAGCCCACGGAGGCCCCATGGGAGCCATTGAATATTTCCTGAAGGAACTGCAACCCATGCAGAAGACCCAGACTGGGAAAAGCATGAGTAGGAAAAGTGGCAGAGTGGAATTTTTATGGACTGTAAACTCCCACCCCCACTTTTCCACCCCCCCATGCCAGTCTTGGCAGGGAGGGCAGTCAAGGGAAAGTAGAAGAGTTAGGAATGGAAGAGTAAAGTTGAGTGTTGGTAAAAATAGGGTGGGGGGAACTGTTTTGCTTTGCTTTGCTTTTAACCATCCTGCTCTGGTTTTAGTTGGCAATAAATTAAATTATTTTTCAAAAAATTACAGAATTATTGAGGTTGGAAGAAACCTCTGGAGACTTGTTCCACTGGTACAAATTCAGCTGAGGCCCCCTTCTTTTTGCCCTATTGCACAAAATGCAGCATCTGTTGGTGGCCACTGGGAACTGTGCTCTGGGGCTGGCTCTTATATAAGTCTCTTCAAAACACCAGCTAAAGGGTGCTTGACCCTCCCTAACCAAGGGGAAGCTGCAACAAATCTCCAGGCAACCTCATCAAGGGCAGCTGATCAAGCTCCTTAGAAGCTGCTAGACCTTCCTCAGGCTCACACTGGTGTGGCTCCTCTTACCTTGTTATTACTTGGCAGCAACAGGCACTTTCACATTTCTCAGAGGGGTCCCAGCCATTCCTCAAGGATCGTGGACCTTTTCTCCAGAAAATGCTCTGCAAACTGTTGTGTCTGTTGGCTGCCTCTGTTAGCTGAAAGCTATTAGCACATTATCACAGCTATTTTTTCCCCAAGTCTGTTTTGCTTGTGACAGAAATTGTTAAGTAATTTCTTGTTTCTATCTTGACCCATGAGCTTTTTTTAATCCCATTTTCTCCACCTGTCCTGCTGAAGATCTGGAGTGAGAGAACAGCGGGGTGGGCATCTGGCCAAGATCAATCCACCACACGCTGTTCTCCCACTGTACTCTCCCATTTATGTGTTGGTACTCATTGTGCCTTGTTCCTTGTCTATAAATTTTTCTGAAGCAGAAAAAAAATAAATCTCTCTTTAACTGACATCATCTATGTAACTGAGATATTAATCCTAGACTAAGGAACCTATAAATTGGGGTTTGCTCCTAATATCTTTGCACTTGAGGGCCTGTGCAATCCCAGATTGCTATACATCTTTCTACATTGCACTTAATTGCCATTCATCTTTACCTTCAGTTTCCTAGACTAGAGACAGACAACGTCAGTCCGTGGAGCAAACCTAGTAGTGAAACACAGCTTGTGAGCATGTCTTTATTAGCAGACTCTCAAACAGGGAAGTAAGCTTCAGCTTCACAGTCCTTGTTACTGGACCAAGAGAAAGGAGGAGAAAAATCCAGCCAGTTTACACAAGCAAAATTGTTTTAACACTAATTGCACTGCAGAACCACAGCAAGAATACACCCTCTCTCATACACAGAGAAAATTTCCTACTTGAGGAGTCTTAATTGAAGAGTATAATATACGCACACACTTCTGGACAGTTGGCTCCATTTTTATTCCACAGTTTCAGGAAACCATACGTCTATTCCAAATAACACCATAAATGAGACAGTACCTTACGATACTTACATTTTCACTTAAAGAAGTGGAAAAAAAGTCCACACTTCTTGAACAACTGTCCAATTATTTAATAAGATAATCTTAATTCAATAGGGTAACTGCATTTTCTTTATAGGTAAGTACTTTTATACTATATTTAATACTAAAAGCAAGCTTTTAAAAAAATATATTGACATTAAAATTAAAAAGAATTTGACCCACAGGACATTTTTATATTTGTTAATAACAATAAAAAAATAGAGATAAAACAAAGTTGACTTCAGCCTCATACATATTTCTTCTAGTGATTTAGCAGCTCACTAACTAAAAGAGAAGGGATATTGATTTAATTTTAATAATTTTAGTCTCTTTCTTATAAGTGAAATGCAAGTCACACAGAAAAAAAAAAAAAGAATTCAGGTCCTGGGTTGCCCTTTAGAAAGGTAGAACAGGCTCACACATTCAAAAATTCAAAACTCTATTTGTTGCTTTAAAAAAAAAAAAGCCAAAAAATACCCCACAAAAGCTAGTAATGTCAGAAGTCTGGCATCCAATTTGTGATATCATTTCTATTTTGAAATAACTAACATTACTTACATTGTTGATGTACGACAAGTCAATTCTTCAAGTCTCTTCATGTCTTGCTTTATTATTACTATGGTATTTATAAATAAACATTTCTGGTGGCTATTATTTCAGTTTGTATAGAGAAAAGACAAAAATGTAGTACTGGATGATATTGTGCCCCGGTTTTGGCTGGGACAGAGTTAATTTTCTTCCTAGTAGCTGGCATAGTGCTGTGTTTTGGATTTAGGGTGAGAAGAATGTTGATAACACATTGGTGGTTTAGTTGTTGCTAAGTAGTGCTTACATCAATCAAGGACTTTTTCAGCTTCCCCTGCTCTGCCAGGTGCACAAGAAGCTGGGAGGGAGCACAGCCAGGACAGCTGACCCCAACTGACCAAAGGGCTATTCTAGACCATATGATGTCAAGATCAGTATCTAAGTTGGGGGAAGAAGAAGGAAGGGGCGATGTTTGGAGTGATGGTGTTTTGACTTCCCAAGTAACCATTATGCATGATGGAGCCCTGCTTTCCTGGAGATGGCTGAGCACCTGCCTGCCCATGGGAAGCAATGAATGAATTCCTTGCTTTGCTTGTGTGCACGGCTCTTGCTTTCCCTATTAAACTGTCTTTATCTCAACCCACAAGTTTTCTCACTTTTACTCCTCTGATTCTCTCTTCCATCCCACCGTGGGGGAGTGAGTGAGTGGTTGGGTGGTGCTTAGCTGCTGGCCTGGGTTAAACCATGACATATTGTTATTTGTATTGGTGTCCCTACCATTATGCTCACTTTCCAAAATATCCAGAAAAATAAATGATAAATTTATCTTGGGGATTCGTCAGATTCAAGCTTTCCATTCCACATGCATGGCAATCACCATGTAAATGTAATCAAGAAAGTTGTAATTGTTGGGAGGGGTAGTAACCAGTTATAAACAGAAATAATTGCTTAAGATAGAAGAAAGAACTGACCCATCCTCTAAACTGAAAACAAAAGTTGAAGTTTAACTTCTATAAAGCTCTTTAATGTTTCTTCATTATTCTTGTCTATACTATATTTCTGTTGTGGAAAAATCAGGTCTAGGAGTTACTATCACACACCCCCCACCCAAATCCTATTTATAACATACTTGTTTTGAATATACTTTAATAATAACAGCTTCATGATATTTTTCAATTAAGTATTGGTTAGCACACATTCATCATTACATTGTTACAACTCTTAACAAAAGTCAAGGACTTTTTCTGTGATAGTAAGAATTAGAATCACAAGTTTTAGTGACTACATGCTGTCTACAATAGAACTCAACATCTCTACATTCAGGTACTCATAAAATTAATGTATACAGTGAGCTATTTAAAATGGAATGCAAACAGCAGCATAATCCATGCGCACTTGCCTATATCTAGCCCTAAGTACATCAGTATATTTTGTTACACCTTTCTCACACCTTACATGGAGCTGTAAAGAAATACCTGCAATTTCCACTATACAAAATATTTTTCTTTTAGGAGTTCCCTACATAGTTTCCCTCAAAATCAGAAGGAAGAATTTATTTAAAAGTTACACCATATAAGGAGCTACTTCTGCTTACGTGCATGTACATATAGTGACAAATTTTAGATGCCTGGAGAATTCTTTGTTTAAAAACTGATGGTTTATAGTTTTGGAAGTAAGAAAGAAGAATTTTTTTGATTAGAGCTTTATTATGTTCTGGCAAAATTACCCATTCTATTTTGGGAAACTCCATCCTTTAATAGTATTTATCTGGTGATAAAACATACTGAAATTATTGTCTGGAAAAAATTCCTAAAGAGCATCTTGATTTTCAGGATGCTGTGTACAAATATAATTCTTTCTTCATTAATACAAAAGGTTACCTTTTTCTTTTAGACATTGGGAATGTAGGTACAGAGTAATGAGTCCAAATTCTTTTAGTTAGACTAAGACATTGCTATCTTTAATCTGAGTTGAGGTCCAGAAAGAATAAACATATTTCACAAAATTAAGCCAGATCTCTGACATCCAAGTACAATTCTATAAATACAAGCTATCCTTCATCTCAGTATTATGTTATTCAAATGTAGAGGTCCAATACAGAATACAAGTATAACAAAAGCAAAACATTGTGAATTCACAAGCAAAGGTTTCAACTTACAGATATGGATGGAAAGTTGGAAGAATCAGTACGCCAGCTCTCCTGTAAATAAGTTTGCATGTTTTATGACAGATTATTTTGTTAAAACAGACATGTATTAAAAAAAACCTTTCAAATTTATATATGTAAATGCCTGCCTTTATTTATCTCAAGTATTGACTAAACAATTCCTTAGAAACCCAAACGTTACAGTTTCTGAGTCCTATAATGTCTACTTAGAAGTTTTTATCACTACCTTTCATTAACTAATTGCAGTATTAGATACAGACACTACCACTGCTTAAACCATAAAAATTCAATTAACCTTAAAAATTCCTTTTAAAATTAAGGACTAAACAACAATTCAGATTATTTATACTGCCAATAAATATGATTTTTTATGTTCTTAAGAACTTTCACTAGTAATGATTTTACTAACAGTACACACTTTATCTAAACTTGCAGACTTTAGCAGTCATACCTTATATTAGTATCTTACAGTATTTCCAGATATATTCAGATAGCAGTTCCAAAGCTGAAGTTATGAACTGTATTTAAGTAATATCTTTGTTATCACTACATTGACCCAGATACACTCCTTGACATACCTGATCCTTTCATTCTTCTACAACTGCACAGGAAGGCTCTTCTGATCTATGATTATCTTAAGAAAGAGGCCAGTTATACCACATTTTTAAAGTTGTTTTAGAGAACTGACAAATTTAGTCCCTATCTTTATTCATGTTGAGGTTAATGAGAATCTGGCATCAATTTAAGAATTAATACCTAATCAAGCAAGACACCTGAGGCTGAGTAACTAGCAGATGTTTCTTGAATTGGAACCTTAATGGCTCACCAATCAATAGAGTAGGATAAGAGAATTTCTTCTGCAGTTCCAGTCAGAGCAGATGTGTTTAAACTGAAACATAAGTGTGTAATAATTAGCTTATTCAGTGTGACTAGCAACAGTTATCAGTTCAAAGGACAGAAGATACAAAAAATAAGCAAGTTTTCATAGAAAGTATGAATCCTAATCATTATTCCCAAGTCAAATGTTTCCTCTCATGATGAAAATACCACTAAATACATGCAAAGAATTTAACAATCTATTTACTATGTATAGCATGTTTATCTTATTTCCTCACTGGCCAAAATACTCATTACTCTGCATTTTAAACTTTATATATGTGACTGTAACTCACCTTGTAAGATCCGCATCTTGAATGCAGTCGAAAAGGTTTTTGAGGTTGTGGGGTAGGAGGCTGAATAACAGCACTGTAGTGCAGAAAAGAAACTGAGGTTCATGGAGCAAGAACTTTATCCTAAAATTTTATTTGAACAGATTAGAGAATTTCATGTGTCACTTGAAAACTTTCTTGAAATATCCACATCGTACTTAAGGACATCAGCTCTAACCATCAGCTTAATCACAAAAGAAAATGCATTTCATGGAAAAACTAAATTATTATGTATAAAAGGAGGAACAGATTAAACTGCTAGAGTTAGTAAAGGGTTTGTGTTAAAGATACTGATACCTCTTAAATAAGAAGCCACAAAGTTTGAACAACAAATTCTGTATAGTGAATCGCAATTCATTACTGAAGTTACATAAAATATTTTCAGTTTATTTGGTAAGGGAATAAAGTTCAATTTAGGAAAAAAGAATTTAATTTCTTTATCAGGATATTTTTGTTTGGGGAAGTTTGTTTTGTTTTGGCAAAAAAACCTCCAAAAAATTCTCCTCAAATAAAATAAACATATCTATGTCTCAAATCCCATTAACATGACTCAAAATGTCCCTCCTCAATGTTGATCTAAAATTTAATTTACTTTAGTCAAAATCCATTATCATTTTTATTGAAAACATGAGCAAAAGCTTCCATTTGGACAGGTAATTTGCTTACATTAATTGCTCAGTTTTTAAATAATATACAAATTTTGATTTGTGATTTATTTGTTAAGAATTTAAACAAACAATGGTCTAAATTAATTCCATAATTCTACTTGATGCTAAATTAATGATTTTATTTTGATATTTTAAGTAACATGGTTCTCTTTTTAATAAGTCTCTAGACTCTATTGAGCATGTTTAAATATTGAAAAGTTCTCCACCTCAAAAAAGTTAATAATATTTTAAAAATTATTTTGTCGCATATAAAGAGTAATTTAAAGTCATACAAAAAATATATGAAAAGAGTGATCATGCAAAGATCAATTAAAAAGCCAGTATTTACTCCTTCATATTGCTGATTCTTTAGAGAATTTTTACAAGAATTATGTCATGAAAGAATATAACACAGAGAATATACAACATAGCCTTTCAACTTTTGATGGTTCTTTCACACAGAACACAACAGAGACCAGAGGAAGCAATCAGAGAGACAGAAATATGCTAGAAAAGATTTTTGAGACTTGCTTATGAGACATCCTTTCAAAATCCAGGACTTTGAATAGTGAAAGGAATAATTTGAACCATTTAAATACACTGAATGAAATGTAAGCACTCATGAAGGGTAAAAAAAATGAAGACAAAATCCTGCTATACTTCTGGCAAATCAAAGCCAATTCTGTGATATTTGTTGTCTCCATTATATATATGTTACGTAGCTGTGCGCTGAGTACTTTGCACTGTTGTAACTGCTGTACAGCAATAGTGGCAGAAACGTCCTTTGCTGCAATTATTTTGGAAAGCAAACAAAGATAAACAGAATAAAGGGAAAGAAAGCTGCCTTGTTGGGTTGTATTCTCACACAACAAATAAGTGCTAAAAAAATATAGAAATACTCATATCTCTTAATTTCTGTTCCAATGTCCTATGCATCAGAAAAAACAGAAGAAATTGAGATTAATGCAGAATTAAATATTACTAAATTTTATTGATATGTGCCATTTTCTTGATAAAGCAACATTTCACAAATATATTGATTTTTAAAATGGTGGAAAGAATACATTCTAGTTGTTTCATATCCTTTCTTCATTTAATAACTGAAATACTCTGTTTTGACTTTTTATTTTGGTGTAATTCACTTAGACTATTTCATTAAAGTAATGTATTTCTAGATTAATCTCATGAGTGAAACACAAAATTAAGAAAAAATTGGCAAGCATTTTTCTGTACTTTCACAAGGAACTTTTGGAGGGTGCCTAATCATTATTTCATTACAGAAATTTTAGGTTTGGGGAAAAATAAGTAGCATTTTGTTCATTTAGAGTGAAAAATGTCAAGGTAGTTACAGCCTCATTGGACATATTTCCAATTCTAGTTCTAGGCAGAAAAAATATTGCAAAAATATGGAATTTGGGGGATTAATTATTTTTTTTCTGAACCATCTCATTAATGACATAGATCTGGAGATTCATGACAGATGAAGCACTGCTCTTAGGTTGCTTTAAACTTTTTTAATTTTCTCTAAAACATGATATTGCCAACATTAATGTATTAGGTCTAATACAGCCATAATGCATTACAGTCATGAGATAAGCCTTAGAGGGATAACTAGTATTTGTTATTCAACAGAAAGATATAGCTGTGGATTGTAGGCATGGAGGTAAAGATTTCAGGCAAAAGAAAAAAAACAAAAAACAAAAAACATAATGTAAGACTACATTTTCCTTTTGTACTCTGCCTTATAAATTCTCCATATTTCATGTTGAGGATTCTGAAGCTCTTGTAAGATTGGTTCTTATAAAAGGCAAAACCAACCAACCAAACAAACAAAAAATTCAAACACTTTTAATCTTGGGTGTGTTTAACATTAATGGGTAATTAACATGGTGTCAAAATTAATTCTTTAAGTTATATTTTGTTATCAAACAGGAAAATGCTGAGCAGAGAAATCAGAAATTAAAAGGTACAAATATATTTATTAGTAAGAAATGGAAATGCGGTGCTTGTGTGACACCACCTGTCCAAATAGAAAGACTTTGACTCTTTAAGATAGCTGCAAAAATTCTCACTGAAGAAAAAAAAAATTCATTATGATTTCAGAAAATTTGGTTTATTTCTCTAGTGAATACAGTGCTCTCTGATATTTACATTTTAAATGGCTATGGTTGTAGTTAATAATCATTATTATCTGAAGTCTAGATATTAATTTCTGATAGAATACCTTTAAAAGTTCTTTAAAATAAGCCAGAATATAGATCTTAGCACAGTACATTTTCCATATCCCTGTGAATAACAATTTTTCACTTTGTTACAAATTTTTGCAATGATTCAGCTTAATAAAATCTTATAAGAAAATGGGTGTCTTTCATTTTTGAATAATACTTTAGCCTCATTTCAACAATCAAGTAATGCAGTTGAAAATAAAAATTACTTTTTTATTTCTTTAGAACTATATCAGATGTTGCCTTTAAAAGTCAGATGGTTTTGATAATAAAACTTATAAAGAAAAGACCCTGTAAACAATGATAAGTATTTTGCATGTCCTTAAAGGGCTTCCTTATTATGAAAGAACAGAGAAGTTATGTTGTCTTTGTGCCGTATCTGTTTAATATTTTGTTCCTATTTTATTTATTATTACCTGTTAAATCTACGATAAAAATAAATAAAATAACCTATGAAGTCTATGACATTTTAAGAGCTTTCTTGCACTCTAGAAAGTTAATCTTTTTCTTCAATATTCATCATCCTTTTATTCATTTGTAAGTGAATCTAGTAGTACATTACCTAATACATGACATGACTTGTTCTTCATGTCTTTAAATTTAGTGTCTTTGTTTACATATATGGGGGACACAGAACTTTGGGCTGTGTGGTAATACAAATAAACTCATATCAGCTGTGCTAGAAGTTTGGACTAAGTTTATCACCAAAAAATAATTCTTTCAGTTTATGCTTTAAAGCTTTATTTACATTGTTTGAAAATAACGTGGTATTACAATACTAAGTGATAGTAAGTAATATTTTTGCTTGTTTTTTGGAATCACATCACATTCATAATCTTGGCTTGAAATATGCAGAAAAAGAAAAAAGAATCTATTAAATGAGGAGATAATATTCATCTATTTTGCTTATGGAAAAGTATGTGCCCTGTTGTGCTTTTTCCATAGCTCTACGGAGTACTCATTTTCTACTTTCTGTTCTCTGTGAGAATGACATTAGTGCTTCATTCCAGAACCACCACAGAATATCTTTTCTTTCTGCTTTATAAAGAAAGCAGCAAGTAAGTGCAAAATGGTAATTATAATAAGAATTGTCAAGAATATTACAATGATTTATGTCTGTGAAGAATAATTTAGCCTTCTTTCCACAAAGATCTTATAATGATTGCCTCTTGTTCAGGAAACGCTCTACTAACTATCATTGCTCACTTTGCAAATCCTATTGACCCCACTATAATAATTCATATTTTAAAAAGCTTTCAAGGCTCTGCCTCCTTGACCTTCTTTGTCCTTCCTTGACCTGGTTTAACATGATACCTAGAAACACTTCCTTCATGCATGCTGAATGTGTAATGACATACATCTCTCAATAATTTATTCCAGTGCAACACTCACTTTTAAAAAATGCCTTCACAAAACGTGTCAGACTTAGTATAATTTAATCATCAGTAATACTTAGCAGAACATATTGAAATTATTAAAAAAGATTATGCTTATTCAGCTGCTGTCTTCTATCAAGTGTGAAGATGGTGTCATAAGGGAATGCAAATGACTTAATTAAAAAAATTTTACATAAATGACTTTTATGAATGGCTTTTAATTTCAGCAAATAAGAGAACAGGTGAATATTTGCTTGGAATATTGATTGTGAAATCAAACCACAGTGTCTCTGCCATATAGGAATACTTTAGGCATTTATAATAGATGTGAGCCTGAGCCATGTTTCTGCTAAGGGATGTTACAAGGCCTCCAAATCTGGCAGGCTCTGGGGCCCAGGTGTTGCTCTGTCCTGGCTGCCGGAGCTCAGCCTGGTGCCCCAGAGGCCCAGGAATCTCTCTCCCAGGCTGATGGATGCAGCTGATGCTTTCCTGTTTGGAGGCTCAGCCAGTAGCAAGGCTGAGCGTGTGTCCCAGAGACACACTCCTGCACACACAGGGGACACTGGCACAGACACAACTGGCTACAGTGATGACCACAGACAGAGCACTACCTTTAACAGTCCCCAAGTACGGCACCACCAGGACTCACATAAAACACAGGTAGAGATAGCTAAGTCTCTAAAACCTAAGTACAAATAGGCAAGTACCTTTCTTCCTCTCTAGCTGCTCAGGATTAAAGTTCACTAGTGAAAGTACACACACACACACACACACACACTCGCTCACCCTCTAGGTTCACAAGCATACATGTGCTTGTGGATCTCTCACATACCAGCACAGTCTCTCTGCCTAACACCTCTGCCTGGATCCTGAGCCCTCTTACTCACTCTACAGCTGTCCTACTCACTGTCTGGTCCAACTTGATGTTCACTAACAAACACACACTTACTTCAAAGGTACCCCACACTTGTACATCTTCCCAGACACCACCACAATCCCTCTCCCTGCCTGATACCCCTGCCCAGACCTGGGTCCTCCTATGCCACCTGGTCCAGCTTGAAGTTTGCTAGCAAATTAGATGCACTCCCACACCCACCAGGTTTGGGAAAAATGCACTTTCCTCTCCTCCCAACTGCTGACACTCAGGCGCACAGGCCCTGTGACCTACTGTCCCACTCCAGTTGCTGGCACCACGGACACACAGACCCTGTCATCCCTGGTATCATTCCAGTTGCCAGCTCTGAATTCACTATCAGTCTCTCCAATCACTGTCTGAACATTCACATATGGGACAGAGAGTGAGATTACATAGAAAGATAGTTAAGAAAGCATTTAGTAAGACAACAGGACAGACTGTGAGGATTAAGCATAGGGCTTGGTCAGAGCAACATACTGACTGGCTGCTATCTACACACAGCTGACCCCTTTTAGCCCTCCTCTTATCAGTCTCCCCTCCATTTTTTAGTCCCTGGTCCCTCTTTTTTCTGTCCCTTTGACCCTTCCTTAAACTTTCCTTACTAAGTTTTGCACAGTGCCACAGCCCTGCCTAAATATCCTTAATAATTTTCTTGTTTCCCCTGCTCTTGCCAGCTACACAGTCCAGGTTGACCCTCTCCAAAATTCAGCCTGGGGTTTCTTAACGGACCACCAATTACCATTTCAGGAGTTTTGGTCTTCAATTGTTTTCTCCCTTATCACTTGCCTGTCAGATTTGTGTTTCTGTCTGTTTCATTTATCACTTTGACTCCCTTTCAACTGGAAAAGTCCTTGATCGCATAACCTAAATAAAGCAGATGCTCTTGCATTCCACATCCCCTCGCAGTTTATTAATGAGTAATTTAGTACACAGTTTTAATAACACCTGTTTCTAGGTACGTCTGCAGAAGTGCTGGGCTTACATTTACACTCAGTTATTGAATTTGCTGAGGAAGAGTAGCTTAAAAAATTGAAGAACTTGCCTTCAAAACTGAAGGAATAACAAGAAAAACAATTTTATCAGACATTGAAATTACAGATGCACAAAGATGATGAAAACTGTTACATCTTAAAATTCTGATATACTTTGTTGTTTTCAAAGGCTGGAATATTCTTCCATTAGTAATGGAAATAAAATTTTGTACTTGGTCTTTGAACTGAAGGCAATTAAAACCCCTCATTAATATTTTCTAGTATATAATATAATTCTACATTATATTCCTGCTATGTCTCATGGTTATTTGCTTGTTGTCCTTTTTTTAATGCATGGCACAAATCTTGAAGTAGGATGAGTTACAAAAAAACACAAAACAAAGGCTACGTGGAACTATGTAAGTCCTCATTTTTAGTTCTTTCACCTGAATGTAGCAAGATATGGATGATAGTGGGTTTGCTTTTTTTTTTTATATTGAGGTTTGGGGTTTTTTTTTTCAGGTTTTGAACCTTCTGTCAGGTATCAGGACATGAGATTAATGCTTTAAATTTTGTTGAACTCTGCTTTTTTAACTTAAAGTTGTAAGGAGGGCTTCTATTAAAAAAAAAGGTCAGGATGTATTGAGTGCTGAACATAAAATTTTAAAAAGAAAAACAAATATCTAGATACAATACAACATTTTCTTCCATAAAATATTATCATAGAATCATAGAATTGTTTAGGTTGGAAAAGACCTTTAACATCATCAAGTCCCACCGTTAACCTAACCCTGCCATCCCACCACTAAACCATGTCCCTAAGCACTTTGTCTACCTGTCTTTTAAATACCTCCAGGGATGGGGACTTGATCACTTCCCTGGGCAGCCATTTGTTATAAAGTAGAGATATATTATATATGGAAAAGCTAAAAGAAGTAGCTAACAAATTATTCAGTAACTTTCTGAATGTATGTTCATCAGAACATATTCATGTACTACAGTAATTTTTGAACACTTTATAGATGGGAGGTAAAGCCCAGCTAGGTAAGATGAAAAGAGGAATCCACCACTGCGTTTCAGTTCTGATTTGATAAAAATGCTGTTATTTTGCTTTTTTGAAAGCAACTTTCAATTGAAATGTTTAACTTTCTACTTTACCTTGGATATGAGCCATTATGTCAGTTTGGCGGTTCCTACAACGTAACTAATGAAACCATGAGAAATATTTCACTAGGTGGTTCAAGAATAAAATTGGGTGGCCATTATGATCCTCATAAGTATTTCCCAGAAATATTTAAATCACTTATTTACACTAGCATCAGAGAAATTTTTCATAACAAAAGTAAACTAAGAAAAAGATGCTGATAAAAATATTCAAATATGACATCACAGTGATGAATTTAATAAAGATTTTAGATTATGTTCTGAAAAAAATACAGGATTAAGAACTACTAATGTTATACATTTTTATGATTTAAATAAAATATTTTTTATGTAAACTTCTATTAAAATCTTTCTGCAAATATGAAGTGGGAGGTAGTAGTATAGAATAGTTATTAAAAAGAAGGTAAAAATAAACTCTAATAATCTTAGAAGAAATTTGATCATGTATATCAAGGATTTTTTTACATCTTTTCTTACTGTAATTCTGATTGCCTAATAATTATTATAAAGTTTCATTAACAATTATTTTGAGCTAATAGGGAAAAATACCACTATTTTACAGACGAATAGCTGAGACATAAGTCATGAATCTTTTCAAAATATCTCTCTGATCTTTTGATTCCAAGCTGAAAGAACATTGTTTCTCTTGATCAATGCTCATGTTCCTCAAAAAAAGAAGATAAACTGAAAGATGAGACCCATCTACATTAACTTTAGGCTTTTAAAAGTCCAGTCAGTCATCAATGTTTTTCTCATCATCAGCTGAGAGAGACAAAGACCTTTATATAACAATCATCTTTCCTATGTTAGGTTATTAATTAGTACTGGGCAAATTTGCCCCCTGTATCTTCTTCCCATTGTCTCCATTGATTGAAGTTAGCAGTCTAAAGTTAACTGAGATAAATCCTACCTCACAAGACTTGCTGTCACAAAAGATGTCTGTGGTTGAGCCCAAAATGACACCATGTGCTTAGCCTTAGCTGAGGGTCTTACCCCTTAAAAGCATCCTTCATACATGATAGAACATTAAAAATAATTAAGTGAAAAAGCATTAGAGAGAAATAAAGCACAAAGGGGTGATCTGAAATAAGTCGTTCAGACAGAGAGGCAATCGCAAAGGAGGCAGGTGTTTCCCCAAATGTGTCATTAATTAGCAACCTGAGTGAAAACAAACCAAAATTATTATTATGCGATATTTTTCACATTAACTACAAATGAAAGAAACTATGAAATCCGTGATTTGTTGGGGGGGGGGGGCATGTGTCAGTACGAAAGAAGAAATTTTAACTACTAGTAAATCTGTTCTTCAAAAAAAAAGCAAGCATTTTCTCTTTAGTTCATTTTGAAGGATTTGAATGTAGGTATATATTTATTGATAAAGAAAAAAATGTTTGTCTAAGATCCTATAAAGCAGGATTTTCAACTTCTAAATGCAGAACCTGGGAACCTAGATGTCTGCCAGTTGTAGTACACCATTTAAAAGGCTATCACTCATAGGCATTACTTACACATTATGGAACATGTGGCACTTTAAAAACAGTATGAAATTGTGCCAGTCATAAAATCTCAATTGTTGCATGCATGTACATTTTTTATTCTTGTTACAATTGAAGAAATCCTGAACATTGAGAGAGTATCTTGGACTATTCAGATCTAGTATCACGCATGAGAGATGGTATTACATTTCTCCTGGAGCAGCCAGGAGCGACACCATGAATCTCAGTTACAGCATTTGTACTCTTTCTGTATAAACAGACTGTGCTCTTTGATAATCAAGGATAACTGTTTCCCTAGTACAAAGATGAAGTTTAGTTTAGTCTTCATTTTTTAATTCTTGGCATGCAAGAATCTGAGCACAGCTCTGTGAATCTTGTTCTTTCTGACATAAATATATAATGATATGCTTACAGTCATATATCTGAAAATGGCTTATTTAACTTTTAGTTCCTCACTGTTAATTTATAGCATCTGATGATGTTATGTTGTCCTGGTTTCGGCTGGGAAAGAGTTAATTTTCTTCCTAGTAGCTAGCATAGTGCTGTGCTTTGGATTTAGTACTACAAGATTGTTGATTACACACTGATGTTTTTAGTTGTTGCCAAGTAGTGCTCAGACTGCTCAAGGACTTTTTGAGCTTCTCCTGCTCAGCCAGGTGCATAACAAGCTGGGAGTACAGCACAGCTAGGACCCAAACTGTCCAAAGAGCTATTCCATACCATATATCGTCATGCTCGGGGGGGTTAGTCAGTCGGTTGCGGGCAGAGTGATCGCAGCTCGGGGAGTGTGATCGTGGCTCGGGGGGAGTGATCGCTGCTCGGGACGGGCTGGGCATCGGTCAGCTGGTGGTGAGCAATTGCATTGTGCACCACTTGTTTTATATATATTCTGTATATTCTCTTACCATTGTTATTATTCCTATTGTTATTCTTCTCTCTTATTAAACTGTCTCTATCTCAAGCCACAGGTCTTACTTTTTTTCCTTTTCTCTGATTCTCTCCCCCATCCCACTGAGGGAGGGGGGGAGTGAGCGAGCTGCTGCGTGGTGCTTAGTTGCCAGCCGGGTTAAACCATGACAGTCCTATTTTGGGCACCTGGCCAAGCAGGAGAAGCTCGAAAAGTCCTTGAGTAGTCTGAGCACTACTTGGCAACAACTAAAAACATCAGTGTGTTATCAACATTCTTCTAGTACTAAATCCAAAACACAACACTATGCTAGCTGCTATGAAGAAAATTAACTCTATCCCAGCCGAAACCAGGACATATGTTTATCCTGTGAGAGCTTAATATTTGCCCTTAGAGAAAGAATTACAGATAAACTAGAATTGGCCAACCAAATGCTTTTAACTTTTTTTTTTTTTCTGATAGTAAGCCATTAAGACTTCATATAGTCATTTGGTAATAAACAGCCCTCATTATAGAGGAAATTAGCAAAAAAAATTATTTCTCTTGAAGAAAATACATTTAAAATTAAATAATTCATCCTCTTCTGCAGAAACTGGTTGAAATATGGAAAATATTCTTCTTTAATAGACATTAGACTATACTAAAAACCAATCTAAGCTATCTAATTTGTATTCTCAGAATACAACCTAAAAGGTCATGCTGGTTCTTCCTTGCATTAAAAAGGAATAACTTTAGAAAAGGTTAGTGTAATTTAGGTTCTCTAGGGGTTTTTTTTGTTGTTTTTACTGCTGCTGCAAGAAAAACCTTCCAGCCTAACATTTGGACAAAAGAACAATCTCTTCCATTATTGATCTCATAAGTAATCTCAACTCATAACTGCTCACCTTGTTAAACTGACAACACAAAAATATGCTACTTACCACAGTGTAGAACTGAATTGAACTTTCTTCTTTGTTTGTTTGTTTGTATTCTTTTTACAATGGTTAACAGTACAATGGTTACAATGTTGGGTTTTTTGCAAGAGTTAACTGTATTTGAATTGGGAAATTGTGTGGGGAATAATTAACTGCAATGTAATAGCAATACTACCGGAGAAGAGAATATTGGTTTGCTACAGCCAAACAGCCAGGCAGCCCCTCTGAGAGCCTGCAAAGGAGAAGAGAATGGATAATCAGATTGATCATAGTAATAGTTCTTTTGATGTAATAATTAATATTATAGATTTATATATGTGTGCATTTATGTGTATGCATATGTACCTGTGTGTGTACAGATATAGATACCTGTATTCATGCATTCGTACATAGATAGATAGATAGACACATATATTCTTTGGGTTTGCCCTGGCCTAAAAACATACATTTTAAATAAATCGGAGTCACAGAAAAGATAGGAAAATGACTCAGTTTTATTCAATGACTCAATGGAAGTCAAAAAGGGAGCAGCGGTCTCTCAGTTGTTAAATTTGTGGCCAGCATAGTTAGATACTGTTATCTCTTTAGCAACAGAAGGTGAGGATGGTACTGTCATGTATGTGTGGAACATTAAGAAAAAGGATAGAAAAAAGTCGGTCAGGTTAAAACTTTTTCAGCTCTCCTTTCCAAAATCACCAGCCAGAAATGGAGTTAAAAATGCTAGTGAACAGCTGTGTGGTGAAGAATGTGTTGAAGGAGCTGTCAGACAGATAAAGAAGGGGGAGTAAAATAAACTGTTTTCTCCTTACTGTACTCCCAAAGGTACTGTAGTCAGAACAGGCAAGCATTAAAAAAATTAAAAATTAAAAAGAGCTACTGTAAGATCATAACTATTTTAGTTACATGTGATTTTCATCCAAAGGAGCCTTTTACCTTTGATATACCCCTGTTTCATAACAGTAAATATTTCTCAAGTGACTCAGGCTCTACCCCCTGTGGCTCAGTTCATTAATATAGACCTACCATAAATGATTTATTTTTCAGTATTCTTCTTTGTTCAAGAGACTTTAATAGTATGGGGGTCAGAAGGAAAGTGATGAAGAGTTAGAGGGAAAGTGGTGAAGGATCAGTGAAAGTGAAATAAATCTGGTTTGGTAAGGCCTGACATGAGAGAAAAATCAGGATCCTTAATCCCTCATTTTCATTTTTTTCCCTTAAGAAATACCGTCTTTGTAACAGAAGAAAAACCTTCACTGACTCCTCTTCCTGTTAGCAAAGTGTTCTGGTACATTAAACTTCAATAACACATGAACATTACAAACTGTATGTGAATGTTTTAACTGCATAACCTAGTGAATCTTGCAGGGGGAAAGAAGAATCCCTTCACTTTCTCTGCCACTGTGTATTTTGAAAGCTGCTATGTAAATAATCATTTATATTCAAAAATGTTGTGTCTTGAAGGATATTACAGAAAAAGCAAACTTATTCTTTTTTCTTGGGTCTTTCAAAACTGGATTAGCTAAGCAAAGAGTAACTATCCATGTGCACTGAAAGTTTCATGAAAATCCAGGGGGAAAAAAAAGGCCTCAGGTTCTCAGACAATAAGTATTTCACCATTTGAATAGTTCAACTAACACAAAAAACGTATGTGCAGATAGTTGAAACACTGACCAAGCAATGGTTTCAACTCCGAAGTTCAAGACCAGTGAGAATCATTGAATCATGCTGCCTGACCAATATTTCACAAGCCATTACATCCCCCCTAGTTACCTCAGAAATTAGCCCAATACCTTCATTTTGATGTCTTTGTAGTTATTTCTTTTGGGTTTTTTTCTGAAGTAAATCTCCATGTTTAGTTTTGTCATATTTTTTCTACACTAGATAAAACTACTGCCTTTAGTCGTTGGCATGTTCTCCTTTGAAATGTACTTTTCACTGTACCCATTTCACCACAATCTACTTTGTATAACTTGCCATCTTCTATTACTCATCTCAATATGGAATAAAGGGAACCATCTCAAATGTTTATGGATATTTTCACCATACATTAAGTAAATATGATTTCTCACTATGTGACAGTCCCCATGACATCTCTGTCATCCTATCTACATTTCAGAAAGTTCTGACTTAAATCAATGCACATCATCTGTCACAAGGTAATACCTACCTAAAAGCACTGCCTAGACAAAGGAGACCATGACTACATCTGTCCAGCTCTGACTAGATTAAGGAAGTGTGAGCTGGAAAGCAAAGTAACAATAAATATCCATAGCAGTCGCTATGTTCACACTTTATTTGTAATACATTTGGGACTGGAGATGTGAGTATTACAGAAATCCTGGTGACCATAGTGACAGCATCTAACTGGTCATAGATATGAAGAAAGTCAAAGATAATGCTATGGGACTATGTGATTTTTGAGAACTTAACTAGCAATCAAATATAGGTAGTGATATGACTGCAAACGGTAGCTGCTGGGGTGGGTGAGCATCATGTGTGCAAGGCTGAGGTTTTGGTGCAGCCATTCTGTGGAGTCACCAGCCAGGACCTGTCACATCTTCAGGGCCCACATGTCCTGCCAGGCTAACCCACACCAGAAAGGCCACAGATACATAGATCTAAAAATTTAGGAAGACTGTAGGCAAAACCACCAGAATTTCTTTTGTTGATGCAGTTTGCACTTGCAACCAGATTTTCATCCTATTCATTTGCTTATCCTTTATTGTGAGATAGAAAGAAAGAAAGAAAAAAAGATAAAATTTTCTTGTAGTCTCGACCATCTTGTTAAAAGAAGTGAGGTCTTCTCCCAGATTAGAACTTTGCCTAGAACGAAAACATGAGGAAAATTTATAAACACTTTTTTTACATAGTTATTTCCTTTGAATAAAAATCCATAACTTGTTTTCATTTCTGGGGCCAATCAACACAAAAATAGTGATCTGCTTTCAGAACTGCTCCATAGTTATATATTTTTTCCATTTCCTAACTTTTTTTAGTTGTGTTTCTCAAAATTATTTAGACAAGTATCTTCTCAAAACATAGAAGCATTCATTTAGTTGTTCTCAAGATGTTTAAATTCTTCCTTCTAGAATGTTCCAGCACTAAACCATAATCTGAAATGTGAAACCTGGAACAAAGTCAAATCATTTTTTTTCTAGGTGAAATTTTTTTTTGTAGACTTTTTGCACCAGATTATTATTGGCACAACATTAATGGAAAGCAATACTTCTTCCTCACACAATTAGTGAAGTCAAGTGTACACATTGTTTATACAGACCATTCAACTCTAACTTGGGCAATGCAGAACATAACACTTCCCTTAAAGAGTAATGGGCAAATTTAATCTCTTATTTATTTACTTGTTAAAGGTACAAAATTTTATGTTGCCTTTTTTTCACTGTTATCTTACTGTCTAAGAATAAGTGATTCTTCTGTTAACGAATCAGATTATTGTTTTCATGTTTCCTCCTGAGTGTACTTAAAAATCTTTCTTAGCCTTTTATCTGTTGCTTCAGTCTTAATTGTTCAAGAGTTTACAGACTGCTAGCTAAAAATCTAAAGAGAATTATTAAAGATGTTTTGTTAGTGCCTAAGAATTGTATATTTTCCTTTCTGATTTTTAGAAATCTCTTTACAAACTTTTTTTTTTCTCATTTTAACTTCACAGCGTCTACTGATTGATGTTCAGTTTGCTGCTTTTTTATTCTTGTATTAAAACTAACTGAACAGGCAGCAGAGAAGTATAATGTTGTGATACCCACTATAAAAGAGTAATTTACATCTGGCAGAAATGTGCCACCAGTTTAGCTTAAGCAGACATTAAAGTAGTCACAGGAAAAGTATGGCAAAGACACTGAAAATTTCAAAGTCAGTAAAGCAGATTAAGAATACATAGTTAAATAAATAAATAAATTCACAAAAATAAACATCTAATTCAGAGAAAATATCACTATGTCTTTTGCCTTCTTGTCTTTGTCAGAATATTTCAATATTCAATCAAAGTACTGATCTTTTGACATAGCGGATTTTTTTTCTTTTTTTTTTGGTTTCTTCCTAGGATCAATTATTACCAAGTGTCAGCAACATAGAAGGTTAGGCATGATAACTTTTACTATAGCATTTTCACATTAGGAATTTGGTTTGTGTCTACTTTTACTGATGATCTAATCTGAAGATACCCATGCAGAGTTAAATCTATTACAATCTCAAATATATTCCCTGTTCTAGAAACTACTACAGCATAGATTAGTAAAATGTCCCTACAGCTATTTCATGACAAATAAACAATTTAGCTTTCAGTTTATTATTTATAGCTCAGTGATGTCAGGGACAATCAATGCTATACTCATCTGTTATAGAGATCTCACAGAAACACACATTATGAAATAAAGATATTTTATGTACCCTGTATAATAGCAATGTGCACTTCAGAACAAACAATTCACAAGTCTACTGCATTATAATTGCAGTTATCCTGGGAGCTATTTAATCAAAATAGCTCTGCTTAAGTGTGTAGCAAGAGGAAACATTAAAAAAAAAAAAATTCTTCAGAGGTTCAGAGAGACAAAACAGTAGGAATTTTTCCTTACACAGAGAAAAGAAAGAGGTATTTGAAATTTCTTTCTTGTGTGGCATGTCTTCATATGGTGGTGGTAAATCATAGAAAATTTGCTTTGTATTTTAAAAATAGAGTTATTAGAGAACAATAAAATACTCTTTTGCACCATTTCTAATAATTTTATCATTTGTAGTACACACCTTTCTATAAGAGCTATTAAGACAGCTTCGGTAAGTAACACCAGGACTTGTTAGAAAGCAGCAGCCCTCTGACGGTTGATAGTTCTTGATTGTAAGTATTCAGAATTGAATTTATGCTTGACTTCCCTCTAATCTGATGAAATCAGGAAAAGGTAACTATGTGAGAAAAATCCTTACGCTCTTTATTGCTTATGGTACCTACTGCTGCACACTCGTAGATTTGAAGGCAAGGTACAGTAGTCTTTACTTCTACACCAGTCCCAGTGTAATAAATCTTTTCAATACCAGTAAAAAAAAGTCATAATCGTATTCTGAAACAAGTTCCAAAAACTGTCTCTGCACAGCCCTATCCAGACAAACTAAGTATGTTAATATTTGATCTGGTATTGAATTATTTTTATGACATCTAAGATCAATGTGTATGTATTGATTAAGTCTTTTGTTTTAGTTTGAAAATCCCTTTGCAACACTTGCAGCTAGTTTTTGCAGGACTACTGTGGTAAACTAGAAACCAAAAAGGAAGACAACTAAAAAGAATCATTTATATTGAGTGAATTAAAAATCCTCAAATAACATTAAACTTGAAAAGACAGAAAAAATATTCCTCTCCCTTAATTTACCAAAAGGTTTTCCAAACATCATCAGAAATTAAACAATGTTTATATAAAAACATAATTAATCTTTTTCAAACATTTGTGGACAAACCTGCAGTGACCCAGCGAGTTTTCCAATAGATACCTAAGTATACTGTACTTTAAAAACAAAACCGGTACCTTCAAGTGACTTTACTTATTTTGAACTGGAAACAGTAATTGAAAGTCTTGGCTACTTTCTTCTTGTACCAAAGGTCTGAAGGTTTTTGGTTTTTTTTTCTTATAAATCCAACTGCCTTTCAGGCTTTCCTCCTATAGTCTACATTCCATGAGAGATGCATAAGCTAGTGCTCACCCAAAGGTAGTGCACCCAGCAGAACACTGATATCTGGAAAGGAACTGAAGGGTATATGTGCTTCATTTCTACATTTTTTCTGATACTTTTTGTAGGCAAGATTTTGAGGTTATATACGAGAGAACCAGAAGTGGTTTTTTAAACAATTAAGGCTGTAACATCCAAGCACTAAGTAGGGAAAACCTTGATGTTAACATCTTGAATCAACACAGCCACAAACAGATTGGAAGAACAGCTTGTCCACTACAATTCAGTGTCACACGGTTCTCCCAGCTGTCATAACTCTTTCCCATGAGATCACACTGAAGAAAAAAGTCCATCTCTTTATCATATTTCATTGTTACATTGATGGAGAGCACAATCTTCCTGTGGACATTGTGAGTTCTCTAAAAATAAGCAAGGCGTACTTCAAGCTTTAAATCAGTTTGTGTTCCTGACCAAACATATTTAAGTAGAGTAGATGTAAGGGTTACCATAACAGTTTAATCTTTCAAGCACTGCTGGTAAATGGTTAATATAAATGCAAGTTGTATAGTGCACTAATCTGTCTATAATACAACATTTTTGATTAGAAAAACTGCATTTTGTGTTTCATACAGAGATTAATATTGAGTCACAGATAGAAATACAGATAAGTAATTAGTATTTTCAATGTATTTCATCATTATTGACTGTTGTGGTTTAACCTGGCAGGCAGCTGAACACCACACAGCCACTCGCTCACTCCCCACTGAGCAGGATGGGGGAGAGAATCAGAAAAAAATATAAAACCTGTAGGTTGAGATAAAGACAGTTTAATAAAGCAGAAGAAGAAATGAATAACAATAATAATAATAATAGAATATAACAATAGGCTATACAGAATATACAAAACAAGTGATGCACAATGCGATTGCTCACCACCTGCTGACTGATGCCCAGACCGTCCTGAGCAGCGATCGCTCTCCCCCTGCTAACTCCCCCCAAGCATGACATCATATGGTCTGGAATAGCCCTTTGGCCAGTTGGGGTTAGCTGTCCTGGCTGTGCCCCCTCCCAGCTTCTTGTGTACCTGGCAGAGCACGGGAAGCTGAAAAGTCTTTGACAGCAAAAACTAAAGCATCAGTTTGTTATCAATATTCTTCTCATTCTAAATCCAAAACACAGCACTACACTACTATGAAGAAAACTGACTCTATCCCAGCCAAAACCAGCACAATGACCCATCTTACCATCACTCCTGCAGATTCTGAAAACTGTTTTCTTCTTAATATTAAAAATATCTCTAAAAAATTATACCATTTTTGCAGTTGAATGGACTTCTGTAAAAATACAAAGCAGCTGGAGTCACTGTATCTCTGCAATCAAACTAGTCATAGAATCATAGAATCATAGAATCATAGAATCATAGAATGTTTTGGGTTGGAAGGGACCCCTAGAGGTCATCCAGCCCAACCCCCCTGCAGGGAACAGGGACATCTTCAACTAGATCAGGTTGCTCAGAGCCCTGTCCAACCTGGCCTTGAATGTTCCCAGGGATGGGGCCTCCACCACCTCTCTGGGCAACCCGTTCCGGTGTTTTACCACCCTCATTGTAAAGAATTTCTTCCTTAGATCCAGTCTAAACCTACCCTGGTTTAGTTTAAAACCATTACCCCTTGTCCTGACACAGCTGGCCCTACTAAAAAGATTGTCCACATCTTTCCTATAGGCCCCCTTTAGGTATTGAAAGGCCGTAATCAGGTCTCCCCGCAGACTTCTTTTTTTCCAGGCTGAACAAGCCCAACTCTCTCAGCCTGTCCTCATAGGAGAGGTGCTCCAGCCCTCAGATCATTTTAGTAGCCCTCCTCTGGACCCGCTCCAACAGTTCCATGTCCTTCTTGTGCTGAGGGCTCCAGAGCTGGACGCAGTACTCCAGGTGAGGTCTCACCAGAGCAGAGTAGAGGGGCAGAATCACCTCCCTTGACCTGCTGGCCATGCTTCTCCTGATGCAGCCCAGGGTATGGTTGGCCTTCTGGGCTGCCAGCGCACATTGGCGGCTCATGTCCAGCTTTTCATCCACCAGCCCGCCCAAGTCCCTCTCGGCAGGGCTGCACTCGATCCTTTCTTCCCCCAGCCTGTACTGATACTGGGGGTTACCCCGAACCAGGTGCAGGACCTTGCACTTGGCCTTGTTGAACCTCATGAGGGTCACACAGGCCCACCTCTCCAGCCTGTCCAGGTCTCTCTGGATGACATCCCGTCCTCCTTGTGTGTCAACCACACCACTCAGCTTGGTGTCATCCACAAACTTGCTGAGGGTGCACTCGATCTCTCTGTCTAAGTCATTGATGAAAACATTAAACAGCACTGGTCCCAGTATGGACCCTGAGGGACACCACTTGTCACCGGTCTCCATCCGGACATTGAGCCATTGACCACTACCCTCTGGATGCGACCATCCAGCCAGTTCCTTATCCACCGAACAGTCCACCCATCAAATTCATAGCTCTCCAATTTAGAGAGAAGGATGTTGTGGGGGACCGTGTCAAAGGCTTTGCAGAAGTCCAGATAGATGACATCCATTGGTTTTCCCTTGTCCACTGTTGTTGTCACACCATCATAGAAAGTCACTAGGTTCATCAGGCAGGACTTGCCCTTGGTGAAGCCATGCTGGCTGCCTTGAATCACCTCCCTGGCCTCCATGTGCCTTAGCATAGCTTCTAGGAGGATCTGTTCCATGATCTTCCCAGGCACAGAGGTGAGGCTGACAGGTTGGTAGTTCCCAGGGTCTTCCTTTCTACCCTTTTTGAAAATGGGCACAATGTTTCCCTTTTTCCAGTCACCTGACTGCCATGACTTTTCAAATATCATGGAGAGTGGCTTGGCGACTACATCGGCCAATTCCCTCAGGACTCTGGGATGCATCCCATCAGGTCCCATGGACTTATGTGCGTTCAGGTTCCTCAGGTGGTCACAAACCCGATCTTCTCCTACAGCGGGAGGGGTTGCCAGTG
The DNA here is from genome assembly GCA_034008185.1 of Gorsachius magnificus. NCBI lineage: Eukaryota > Metazoa > Chordata > Aves > Pelecaniformes > Ardeidae > Gorsachius > Gorsachius magnificus. The sequence goes on from CM067084.1 coordinate 60,157,530, forward strand.
AAGACAGGCAAAAAAGGTGTTGAGTACCTCAGCCTTCTCCTCATCTGCTGATATATCTACGTGATATGCAGAAGTCAGGGGCAAGGAAACGCTATTATTACTTGCGAGCCTTATATCAGATACTTAAAGAAAGGAAGACTGTATAAAACATTTGCTTTCAGGATAATTTCTGATATGCTTGTTTACAATGAGTGGGAATATTACTGTTTATCTTAGGTTTGATTTTGGTCCTTCAAAACAAGTTGCTTACAGTTATTTTGCTCTGTTTAATTTTGCTGCATTTAAAAAAAAAAAAAATTGCAGCACTTCAATAATTCTACTTTTACCTGTGTCCAGCGTCATTATGAATGCAATCCTTTGGGACCCAGTAATTACTGCTATTAGAGTAATTTTGGTCCTTTCCTCTATTTCTCTAAATGTTGTCCACATTTAAGGATAAATGTATTCTATGAGAAAATAAGCAAGATCAAATCAGTGGTGACTGTATGTTACATGTAATTTGACTTTGTAGTTTTATTATGCTTATCTTCTCTTTTTAAATGTGCAGTGATCCAATGGAGTGCAATGATATGCTTTAATTTTTTCTTCTCCAAGGTTATTCTCTCAAATACAAAAAGTCTGTTGACTAGATAACTTACAATATAATGAAATAATAATTTCAGAAGGTACATATTAGAAGCACTTTAACTTAATTTTTCAGTTGGGTAAGTCTATTTTTAAATTTAAAAAGAACACTATTTTACATTTTTAGATAAACATTTACGTTTTTAAAAATGACATTTATGCTGTGAAACTTATTCGCCTATATTTTGCTGCCAAAATATTTCTTCTTTTCTGTATATGTAAATTTTATTTCAATAAGCCCTTAAGTATAGCTTTGCTTTTAGGTGATACCACAGTTTTGCTTTCTAGAATGCTGACTGGGTGCTCATACCTCCCTAGTAACAAGAAAAATACAATACCAATTCAGTACAATAAAAAAGTCTATGCTTACACAGATAGCAGATGCTTCATAAAATGGAGACATATTTCTGTCTATTTGCTGTCTTGAAGGTTAATCTCCACCTGCTAATTTATTGGTTGCTCAGCATCACAGGAATCCTGTCTGGGCTCCAGCAGGCAGACAGAAAGAATTTCTGGACTTGGAATTGCTGGAGGCAGCAGCCACTTATAACATCCCTTAACAGAAGCCACCACCCATGGCATGAAGCACCATGGACCAACCTGAGTAAGAAAAGCCAAGTGGCCCAGCAGGTTCCTTTGGAGACTACTTGCAAATGCAGACATGTCCTGGTTTTGGCTGGGAAAGAGTTAATTTTCTTCACAGAAGCTAGCATAGTGCTGTGCTTTGGATTTAGTACTAGAAGAATGTTGATAACACACTGATGTTTTTAGTTGTTGCCAAGTAGTGCTCAGACTGCTCAAGGACTTTTTGAGCTTCTCCTGCTCGGCCAGGGGCATAAAAAGCTGGGAGTACAGCACAGCTAGGACCCAAACTGACCAAAGATCTATTCCATACCATATAACGTCATGCTCGGAGGGGTTAGTCAGTCGGTCGGTCGCAGGCAGAGTGGTCGCAGCTCAGGCTGTGTGATCGCGGCTCGGGGGGAGTGATCGCTGCTCGGGACGGGCTGGGCATCGGTCGGCGGGTCGTGAGCAATTGCATTGTGCATCATTTGTTTTGTATATTCTTTATATTCTGTTATCATTCTCATTATTACTATTATTATTATTTTCTCTTATTAAACTGTCTTTATCTCAGCCCTCGGCTCTAACCTTTTATTTTCTTTCCAATTCTCTCCCCCATCCCACTGAGGGAGGGGGGGGAGTGAGCGAGCGGCTGCATGGTGCTTAGTTGCCAGCCGGGTTAAACCACGACAGTCCTATTTTGGTGCCCAACGTGGGGCCCGAAGGGTTGAGATAATGACAGATCTGAACATTTTTAAAACGAATTTGTGACAAGCATTCGTTATATTAGTCTAATAGTCGCTGGTCGCAATGTTGTTTTATTTGCTCTCAGAGTTGTTGTCCTTGTTCATGGAGTTCTTTTCTATATCACCTTACCTGCTGTATGCACTCCCTGTGCTGCTGGTTGTCACTTTTTGCAAGTGGATTAAAGCTACTGTTCTGCTGTACTGTGTAATACTGGCTTATGCTATGATAAAATTATTGGTCATCAGATTAAGCTCATATTTTTACTCAGTATTGCTGTCACCTCTGTATTTTGGGAACCATCTATTGGGAATTATGAATAATTACACATTTTACTTTTTATCCTCGGAGAGCCAGCCTGTGGGGGAGTCACCTTACTCCATCTTCCCCTTCTTCTCTGAGCTAATTACAACAGTTCTTGAGAATGTTGAATATCCTTGGGATGTTCCAACTAGCATGGCCCTATTGCTAGGTCTCCTGAATATAGTTCAGCTTTTACTCAGGGTTAGACTCCTACGTAAATTATATACCATCCAAAGATTGATTCCTGCAACAGGCCCTGCAGCTACTCCAGCCTCAGTGATACCCACTGTAGCTCCTCCAACTGCAGACACAGGTACCGCGGCTACTCCAACTTCAGTGACACCCGCTGTAGCTACTCGAGCTGTGGACACAGGCACTGTGGCTACTCCAACCCCACACCACTCTGAACTGTGGACACAGGCACCATTGCTACTCCAACACCTGCAACATGAACTGTTGCACTGTAGCTACTCCAACGCCAGCGACAGGCATTGCAGCTGAGACAGGGAGCGAACCTGTGCCAGTATCAGTTGCCCCTATACACAAGAAGAAATCTTGGAAGCGAAAGTCAACTCGTTTAGAAAGGGAGGATGAACCAGGGCCATCACAAAAGGAGGAGGAAGAGGAAGAGCTCATAAATGAGACAGAAACTACACGGTCTCTATCCTTGGGTGAGCTGCGAGATATGCGAAAAGATTTCAGCCGTCGTGCAGGAGAGCACCTTGTCACCTGGTTGCTCCGATGCTGGGATAATGGGGCCAGTAGCCTGGAACTGGAGGGTAAGGAAGCCAAACAGCTGGGATCCCTTTCTAGGGAAGGGGGCATTGACAAAGCAATTGGAAAAGGGACACAAATCCTCAGCCTCTGGAGGCGTCTACTGTCAGCCATGAAGGAAAGATATCCCTTCAAAGAAGATGTCGTATGTCGCCCAGGTAAATGGACCACCGTGGAGAAAGGCATCCAGTACCTGAGGGAATTGGCTGTCCTGGAGGTGATTTATAGTGACTTGGACAATGACCAGTTGCCCAAAGATCCAGATAGTGTCCGGTGCACACGACCCATGTGGCGGAAGTTGTTACGGAGCGCACCAACATCATACGCCAACACATGGGCAATGCTGAGCTGGGAAGCTGGACGGGGACCGACAGTGGATGAAGTGGCTAGCCAGCTCCGGGAATATGAAGAAAGTATCTCTTCTTCCCTTGTCTCTGCTGTGGAGAAACTGTCCCGGAAGTTTGAACGACTCGAAAAGCATATGTCCTACTCCCCTCCTGTACAGGCCAGTATCTCAGCCATTAGAAGTAAGCGCCCTTCTGCTCAAGAAAAAGAATATCGAGGGTACACACCACGGGGCACTCTATGGTTTTACCTGCGTGACCATGGAGAGGACATGAGGAAATGGGACGGAAAACCTACCTCGGCCCTAGAGTCACGAGTACGTGAGTTGCAAAGAAAAACAAACACAAAAGGGGGCTCTTCCAGGAAACTTGTTGCTCCAGTTTCCAGAGATGGGGTAGATCGTAGTTTTTTCCAACAAAATAGAAGGACTGATCTTAATTCTGATTCTGATGAAGGAACTTCTGACTCATACACACAAACCATGAGCAACAGTGATCAGAATTAGAGGGGCCCTGCCTCCAGCCAGGTGGAGGAAAGGGACAACCGAGTCTACTGGACTGTGTGGATTCGATGGCCTGGCACGTCAGACCCACAGAAGTATAGAGCTCTAGTAGACACCGGTGCAGTGTGTACTCTAATGCCATCAAGCCATATAGGGGCAGAATCCATTTGTATTTCTGGAGTGACAGGGGGATCTCAAGAGCTGACTGTATTGGAGGCCGAAGTGAGCCGAACCAGGAACGAGTGGCAAAAGCACCGCATAGTGACTGGCCCAGATGCTCCGTGCATCCTTGGCATAGACTACCTCAGGAGAGGGTATTTCAAGGACCCAAAAGGGTACCAGTGGGCTTTTGGTATAGCTGCCTTGGAGGCAGAAGAAATTAAGCAGCTATCTACCTTGCCTGGTCTCTCAAAGGACCCTTCGGTTGTGGGGTTGCTGAGTGTTGAAGAACAACAAGTGCCGATTGCCACCGCAACAGTGCACAGGCGGCAGTATCGCACCAATCGAGACTCCCTGATTCCCATCCATAAGCTGATTCGTTGACTGGAGAGCCAAGGAGTGATCAGCAAGACTCACTCACCCTTTAACAGTCCCATATGGCCAGTGAGAAAGTCTGATGGAGAGTGGAGACTGACAGTAGACTATCGTGGCCTGAATGAAGTTACGCCACCACTGAGTGCTGCCGTGCCAGACATGCTAGAACTTCAATATGAACTGGAGTCAAAGGCAGCCAAGTGGTATGCCACAATTGATATTGCAAATGCTTTCTTTTCAATCCCTTTGGCAGCAGAGTGCAGGCCACAGTTTGCTTTCACTTGGAGGGGCATCCAGTACACCTGGAATCGACTGCCCCAGGGGTGGAAACACAGCCCTACCATTTGCCATGGACTGATCCAGACAGCCCTGGAACAGGGTAATGCTCCAGAACATCTGCAATACATTGATGACATCATTGTGTGGGGCAACACAGCAGAAGAAGTTTTTGAGAAAGGGAAGAAAATAGTCCAAATCCTTCTGAAGGCCGGTTTTGCTATAAAACAAAGTAAGGTCAAAGGACCTGCACAGGAGATCCAGTTTTTAGGAATCAAATGGCAAGATGGACGTCGTCAGATTCCAATGGATGTGATCAACAAAATAACAGCTATGTCTCCACCAACTAGCAAGAAGGAAACACAAGCTTTCTTGGGCGTTGTGGGTTTTTGGAGAATGCATATTCCAAATTATAGCCAGATTGTAAGCCCTCTCTACCAAGTGACCCGGAAGAAGGATGATTTCAAATGGGGCCCTGAACAACGACAAGCCTTTGAACAAATTAAACGGGAGATAGTGCATGCAGTAGCCCTTGGGCCGGTCCGGGCAGGGCAAGATGTAAAGAATGTGCTCTACACCGCAGCCGGGGAGAGTGGCCCTACCTGGAGCTTCTGGCAGAAAGCACCAGGGGAGACTCGAGGCCGACCCCTAGGCTTTTGGAGTCGGGGATACAGAGGATCCGAAGCCCGCTATACTCCAACTGAAAAAGAGATATTGGCAGCATATGAAGGGGTTCAAGCTGCTTCAGAAGTGGTTGGTACTGAAGCACAGCTCCTCCTGGCACCCCGACTGCTGGTGCTGGGCTGGATGTTCAAAGGGAAGGTCCCCTCTACACATCATGCAACTGATGCTGTGTGGAGTAAGTGGGTCGCACTGATTACACAACGGGCTCGAATAGGAAACCTCAGTCGCCCAGGAATCTTGGAAGTGATCATGGACTGGCCAGAAGGCAAAGATTTTGGAATATCGCCAGAGGAAGAGGTGGTGCGTGCTGAAGAAGCCCCATTGTACAATAAACTGCCAGAAAATGAGAAGCAATATGCCCTGTTCACTGATGGGTCCTGTCGTCTTGTGGGAAAGCATCGGAGGTGGAAGGCTGCTGTATGGAGTCCTACAAGACAAGTTGCAGAGACTGCTGAAGGAGAAGGTGAATCAAGTCAGTTTGCAGAGGTGAAAGCCATCCAGCTGGCTTTAGATATTGCTGAAAGAGAAAAATGGCCAATGCTCTATCTCTATACTGACTCATGGATGGTGGCAAATGCTTTGTGGGGGTGGTTGCAGCAATGGAAACAGAACAACTGGCAGCACAGGGGCAAACCCATCTGGGCAGCCGCATTGTGGCAAGATATTGCTGCCCGGGTAGAGAACCTGGTTGTAAAGGTACGTCACGTAGATGCTCATGTACCCAAGAGTCGGGCCACTGAAGAACATCAAAACAACCAGCAGGCAGATCAGGCTGCTAAGATTGAAGTGGCTCAGGTGGATCTGGACTGGCAACATAAGGGTGAATTGTTTCTAGCTCGGTGGGCCCATGACACCTCAGGCCATCAAGGAAGAGATGCAACATACAGATGGGCTCTTGATCGAGGGTGGACTTAACTATGGATGCTATTGCACAGGTTATCCATGAATGTGAAACATGTGCTGCGATCAAACAAGCCAAGCGGTTAAAGCCTTTCTGGTATGGAAGACGGTGGCTGAAATACAAATATGGGGAGGCTTGGCAGATTGATTATATCACACTCCCACAAATCCGCCATGGCAAGCACTATGTGCTCACCATGGTGGAAGCGACCACCGGATGGCTGGAAACATATCCCGTGCCCCATGCCACCGCCCGGAACACTATCCTAGGCCTTGAAAAACAAGTCCTGTGGTGACATGGCACTCCAGAAAGATTTGAGTCAGACAACGGAACTCATTTCCGAAACAGCCTCATAGACAAATGGGCCAAAGAGCATGGCATTGAGTGGGTCTATCACATCCCCTATCATGCACCAGCCTCTGGGAAAATTGAACGATGCAATGGACTGTTAAAAACTACACTGAAAGCAATGGGTGGTGGAACATTCAAACATTGTGATACACATTTAGCAAAAGCCACCTGGTTAGTCAACACTAGAGGATCTGCCAACCGAGCTGGCCCTGCCCAATCAAACCTCTTACATACTGTAGAAGGGGATAAAGTCCCTGTAGTGCATATAAAAAATATGCTGGGGAAGACAGTCTGGGTTTCTCCTGCCTCAGGTAAAGGCAAACCCATCCGTGGGATTGCTTTTGCTCAAGGACCTGGCTCTACTTGGTGGGTGACGCGGAAGGATGGGGAAGTCCAATGTGTACCTCAAAGGGATTTGATTTTGGGTGAAAATAGCCAATGAACTGAATTGTATAATGTTAATTGCTGTATAATATAGTATGTAAACATTTTTACTATTGCTGTATGCCCTATCAATGGTATAGCAGTAAGAATCACCCAGATTAAGAAGAATGAATTTTGAAGAAACTGAGGAAGTGCAGCGGATGGAACCAGAACTGACTTCCGCAAGCAACAGCTCAACCCCATCTCTCCTGCCCTGAAAGACTGTTACAACAGATGGAGCCCAAAACCGTGAACTAAATGAACCCAATGGACATTTTCGAGGGATGGTCCATAAACTAAGGGAATGATATCTGTATGTATATACCAAAAAATCAGAAAATGGTGGTGATTAATTGGAATGTATTCTAAGAGTAGGACCTAAGCATGATGTAAATGGTATAGAATAAGGGGTGGAATGTCCTGGTTTCGGCTGGGATAGAGTTAATTTTCTTCACAGAAGATAGCATAGTGCTGTGCTTTGGATTTAGTACTAGAAGAATGTTGATAACACACTGATGTTTTTAGCTGTTGCCAAGTAGTGCTCAGACTGCTCAAGGACTTTTTGAGCTTCTCCTGCTCGGCCAGGGGCATAACAAGCTGGGAGTACAGCACAGCTAGGACCCAAACTGTGCAAAGAGCTATTCCATACCATATAACGTCATGCTCGGGGGGGGTTAGTCGATCGGTCGGTCGCGGGCAGAGTGGTCGCAGCTCAGGCTGTGTGATCGCGGCTTGGGGGGAGTGACCGCGGCTCGGGACGGGCTGGGCATCGGTCAGCGGGTCGTGAGCAATTGCATTGTGCATCATTTGTTTTGTATATTCTTTATATTCTGTTATCATTCTCATTATTACTATTATTATTATTTTCTCTTATTAAACTGTCTTTATCTCAGCCCTCGGCTCTAACCTTTTATTTTCTTTCCAATTCTCTCCCCCATCCCACTGAGAGAGGGGGGGGAATGAGCGAGCGGCTGCGTGGTGCTTAGTTGCCAGCCGGGTTAAACCACGACAAGACATTATGTACCGAGTCTGAGAACATGTGAATAAAACTGTAAGGTAAGTAGATAGCATAAAAATCATCACTAGGAAGAAACCAGGAATGTAAGTAAATCTAGTTAGAGTCTTTACTAACCTTAGCCCCCTTCCTCCTCACCTCAGAGATCTGCTGAAGCATATGTTTCTTTCAACCTTTTGACAAAACTGTAGTAAAAAAAAAAAACTTCTTCAAGTTCATCATAGAATTTCTTGCCAAGACAAATAAGATGTACCGTAGAATGTCCTAGAAATTGTTACAGTTATGTAACTGAACTGGATAGGGGAAGGATTTTGGTTCATGTGTCTGAAACCTCTGTTTATTTTCCATGTTCCTGACCTGTTTTGTTATTCAAAACCACCCCAAATTTCTCTTTCCTAGGCTTCTAAAGCTTGAAATGCTTCCCTCCCACCCACCCCCCTATTCTACACTGCACTGGAAAATTAATAAAAGATAAATTGAGAGGTAGTGGTCAGATATCTGTCTGAAATGGAAAAGCTGGAAACTGAAAAAGTAAATAACTTCCTATTTGTTGTTCAACCTAGTTTAAAGAAAAGCAGCATATTTACATATTATTTAAAGTACATTTGAATCAGAGTCCATTTCTGTTTCCTTTAGTGGAAACCACTATTAATTAGCTAACTATTCAGGTTAAAGTGCTAAATTCATCAAAAACCTTTGAATGGATTCATACTGAAGTTGTACATTCTATAACAGAAATCAGAAGTGCATGATTCCTTTCCTTCATTTTTTTAGGGTTGGAAAACCTGTAGTATATAAAAAAAAGATTGTATGCAACTGGCACAGCTGTTTTAGCACATACAAAGAGCAATCGAGTAATCAAGACTACAAAAATTTTCTATCTGCTGTTGACAACCACTGGTCCTTTTGTCTCTGAACTGCTTCACCTCATCAATAATAAAAGTACCTTAGCCCTTTGTGTAAACTTTATGTGAAAGAAGAACATTAAAGATGTTGAGTATCAGTTTAAAATAAAGCATACAATTAAGTTCTCTCTGCATTTGGTTCTGAGTGTGCAGAAAACACTGATAATTTTTCAGATGTCTCTCGTATCTGTTAGCTGACAAACTAAAAATGCAGGCGAATGAGAAAGCTCAGCAAATCAAATAGCAGCATATTTAGAAGGTTAAGACAGTACAGTTTGCAAGCACCATTTGCAAATTATAGGATTAAAATTCTAGTCAAAGGTTTCAGTGCCAATTATTTTAATGAGAAATGGAAGTGACAGAACTAGAAACCCTCTAGTGATAATATCCATAAATGAAGGGAAAAAGTTGGAAATATAACCTGATCCCATGACAGTGTCTCTTAGCTATATTTTGTGGGTTTTATTTTCCTTTATGCCCTCCTCAGAATTGAATCTTGAGTTATATGTGTATTTTTCATTCATTTATACTTTTATGAGTTAAAACTGACCTGCGTCCATTCACATTACTCCAGTGTCTCCTGGCTCTATAATCTTAATAGCCTAGATATGTGCTCATAGTAGTACTGAATAAACTATACTTGTTTTACAGACAGCCTAGTATCTAACATGAAATGTTCGTGCCAGCAAAACTATCTGCTTGATTTCTTTTGGTGTGACATGCTTTCAGGGCATAGAACCATTTTGCACACTCAAATGATACTCTAAGAAAAAATGTCTTCAGGTTCTGCTGATAATGGGTTACAATGGAATGCCTTAGTTATATTATCCATTTCCATAAGACACAAGACTTGCAGGCATTAACTGGCTTGATTGTTAAAACACAGACCTTCTAAGAGTATTCTATTTCTATGTTAAAACTTGCAGCAGTTATAGCCCACATGATATGCACATAGGCATAGACACAGACAAACACTTTCATATCAGTCAAGGCGAGGGTGCAATTCACATAGTGAGAGATTTTTAAAACCAGCTAGGGTCTGGCTAGTAAGAAACATTTGTAATAATTGTAGATAAATATTAGAAAGGCTTCAGAAGATGAGTTATGTGGAGAAAAAATCTCATTCAGTTGTAAGGAAAAAGTATATAATTTTCTACAGAATTATTACATTATTAAATTAAATGTTGCACAAAGGATGTTGTGGCAAGTTCACATGCACAAAGATTTTTTTGGGGGGTCCATAGCTTATGACATAGATTAATGGTGAAAGATACTTCTGGAGAAAAATAGAAACAAAAGGAGGTAGGGAGAATGGGGAAAGGAAATCCTCTTCCCAGGAGCCAGCAAGGAAAAGAAGTGATAGTAGTCCCAAGGTGAGCATCCCCTCTTGTGTGTCCACTCCAGAACAGCAGGTGGTTCCCCCTCATACTTTTCCCATAGCAACTATAAACTTAACATGAGGACCTACTCAAACTACCTATGGACTATTCCTACTTATGGTATTGTTATTGGTGGCTAGAAAATGCTCTGGCCAGGAGCAGCTGCTAACACACTAGCAGCTTATTAAGATGTGCATATACACATTTTTAGGTCCCCTAATGTAAATCAAAAGCTACAACCTGGGGCAGGAACAGTGGGGAGAGAAAGGGTGATCCTATGCCAATGGCAGTCACTTCCCAGGAGAGCCCACAATAACACCATTATTGGGGTTTGCCATGAGGACAAGGAAAAAATGCTGCCACAAAGGAACTGGAAAACACAGTGCCACAGCAGTTTGTGTGTAAGGTAACAGAGTTGCAAGTGAAAGGCAGACTACTGAGGTATAAATGTAGGACTTTTAGCAATATAAAATCTAACATGCAACATTCTTGCACAGAATTATTAAATATTTTTAAATAATTTCTACTTAATTTTTAGACCAAAAGATTAATAGAATTATTAATTGCCCATTAATTTGAATAAATTTTTATTACAAAGTTTAGGGAAGATAGAATTATCTACAAAATTCTGTATTTGTATGGACCCTCTTTTGTCCTGATATTTTCAATTTCTATTAAATATTCAAGATTCTCTTAAGGAATATTAATGACAACACAGCTAAAGTCCTGTTTTCAAGTTTTACTAGTCAAAGAGAAAAATGTACACATAAATATGTTCTACTATTTTTTCCTTTGACATTCTAATACAGTCTTCACAGAAACAAATATTGTATCACCTTCTGGCAGCATTCAATATTTCATTATGATGTTTTAATAAAATACCTCCCACAAGACTGTTCTTTTATATGAAGACTGATACCAATCTAGTATATTAGCTTATGTGAAAGTTCATTTCCTTTAACAAGTTTGAGGTGAATATTACAGTAAAGTATTGGATTATTCATTATATCTTGGGTTTCTATCTAGTTTGAAAATTTTTCATATTTCATATGAAAGCACTACCATGGTTTATCTGCCCGTGTTAAGTAAAATGAAAATTTTCAGATTTAATATTTCACAATTGTTTTGTTGTTTATTTTAATTCACAGCTTGCTTTCTGTTATGTTCTAGTCTTCTTCAAGAGTTTAATCAAAATTGTGCTGTCCTGGTTTCGGCTGGGATAGAATTAATTTTCTTCCTAGTAGCTGGCATAGTGCTGTGGTTTGGATTTAGTACAAGAAGAATGTTGATAACTCACTGATGGTTTAGTTGTTGCTAAGTAGTGCTTGCACCAGTCAAGGACTTTTCAGCTCCCCCTGATCTGCCAGGGGCACAAGAAGCTGGGAGGGGGCACAGCCAGGACAGCTGACCCCAACTGGCCAAAGGGCTATTCCAGACCATATGGCGTCATGCCCCAGGAGGAGTTGGCTGGGGTGGAGGGGGGGAGAGTGATCTGTGCTCAGGACAGGATGGGCATCGGGCGTCAGTCAGCAGGTGGTGAGCAATTGCATTGTGCATCACTTATTTTCTATATTCTGTATATTCTCTTACCATTATTATTAATAATAATCATAATAATCATAATAATAATACTTTTATTCTTTTCCTCTGTTGCTTTATTAAATAGTCTTTATCTGAACCCACGGGTTTCACTTTTTTTCTGATTCTCTCTCACATCCCACTGAGGGAGGCGGGGAGCAAATGGCTGTGTGGGGTTCAGCTGCCTGCCAGTTTAAACCACAACACGTGCATAATGAAACTGATTGTATATATATATATTCCTTACAAACTGAAAAAGAAAAAAACCAACAAATATATTTAATTTTTTTTTTCTAAAAGCTGATCTGTGAAAAGGAATTACTTAATCTTCTTCACAGACTTTTGAAAACCTAGTAACTTTTGAAATGATTGCATGAGAACAGACTTACCCTGAAAATTTAATAGGAACTACCTAGCCTATATCGGGTCTTATTAAATTCGAATTTTAATGGGTAGGGAAGGAATTAACGTATTATTACTATTAAATGAACAGACTGAATTTTGAGTATCCTCTCCTACTTCCCAGTACATTTGTTTTAATATATTCAATATGTAGCATAAAGATGCAGTTGTATACGCTTGCATAAAATACAATGTAACAAACTTTAAGCAGCTGTTGTACTATTATAGAAAACAATATCACATCAAGATAAAGTTAGAGGCAAAATAAAATAATAAACAAAGGAGATAATGGGAAATTACATGGTTTAAAAAACATTGTCTGAAGAGGCTATGGAGTTTTATTTTTCAGAACAGCATAGCATATGACCACTCTGATGAAAACATGCACCGTGTCCATGATCTACATAGAGAAGTATGGAGCCTATGTAAAAATAAATATGCTAACTAATTACCTGTAAAAATACTGATCTATTTTTAAAGCCTTAACTTTGCAATAACATTTTCCCCATATATTTGGACAAATGTTCAAGGTAGAATACCTTTTGCCTACAGCCAGAGGTGAGGAATTTGCTTGACAAATCTTTTGGAAGTTCTTACGCATTTAAAGAAAAATAATCATATGTATATAGAGGAAAGTTTTGAAGTAATACACCCTATCCAATTTAAGGCTTGTTTGCCATATTGCACCTTTTTAACTTTTAAAAAATATTTTACTTTAGTTTTTATTTGTTTCATTGTGGTTTTTAAATACCTTAGGTATATCAGTACAAAAATCCCAGCTAATGTAGACTCTGGATTATACATGACAAGCTCTGATAACACCAATACCGCTGTTTATCAGCCATTATAGCCACTGTGGTTGAATTAATTTTGAGCAGGTCAGATGGAGAACACATGGTGGGGCAGGGGGTGGTGGTTAAAGTAGTATCAGTACAGATTATGTGATTTTGGATCAATTCTCCAACAATGATTAGTTTCAGTCTGACAGGCTTCTCCCCACACCACTGAAGAGGCCTTTGCTGTATAGAATAGATAATACCGCCATTCCTTTGAATCAATAAAATAATTAACAAAATCTGTACCAGTAGTATGTATAAAATTACTAAACAATATTTTCACACCAAAGAGAAACATGTTGAGATTCCACAATAATTTTATTGTTGTTAATGGCTTTATTAAAATGTGCTGAAACAGTGAAGTGACAGCTATAAAATTCTAAGATAAGTAAGACAGACAGACATTATTAATCTTGTGTAATTTTTCCTTTATATTGATTGATTTTGTTTATCTGATATGTAATAAAGTTAGTTTAGTCTGCAGCAAATTTGTGTTAGTAGTATCTCTGTACTCATCTGATTACATTAATTAAAAATGACTACTTAGTCTATGCTGGTAAAATACTAAATAACTACAAGACAAGAAAACATGTAAAAGCATATTTTAATAGGGTAAAAGCTCTTAGTCCAATGTTAACCAAATGAAAAAATCTTAAGGCCCTTAAACATTCATGTTTATTCAGACATTTCTGGACAGCAAGGACATTTTTCTAACACCGGGCACGGTTTTCAGGTACGTAGCTACAGTATTGTAGAATTTACATGCAAGTAACATTTTGGTTTTCATCCAACATCTAATGACATTGGGTTTTAAATTACCATTGTGTTTTAATGCACCACATTTTATATTCCACTTTGTGATACACATGCTGGAAAGCTCCAACCCTCCACAGTTAGCTTTTTTTTACACTTAAGACTATTTTGAAAGCTCTTCAAAGCTATGCAGATATGTAGCCTTTGTCCACATTCCTTCCACAGCTTTCATTCAAAAATAATAGTTTTTCTGCAGCTGAAAATGGTCCACTGACATTTTTGCACACATCCTTGAACGAGACTGACTTTTTACATTACAAATTAATCTATTTTTGTGAAGAATGGTTTTGCATTTCTCTACACTATGTATTTGTTTTTCATAAACTAAAATTTGCTACTGTAGTATATTCATGTACTTCCTAACAAATGGATATTTACCTCTCTTTTTATATTTAGACAATAGCCCTTGACAGTCCTGTGACAGTTAATAATTTTAAAAGGAATTACGTCAATAACACTTGCTTAGTTTTAGCTAATTTTTCAATTGTTGCAATTAGTTATTTTATACACACACACACAGACACACTCTCTCAGGAACTCCTCTACCTTATTTTAAACCAAGTAGCTAAAATTGTGTTAGAAATTTTTGCTAGTTGAATAATATTTACAGTTCTATATGTCATATACTATTGCAGCCAAATTAAACTTCTCCTTAATATAGAGCTAATTTAAGAGCTCAGCATAAAACTTTTATTTTTGCAGTTTTCCATCATCATTGATGAATGAATAAGGGATAGCAACACATATGATTTATAACTACTGTTCCTGTGAGAAAGCTGTGGTTTCCTGATCATGTTTTTGTTCAACTCTTCCTGAAAATTCTATTTAAATCTGGAGCTGTAAAGAGTTACCAAAATAATTTATAAAAATCACATTTTAACTATAAAAGTTGTTACAGATTTTGAATTATATGACTCAATAAACTGGATATCCAAGAAGAATCATTCTTTCAGATCTTGTGCAAATTACCAGTATGAAGTAAATTGAAAGTTTGAAGATCTTAGGCCTTGTTAGTGTTTGTTAAGTACTTTTGTAAACAGTTGACATTTTGTTCCAGTAAGAACAGGTTTTTGAGGTAAAAGAGAGTCAACAGTATTGGCAGGGTAGCTTCTATTACAATGTGTTGTTTATGGCACAGTGTTTCTAAATCTGATAGCGTGCATTCGTTTTAATATGTCCAGTTTTCACTCCTGCTTTCAGATGTCATTGTTATGTCACATAGGTGAATGAAGGAGGTCCTTTGGGCATGGTGACAAACTGTGGGCTTTTGGAAATAAATGCAGGTTTCTGTACTGTGAATGAATGTGTGGTACACAAGGTCTATACTACAGACTCCAACTATATGTACTAAGACAAAATAATCGGATATATCTCTGGTTGGCATAATTATTACAGAAAAACTCCAAGAATAAATGCAGATACATCAAGGAAGTAATGATTTTTTGTTGTGGATTGTGCAATTTTAGGAAGAAGTAAGGATGGCACATACAGAATCTCCTTTGGTATTTTAATTTTGCCTAAATAAAAAAAAAAAAAAAAGCAAAACCTAAACCATACCATATATACAGCAAAATCCTAAAAAAAAAAAAAGCTCATTACCAGCCCAAAGGTGTTATGAATATTGCTGTCAAACAGAAACCACAATATATGAAAACATTTTCATAAGCAGCAAAATCAACAGAAAATTATGAAAACATTCACAGAAAATACAGCCTAACAAGAAAAACCTGACACAGCTGACAAGCAAACTGAATTAAATATATTTCTATCTCCATAAAGAATGCTCGGGGTAAATGACAACAGCAACATAACCTTCTCCAGCCTTTCTTGAGGGATACCACTGTGTTTTGGATTACAAGAAATACAGTCTTACCCTACACTTTTGGAAGTGTAAACTTGCAGTATGTTATGCTAAAGATCTTGTTTATGACCAAAGATGAAACCCCCTTATATGTAAACCAAATATTTACTATTATTATAATTGAAGTCTTAACAGTCTAATCCAAAAATCATAAATAGTGCGCAACTAATAATTAAAGAATATGTGTATATAGAAAAAAGTTTCAGTAATAATGTAGTAGTTAAAATTGTAATACCCGCGCTTCTTTTCTACCCCATGTGCTTTTATGTTCATGGTTCTCCTGCTCCTCTGGGTCCTGAGGTTGGTGGCTACATTCTGGTGTTATGATGACTAGTCAGCACCTGAATACTTTTGCTGTGAGGAGTATGAGGTTCATGTTGATGGCTTCTTCCTCACTCTAGACTCCACCTGAGGTCTTTTTTATGTTTGCTAACATGCTTTTATACCTTTTCTCTTTCCACATTGCTCTCTGCGACTCCAATTTATATCCAAATTTACTATATATGATGACTTTCCCAATTTGTAGATAGTACTTCTTTGTTCTCTGTTGCTTCTAAAAGCAGATCTGCAAATCTTTAATCTATCATGTGTAAGCTGTTTATGGCTGTGGGGTTTTCAGTGCCAGGTCTGTTCCCTATCCCTTATTATTCCAGGCCTGCACTCCTTCGTGATGCATTCTGCATCTCCAGTTCTTAAGGCCTCTGCTGCCATACCAGATCTGTATTTGCCTGCATTGTGTCATTGCATTAGAGTTGTAAAACCATGGTTGAAGCACACAAAGATGACCAAAAGTAAAAAGAAAATCACAGTAGACATCTGCTCAATTAGAAAAATTACTGCTACAGCTAAACCAAGTAAAACAAAGCTACAGGCAGGTCAAGAAATTTCAGACAGAGCAAGCTTTAGCAGCCTCTGTCCTGAGGCCTTGTAAACTCAATACAAAGCTAATGACATGTTACTAGCAATGGTAATACTGTATTACAGGGCTACTCAGCTACCAGTATTAGTCTGTGCGCTCAGGAAAGAGAGGGGCAAACCACCAAAAAAGCAAAATGCATTTGAAATACAGAGCACCTTTTGTGAAGCAAAGGGGAATCTATACATGCCTGGATTACACTGCAAACATCTGATACACAAATAAAAATGGAAAAGTGTCACAATGATTTTTACAAATACATTATCCAGCATTAGGGGTCTGCCCTCAACAAAATGCTAATTTATATACGAATGTTTGGCATGGATTGAATAAGAAAACAGGACTTTTAGTGATTATTAAACACCAGCCATGTAGGGGTGATATGTGTTAATTGGGAAATTATGAAGAGATGATGTAGCTGGCAAACACAGGTTATCATGCAATTTACATTTCCTGCAGTGGAGTTGTGTCTTTTTTGGAGCTCAGTCATTAACACAACAGATAAAGCATATTTTTCTAGCCCCTTAAGGAACTAAGTGGCCAGAAAACTGTAATCCTAGCAGATTATATGTTCCTGAGAATTTAACAGGAATATACTTGAAAACTTCCCCTGCTTACACAGGCAATTCTTCCTTGTCTCTCTCCTTTTCAACTTTCTTTCACAAAATAATCTCTAATTCAAACACTCAGAACATGACTTGGAAAACTATACAGACTATTTACAAAATATATAAAATGTCAATGACATACGTAGCATTAGTATGCACTTTCAAAGGTAATTAAATGCACTGGAGTTCGGCTATGCCTATCAGATTGCTGATTTACATATATAATTTTATTGATTTTGTTCTGAATTTGTACTGAAAATGCTGTTCTGGTATTTGTTGCCGAACACAAGATGCATGAAGCAATGGCAGCAAAATAACCTGTTACTATTTTACAAGTTTGTAACTTATCCATATATGCCTTAACTTTAAAATTCAAAACTGTGTTAGGAAAACCATTCTAATATCTATATCTATATCTATATATGAATTCATTAGTCCTGTTTATATCCTTAAATATAATTATTATTTTCATTTGTATCTATTTCAAACAATTCCTGACTTTTATGAAACAAGATAAATAAATCCTCTGTTAAAAAAATTAATATCCCATTTTTAAAATAAAAGTTTCACCAATCAGCATGAAAGCAGGTCTGGTACAGAGTTGTTTTTTTTATACATTTAACTGCCCTGATGGCTATTCACAAAAGAAGAGATTAAGGACTGAAGAGACGATGATCAGATCTCTGGTAGCTAAAAGTTTTAACAGAGGGTTCCTCTGGTGAAAAAGTGGCAAAAAGAACCTCAAAACCAGCTTATTTGAAACAAAAAACTGGCTCATTATATTCAAGGTTAATGCAGCTGCCTTTTGCTCTCTTTCCATATAAATGGTTCTCATTTTGACTTCATTCCTTGCTTTACCAACACCAAGATATGAATTAGTCAGGGGACTTCATAAAAGTCTGCTCATGCCCAGAGCTGCCGATCTTCACTTTCTGCAGTTCAGTGGCTATTTAATTTTAATTGCTCCCCAAGCTTAGGCCAATTCTAGATGGCAAAAGCAGGGCAAGAATCATTCACTGCTCCTTTGAAGTTTGAAAAGCCTGTATTCAGATTGCCTCAGGCTCTCGTTCTTACATTTATGTGAAAATGTAAGCTGCTGAACACTTCTGTTGAACATCTACAACACTAGCTTAACAGGAAATACCTTGTAAAGTGCAGCTTTTTTTTTTTCTGTGGATTTCATGTTAAGGTTCTTAATAAAATAATTCAAAAATTTAATAAAAAATTAGGAAAATCCATGCTAATGAGTTTGGATAGGTGTAGATTTCAGATCATATTCCACAATCCCTTCATTAAACTTCGTTGGGAGGATTATTACATCTGTGTATAGCCCCAAGTGCATACTACAGGTAAATCACAACTATACTTTCTCAGTATGCAAAAGTTTTTCACAAAGCAAAAGCAATAAATGTTGCCTTGTTGATGGTTTTGCAGGAAGATGGGAGAAATAATTTTTATCCTGTCCCTTCATCCCTCTTTCCTTTCCTCGCCAATAGCAAAATTCAGGCTTCATGAAGGAAATAATTTTGAGCTCAGATAAAATTGAAAGAGTGAATCACTACAGGAGATAAGCTGAAGCTGATGGTAGTGCAGAGAATAACATATTCCCTTGTGGCTGTTTCTTCATGGGGAATGCCTTTCAACAGGAAAAAAGAAGCATGCAGCAATAACAAAAGGTATCTTCTCTTGGAAGAAGAAAAGGATGCATTAAAATCCATTTTTCTGTATGCATTGGCACTAAATTAAAAGTCAAAGAGGTTGAAAAGCTGGAGGTGTGACAATACTAAGCTAAGTCATCAGTGAAATTAACATAATTATGCACATTAAAGAAAAAATTACATTGCCAAATGAAACATATATGTTTTTTCTTCCCACACAATTGTATTGTATCTGTGCTGAGCTGACCAGGAGAAAGTACAGACAAGAGAAAAGGGAGGTTAGGGGGAGAAAGCACAAAATTATTTGTGAACATCTGTGTGCCTTAAAGATTGGTGTGCATTTACCAAAGCTATTGCAGAAGCTTAAAAAGAGCCCCATAAAGTACAAGCACTAGTTTCCAAGGAACCAAATTCTAATACAGCAATTCTAATACAACATGATGCTTACACTCTTTCTAATTCTACATGTCTACAAACAAAAGCCTTTCACAAACTTTCTGTTCGGGTTTTCCCCTCACACTGTGACTGTGATGCCTTAAGTGTTAAAAGACCCCCAGATGTAAGCGGCTTACATGCATAAGATTTAGGCCTTATTGTCTAGTTTGCTGATGCTTTGCTAAAGTCAGTAGTGTCTAGTTTGGATGTTTTGCTAAAGTCAGTCGTGTAGTTACTTAGTAAATTTAGAATCCTATTCAAGGACGGGAAGAATCGGGAGGGGATGAAGCAAAAAGATAATAACGTTTTGTCAAGGTTGCTAGACTAGAAGGAATAAGAACTAATTGATGCAGGAGGATTTGTGGCTCCTTATGAAGGACAGTTTTTGATAAGAACCAGGAGTTTACCTTAAGAACTGGTTTACACCGACCCTGCCGTTTGGGCAAGAGCCAAGGAGCAACTGAGTCTGCACAAGAACAAGGGGTTACTAGCGGTGATGAAGAGGAGCCATCAGCCTTCATCCCCATGACCCCCGAAGACCACCACAAGGAGGCACTGAGCAAGCACAGTCAGGAGGGACTTATGGAAATGACCTCCTGAAGCTAATTTTAATACAAAGCGGGGACAGGTTATGCATATGTCTGGGCATATTGGGAAACTTTATGCATATGTAACACTTTGCTACATATAAACGGGACAGGTTGCCGCTTGAAGGTATGCACGTTAGGTGGAGCGATCCCCAGTGCATCCAGCGCCGTGAATAAAGAATGCCTGCCTTTTAACACTACATTGGTGTTCTGAAATTCGTTCTTCCGATTTCGGTGACAACTGAAACGAAAGAGCCTCCTCCTCATCAGAACTGCTTTGCGTTGGGGGGAGCACTCATATGCTGTTTTGAAGTTTGTCTCTCTACTTGTTTTCCCAGCATGATGTTCTTAAAAAGAAGTCTTTTGAAATTATAGCTATAGCTGCAAATTGCCCCTTAACACTAGCTAAATATGAGGAAATATAGCAACTGCCTGGGTTTCTTTTGCTTACTCCTGAAAAACACCATTTCTCAGACGACCTCCAAAATAAAAGTGTCAAACAGGTTTAGGAGCTTTCAGGAACAGAGTAGAATTTTTTTCTATTAAATAATCTGTTTGATTACACTCCCACCTTTAGCATTACTCTTGTCTTAAAATTATAATACTTAGCAACAACAGAAGGTATTGCTTTTAAAATACCTTCATTTTCTTATTAAGTGACATGATTTCTACTAGCTACAAGTTCAAAAACTCTCTTGTGCTGATTTTGAGCCAGTTTTTATTACATTTTTTATTTTAAAAATAATTTCTGCTATTTATTCAAAAAACTTCAATATTATCTAACTTAACAACTCAGCAGCAATACATAACTACACTGAGTTTTATAAGAGTCAAAAGGTCATCAATCCTTTCTGCTTTATATATGGCCTATTCCAGAAGTTAGCAGACAGCCTACTTCTTTTGCTAAGAGCTACCTGGTATTTGAAGTGCCTGTTCTATAGAAGTAGTTATCTATTTGTGTTTTAGTATATGTTGCAATATATCCTTAGGCAGCCAATCATCAAACTCATAAGATAACCCTAAATTTCACAATGAAATTTGAATTTATATTGTTATATGAAACTCATTTTATGAATATTTCTAAGCTAAATGAGTTTATATTTGAAGTTATGAGTCAGTTATTGGATTTTTTAGTGTCTGCAGGTAGAAGACATAAGCCTCTAAACCCATACTGCGTTCTACAAAAAAACGTATTCTTCAAGAAAAACCTTGCACATGATTATCCCAGAGAGACACAAGATTCAGTACTTACATATCAAATTTTTAGAAGTCATGTAAAGAAGTGACCAATGTAAAAATAAGGAATAATTAGAAAGTGTTTTGGGGGTGTGTGTTGCTCTGGTTTGGGGGTTGTTTTTTCTTTTTCCCCATTTAAATAATAACCTACTTGCTAGTTATTTGGTTCTCAAGTTGGTTCAGGACCATTTCCAAGTTTTAGGAAATGCCAGAGTGTTTCTTAAGGTTTATCCTTTAGGGTTTGTTATTGTTTCAGTGGGAGTAGAATCATGTCTGCACTTTCATAAGAAAAAAAGTACTCAGTATTTAGAGTTATGAGAGTTCTGGAAACCTGTTAGTAGGTGACTTTCCAGTGACATATTTTTAGTTTCCTCCTTCAATTTTTCCTCTGTCTTTATTTGGGGAGTTTAGGCCTGTGTAGGGAAAGAAAGAGAGTTTGCTTTCCTTATTTCCCTCCCTTCCTTTTTTATTGAAAAGAAAAAAAGCCTTGTGACTATATTATATTATGTTATGTGTTTAATTGTTTACCACCTGCTGGGCTTCAGTTCAAATTATGCAGAGACTTGGTCATTAGTCCATGCAGTTATTTCACGCATGAGAATTATCGTTTTTAATTTGGCAGAAGTGAACTAGTACCCCAGCATGTGTCCACAACATCCACCTCAAAAGAGCAGTAAAATGAGATAACTAAGTTGATTAAGACAATAAAGTTATCAGGATAGCTTTGGGGCTAACAAAAATGCTTACTCAATCCCACTTAGTGTTTATAATTGCTTGTGGTTTTTTCCATTTTTTTTCTGATGTCACTAATGTGGACTACTAATTCAAGTAGTAAATTAAAATGTCCATAAAGTGGTAATGCATCTTATAAATTTAAGAAATCACTCATTAGAATTCTAATTATGGATATATTTCAGTGTAGCATGTAACATACTGAACTGCATTTATTTAGGTAAAGTCATCATTTTATCTTTGTAGAAAGCCTTCCGAAGTCTTCCAGGAATGAAAGTCTGATTAAGTTACTCACAAAATACAGACAACTTTGTAACAGACACTTCATTTTGCACTGCTAGCTTCCAAGGAATAGTAAAACTTAGAAATATTCCATTTAAAGTATAAAATAATGGCTCACTGGAAACTGATGGGATTTTTTACAATCTATAATCATGTGGCAGTGAAATGGAGACTTAAAAGACTGAAATTTCTTATTTAAGTGCTAAGACCTTATTCTTTTCCACTTTAACCACTATGGACTATATTATAGATCTAGTAGTTTTTTGTCACCAATCCTTAGTTTTTCATGTATATAGTAAAGAAAGTCTGAGAGCAATTTAAAGTAATTTGACAGATCTTTATGTACTGGTAAAGATCACATATACTAAGTCTTCCTCTGAAGGACATTTTTCAAATACATTCTCAAGAAGCTTTGGTAGAAGAAATTCTAAAATTTCGATAGGCAAATTGCAAACATTTAAACACTTTTCAAAAGAAAAGAATTTTCTCTAACATCTAACTCTACTGTGTTTCAAAGTTTACAAATGTTTATTTCTTACCCTCGGTGAAGATTGAGAACAAATGATGACAATTCTGACCCAAACTAACCAAAGGGATATTCCAGACTATATGACATCATGCTCAATATATAAGCTGGGGGAAGAAGTAGGGGGAAGGACATTCAGAGCAATGGCATTTGTCTTCCCAGGTCACCGTTATACATGATGAAGCCATGCTTTCCTGGAGATGGCTGAGCATCTGCCTGCCTGTGGGAAGTAATGAATGAATTCCTTGCTTTGCTTTACTTGCATGCTCAGCTTTTGCTTTCCCTATTAAACTGTCTTTATCTCAACCCATGAGCTTTCTCACTTTCAGTCTTCTGTTTCTCTCCCCCATCCCACTGTGGGGGGAGTGAGCAAGTGGCTGGGTGGTGCTGAGTTGCCAGCAGGGGTTAAACCACAACACCAACTTCCTTAAACCCACAGTTTTCTCTAAATCTTCTTTAACTTCTTTTCATATGGCAGCCTGGCTTCTGACTCCCTGTTAAAATTATTTCTATTAAACAGTTACACATTTGGAGTAGTAGTAGTGCAAAAAAAAAAGCTGTGGGAACTTCAACCTGCTGTGTGTAATCCATTGCTTTCAATCCTCTCTCATAAAATAATGGATCTATACTTTATTTTGCTGCCTTTTCACTTCAAGTGTTACTGATGCCAATGGCAACAAGCTACTCAGATATTATCACACTGTCAAAAATTTTGCCATGCCAATCCACTTTTATTCCCTGGTGCCAATTCTTGTAAGGAAATAAAAGTTTCTTGGTTTTTTACTTGTTTGGCAGATCAACTTATTTTACACTTCCTATTTTTGCTAGGTGTGGCAATTTCTGACAAGGAATAAGGCCACAAAGGAAGTTCAGCAGTTACTTATAAGTCCATCATAAGGCTAACAAACACACCGGTCAAGAATTTTCTAAATGCCTACCTGGCTTCACCTAATAGTTCATAGGTGCCACTATGAACTAGTGCGTAGTCTTTGTATTAAACCTACAAAAGATGTTTATGAGATCACTGGATTTCCTCTATTTCCCAATTTCTTCTTGCTTGCTCATTTGTGTTCTCCTGTGCAAAAAATCTGCATTTGTGAAAAGTTACAATAGTTTCTAAATAGTCACTGGGGAAATTCTACACTCAAATCTTTCCCAAATAAAGCTATCTTTTAAGTTGTAATTTCTCTTTTTCATCATTAGAAAAGGTTAAGGAATTACAATGTCTTCTGTTGGCAGCATAAATTGACTTACATTCTAGTTCTGAAAGAAATAATTTTGTATATTCCTGTCATACATTCATTTGAACCAGATGGATAGTCTGCATCCTGCCTAAGAGATGGTCACATGCACTTCTTTTTCTCTCTTTCATAGCTTCTTTCTTTCAATGTTTATTATTTTACCTGTCATTATCCTGAAGACTTATCATAGATACAAGCTCCTGCTCTAAATTTTGTTAGTCACCACCACTTCAACAGGTATTTACAAGCACAACAGGAAAACAGGAACCTCTGTTCTTGAGGTGGTGCTGTAGACTACAAGGCAGATCTGGTTATGACATGCATTTAAAGAAAAAACAAACAAAATTAAAACATAGTAATTTTTTAGTGCGACTTGAAGGCAAGAAAGGAAAAGGGTAAGAGTAGGTATCTAAAGGGAAACTGTTGACATACAGTATAAATATTGTTACAGGACTATGAATTTGGATCTTGCAAGTTCCAGAACTTAAGGATCTTCTGGAAATACCCCTTCTGTAATTGAGACTTCTGCAAATGTCCACAGTACCTTTGCAAGCTTCCAGGTGACTGGGACCTCTCCAGACTCCCAAGACCACTGAAAAACAATGGAGAGAGGTTCTGCGATAACACCAGCCAGCTCTTTCATTACCCTGGGATGAATCCCATTTGGGCTCATAGATTTATGCATAACCAGCTGGAACAGCAAGTCTCAAAGAAGTTCAATGTCAGCTGGGAGTTCACTGTTTCCCCAGTCATGGTCTTCCAATACAGGGCTCCAGGGGTCCCAAGGCCCATCACTGGTGTTAAAGACAGAAGTGAAGGTGGACAGAGAGTGGAATGAACCCCCCATAATCCAGGAGGAAGCAGTCTTTGACCTGCTATGCCACCTGGACATCCACAAGTCTATGGGGCCGGATGGGATCCACCCAAGAGTGCTGAAGGAGTTGGCAGAGGAGCTTGCCAAGCCACTCTCTATCATTTATCAGCAGTCCTGGAGAACAGGGGAGGTCCCAGATGACTGGAGGTTGGCAAATGTGACGCCTCTCTTCAAGAAGGGCCAGAAGGAGGATCTGGGGAACTACAGACCAGTCAGCCTAACCTCGGTACCGGGGAAGATTATGGAGAGGTTCATCTTGAGTGTGTTCACCAGACACATGGAGGACAATCAGGGGATCAGGCCCAGTCAGCATGGGTTCACGAAAGGCAGGTCTTGCCTAACCAACCTGATTTCCTTCTATGACCAGGTGACCCGCCTGGTAGATGAGGGAAAGGCTGTGGATGTTGTCTACCTGGACTTCAGCAAAGCCTTCGACACAGTCTCCCATAGCATTCTCCTGGAGAAGCTGACAGTTCATGGCCTAGATGGATGTACTCTTCACTGGGTTAAAAACTGGCTGGGTGGCCGAGCCCAGAGAGTCGTGGTGAATGGAGCTAAATCCAGTTGGCGGCCGGTCACAAGCGGTGTCCCCCAGGGCTCAGTTTTAGGGCCAGTCTTGTTTAATATCTTTATCAATGACCTGCATGAGGGGATTGAGTGTGCCCTCAGTAAATTTGCAGATGACACCAAACTGGGTGGTAGTGTTGATCTGCTGGAGGGGAGGAGGGCTCTGCAGAGGGACCTGGACAGGCTGGATCGATGGGCCGAGGCCAATTGTATGAGGTTCAATAAGGCCAAGTGCCGGGTCCTGCACTTTTGTCACAACAACCCCATGCAGCACTACAGACTTGGTGAAGAGTGGCTGGAAAGCTGCCTGGTGGAAAAAGACCTGGGGGTACTGATTGACAGCCGCCTGAATATGAGCCAGCAGTGTGCCCAGGTGGCCAAGAAGGCCAATGGCATCCTGGCCTGTATCAGGAATAGTGTGGCCAGCAGGAGTAGGGAAGTGATCGTGCCCCTGTACGCGGTGCTGGTGAGGCCGCACCTCAAATACTGTGTTCAGTTTTGGGCCCCTCACTACAAGAAAGATGTTGCATTGCTGGAACAGGTCCAGAGGAGAGCAACCAAGCTGGTGAGGGGTCTGGAGCACAAGTCATACGAGGAGCGGCTGAGGGAACTGGGGTTGTTTAGTCTGGAGAAGAGGAGGCTGAGGGGAGACCTGATCGCCCTCTACAACTACCTGACAGGAGGCTGTAGTGAGGTGGGGGTCGGCCTCTTCTCCCTGGTAACAGACGATAGGACGAGGGGGAATGGCTTGAAGCTGCGCCAGGGCAGGTTTAGGCTAGACATTAGGAAAAACTTCTTCACCGAGAGGGTTCTCAGGCTCTGGAATGGGCTGCCCAGGGAGGTGGTGGAGTCCTCATCCCTGGAGGTATTTAAAAGAAGGATAGATGAGGTGCTTAGGGACATGGTTTAGTGGTGGGATGGCAGTGCTAGGTTAACGGTTGGACTCGATGATCTTAAAGGTCTTTTCCAACCAAGGTGATTCTATGATTCTATGATTAAATGTTTTTTGTCTACGTCCATATTTGCAAGGTGATTGACCTCATCAAGTAACAGACTACTGTTATGTCTCATTTTCCTTTTGGTATTAATATATTTTAAAAAAACCCTTTTTGTTGTCACAGTACTCACAGTACTGACCAGCTTGAACTCTAATTGAGCTTTGGACACAGAAATTTTCTCCCTACAGTGGCAAACAGCATCTTTGCAGTCCGGTTTTGCCTGTCCTTGCTTTCAATGGACATACACTTTCCTTTTCCACCTAAGTTCTAGAATAAGATCACTGCTTATCCAAGCTGGCCTTCTGCCCCGCTCACTTGACTTCTGACATTTTGGAATTGACTGCTCCTATGCTTTTAGGAGATGGTGATGTGCGGAAACAGACTCCACAATCTGTAAGATTGTAAAGTAGGTATGTTTATTCAGCACTGGGCAGCACAGGGGGTAGTCCCACCAAAGTTGTGCGCACCGCAACACAACAGCTTGCCCTGTTTATATGTAGCAAAGTGTTACATATACATGAAGTTTCCGAATACACCTATACATAGGCATAACCTGTCCCCGCTTTGTATTAAAATTAGTTTCAAGAGGTCATTTCCATAAGTCCCTCCTGACTGCGCATGCTCAGTGTTTTGAGTGGGTGGTCTTCAGGGACCTTTTACTTCACCCACTCCGCTTCTTCACCTTGTCCTTTTGGTGAACTTCAGCTTCTACCCCCCTTATTCCACTGTCAGAACAACACAGCCGGTACCAGCCGGCTCCCCATCCTTGGCTATCCTCATATCGACAAAGTGCTAGACGCTTTGTTCTCTGTGCCTTCCAAGGCCTGTAACAAAGATGGGCCATTTTCTACTAATCTCTCCTCTTCCACATTCCCTACAGTGTTAGCTTCTTACCTATAGTTTACTTCATATGATTAGTAAGTTAAGCTAAAACACAATGCTAACAATTTAAGATGGATCTACAGTTGGTTTCACAAAAGCCCTTTTGTGAACCCTTTAGCATCCCTTCAATGGCTCCTAAAAAGTGACCATTTAGAGATGGTTTGGGTGGGAAGGCATAGTTAAAGGCCCAAAATGAACATATAAATTAAATAAAGGTATAATCAGACAGGCACTTTGCTTTGTAGTAACAGAAAAGTTAAGTAAGTTGGGGATTGGATAAAACATGAATGGTTCTGTTTTGAAGTCACGGCATTTAACAAAATAATCAGTGTCACAAGCTCCTGGAAGACCTTCTGAATTAGGGGAATTTCCAGCTCTTTTGCTGGCTAATGCTGGTTATCAGGAAACTTGGTGCAGAGATCCTTTCTATTTCAGACCTCAAAGTGGCCTCTGAATTTTAGCTGTTGACCATGTTATTCTTTGAATAATTGGTTGTATTCCAGTATCCTAGTTTTAAGAAATGCCAGGAGGGGACATCCTGATTTTAGTGAGTGACCTTAAAATCACTGATAGTTCTTGACAGGTACTGACAAAAGTAAATTCCTTTTAACAAAATCTGAAGTGAGCTATACAGTTCCAAGGGCACATAAAGACATACAAAGGTATATAAGAGTACACAGAAATGACATAAATTATGTATATAGCTACCTAGCACTTAATTTGTTTCAAAGGTTTCTTTGACAAACTCTCAGACATTTCACAACTACCAGTCTAAACAGGCAACGGCTACATCTTCAGATTGCTTTCTCAGAACAGGAATTAGCATTGTAAATTCACACTCAGTCATGTTCCTTGGAAACTATTCATATGCAAAACTCTCCTCAGCTTTTAACTCCATCAGGAAAAGCCATGGCCTCCCTTTCACTAGACCATAGACAACTCCCTCCATATTTAAAATGACGATAAAGTTCTTTGAATATAAAACCTTAAAATCTTAGTGCATAATTGAATGGAATACCAATATTTAAAATGCTATACATGTGATTTAGAAAAAACTAATAAGGGAAAAAAGGAGGAGAGACATATCAAGGACTTAATGTATTACACCATGACCCATAGTATAATAATAAGATTGTGGCTAGGTCAAGTAAAAAGGAGACAAGAACAAAAATACCACCATCAAGACTGACAAAGACTATAAAAGAAGATCAAATCATGAAGGGGGATTTAAATACTGAAATATTTATTTCTGTAAAAAAATACAGTGAATTGTAACATAGACTAAAATGCAATATCATGTGATTCCAAAAAACAGGAAGCTTAATTTCTGAAGCTGGAAAACTGAAGTGAGGAGTTGATTTAAAATGTTTTAAAAACAACTAAACAAAAAGCTAACAAGTAGGATGTCTGTAGACCAAGAGCCAATAAAGGTCTACAACTGTGTTATTGTAGGATGAGGGCCTGCTGACTGTAAAACAACCAAAATATAGCGTTCAGAAATACATAGAATGAACTGCATACCTAGCGTCTCCTATTGATTAAAACTGATTCATACTTGGGTTACAGGTAAAATAACTATGCAATTAAAATTTAAACTACAGATGCATTATAATTAGTAGAAAAGGACATTGGTGCATAGGAAGCCAGTTAAAATCACATAAAGGAAAAAGGTCACCGGAATTCTTTGGACTTGCATTACTTCAAGCTGTTTGTTTCTAACAGAGTGAGTAATATGTGCCATGAATGATTCTGTCACAATAAAAGAAGCAAATAACTAATTCGTATGATGTTTGTGACTACCTTGTCCCTAGAATGCCTACCATGACAGTAGTACAAATTGGGAAGAGATATTGTGGAGTGGATAGTTGTACCCTGTGCAGAAACAGATGCTGCAATCAGTTGTAATCAGGAAGCTGCACAGTCGATCAAAGGTTATGAACTACCAGCTGTGCCTCCATAAGTAATGGAAGAGACATATTCAGATACAGAAATCAGTAACAGATCATCAAGCTAGTTCTTGGAGTCTGTTGAAGCCAATTTTTTGATGCAGCAGTTGAAGAAAGAGCTGAACTTTTTTTGGCTTTCTTTCTCATCAACAAAGGCAAAATGACTGAGTGAGTGCATGAAACTGAAGTTAATTGGGTAAGAAAGATCATGGTGAATGACAAAATTTATTTTTAATGGAGAAAAATGTAGAAGATAGCATAATAAAATCCATAGATCCAAATCAGCAGACGTCACAGGAAACAGTACTAAGTTCACATGATGGACAGTTTCATAAAAGAACATTAGAGCTGGAATCCGTAGCCTAATGGAAGAAAAATATAAGTAATAGAGAGTCATCTACATGCAAAAATCAGGACCTCAGCAATGACCTGAAAGGAAAAAGTAGAAAAACCCCTAAAACTAAAGACATAGAAAACTTATCAAATTACTCATTTGGATATAAGAAAACCATAAATTAAACCAAAAAATGCACAATTTGAGAATAAGCTAGCAAGAAATAAAGAGGGTAAAAAGGAATAATAATATTATAGTGATATTATTGTTTTATAATATGTATACTTATTATAATATAATAATAATAATAATAATGCTAAAATAAGGTAAGAGTTTCTTTAATACTGAACAGGGACAAAACCACATTTTACATTCTCATTCCTACCTCACTCTGGGTTGTTAAAGTGTATGTACCCCACTCTGGCCATATTTTTCCCCTCCGTCATTAGTTTTCAGGTAGATTGATGATAACAATAATTGAATGTTATTTAGAAAGAAAGTATATGGGTGGGAAAACACGACATACCATGACTAAACTTCTAATTCAGAAGTCTCAGATAAGTACTTGAAATTAGACAGAATGAAATGCAGACATGGTGCCAATTCTTCGAAAGAACTTCTTCATAAACCACTTTTTACTGGTTTTGGGGTTATCCTCAGCTCCCAAACTCCAGCAAATAATTAAACAATCTGTAACTACTGAGGAGAGAATAACTTGATAAACAAAACTGGCAAGGTTTAATTAACAAAAATCATACAATTATAAATTTATATATTTTTTTGTGAGATTGCTGAGCATGTTTCATGTGACTTTCTTATAAACAAAGATTAGAAATAGTCTAAATAAGTCATTTTCATTGACTTTTAGGGAGATCATGATAAGAAAGACAAACAGCAAGCCCATTACGAGTAAGAATTAATTTGCTACCTCAAAGTTTGTAAGTGCAGTAAAAACATTTGAAGAGTCAACTATCAAAAAGGGAATCACCTTCCAGAAAACTTTTCTGAATCTTGTAAACATGGGAAGATTACAGTCAATCACAAACTGAAAATAAATAAAGTCATAATGTGGCAAATGTTCATGCTCATAATCATTGTAGCTGAATGCATAATCATTGTAGCTGAATGTATAAACAGGAGTTCGACATATAAAATATTTGAAGCAATCCACATGCTTTATTTGAGATTCGTAACTTGTAGTTGTGTCATTTCTGGGCACCAGACTTGAAATGTATGAACCAGAAGTGTGTGAACCAGAAAGGTCACAGAGAAAAGCAAAAAGAATAAGATCTGGAAAACATGACCTGCAAGCAAATGTTTTGTTTAATTTTTGTTAATTCTACCAATGAAGTCCGAGAACAGACATGATAAAATTCAAATATGTAAGGTAGTCATCTAATACTGCAGTAAGGAAAGACTAAAGTAAACAGCACAGATAATCTTTCAGTCTGAAAATGTAATTAAACTGTTGAATAAATTACCTTTAGTAGGTTCCTAAAACAAGGTTAGAGAAAAACCTGCAAAAAACAGTTAAGTACAAATGACACTGAAATATATATGATAAAACCCTCTAGATAATTTCTAGGACTCTTGTTCCTCTGTTTTCTGTAAATGCATGATTTGAGACTCTAGGAAAAGAAATAGAAGATTAGGTCATTAAATGTTACCTCATGTTTTATAATTCTTTGAGCCACAATACAAATTTTCTTCACAAAATGAAACAAGAAAATCCTAAAAATCCTTAATAAATTAGTTATTAGAAGGTGAACAGTCAAAAGGAAGTGACTTTTTTAGGTGTAATATTTAGTAATTTTCCTCAAAATGTGCATCACGTGTATTTGGGTGTTCATTGCTATTTAGCTGACTGGACAAGACAGACAAACTGTTTCTTGGAAACATTCTAAGCATTCTTTGTCAGCAAAAAGATATCAAGCTTTCAATATCTGTTCTGCAGCACTGATCAGATGTTTAGAAAACTGGACAACTGACCAAGTTTGGTGTTATTACAGGAAAAGTTCAATGCAGACAAATCTCCACCAGTTACAATAGGGACCGAGTTTTAGCCAAAAAGAAAACTGGAGCACAAGAGGGTGAGCTTCCTTCCAAAAATACTCAGTTCACCACCCTTCCATTAAAATTTTGTGCAAAGACTTTTTTTTATCATTTCTCCCCCAGTTTTGCAAAAAATTGTTGGTTTTTTTTGAAAAAAAGCAATTCTATGTCACAAAGAAGAGTTCAACCTCCTTTTAATCTCAACCTCTGAGAGCGATGGTTCTCAGAGGAAAACAAAATGGATTTATCCATCACTGAACACAATTAATTGTATGTTAGCCCATTTGGAGACAGCTGTAGATAAAAGGCCTTAATCATAATTTTCCAGGGAAAACTGTAAACAATTAACCACTATTGCCAAATTTTGATAAAAGACAATGAGAAATTTAGCATAATGTTGGCACAAGCCTCAAGAATAGGGAAGTAAAAAATAAAAAGCTTAATAAGTATATATTTTCTCTCTGCTTTTCCCCATTTTGAAAAAGTTTTGCCCTAAATACCACTTTGAAACACAGATATATAAATAAATGTGCATCAAAGCATCAAATTAGTGGAAAATGATAGAAAGCTATTTTATGATGTGTGATACTCTTCTTGAAAGAGAATTGATGTAATTTGACATTAAAAAAATAATAAAATACTTTTATAAATGGGGTCATTAGTGTCTAAATCTAGCAGCTGTATATATTCTACTCATTTTACTGATTAATTGCTTGAAGATTTTACTGCTTGTTATTGACTGTATTAATTTAGATATGATGTCAACAAAGAGAAATAGTTTGCAATGCAATAGCTGCAAAGAAAATGTTGTATAACAGTTGGGTGTCCAACGTTAAGCAGTGTTTTAGAAGAAAAAATCAGAAAGAAAACAGGATAGAAGAAAAAATAGCAATATTTTTATATGAGGTATCACACACACATATATAAATGTTACATTGTATATTGTATTTAGTAATATTTACCTATACATGTGTGTGCTTATAAATATCTCCAATATCTAAAAATATTTCTTTTTCTATGGTTTTTCTCCATGTGTGTTTGTGTGTGTGTATGGGGGTAAGGACATCTGTATAACTACAATAATTTTGATTAATGTGCTTTTGGGGAAGAACTACATCCAGAAACATACCTGACTACTTACTTGATATTTATTCTCTCTCCCCAGAAATAAAGCAGGTGATAAAGCTGAAATCAGTAGCTGAATGTACAAGTACAGATTCAACATACATTTAGCTAAATATTGAAAAGAGAAAGTAGTTTCACAGCTAAGAAATGGAATAAGAATAAAATACAGAAAGAAGCTTAAGCCAGATAGTAAAAGATGTAAGAGAGGGAAGATCTGAAATGTTATTGTCTTCCTAGACACAGTTAGCTATCATCTAGAAACTTAATCAGTTACCCCTTTGATGATAAAATTGTGATCTGAAAGTGATTCCTGCACTTCACTACCTAAATCCTTTCCTCAAAATATGGCAAAAAAATCTCTAGCTTTTGTTTTAAATGGGAAGTGGTCAGTACATTAATCTGTTTTTTTGTTGTTTATTTGTTTGCTTTCCATTGAGAAAGCGTTATTAAATTTATTGTTGAGCTTGGAAAAAAGAAAGAAAAGGTGAGAAAGGAGGAGTGAAATTAATTCCCCGCTTTTCAGGCAAGCAGCTCAAGAAACCTATAATAGATAATCTGATCTGATATCTGATGTTGTTAAACATCTTGTAGGATGCAAGACTCACAGAGCCAAAAAGAGAAGAAGAAATCAAATCAGAACGTAACTGTTGGTCAGTGAGAGAGAAGGGTAACCTGATCTAGGAACGCTGTGGGGGGAGGCCTTCACAAGCACCCCATACTCTGTCAGTGCTATACTCAGATCCTTCATGTTTATAACAAAATGTTAAGTCTACTCAATAAAAAAAAAAAAAACAAAAACAACTTTTTGAATGTTTAGCACATGTTTGATTCTACCCCAGTTTTAGAAGTGACTGCTCTAGCAGAACTTCTGTGCATTTCTTTGTGGGCAATAAGGCTCTACTTTTTCTCTTCTCTTAGCTGTCTGTTGCTACCCAAAGATAGTTTGGCTGCAGCATGATTCCAGATTGCTGGAATGGAGACAATAGAGCTGACTCCACTTTATTGTACGCCTAGGACTGTGCCTTAATTTAATCCAGTCTTTGCACAAGCTATGACTTGCCCATATTTTGACTAAATAAGGGCACTCAGTGTTTCCAGTATGACATTGTTAGATACCATAAACCTAATATTAATCCTAACAGTATATTTCCTTTTTATTACAGATACTGTTTTAAGATGTCAAATGTGGTAGATCATGCTGACAACAGCTGTTAATGCTTATACCATACACAATATACTCATACTTACATTCCATTTCAATTCTAGTAATATTTTCCATATTTTTATCTAATGTAATATTTTCAATAATGTGTTGACATTAGAAAATTACTGTAACCAAATTCCTAAAACTTCATCTTTTAAGTAGGTCTCAATATCACATGTCCTTCTGATTAATTATTTCATGGAGATACTTAAAACTTTCTACTGCTTTTGGTCATCAACAAGGTAGCACAGAACAATATAGCCACAATATAGCTACCCACTCTGGGTTTTGGGTTTTTTTTAATCTGCTCCTTTGTTAATGCAGAATTTGTTTATATATGGCACTATAATCTGCTGGGAAGATAGTTGCCACTGGAAACCTAACTCATAGTAACCTGGAAAAATCATAAGTACATCAGCTTCCACAGAAGGTTGAAAGCTTTGGTAGAATGCATCACTAATACATCTTAGAATTACTTAGAAGACTCACATGCATCTTTCAGGGTAATAGACTGAAACATATTCAAAGTGGAGTGTAGAAGACAGTAAACAGCAACTTGAACAGAGCACTTAAAGCCAAGTGCAAGGTCCTGCACCTGGGTTGGGGTAACCCCCAGTATCAATACAGGCTGGGGGAAGAAAGGATTGAGAGCAGCCCTGCCAAGAGGGACTTGGGGGTACTAGTGGATGAAAAGCTGGACATGAGCCGGCAATGTGCGCTGGCAGCCCAGAAGGCCAACCATACCCTGGGCTGCATCAGGAGAAGCATGGCCAGCAGGTCAAGGGAGGTGATTCTGCCCCTCTACTCTGCTCTGGTGAGACCTCACCTAGAGTACTGCGTCCAGCTCTGGAGCCCTCAGCACAAGAAGGACATGGAACTGTTGGAGCGGGTCCAGAGGAGGGCTACGAAACTGATCCAAGGGCTGGAGCACCTCTCCTATGAGGACAGGCTGAGAGAGTTGGGCTTGTTCAGCCTGGAAAAAAAGAAGGCTGCGGGGAGACCTGATTACGGCCTTTCAGTACTTAAAGGGGGCCTATAGGAAAGATGTGGACAATCTTTTTAGTAGGGCCAGCTGTGACAGGACAAGGGGTAATGGTTTTAAACTGAAGCAGGTTAGGTTTAGACTGGATCTAAGGAAGAAATTCTTTACAATGAGGGTGGTGAAACACTGGAACAGGTTGCCCAGAGAGGGAGTGGAGGCCCCATCCCTGGAAACTTTCAAGGCCAGGTTAGACGGGGCTCTGAGCAACCTGATCTAGTTAGCGGTGTCCCTGCTCACTGCAGGGTGGTTGTACTAGATGACCTCTAGGGGTCCCTTCCAACCTAAAACATTCTATGATTCTATGATTTATTCATGACATATTTCTAACTTGAAATTTAAGTCGGAACTTTTACTTACTGGGGTTTTTTTTGGTAATAAACATTTGGCCAAGTATTTGTACTTTTCTCTGAGTTTCTAACCATCTGATAAATTTCCAAAAGTGTGTTTTCATGTGGTTTTAGTGAAATCAATTCCCTCCTCAGAAATACACTAAGTAGAATTTGTAGTGCAATGAATAGCTCTATTTTCCTAAATCACATGGTGAGAGTTCATTCCTGGTTCACATCCTACTCTGTCTTATCCAGGGTCTTGATTCAGGGTCTTTCATATCAGGAACAAATAGGATATTGATCCTTCTGTAATTGACCTCTTCCTCACTGTGTTACTGTGTGGGGAGGAAACAAAACCAAACCGTGAAAATCAACCCCAAAATTTTAAAAGAATTCAAGTAAACCTAATATGAAACAGAAATATTTTTAAACTTCTGATTTGTTTTCATAAGAAGACTTCCCATCTTCACAGTGTTTCAGCTATTTTTTCACAGTGACACAGCACTGTCATCTGGAAAGAGATTTGAATCAAAACCACCATACATTTATTATGTCAAGATTACACCAAGAAACATAGACTGTCTATCCATTTCAGTAAGAACAAAACTGAATATTTTGTTGATAAGCAGAATTATAGAGGACTAAAGAACACACATTTATTCAAGTAGGGTTTCTACGATTGTGTAATTTATTCCCTCAAACCTTTATATTCATAAGAGACATCACCATGAGAATAAAAATTATTTTGTCCTTCTACATATTATGTGTTTCTTTCTTACTTTGCTCATATTTTTTACTGAACCTCTGTACATTTGTTGTCACCTCCTTATTACCATTGAATATTGCTTTTGATTTAAAATTATTCTAGATTCTCTGGTGGTTTCTTTTCTTTGTTTGTTTTGGTTTGGTTTTTAGGATTGGTGTAGTTTTCATTCCTTGGAAAATTATAGAAAATCTCAAAGTCATGTAGCTTGTTCAGTGTTACAGGAGTGATTAATTAATATGATGCTGACATTCATAGATCAGGCTGTGAGCCCTGTATGTGATCACATTAGAGAGAATTTACTCCCCATAAGCAGTGCCATTGATTCCTACTCAGAATTATGAGTAAGAGGATAACAGTCTGTCCTTGGATGATCTTACTGCTTTTAAAAATTACAAATCAGTTCATAAAGAATGGTCCTGTTCTTATATGCTTAAAGGCAAACAGAAACTTCCTTCCGTTGGCATAGTCACTGATAAAGATAAAAGCTTATTTCTTTGTACACTCTTTAGAAAAAAGACTAATGTAATTTTTAGATATTTATTAGACCCAGTGAAATACATCCTGTCTAGATTAAATTTAGATTCTACTGTATTATAAAGGACAGTGATAAAGATGACAACAACAACAACAATATTAACAACAGAAAGGGTGTTGCTCAAAAGAAGGCCTTGAATAAGACTGCTCAGTTGCATTTGCAAATTCAATAAAAAAATCATTGTTTCAACAGCCTATATTTATTCTGTCCATTTTTTCATCTAGTAACAGAAAAAAAATACTAGCTTTCACTTCTCCAGTGTTTGAGGCCTGTCATTGGAAGTGAATTATAAAAGCAAAATATTAACAATATTTTTGAACACTGATAAAAATTTAGGTATGCATGTAGCACATGATAGAAAAGTCCTTTATGCTGCTAATTAAGATACATATTTTGCAAAGTTACAGAATATTGAGGTAATTTGTTCCATATGGTCCGGTTATGTCATTTAAAGTCCTAAATCTGTGACTTTCAATGTTATTCTTTCTTTTCTACTTAAAAATGGATTAAATTATGAAAATTTTGAATTGGTTTGGGAGAGACTATGTAGTTAACTCTTGATTGTGAAAAACTATGCATCTGAAGAAGTATAGGTGTAGGCTGGATAAGTTGTAGGTGTTAATGCATCGGAATTAGAAGAGTTAACAGAATTTGGACAGTATGACTGAACAAAAAAAAAAACCAACACGAATAAAATAGAAGGAAGTTTTTGGCACTTTTCTAGACATAAAAGCAGTAGTATCAGAAGAGAAAAAAAGTGAGTAAAAGAAGTGTAAATGAGAGAAATAGAATTAGAATTCAAGGAAAAAAACAGATCTGAAAAGAAAATAAAGATGTTCTCTGACTCTCAGACTGCCAGAGTTCATTGAACTCTCACAAGGAAATAAACACACCTGCATTAATTCTACACCTTCTGATAAAGCCACTCATGCATTCCTCATACTCGTGGAACTGGTAGCTACCTCTCCAGCTCCTGGGAACAACTGAAGCAGAATTTTAATTTTTAATAGCTAGAAGAAGCAAAGAGCCAAAATATATCATCCATTTCTATTTGCCTTGGTGTCTTATTGCACAGATACAGAGTGTTAAAGAAGAGGGATCTTGGCATAGGGTAACATATGTTTCAGGAATCAAGTATCTCAAAGAGGACAGTTGGCTGCTCTCTAAATCTGAAAAGAAGGTGTGTTGCATGGTTCCTTGCAATGGCTACATCAGTTGGATCAGGTAAGTCTTCCCCTAGCCGTTGTTTTGCTGAATCCAGCTGACCCATGACCACTCCTGCATATACATGATCTATCCCTGTGGGTTATCTGAAAATGCATACAAAACATCACCTAACTATGTAAATTATATTTAAAGCACTGTCCTACATGACAATGTCTGCATTTGCAGAACAGTTTCTACTACTTACAAGCACCCTATCTACATACATTTTGATCAATTATGCAGCAGGAACCATCTGAGAAGTTGCTGAAAGGACCAGATCCTCCCCCATCCAGGATGATTAACACTGAAACAAACAAATCTGTGTAGTCACAGCAGGAGGTGTCAGGAGGGAGTCTTCAGGACAGTCCAAAATGCCCTTTCAGAGAGCTTCTGCATCAATTAGTCAAATACTTAATTGTGAAGGTAGCTATGATTTCAATTACCTTGTTTCAAGTCCTTCTACTGTTTCAAATCAGTCCATTAACTCGCCTGTGTAGGTGACTACACAGGGAGTGCCTGGCCCATCCAGGGATCAACGACCCGTGCATGGGTATATAGACAGTCACTGCTTTGATACTATAGGACAAACTTGAGTTTTACGTATGTATAAATTAAGTTCCATTGGCCTTGCCACAGTCCGTCAGCTCAGAAGGAATGGAAGAGAGATCCCATCTGTTTCAGTCTTCATTGGTGGAAAAATCTGTTTATTTTCACCATGATGTGTAAAAACTGTAATGTTCTTTAATCACTCAGTACCTGAAACAGACTTAGGAATTTTTCTATTTCTTCCCAATAAGTTCATAGTCCCAAATAAGGTACAGTGAAGAAAATCAGTTAAGTGAGAATTGTTTCCATAAAAAATTGTCTCAGAAGGCAGCCACACAGCCAAAGCTATGTGTTAGATCCTGACTATTTAATATAAGAATAATACATGTGATTGATTGTATTTGTTAAATTCATAGCTTTGAATCTTCTGAAGTTGAAAACAGAACTTTTTCTTATCAGAACTTGAAAGAAGTTATTTTTTTCTTTTTTCTTTTTTTTAAACAAAATACAGTAGGAGTAGAAAGTATTAGAACCCGAGGACTAAGAAATAACATTAGAATATGGTGTTATGGAAATGGATAGCTGAGATTTAGGTTCAGTTATTGGTGCTTGCTGCTCAGTAAGTAGAATTACTTGGCATGAAGTCTGCACAGCAGTGACCAGTCTCTATGTGTACATGGCAATACAGAGGGCTGCTAGTTCATATCTCAGGATAACTATGACCTATGCTACTGCGCAGTTTTGCCCTTTATTTCTCAGCTGAGAAAAGCATCATATTGCTATAATGCTTTTTATTCTAGAGCCATCTCATTCAGGAGAAATCAATACCAGTTTTGATTCTAGAGACCTCTTGCTCAGAGCTAGCTGCAGTATCTGTGCTTTGTGCAACACTGCATTATGTATATATTCCCAATGAAAAGCAATTGCAAACTAAGTAATTGTTCTGTGCATCAGTTCCCTATCTGTAAAAGGGAGATAATAGTGTTCCTTTTGTCTTCCTCATTTAGACAGAAGTTCTAAGACTTAGACACTCTTTTATTACTGTGTTTGTTGAGTAGTTAAGTCAATATTATAATTTTATTGAAACAAATAATTATTAAAAATGGATGGAAGTACTTAACCAGCTAAAGAAACAAATATAATTTGTATCTACAATTGGAATTACAGACAAGTTACAGGAAGTAACCTCTGCGATACAAATTTAGCCCTGGTGGATCATTCTTCACCTTTGCATTGCAATATGGGAAGAAATCCAATTTTTCATAGCAAATACTTCACTTTAGCTAGACTGTTAGTTAGGGGAAAATATGCCCCAAGTGTTTTGGTCTAGAGATATCTACAACTAGCCAATAAAGCTTATGCTGAGTTCATCAGAGTTACTCCCCTCCAAACCTCAGGCTAGGCTCCAGCTCTGGTTTCTGACAAGAACAGACAGCTCTCTAACATTTCTTCAACAATTTGCAAGCAGAGATGACATACTCTTCCAAATTCTGAAAAAAATCAACTTAAGGGATTCATGAACCAGAAGCTTTGCTTTTAATGACAGAATGCAGATTTCTCATCTGGCCTTGAACTGTCATATTTTTTTTATATGGTCTTTTCTTTGTGTTTTAACTTCCTTGCTTGTAAAAAAAATGTTATATTTTATTGGTGTGCTGACCATGCATCCTCTGCACTGTATTTTCTGCTCAAGGGGAAAAATGTTCACTTGCAAAACTGGAACTCGATTTCACGCTTCTTGGAGAAATTCCACATACTTCAATTTAAAGCTAACACGTATAAAAGTTTAAAGTGAGAGACATAGTGCTCTGGATGTAAGGAAGACTGAGAAGAATTGAAATACTTCCTGCCTTAAATGCATGTTTTCTCCTACAATTAGAAGAAATCACCTTATAGAGTGTGGATTTTTACAAAGAATAATGTAATAGTATAGCAAATGAACTAGACTAGGCATCATCAAATTACAATAAATTATTATGACTCGGTGTTTCAAAATTTTTTACCATTTCTGTGCAAGAAAACATTGTGACATCAGAGACATTATCAATACTATTGATTAATTAATGGTTTTGATTTTTAGAAACAGAAATAACCAGAAATTTACTCTCAAAATCTGTATTCCTTGCATTTTTTTTGTATATTTGGAAATAATACATAACCCTGAAAATAATACATTCATCTTATTCCAGTTTTGATTCTTACATCATACCCATTACCACAGCATCTATTTTCTTCTGTTAATGTACAGAGGAGACAGGTATAAGTGTTTCAGTACTTAACAATTTGTCTTCCTTTAGTAAACTTCAGCTCACAGATGAAAACACACTTGCATTGCATCCACCATGATTAAACGATGTTACCACAGACACAATGGTTAAGGGGAAAGTCAGGGCAAGAGGAAGTGTTTGTTCCAACCAGGCAAACAAACAACTAAAAGCTTAGACAAAAAGCCATATAAAAATCCAACTGTACAGCTGACATGTCCTAAGTTTTTCCCAACTTCTTTAACAGAAATGAATGCATGTTTATTCATATATCTACTACTTACGCATGTTTTTGGTTCCCTTTCCCTTTGGGTGTCAGACCATGAGAAGACATCTTACGTTGTTGCAAGCCATTTAAGTGAAGGCATGAACTAGAACATACAAATATGCATGCTAGGCTGCACAAGAAACCAGCAAGTCAAAGACAGTAATTATTCCCCTCTACTTGACAGCTTTGTAACTTAATGTGGAATATGGTGTCCAGAGCTAAACTATTCAGTACTAGAGAGACATTGACAAACTGAAGGGAATCCAGCAGAGGGCCACCAAGGTGGTCATAAGGCCAGAGCACATGATGTACATGGAGAGGTGGAGAGATACAAGTTTGCTCAGCCTAAAGAGAAAACAAAGGATGTCTTCAGCCACCTAATGCAAGTTTATATTGAAGATGAAGGGACACCTTCTCAGAAGTGCACAGTGGTAGGTGAAAGGCAATGAACCCAAATTGCACCAAGGGAAATTCAGAGTAGATATAACGAAGAGCTCTACAAGATAATGGTTGGTATAATACTGGAGAAAATTGCTCAGAAAGGCTGTGGAATATCCATCCTTGGAGATATTCCAGATTGCCTAGAAAAAGCCTTGAGTAACCTGGTGTAACTTCAGATAGCCTTGATTTGAGCAGGAAGTTGCGCTAGATGACCTCCAAGGATCACTGACAACCAAAATGTTTCTATATTTTCATAATACTGTAACAGAAAGCAGTCCCAATACGAATAAGCTAACAGGGTGATTAATACTACTCTTGAACCTGAATATAAGTGTACTAAAACAGTGTAACAATAATTTATAACACTGTGATGGCTTAGTCAGACACAGTTTTACATAATTATAAAAGCAATATGAATACCAAAGAAGCCAGCAAGGATGGGTGTAGTTGCATGTAGGAGGTGGAAGGAGGAAGTTGCCAGACAGAGAACAAGAGGAAGCATGACATTGCAAAGAGGTGGAGCTCCTTCAGACACAAGGAGGTAGCAAGACAACAGAAAACAAGAAAAGCAGTATTGGAAGCAAAGGAGGGAGGCAAGAGCATAAAAACATCAGGCGTAAACAAGTTTAAACAGGGAAGAAATAAAACAAGCCCACCTTGGCTCCTATCTCTCTGATTTCAAGTCACACCTTGGCCACTAAGAGCTACCAAGAACCGCAGACACCTGAGCCCACTACCCCACATCCCCTCCATGGTATCTTATGTTCACAGGCAGTTTAGAAGTGTTAAAGACTAAGAGTTTTGTATTTGTAATGAAGATGATTAATACTGTGTAAGAAATTACCATCAACACGCTCAATGAATGAAATCAGTGAAGTTCAGTTTTAAAGTTTAAAACTGGCCTGAATCATCAGTCTTCTAAATGCTCTATCAAGTAATCTCTAGTTCCCCAATACATGTGTGTGTATAAATACATATAAAAAATACCTCTGTGAATATACAGATTCATGTATATATATATCTCTTCTCAGTTGCAACAATGGAAAGGGAAAGATTCTCTTGACAGTGGCTGATTCATAGGTTTCGGATTCAAATTAGAATTGTATTTTTTTAATGAAAAAAGAGGTCTTGTTATTTTAAATAAAACAGCATTTTAATATAAATATTGTTTTTCTCAAAATAGGCTATTTCAGCTCTTTTTGCTTGCATTTTATCTACAGTTACTTGTCAGTTTGGTACTTTTCAAGACCTTCAGCTCCTATTGTAGTAAAAGGCGAGATCAACATCCAACACTCCAGAATATATATTACCATTGGGGCACACATATGAAAAGGAGAATAAATTATTTATAATAATAACAACATAATAATAACAACTGACACTATTTAACCTTTAGCTAAAGAAACCAAAACACTTTTCAAAGTATGTGTGATACAGATTCCTGACAGAAGAATCAGCTCATTTATCACTGAAAGTCAGCTACTTCTCAGTTGGAAAGTAACAGCCTTTTTAAATGTTCTGTGACCTTACAGGACATTTGAGGAGAGAAAATAAAAGATAGATCCAGTTCAAATTGTATTACCTCTGTGTGAGGCAAACAATTGAAAATGGCCAAGAAAAAACATGCAGTTTTTCTTTCTTCTTAAATCTTCTGGAGTTACGATGAGCTGGCAGGCAAAGAATGTGCAAGAGGAAAGTAATATTCATTAAAATTAGAGAGATAACTCATACTGGTACAGACTAGACCATCCTTGAGACATCTACAGTAGCTCACTCAAAACATAAAATTATGGGAAAATTAATACAGAAAAATTATAAGAGAGGGAGTGCGGAGTGAGTTTTGAAATTCTGAACAGTAGAAAGAATAGAAAACAATTTATATATGGTTGCTGTGATTTAAGAAAAAAAGCTATAATATCATTCTGTCTGCTGAAGTCTTAAGCTGTAGGTCAAAACTAATTTCTTCATTATTGTTCTTCTTCCACATTCATTTTTTCTCTCTGTTGTATGTGGAATTAGAAAGTCGACAATGTTTCTATTTAATTAGGTGCTAGAATCCTATCTGCAGAGCTGCTCAGTGTCCATGGGACTTAGGCATTCCTGATGTAGCAATGACATAAGTTCATTTCCCTTATGACTTCTGAACCATAAATTGCTTAGGACTTCAAAAGCTCTTTAAAACATTTCTTTCTCATAATAATACTATAAAGTGATCTACACACTTGTACAAGACATATCACATGGGAATCTAGACAAAATGTACTATGCAACGCAGAGCAGTTTCTGACAAGTCAGATGTAGTTTGAAACTGGCACCATATTATAGCTTTAGCAGCAGCCTATATGCTTTTCATATAGTAAGACCAGAAACAGATAAACCCATTATTTTCTTGATTCTTGGACTATATGAATTTTACACGCTTTTATTTAAATGAGGTATACATCGATGGAATTATCTAATGAACCTTAATAGCAATCATTACATTTTAATGTACAGTGGAGGAAGTAGACATTTAAAATAGCTTTGTTCCTATTAATCAGAATATATATCTCTAAAAAATTCCCATCAGTTTAAAGATGCTAAAATATACTAAAAATGAACATACTGTTTTTTCAGGAGGATCATGAGAGAGATACGGGTTTTAGTATATAGAATTAAATAAAGTTCTGACAATATTGCACACAATAGAATTTATAGCAAAAAGGAAGCAGGCTGCACCTGGCATTTGAAATTAAGTTCTACATCTCCTATGTATTTATTTTAAGTCTCTGCAGCTAGCCTAGGGCATTAGTTATTGTTCATCTACTATATCAATAACAATTAACTTTTTTAAAAAAGAATATTCTAGGGTGGATAATATAAATAAAGATGTTTAACACTGAAAAAAATCTGCTTTCAGAGTGTAAAAATTAAGATTGCCTACCTGTAAAATCATGTGCTTAAAATAATCTATCAAGAAAAAGGCTTGACTTCTGAAGATAACCAGGAAACTACTTTGTTGAACAGTAACAAGAAGCACTTAAGTTTCATTGAGAGGTATATTTTCACAGTTGATTTTTTTAATTCTTTGTGAAACAGGATCTATAAAGGAAATTCTAATGGACTTGAAGGTTTAACTATTGCTATGCCTGCACTGCATTATCAAAGGAGATGCAATGAAAGGGTAAGCTTATGAATTCAGAGATGTTAAAGCCCAAAAAGTATTTTTAAGACTCTGATCTCTTGACCTAAATATAACCTAAAATTTTACCCACATTAATAGCAATTATTACATTTTAATGTACAGTGGACAAAGACAGTTCAAGATGGCTCCAAG
Organism: Gorsachius magnificus; assembly: GCA_034008185.1. Classification (NCBI taxonomy): domain Eukaryota; kingdom Metazoa; phylum Chordata; class Aves; order Pelecaniformes; family Ardeidae; genus Gorsachius; species Gorsachius magnificus. The sequence continues at coordinate 60,202,260 of CM067084.1, forward strand.
GTGGACCTGCTACTGGCCAAAGCAGAGCCCATCAGTGATGCTGTGATACCTCTGTGATATCACATTTAACAAAGGGTAAAAAAACACCACACAGCAGCTGTGAGAGAGAGGAGTAAGAATATGAGAGAGAAACAAATCTGCAGACAACCAAGGTCCATGAAGAAGGAGCAGGAGGAGGTGCTCCAGGCACCAGAGCAGAGGTTCCCTGCAGCCCATGGAACCACCTGCAGCCCTTGGAGGACCCTATGCCAGAACAGATGGATGTGCCCTGAAGGAAGCTGCAGATGGTGGAAAGGAGCAGGAAGGACCCACGTGGGAAGGACCCACATTGGAGCAGGTCATGAAGGACTGTATCCCATGGGAGGGACCTCATGCTTGAGCAAATGAACAGTGTGAGGAGGAAGGAGTGGCAGAGATGATATGCTTCATAACAGGGCCACAACCCTATTCCCCCATCACGCTGTGCCTTCATCCTGACAGAAGGGAAGGCAGAATATTTGCCAACAAAAGAACTTAAGTTGAACCTGGGAAGATGGGGGTGGGTGGGAAGAAGGTTTTTTTAGGGTTTCCGCATCTTACTATCTTACTATTTTTAATTGTCAATAAATTAAATAGGCCAAGATTAACCAACCGCATATACTTGAAATCTTAACAGTCAGGTCAAAGATTCATTATTAGTCCAGATCTAATTATTACAGAAAAAGAAAATAAATTATTAGTAACATTAAAATTGTTAGACACACACATTTCCTAGTACTTACCCCTTTCACTGGTGTTATGCTCAACTTTCCACTGCTCTAAAGATCCATGCTTCCAGCCTGCTGGTTGTTGAGGGGTACGACAATGAATAGCACTCGTAGGAAGGAATATGATGTTGAGTTTAATTTCCTCTGCACTCTAAGATCTGTTTGGGATTATTTTAAGATATTTTCTTTTACAGCTTTGATTTTTTCACTGGTCTGCAAATCATAACTGATTTTACCATGTAAGTGCTTTCTATGTGTGTTAAATACCATGTTTGTGTTCTGTTTGTTACCCCTAAACCCAGTTTTGTCCAGCTCCAGATCTGCGTTTCTTTGGCTGATGACTGTAGAGTTTATAGCTGTGGGTTCTCCAGTAACTTTTCACTACACCAAGAAACAAGGTTACTTGTATTCTTTCTCCATGACACAGCATAGCACTCATCCAAATGTAGCTGAAGTGCAATTAAAAATAAAAGCGAATTTTAAATTAAATTTTAATATGCAGTTAAACAACTGCTAAAGAGCAGAGAGCTTAGCACTCTGCATTACAGATCCCTAAAATATTTGTAAGACTTTTTCTGTCAGTGTACTTGCACTGATACCCTTGTAGTCCTTAAAAATAACCTCAGGAAGTTCAGTCAATTATTAACAGGTGACAATATTTATACTGCAGTAAATGCACATTTCTTCATTCTGCCTAATTTTGCTGTCACACATTAGCCACAGCTGACAAGATTAGGATGGGACATAACATGAGGAAACATACCACAATAAATCCCAAACTGACTCATCAGATAGTACAAAGAAACTAATTATTTCTAGACTGGTATGCACTATAAATTGTACAGGAAACATGTGATCCAGGTTTAGTAAAACAAACAATTGTAGGGGAAGAAAAAACATCCTAATTTCTAGGAACACCATCAACAAGGGGATATCAATGTTTCCCAGGCAGGTATAATCATACAGCATTTGCCACATCACTAATTACTTTTGGGGTGTAGGAGGAATGGTGAAAAAAAGAAACCAAAAAAGCCCATCCCCCTTAGGATGTGCTAAAGATTCTTTTTCTCTTTTTAAAATACGTCTCCCAGGAAAAGGAAATCCATTGAAGCATACACAGTGATAGTTAAGAAAAAAGAAAACCTCAACAAACAGTTTAGTTCTAAAAGTCAAGCCTCTTATCCTGTTAGATTAGAAAAATCCATCTAATGAACTATTTAATTGAGTTTAACAAGACTGTTTATAGTTAATCCTAAATGCACTAATAGGAAACCTAAGGCCTACATTCAGTGTTAGTTTTGCTCCCTTTGGATGTTACTCATAATTACAGTTTGCTTTTTAATTATTCTTCCTCATGTATTCAATTTATGATTAAGACCAACAGCTTGCCCTGGAGGCTGAAAGTGCTGAGGTGGACACTGGTGAATCAGTGGAGAGCAACTCCTTCAACAATGTGCATCTACTCAGAAGCAGGCAAAAAGCTGCTTTTCACTCTAGTCATGAAATTCAGAGCTCAAGACAGGGGAATACTACTCCAGCAAGAGAACAACCTCTGATAACTCTCTAGGGAAAGGAGATTAAAGAAACAAATCCATAGCTCTCAAACAAACACTTTTGTACTTTTATTGCAGAAAATTATGTTGTGTTGGTAATTAGAAGAACGGCTTTATCTATCTGTTGCCTGTATTGTATAGTCACACGGTGCCCAAGTTTTGCTTCTTCAGTTTGCTGTTTTCCCCTACACTTAGATATGTTATCCAGTATTGCATATTTGAATACTCTTTCCATGAAAAGTAATCTAAAAATGAAAATCTGTTGAAAATGTGGTAGGGGAACAAAAATGAGTGTTTTATTAGCCCCACCTGTCATTTTTGTTGAAGAATATGAAGGAACTATGTATGGGAGTTTCTCTAGCATAAAATAGTATATTTCTGCCACAGAAGTATGTTGTTCTTGCACAGCATTGCCTTTGATTTCAAGAAGTACAGGACTGATCACATTAGCTTTTTTGTTTAAACAACTCTTAATGATCTTTTGGGGTGGTAATATGGACTAATAGTTCTAGGAGTACTAGTGTTAGAAAGGATCTAGAAAGCACAAAACACGGAGTACTACAAGGCCATACAGCTGTGAAGTTAAAAAATTAATAATTAATAGTAAATAATTTTGAAATGCTGTGGATATGTATGAAATTAATTTATTGCAGAAAGTTACTGAAAAATACCTTTGTACATTTGGAATTCACAGGTTGACTTTCACAGGCAATAATCACAAGCAAGCTTTACAGAACTTTTCTACATATCTTGACATGAAAACTTGTATAAAATACCAGTACAATATCTGGGGCAAAATTCTAAAGACTGCGAGGTCTCATCCTCCCTGTTACGTTCTCTCACCATTAACCTACTCCATTATTCTTATGTAGCTCAGTCCACTATCTAAAAATGGAGGTATCATCTCCTTATCCTCAGGAGTTATAATGGTAACAGGAATACATTAACTAGGTTGCACAGATAAAAATTCTGACAAAGTTATGGGGATTTTCCACTTAGACATCCCTGGGACAGGATTTCAAAGCTACTTGTAATATTGAATGTCCTTCTGTATACATTGATTCTGGAGTTTTTATCTTTTTCATACATTTATAATATGGCGTTAAAATATCGTCCATATATTTCCCTATGAACTCATAACAGTTCATATTTCTTCACTTTAGATTCAAAACATTGATTATCCATTGATTATTTTCTATACTAAGTTTTGAAGTGACCTGTATGAATGAGTTTTCTGATTCGTATCAAAAGACCCCATTTGACACTGATGGGATGTCTATGAACAGCATCTTCTTGCTACATATACATTAAATGTTATTTCAAATCAAACAGCTGAGATGAAATGTGCACCATGAAGATAGATTACTGATGACAGACAGATAGATAGATAAGATAGAGTATCCTTCTGTAGAAATTCCATACAGTGCTCTGCAGCAGAACTACTTTATGCTTGACACAGAATTTTGAATACGGATTTTTCTGAACACTGAAGGAAAACAATGGCATTATGAAATTATTTGTGAGACCACTGCCAGGACATAGGAAAACTTGAGTGCAGAATTACCACATGCCATGAAGCCCATTAAGCCTGCCAGCTTAACTGTTTAGGATGAGATCAGGTGTAAGTCGTCTCTTCATTCGCTGGAATCCCCTCCTTTTCTGTATTCAAAGATGGAAGGTCTAAGAATCATTCTTCTGGAAGAATTAGATATGAAAGAGCATACACTGGGTGACAAATCGAAGAAACATATTTTTAAAAATAGTTACATATTGCAAACACAAAATAGAATTAAAAATATTTTTATATTTCTTCATTGTCTACATTTTCTTCCGTCTTTAGGATTTGTGTATGAATTCAGTAGCTTATTACTTCCTTAAGCATTCTTGCCAATCAAAATGTCTGTCACTGCTGAAACTGAACACTGAAACAAAGTGCTGACATTAAGCCACAAGAACCAATTTTCATAGAGAGCTACTTAAGTATTCTAGAGCAGCATTTTTGTATCAGACAGGCCTTAGGGTATTTGTGATTCGTATAGTTTTAATGGGAAGCAAGGCAGAAAAAAAACAACCATAGCTGATAGCATGGATGAATGCAAAAAGTAATCTGAAAAGATTTTAAGAATAAACCTGCTATGCTGCTTCTATTTGTTTCTCACTATTGATACCAGAACTATGATTCCTGTCATCCACTATTGTTTCAGGGGGGAACTGTGCTTTCTTCACTCTGCACTGAGCTGCTAGGCAGAGGTAGCCATAGGGAATTGTTCTCAAGGTAAGGATACTTTTCAGGGGGAATGGCCTGAAATGTAGCTTTTCATAGTGCTATGAAATTTAAGCTCATATGTGGCTCCCTTTTGCCCTATTTGTCAATAGTGAACTCAAACATTAAATTACTTTTCTATATTAATTAACTAATAATTTTGATAATATTCAGTAACTTTTTTTTTTTCTTTATGTTATTAACTTGGAGGGCCTGAAAATCCTTTAGTTTCATACTAAATATTTCTAAGGCCATTGAAAGGTAACACACTATGAAACCCCTCTTTGTAACAGATGAAGTAAAAGCATGGAAAACTCTGTGTCTCCAGTATACTCAATCCTGATTTGAAGGGACAGATTCTATGAGATTCGAAGATAGCACCTTTATTGCAATCATTTGGTCCTTGGGCCAGTTAGATAATGATATTTGATATGAACTTGTACAGGCTTGGGAGGTACATAATTACACTCATTAGGGCTCTGAATAAAATTAATGATTTTCTGTGTGTGAACCAAAACATAGCTTTAATAATAGACATACTGGATCATATACATCTATAAAATACTTACAACTTAGTGTATTATTTTAAGGACGAAGTATATGTTTGAGTGGTAATAGCAATCTTGAGTAGGGAATATAGTAAAAATTCTGGGAAATCTTATTCTCTCTTCTATTGTAAATTATTTTCAGAAAGGGCAATCAATTTTTTTTTATATTAAGAAAATGAATGTTGATTCTCAAAAGCAGAGACACTTAAAAGTCTCACGCAATATATAACATGTTTGATACCTTACATGCTGTAATGTATCCCACAGTCTAGAAAACCAACAGACACCACAACTGGGGAAAGTTAAGATTAAAAAATGTTCAAAATGAGAGTTCCCTCTGCTTAGAATATTCCATCCTGTCTAGGGAATAAAACCTATGCATTTAAGTGCTTCAGTAATGGAATCTTATTAAATGAGTGTTTCTCATTCATCTTTTCTATACAGAATAAAACATTCAGGTGTTTGAAGAGGAAAGAAGTACAGCTTTTGCTGAAGGGGATATAGGCATTTATCTTTTCAACCAGAATAAAACCATTGTGTGTGGTCATCTATGCTCTGAAATGTAACAGAAGAAAAGACCAGAAGAGGCTTGAAAGACTTCAGCTTTTTTTTTTTTTTTAAATTATTTCAGGGGGTTGCCTTATGGTTATTCACCCAGCCAAAACTTTATATGTCTCTTTGTTGTAACTTTATTTTTAAAAGGGTGTTATATTGTAAATTTTACTGTAGTCAAGGTGAAATTTGTCATGTTTTTTTCCTTAATGACTCAGCTTTGTCTCAGTCTCTTCTACCTATCAACAGAAAAAGTTCAAATACAGGAATTAACCTACAAGATAATCACATATGGTAGGATGACAAGAAAAAATATGTATTATAAATTTCATGTCTTTACAACATAAGCAATTAAGAGTTCATCTGAATTAGAAAAAGGAAGTAGGTAATAGAATAGATGCCTGTTCTTTTATTCTTTTGATAAACTTGAAAATATTTGAAAATGAACAGATTAGAAAATAAAAAAGGAAAATTAGAAGGTAAAGTTCATGTCAGAAAAACCTAATGGAAAAAAAGCAGAGGATAATAGAATCTCAGCAGGGTCAGGTTGCCAACATGAAGAAGTGGATGAGTTCTAATAATATTGCAGTAATTGGCATATTGAGGAGCACAAAAGTTTTAACATGAAAGATTTCCATTTGTAAATTGTACACATCCTTTTTAGTACAAAAGTCTTCTGAAATTCATTGGTTGCTGGAAATGCTTATAGTACAAAGAACACATTAACATTTGAAATTCTTTCTAAACATACACTAGTAACAATTTTAAGGACTTAAGAACCAGAAGACCAACTGCCCTAAAGGTGGGCTTGGCTGTGGCAGATCTTCTTTCATCCCTCCAGAGAAACCTAGGTGCTCAACTGCCTCGCTGAAATGCCTTTACACCAATGCGCGCAGCATGGGGAACAAGCAGGAAGAGCTAGAGTTCTGTATGTGGTTGCGGGACCATGATCTCATCGCAATTACAGAGACATGGTGGGACAACATGCATGACTGGAATGCTGCCATCGATGGCTATGTGCTTTTCAGGAAAGACAGGCCTATGAGGTGAGGCAGTGGAGTCGCTCCTTATGTAAATGAGGACGAGGAAGTAGACGAGGCCTTCTATAGACAGCTAAAAGTAGCCTTGCAATCGCAGGCCCTGGTTCTCATGGGAGACTTCAACTACCCTGATATCAACTGGAAGGACCACACGGCAAGGTGTACACAATCCAGGAGGTTCCTGCAGAACATAGACGATAACTTTTTGACCCAGGTGGTGGAGGAGACAACAAGAAGTGGAGCGCTACTGGATCTTGTGCTGGCAAATAAAGAAGAACTGGTTGAGGATGTGAAGGTAGGGGGCAGGCTTGGCTGCAGTGACCATGAGATGGTGGAGTTCCAGATTCTGAGAGGGGGAAGCAGAACAACAAGTAGGACTACCACATTGGACTTCAGGAGAGCTAACTTTGGCCTCTTCAAGGACCTACTTGGAAGAATTCCATGGGCTATGGCTCTTGAAGGTAGGGGAGTCCAAGAGAGCTGGCTGCTATTTAAGCAGCTCTTCCTCCGTGCCCAGGATCAGTGCATCCCTGTGAGTAGGAAATCAAGTAAACGAGGCAAGAGGCCTGCATGGATGAACAAGGAGCTCTTAGTGAAATTCAAAGAAAAGAGCAAGCTCCATGGAATGTGGAAAGAAGGTCAGGCCACTTGGGAGGCATACAGGAATGCTGCCAGAGCATGTAGGGAAGCAACTAGAAAGACCAAGGTTCACCTGGAACTCAGTTTGGCAAAGGATATCAAACATAACAAGAAGGTCTTCTTTAAGTATATCAGCAGCAAACGGAAGACCAGGGGTAATGTGGGACCACTGCTGAACGAAATGGGTGCCCTGGTGACAGAAGATACAGAGAAGGCGGAGCTACTGAATGCCTTCTTTGATTCAGTCTTCACTGCCAAGGCTGACCCTCAGGCTCCCCAGTCCTGGCAGGTAAGCGAGCAAGCTTGGAGAAAGGATGACTTTCCCTCAGTCAAGGTGGATCAGGTTAGGGATCTTTTAAGTAAGCTGGACACCCACAAATCCATGGGCCTCGATGGAATGCACCCACGAGTGCTGAAGGAACTGACAGATGACATTGCTGAGCCACTTTCCATCATCTATGAAAGGTCGTGGAGAACAGGAGAGGTGCCTGAGGACTGGAAGATAGCCAGTGTCACTCCAGTCTTCAAAAAGGGCAAGAAGGAGGACCCAGGGAACTACAGGCCAGTTAGTCTCACCTCTGTCCCTGGAAAGGTGATGGAACAACTCATTCTGGGTGTCCTCTCCAAGCAAGTAGATGAAAGGAAGATCATCAGGAGTACCCAGCACGGATTCACCAAGGGGAAATCATGCCTGACCAATCTGATAGCCTTCTATGATGGCATGACCGGCTGGGTAGATGAGGGGAGAGCGGTGGATGTTGTCTACCTTGACTTCAGCAAGGCTTTTGACACTGTCTCCCATAACATCCTCATAGGGAAGCTCAAGAAGTATGGGTTGGATGAGTGGACAGTGAGGTGGATTGGGAACTGGCTGAACGACAGGGCTCAGAGGGTTCTGATTAGCAGGGCAGAGTCCAGTTGGAGGTCAGTAGTTAGTGGAGTTCCCCAGGGCTCAGTACTCGGCCCAGTCTTGTTCAATTTGTTCATCAATGACCTGCACGAGGGGACAGAGTGTACCCTCAGCAAGTTCGCTGATGACACAAAACTGGGAGGAGTGGCTGATACGCCAGAGGGCTGCGCTGCCATTCAGCAGGACCTGGACAGGCTGGAGAGTTGGGCGGAGAAGAACCGGATGAAGTTCAACAAGGGCAAGTGCTGAGTGCTGCACCTGGGGAGGTCCAACCCAATGCACCAGTAGAGGCTGGGGGATGACCTGCTGGAAAGCAGCTCTGCTGAGAGGGACCTGGGAGTCCTGGTGGATGACAAGCTGACCATGAGCCTGCAGTGTGCCCTTGTTGCCAATAAGGCCAATGGCATCCTGGGGTGCATTAAGAGGAGTGTGGCCAGCAGGTTGAGGGAGGTTATCCTCCCCCTCTACTGTGCCCTGGTGAGACCCCACCTGGAGTACTGTGTCCAGTTCTGGGCTCCCCAGTTCAAGAAAGATGAGGAACTCCTAGAAAGAGTCCAGAGGTGTTGGAAGGGAAAGTCAGCCCAGTGTAACGATGGAATCTCAATATGAGTATGGTCGTTCTCCCTTTATTGCGCAGCTAACAAAAGCATATATAGGCAGAAAACAATAACATACATACACGTCACACTGTGATTGGTAGAACACCATTATACACACACCTACATCGCTACTGTGACTGGGACGGATCATCTGTCCGGCGGAGGGGCTTCTCTTTCTCTTCTCTCCACAATTCCCCCTTTTTCTTTTTGCACAAGCAAAACAGTAGATACTAGTTTGGATAATAAACATTTCACAATACCTACTATAATAATGATAATTATTAGTCCTACAGCTAAAAGCATTAACAAGCGTAAACCTTCCTTAAAGAGATCTTTCACCCATCCTGTTAGTCCCCATTGTTCAAACCACTTGTCCCAGGGACTTGTATCTTGTTGCATTTTTCCTAAGCTCTTCTTCATCAAGGCAATTGACTGATGGATTGACTTACTATGATCGCTTAGGTTAAAACAGCACATGCCATCAAAATCTTCACATCCATGGCCTTGTGCCAATAGTAGAAAATCAATCACGGCACGACTTTGTAACAGAGCATGCCGTAGACTTTTTTGATCTAACAATAATTTTCCTAAAATCTCCGTCGTTATATTACTTTGTTTCTCTGACCAACAGGCAAGACGTGCTAGATTCTTTAAGGCATTACCAGCAGCAGCACCCGGTACAAAACCAGCTAAAGCAACGCGAGCAGCTACAGATAAAAGTTCAACATTGTCATTACAATCAGGGGTTAATAAGGCACGTTTTGTTCGACTCCGGCCGACAGACATAATGATATTCCTAAGTTGACTAAGAGATGGTGCAAACATGGTTAGTTTACCTAAATAGCAAGGGCCACCAATGACATTTGCAGGTATGCCTTGCCAGGCTCTGTCCCCACAAATGAGGAACGTATTGGCAGGTAAAGCCTTAGCAGAACCGTTGTTCCAAATGCTACTTCCTCCTTTTGTTTTAGCTCCGTACGCTTCTAACCCTTGTTGCTTGTTAGAGGTGCCACAAAAAAAGCCTTTATCTTGGTAAGTATAATTACCATTACCGGTCACGTTTGTCCAATTTGCCCAATTAAACTGTTTGTGCAGGTTTGTTCGTTGTTGTGAGGTACCAAACATGAAACATGTCTGTGTCCAATTAGCTGACTGATTGCCTATTGCCTGGGATCCCAATAGTTGCAGTTCTTGGGGGTCCCAAGGTAATGTAACATTTAATCCCTTAATCAGCTTAGCAGAGCAATTCGCAATGATCATGTCATTGGCACAGCTATATGTCAAAAAGGCACCAAACTCTGAAGGGTCTAAAAAAGGAATACCAATTAAACAGGTTCGAAAGAGGTCTGTCACTGAGGCCATGGCTAAACAAAATTCTGATTGTCCTGTCTGATTCGCCCAAGTAACGCACATATTTTCCCTATAATTAATGTTGTGGAGGTTCATTGTTATCGGGATTATTATCCCTAGAAGCAGAGTTCTGAACATTCTGGCTGTTAGCTCAGTCTTGCGAATCCAGCGTAGGTTTCACCGCTCGGCTGGGCACCCACACCGGACCATCATCTGTGGAAACACACATGTAACCTCGACCATTAAAAATACCAGGAACAGGCCCCTCCCAGATCCCGGTGGCTGGATCTCTGTACATCACCCTAAAATGAGGAATGGTTGTTGCACTATTGAATTTGAGGTTTTGGTGATGTATGACCATGGGTGGTTCTTCACGATCGCTCATCAAACACAGATAATTCAATGTAAAAAGTAAACGATATAATCTTTGCTATGCATCGGTCTCTGTTCCTTTTTGTTTGTTCAGATAGTCTTTTAGGACCTGGTGGGTACGTTCTATGAGCCCTTGCCCTGTTGGTGAGTGTGGAATTCCTGTTGTATGTTTAACACCCCACTTCAATAGAAATGTCCTTAATTTCTGGCTAGTATATGCAGGCCCATTATCTGTTTTAATCTGCTCGGGCACTCCTAAAACTGCAAAACAAGCAAGCAGATGTTTACAGACATGAGGTGCTTTTTCACCAGGCAATGTGCTAGCCCATATCATTTTTGAAAAGGTGTCAATGGTCACATGCACATACTTCAAACGACCAAATTCTGGAACATGTGTAACATCCATTTGCCACAACTCTAATAGTCCTTTTGGGTTCACTCCCTGTCCTATACCTGGTCCATGATTCCCACATCTAGGACAGGCTTGGACACAATGGATCGAGCTTCATTTTCTGTCAAATCAAATTGTCTCCTTAGACCCTTAGCATTCTGATGAAAGGTATCATGGCTTTGTCTAGCCTGTAGAAATTTATCCATTGGGGGTACATGACACACCGGACTAACTAGGCTATCAGCAATTTGATTACCTTGTCCTAATCCGAGATTCCACTGGTGACTACACACATGAATAACACAACAGGCCATAGTTCACTGTGTAAGTGTAGACCTCAACTGGATAAATAGTTTCCCTAGCCTAGGATCTGTTGTCTCTCTAAGAAGGGCATCCTCTAGCCGTGGCACTACACCAGCCACATATAGTGAGTCTGTTACTACATTTAGAGGATTATTAAACCAATTGCCTAAGGCCCAGACTACTGCAGCTAGTTCTAGTGTTTGCAATGAATCTTGAGCTTGCCCTTCTATTATGTGTTGACACCAATGACCTTTCTCCAGCCAGACACAAGCTGCTCGACGCAAGTGCTTCCCTGCATCAGTGTACACCGTGATACCATCAGCTAACGGTTCGTTTTGAACTTTAGTTTTCTTTACCCATTGATTGCGTTTCAGAAACTGCCATAACTTCCCTCTCGGTTGCTGTGAATGCACCTTCCCACTGTAGCCCAACAAGGCTTCCTGTATGGGTGTTGCATTCCGCAGCCACCATTCTAAATCTGCAGCATTAACAGGTATACTAATGTCGTCTGGTTCTTGTCCACTCATCTCGATAATTCTCCCCCTACCTTTTTGTATCAGTTCTCCTACCGCCTTGGGTCATGTCTGAATACTAGACCTTGGCTGTACACTTAAAAATACCCATTCCAGAATACTAACCACATTGTCATTGTCGTTACATTTGTCAGTGACACAGTTAGGTAAGCTGGGAGAGGAAAGTTCCCCCTTTTTCTTTTTGCACACTGGCAAATGACGGCATAGGGTGAATCACTAGCATTGCATAACAACAAAGAAATTGTCATGGATAGAATACGTCTGCTTGACCAAGCCACTTGTATCTTCTGTACGATTTGTTGCAATGCAGTCTGTTGTGCTGGCGTCAAAGTAATTGTGTCAGCTGGATGTTGTCCTCGCAAAAGTTTAGTCAAAGGTGCAATTTCAGTATTGGAGATACCAACACAATTGCGCACCCATTGGATGTCCCCAAGTAACGTTTGAACATCAGTTAGTGTTCACAACTGAGCCGTACTACAGGACACGCTATCGGTGGAATGCCTCCCAAGCTAGCAGCTGCATCCCACTGCCCTTCCAAAATAGCATCTCTCACGATTCCGCTCCATCGCGTGCGTTTCACTGATGCTGGTGGGCCTGCAGGAATCGAGGGAGGACTGGGATCCTCTATATTTAACGGAGGTTTGTCCTGTGACGATTCCGGTTTTATTCGTGGGTCAAAGTCATTAAGACGTTGTAGAATTGTGTGCAGTAGCTTATCTACATTCTTTTGAAACGATTTTTCACAATCAGCTGCTAGGTGGGGTTGCTGGAGCAGATGAGTCAGTGGAGGGCGGCAACGGCGGATACAAAGGTGGAGATGAGGGCAGAGGCTGACAGCCCTCTCCTTCCGTAGCGGAAGGCGGCGCAGGCCACTACTCCTCAGAAGTATCCTGGGGCACTACTTCTGTATGCAGCTCACTCCTTACCTGGGACTTGGTAGTGGCAACTTCCGTTTGCTCTGAACCCCATTGCAAAGCAGACGGACCTGCCGCCTCTTGCAGGAGAGAGACAGACTCAACATTCACATGGATTTCAGCAACAGTTTTACAAGTAGTCCCAGTCATCCCTTTTACAGCGGAGAGTCCAAAAAATCGTGCCAAAGGCCCTGACTTACATTCAGTGTCCCTAAGTTTCTCTAAGGTTGGATCGGGATTTAACATTTGTGCAGCAGCACAAGCTACTTCTCTTTCTGCTTTCATGTTCTTTAAAGTTTCTAATACAGTGCGCCACAGCTCCCGGACCGCTTTTACTTCTTTTTCATCTTTTTTGTCCCCAGTTATTGTCTTTTGCCACATCGTTTCCCCAAAGTCTTTCCACTCAGTAACCGAAAATAACAGAGGCATGTTGGTAAAGTGCCCCCATCGGCATCCTAAATTAATCAACTTAATCAGTTGTTTCACAGTTGTCTCGACCCCTCTCTTAGAAAGTATACTGGAGAGCAACCCGGCTGCAGCTTCTATTTCCATTGCTGTGCTGCTTTTCACCTCTGGGAGTCGAGAGGCCACCTTGATCCGTGTCAAACACTTCTCCCAGTTCCACCGTTGTCTCACCCCTCTTTTAAAGAGGATATCTGCGACCAACACCCCTCTGGGAGTCGAGAGGCCACCTCGATCCGTGTCGAACACTTCTCCCAGTTCCACCGTTGTCTCGCCCCTCTTTTAAAGAGGATATCTGCGACCAACACCCCTCTGGGAGTCAAGAGGCCAGAACACTTCTCCCAGCTGCCTTGCTTCCCAATTCCCCTCCTCTCGCTGCTTACCGCAGTCTCAGAGAACTTAGTCCAGCTAAGCTCTGATATTAGAACTGGTAACCGTTAACAACATCCTCTGGGTTATGAAACCATCCTCTGCTACCAGATGTCGAAAAGGAAAGTCGGCCCAGAGTAACGATAGAATCTCAATATGAGTATGGTCGTTCTCCCTTTATTGCGCAGCTAACAAAAGCATATATAGGCAGAAAACAGTAACATACATACACGTCACACTGTGATTGGTAGAACACCATTATACACACACCTACATCGCTACTGTGACTGGGACGGATCATCTGTCCGGCGGAGGGGCTTCTCCTTCTCTTCCGGTCATAGCTCCGCCCACATCCACTTAAGAGCAGGGGCTGTTGAATGGGACTAAATCATGCCCATTCTCACTCAGCCACTCCTCCACACAGAGGAGAGCAACTAGGATGATAAAGGGACTCAAACATCTCCCCTATGAGGAAAGGCTGAGGGAGTTGGGCTTGTTCAGCCTGAAGAAAAGAAGACTGAGAGGGGACCTCATCAATACATACAAATATCTTAAGGGTTGAAGTCACGAGGACGGAGCCAGACTCTTTGCAGTGGTGTCCAGCGACAGGACAAAGAGCAATGGATAAAAACTGAAACATAAGAGGTTTCAGTTGAACATGAGGAGGAACTTGTTTACTCTGAGGGTGATGGAGCACTGGAACAGGCTGCCCAGGGGGGTTGTGGAGTCTCCTTCTCTGGAGATATTCAAAGCCCACCTGGATGAAGTCCTGTGTAACATGCTCTAGGTGAACCTGCTTTAGCAGGAGGGTTGGACTAGATGATCTCCCGAGGTCCCTTCCAACCCTTGCGATTCTGCGATTCTGTGACTTGACTTCTAATTTTCTTCTATACTGCAGCTTTTTGGGAGAGCTTATGAAATGATAAATTATTTCTTAACCATGAGGAATCAGTTTATTGGCCTCTGTAATACAACTCTTTCCAGTTCCTGCAGAAGGCATTTATGGCTGCAGTTACAATGGTCATATGAGAGCTGTTTATTCAAATGCTACATGGCAAATCTGGAAACTAGAAGCTCATGTTTGGGGAAGGAATGGTAATTTGACAGTAAAATTAAACTAATGATGATGAAAAGCCAAGAGAATTGGGGGTGTTTAGCCAAAAGAAGAGAAGGCTCTTGGGAGACATTATAGCAGCCTTCCAGTGCTTAAAGGATGCCTACAGAAAAGATAGTGAGGGAGTCTTTATCAGGGAATGTAGTGATAAGACAAAGGGTAATGGTTTTAAACTGTAAGAGAGTAGATTTAGATGAGATACTAGGAAGAAATTCTTTACTATGAGAGAGGGTGGCGAGAGACTGGAACAGGTTGCCCAGAGAAGTTGTGGATGTCCCCTCCCTGGAAGTGTTTAAGGTCAGATTGGATGGGACTTTGAATAACCTGATCTAGTGGAAGGCGTCCCTGACCATGGCAGGGGGCATGGAACTGGATGAACTTTAAAGGTCCCTTCCAACCCAAACCATTCTATGATTCTATGATTTCTCCTGTTTAGAACTGAATGGAGGCAGTGGAGGCCCCATCCCTAGAAACATTCAAGGCCAAGTTGAACGGGGCTCTGACCAACCTGATCTGGTTAAAGATGTCCCTGCTCACTGTAGAGGGGTTGGACTAGATGACCTCTAAAGGTACCTTCCAACCCAAAACATTCTATGATTCTATATAAGGCAGAAGAATTACTTTTTTATATATATTTTTATTACCTTATTTCTTTGTTTTTACTATTTTGAAATAAAACAATTGTTTCAAGACAAAAAAAGAGTTTCATGTTTAAAATAATGCCTGAATATTTTCATAATATTTTTTCCTTCAGTTAAAATCTACATGTGATATATTTGAAGATATTTTTATCCCTTCAAATCCATCTATTCATGCATTTTATTCCAATAATTAAACATCTCTGATTTACTTTCATTTTACGAAGAATTTCAGAAACCCTGATGAAGCTTAGGAGTTCATTGAATGGAAGTTAAGAAAGTGATAGAAATTACTTTATGACACAATCCGTACAGGTTAGGATGGACCAATTTAGTTAGGAAAAAAAAAATCTTTAGAGATATAAAACTAGGAACATCTTTCATCCCAGCAACAACAACAAAAAACCAAGCAACATACTAAGAATTTCATCCGGAAAGACATTATGTTATGGTATGCACAAAAAGAAAGTATTCAGATTTCTCTATCTTGAATTCATGTTGAAAAAGAATAGAGACTTAATAGAGTTGAATGAATGATTTATACTCATTTTAGTTACCTAGTTTTACTGATTTTACTAATTGTTCAAAAGTGCAGGCTTTTCTGAAAAGGTGGTGAAATTTTTGAAGATTGTTTATACTGTGATAATTTCACAGAAATAACTACTTTAAAACATTCAGTACTGTCAATAAAAACAGCATTCTACTTGTTTGTAGAAGTTACGAAATTAGATCTTGTAGTTTGACTTTCTGAATTATGAGCAAGTCCGTTACAAAAATAGAGTATATTAGGTAAGTATGCAAAAATAATTTAAAAAAAATTAAGAGTTAAAAAATTAAGGTTGTATTGAAATTAGTAAGTGAAAACTAATTTTAGGTTTGTTCACATCCCAAGATAAGTATGGTGATTAACAGTGCATTGATTGCTTTGTAATAACTTTTTGAGTATACTCTTTTATCCTACTTAAGAGTGAAAGAAATACCATTAAAGATGGCTTTCTTTTTTTTTTTTTAATGCCTGAATACAATGCATTAACATACTGTTGTGCATGATTATCAAAAGCTGGCTACACAACAGTTAATTTAATAAGTAGTGCCATTCAAACTATCATATTTATATTTAAATTAAAAGCTAACAAAGCATGCGAGCTGCATGAAAAATGCTCATTAAGAATTATGTGTATTTTAGGACAGAAATTAAATGCAGGGAATATCTGTCTTCTCTTTCTTTCTCTCCCTTTCCCTTCTCTTGTTAGCTTGCATATATAATCATTTTAGTACCAGGATTTATCATTGCTTTCATTTTAATCAACTAAAAAACCCCACAGATAAATGTTTTTTTCAGATCTGCCAAATACTAGATGATTTCAGAATTTTTCCACTCCATAAAGAAAGCAAGTCCTTATGAAGTTACAGGGTTTGGGTTTTTTTCATTTTTTGTTTATTGTTTATCTTAAAGGCTAAAGAAATGATCTTTTGTGAAATGTTTTAAAACCAATATCCTGATGATGTGGTAATTTGTTGATGAAATCCAGTACAGTTCTATTATTTGGATTTGTAGGACCTTTTCATACAGTGACAAGTCCTCTTCAGAGTTCATACGTGTTACTCATTTATTTTACAGACGTATATAGAGTACAGAGATTAATATTGTCCACCTGGGAAAATAAACCTGGGAGTCAGGCAGACTTTTAATTTCAGATCTCTGTGATTCTGTAATTAGGTCTAGATGTTATTTAAATAATATGGAAAAAATGGGGAAATAGACAATGGTTAAAAAGAATCATTAAAGGCAGAAATTGGATTTCTAAAAGGAAATTTGCTTCATTCTTCTGAGGAAATTTTGAGAACTTTTTAAGGAAATCTTAGTAAGTTCTCACAGGAGCTTGATTCAAAGATTAATGAATCCCTGTATGGATGAAATCCATAAAAATTATCCCAAGCTAAAGGGGGAGCTTCAGGATATTTTTCAGGCATGCAACAACTACATATTTGTTCAGCTTTGGTTATATTTCCATGTGAAAATTCACAAGAATGCATGGCTTAACTATGTGGAACCATATCTCATTTTGTCTTTCTCAAGTGAACCGGTACTGATTTCAACAGAGCAGTTCTCAGAGACAAAACAGGAAATTTAATCTTGGTTGTATTATCTTTTAATCAAGACTTATTTATGTTTTAATATTTTTGTGTAATAACTTCTAATCTAAATTCTGAAGATTTCCTGTATGCTGACAGGCATACAGCTACTAATGGCTCCTGAGACTTAGAAGGATTTGTTCATTGGCATTTTAGTTCTGATGTTTTTTGGAGTTCCAGATACATTTGTCATTGTTGTTTTTAAATTAATTAATTGATTGAAACAGCTAAATGCTCTCCAAAGGGTACATAAGGAAACTGAGAGGTGACTTTCCTGTCCCCAAGCAAACTCCCAAGGGCTATTTTATCCATTGAGTATGCAAGTTACAGAACTATTGTAACAGAAATATTCTTGTTTTGCATATGAACATTCAAACAATTTTTTTTTTTGATGCTGCAAAGCTCTTAATTTCAACATTTTAAACCAAAAGGTAACCAAGAGGTATTATTCAATGCCAGGATTTTACCAGGATACAGATATTTTAAAATCCTGTATTTCAAGTGTTAATAGGCTACTTAAATACAAATAAACCGAATGTCTATGTATTTGTAGAATTCTATAGTTTTTATTTCTATATCTCCAATGTATGAAAATTAAATGACAATTGCACTTTAGATATAACAAGCATATTTTGAATAAACACTGTGAGTACTGCAAATTTACACAAACATTTAATAATTTTAATACATTTCTAACCGTTTAAGATCTGTCTAAGCTTTAAGCTCGATCATACATTTCTGAAAAGGGCTTGATTAAGAAAAGAGTGAAAACCATCATAATAGTTGTAGTGTGTGGTAGTGTAATAACATACTTGTACAGAAAAGTTCATTTTCTAACGTAATTTGACCTTGTAGTCCTGTTACATGGGATGGTATCACATACAGTGATGTTAATTCACTGCAGTAGGAGGAAGTCAGATGCTGAAAGGCCCTAATCAGTAGTAAAAACCAAAAAACATAAACATTGTTGCTTGTGATTAGGGTATAGGGAGAAAGAAAAACAGTGTTAAGCAGTTTTAAAGACTAGCATATGCCTTCAGTCATTTTGATCTCCACAGAGATCTTCAAAATTTCTAAGTGTTGTTGGAATTGAAAGACGAAAAATTATATGCAGAAGTAGACCTTGGAATGGGAAGAAAATGCTGCAGGAAAGAAGAAAACCTCTGAAATTAAGAACAGTAACTTTGAGCAGCTCTTGCTTGGTATTAGCTAGCTACAAAACAATTTTTGAGATATCAGGAATCATTTTGCTAATCCTTAGAAGTAAGTGACAATCACCTGAATGAATCGTCTTACAAGGATACATATGAGTTAAAGCATATACTTTAACCGATCAAATTTGCTTATATGTGCCTCATAAAATTTTGGTAATTTGGTTTATTTCAGTAACAGAAACAGGAGTTATCCGCAAAGGTGTAACTGAGTTTATAGTTAGCCTACATTACAATATCGTCAGCACTGTATTTATAAAGATCCTTACTAAGACATGTCTCAGTTGCCTTAGTGCATATTCTAAGTGATTTGAATATAAACCTGCAAACTATATAGCTGCTTCAGCACAGTACTCAACCTCAGCTTATGTGTCCTGATTCTCTGTAGCACTTACTGGAATTGTTCCAACAAAAAAACGTAAATAAAAAAATGCCTTTTGAAATCAGATTTTTCATTCTACATCCACTAAATTTTAAGGGAACCATTTAAAAGCATCATAAAATAGTTTGGGTTGGAAGGGACCTTTAAAGGTCATCTAGTCCAATCCCCCCTGCAATGAGCAGGGACACTTTCAGCTAGATCAGGTTGCTCAGAGCCCCGTCCAACCTGGTCTTGAATGTTTCCAGGGATGAGGCATCCACCACCTCTTTGGGCAAACAGTTCCAGTGTTTCACCACCCTCGTTGTAAAAAATGTCTTCCTTACATCTATTCTGAATCAACCCTCTTTTAGTTTAAAACCATTACGCCTTGTCCTATTGCAACAGGCCCTACTAAAAAGTTTGTCCCTATCTTTCTTATAAGCCCGCTCTAAGTACTGCAATGCCTCAACAAGGTCTCCCCAGACCCTTCTCTTTTCCAGGCTGAACAACCCTAACTCTCTCAGCCTGTCTTCATAGGAGAGATATTCCATCCTTCTGATCACTGTTGTGGCCCTCCTCTGGGACCTGCTACAACAGGTCCATGTCTTTCCTGGGCTGAGGACTTCAGAGCTGGATACAATAGTCCAGGTGTCTCACCAGAGTGGAGTAGAGGTGCAGAATCACCTCCCTCAACCTTCTGGCCACGCTTCTTTTGATGCAGACCTTGCCTTTTAGTTTGACCAGCAGGTCTTGACTCATCCATGTTGGTCTCTTGCCTTCCTTTCCTGATTTCTTACACCTGGGGATTGAGAGCTCCTGTACTCTATGGAAAGCATACTTAAAGATCTGCCAGCTCCTCTGAGGAGATGTTGACTACCGGTGGAACTCACCTTTTTGCTGGTAGTGTGACAACACCCTTCCTGCACACCCTTCTGCACAAACTGACATGCAAACTGCCAGACCATGCCCTGGCTGAAGCACCGTGCTCTCTTTGCAGCACTCTTTGTCACTAGAACTCCCTAGGTTTTTTTATTTTTATAGGTGTCGGGGTGGCCATGGTTGCTCTGGTAACATTCAGGCCTCTTCAGCATCTCCCGCAAGAGCTGCCAGCTCATGGATTTCAGACTGACTGCCCTAGAACTGGTGCCATCAAAATTTTGAAATGTGGGCCAGGACTACCAATGTAACCAAGGTCTCCAGAAGTACCACTTAAAGGCATGAGGAATTATCTGAGACCTGCAGTGCTAGGTGCTCTTCTGTAGCAGATAATGAAAAAGAGTGAGCAAATGGTCTAGCATGTTCATGGGCAATTAATTTTTCTGTTTAGCTGAAAACCAAAATTTTTCAGTTAATCTAAAATAAAAATTAGAAATAAAAATAACTTATGAACCTTGGTTTTAAGTTCCTTTTACCCTCTTATTTGGCTGAGATAGTACAAAAAAGAAACCTGTTTGATTCAGCAAAACAGGGCAATAGCTAGTTCAAAAGAAATACAGGTGCTGATACGGAAATATACAGGGAATTAGCAAAAAGAAGTCTTGAGAAAATTAAAGAGAGTTGAAAGGAGTGAAATTAATTGTGGTTATGCAACAGTGCAGTGTCTGTAAGGCAGAAACATAGAAGCAAAGACCAATGACAAGACCTTGACAAGGAAGAAGTGATCGTGTTACTGCAAGAAAATTGTGTGTATACTGCTTTCCAGTCTAGAATGCAACATGAGATTCCTGGACTTCATCATTTTTCTTCTAACAGCCAATATCACTAAAATCCCTAGGCCAAATGTCTGTTATTTTTCTGTATTTTAGAACAAGAAAAAAACAGCATTGTGATCATTTTCTCCTTTAGCTGAAAGAGCAGAAGATTTAGCTCATATGATATCATACACACAGGAGCAGACACATTCATTTTAGGTATGTTAAATGGACATTAAAGCTGTGCACTCAACTTCTAATTTAATAATAACTAATTCAATATATTTTACAGGGTTTTTTTATTGTTTATTATTATCTTACACCAAAATGTTATTATGTGTGAATGCATAGAATAGAAGTTATTTGGTGATAAATCACTGTTTATGAAAAGGAAATTTTTGTCTACAGATCATATGTTTCAGGAAGAAGGCTTCCCAAATAAATGAGGCAGAATAAAAAGAAAAAGTCTCATGTTTCAAACAAAGAAAAATTGTTTTCATGAGCTGGTTTCTATCCCTGCAATTCTGTCCAGAATTGCCAGGCTAATCATCAGAATTTTTCTAAGTCACCAGTTACTTGGTTTTCTGTTTTTCTGGGTGTCTGATCTCAGATTATGAATGCCTCATTTACAGCTGTACTAATCACTCATTGCTGCAGTGTTGCTCAATGGGAGATATACTTTGAAGATCTGAAATGCTTTATAATATTAGGTACATTGAGAAATCAGGTTCTGTGCATTCCAAATTCAGTACCCAAGACAGGTAAATATACTTTAGATACATAGCTGTCTGCAATTCAGATCTCTAAAACAGACAATATTACACTCTTCCATGCTATGGCCATTGTGAAAATCCACTAATTAATGTTTTGAAGCAATCAGAAAAAACTTTGTTGTTAAATGCTGTAGAAAGTATATTTTTTTTTTTCTTTAGAGAAACAGTAAATAAGATCTGGAGACGCAGATTGAACTAGTAAAACAAAGTAAATATTAAAATACTGCTCATTAGGTGAACATCATCAATCCTATGCAGCAAATAAGGCAGAAGACATATAGAAAAAACAGTAAATGATCATGAAAGTGAAGTCTGTATCATATTGTTCACCTACAAGTGGGATGAATTAAGTCTAATACTTCCTAACCTCAGAATACTTGATTTTTTCAGCATTAATAATTCACTTTTAGTATATTAAGGGCGGGGTATTGGGGGAGATTTTTTGCTATGCTTTTGATATTTGCCTCTTGGAAAGTAAAAAGCTCCTGTTATTTTTGTGAGGCAATTTAAATTTCCTATCTAAAGAGCACAGGTACATCTTCTGGAAGTGACATTTTATTCCTCTCCTGAAACCAAGGAACTGTTCACAATCATACTAACTCGTGTGACAGGATTGCTTTAAAGCAATGCATATTTCTTCCTAAGTTCTTCTTTGGCAGTGCTTGCAAACCTAAGATTGAAATCTCCCAGGCTTTACTTACGAGATGTTTATTAGATTTGCAGTTATTTTTGTAATTACTTTTTCAATCATTTTATTGATACAAAATGCAGAAACCTTTCCCCAGCTATATATTACATGTGATATTCTCTTTGTAAGCTTTTACCGCTTGTTTCAGTGACTTCTTTTCCATTTTGCTTAAATTATAATCACAATTACATTTGAAAAAGATTACTTCTTTGTTTTCAAAAAATCATTCACCAAAAAGTAACTGAATTTAAGCATAGAGGAAATTAAGTGGAGTTTGTCTTATGATCTACACTCTTCTTCCTATATTTACCTGTCAGATACACAGAACAAAGTTGAAATGCCTTTCTTAAATATTATAATTTTTTCCTCCTGTCTGACTATTTCATGCCACTTCCCTCACTATATTAGGTGATTCTTGGTCTTTCCAACAGTCAAATCACAGGGATTTTTTCTGTGACAAATGAACTGACACAGCATGTGAATAGATGGTCTATCAATCCTAATATCTGATCCATAATTAGAAGTAGAAAAAAATAAACTTTTAAAGTAATTGTTTTCTACTGTGTCTTTCCCTTCACAGTTTTAAAGGTCCACTGTAGCTTAATCTACTCTTCATTTTAACAGGAAGATACCTATTTCAAGAGGTTAGTTCATCTGTTTCACATACAATTGCACTCAAATATTATTTGAAGTTAACCTACAGTACCATGGTGGGATATGTAGCAATTTATAACCCTGATAATAAATTCAGATACTTTAAATGGTATTAAGAGATAACTGGGTCACCTTGGTCTGACAGTTGTGAAGGAGAACAAACAACATTAATTAACATCCCTGTTTCTCATTCACATCTGGAAATTTTTGGTAATTTTTTTATCATAAGAATAAAAACATAGTTCTCAATGACAGCATTTGCTCAGTCAAAACTTAGTTAATGACACTGAAGTTGTCCTCCATCTGCTGTTCTGTTGTCTCTTCTAGCCCGTTTAACAAAAAACAGGTTTCTAGTGAATGGATTCCTCCCTGTCAGTGATGGCATTGATATGTTGTCATAGGCCTACAGCTTTGCTGATACATCCACTAACAATGTCAAAACAGAGCAGTTTCCATTTAGTGCTTATTTATTTTTTCTCTCAGGTAAAGACAGTATCAGATAGAGGAGTTTGTTTTCACCATGGATTCTTCACTCCGTATTAGCAAAAATTACTCCCAGAAGTCAAAAGAGAAAGTGCTTTTGGCTATCATCTTGCAGACTTACACAAGTGCTCCACTTTATTACTGCAAAGAAACATTATGCCTGTCTCTCCACTTAAGGACTGAGCTTTTCAGTTGCTGTTGTAGGATATTTTGTCTTACCAGTATAGGAAGAGGTACAATGGCACTCATTTGGCTTTTCTCAATTTTTTTTGTTGTTTCAAGAAACATGTTTAGTATTTCTGTCACTGGAAAAAAATACCAATATAAACTATTGAACAGGTTCAATCATAATTATAAATGGGAAATTATGTTTTTACTCAGAATCATACACAGAAGGAACTAGATATTGACAAAAAAACAACAACAACAAACCTAAAAAACACCACACACCCCAACCAAAACCAGTTTTCAGTGTGATGGCTACTTCCAAGGGGATCCATTAACATCACTGCCATTAAAAACCAAACACACACACACACACACAAAACCACCATAAACCACCACTATCACCAAAAAGTTATTTCTTTTACATAAGAGCAGTTTAGAACTTTATAAACAGTTAAGTAACCCCACCTAAAGGCATGTTATGAAATTTTGGATGTGAAGAATGGTTTGGTATTAAAATATTCAGTCTAAATCATCATTATGGAGTGTCATAAAAATACTCAGATTTTTAAATAACAGATATAATACTATAAAATTCTGAGTTCTTCATCCAATTTTAAGAACACATTTGAATTGCAAAGCACATTAGGTTTTGTTTCTTTAGATAATTTTAAAAACTATTGTTTAAAGAAGATTAAATAAACATAGAAAAAGAGAAAAAATGTTTTGATCAAAAGAAGTCATACCTCTATTTTTTCTATGATTCTATAGTGAAATTTAGGATTTTACAACTGCAGCAGGAAAAATGCATGAGCTAATATAAATGTTCAGATTTGTATGCTTAGCTGCAGAATTAACAGTAACTCAAGAACTTGCAGATGCTGTTTTGTCTGCTAGGAATAACATTTCTGGTGACAGGCTAAACCCTGCAATCTTCAAATATATTACCAATATTATTTGGAAATGGCTCAAAAATCAGAAGAAATTATACATTTTTTCCCCTTTCAGTCTGAAAAGGATATTCTGAAACAAGCTTCTCAGGTACTAAACATTAAACCTTACCATTAATGAAGGTTGCCACTCTTTATGACTAAAATGACTACTCTTTAAAAAGCAAGTAATTAATCATAAGAAAGCAAAATTTAAAAAAATTTAGTCCCATTATGCAGGCACTTTTGAAATGGGAAATAAGATAAACCATCAAGAATATTCTGATGAAATAGCTTATCGTTACTTAATTTAGATGGATGTTTCTCCCTGAACACCTCATTTGAACAGGAAAATATTTATCATATTGAAAATACAATCTCTAGTGAAGCACACAGGGGGAGAGCTATAGAGAAGATACTAGAAATAGTGAGGGATATGCAAAAAAAACTCCAAACAACAAAAAAAAACTGATTTAGGCCATGGTCTTTAACCCAGATTGCTAAAAGGCAAATAAGGCACTATGACATTATTTTGGATGTTTTGGTCAACCTAAGTTTTGTGAACTTTTTTATGTCTTGGGTTCATGTCCATGCAGAGCAGGAACTCCTGACATGTCTGCAAGATGAGATAACTTTCTTGCCCAGGTCTAAGCTAGGGAAAATGAGCTGTGAGCCAAACCAGATTTACTGAATTCTCCTGGATACAAGCTATTTACTTTCTGCCCAGACTCCACCAGGATTTAGCTTTCTTGATTCTGAAAGTACCGATGATTTCCTGCAATTAGCTTTTGCATGTTACTGATATATGGAGTGCAATTTAGGCAAATACTAAGGAATGATTAACAAAATTTAAGTATGTTAGAAAAACTAAAATAGCTGCAGAAAAATAAGAAGATATTTTTCAACTATATCCTTGTAAAAAAAAAAAGTCTACAACACACTGAAATAAGATACACAAAAATAAATCCTTGTCTCAAACTGTGCTTTTTCTAAACTCTAAGCTCATGTACCTTTGCCATATATTATTTCCTTGTAAAATGTTTATTCATTTTAAAAATTCAGTTTCCAAAAGTATTGTCAAGTAGTTGAGAAATTTTTCTCCCTGTTTTCTCCTAGACTCTGTGCAACAAGTAAGAAACAAACAGACAAGCAAAATCTTGCTTAGTGATATGTATTGGCCTGCAATAATGTAAAACCTGATGATTTTCAGTGTTTAGTTCTGTCTGTTCTTCATATCAAACCTAACTGGTGTAAATGTCAAGTTTTCTGTTGGCAAATATAAAATACATTGATGTAACACTTCATGTAATCTGGTTTCAAATTCCTTTTAAAAATTTTCTGTAAATGCCAGTAATAACAGAAGTGTACTTGCATTCTTAGTGTGTTTATGTGAAAAAAAAGAATGCTGGAAATAGCCAACATATTTAGAACTGTTTACTCAAGATACATCACTTTGTCAGTATTTTGAAATGTCAACTGTCATGGAAACAAGCCTGAAGCAGTGTTCTAGTGCTTATTTATTAGATGTGCAGTAGAAGAGAGGCATTGGTTATTGAAAAATTAGACATTGCTGCATGCCTACAGACATGATAGAGTTATGCAATTGAGCATCATGTATGACTAAGGTAAGTTACCCTCCCTGCCACTCCAACATCCAATCCTTTTTTTGTATTTATTTCAGTTGTGCATTTTTGAACACAAACTTCATTCACAGAGACTTCATTGGCCATGAACATTGGCACCAGGAACTAACTCTCAAAGACAAATGTATATTTATTATCAAAAATTACCAAACTAATCAACCATAAATTGAGAAATTTATATTTTTGGCTTATATTTAGCATGTGACACTCCTGATAAACTGAATTTCACATCAAACACACCTATCAGACTGCTACAGAAGAATTACTGGAAAAATAATTACAACTTTGAAAGTTTTCTCATTACATGTGACTTCATTAGTAGCAAAAAAATATGCTGTCTAGAATTAAAATATGCTGTCTAATACTTGCTTGTTTGAGCTAGGAAAACTTCTTTAAGGAAAGTATACCATTGCACCTCTGAAGACTTACCATAAGTTCAGACTATACCATTGAGGCTAACCAGGGCAATGAGACCCTTGGGCTCAGAAGGAGAATACCAAATACATGAAGATATATGATTTTATCATTGTACATGACATAATCTTATCAAGCAGTTGGCTTTGCATTTTAGATTTAGCAAGATTGTAGAGCGTTGAAGGAAGAACACTTGAATGATGCAAAGCATAGAAAAAAACATTCACACTGGGAGGGTCAACAAACGCAGTCTGATAAGTTTATTGAAGAAAGCTTCTGATCTTTTGGTATTAATATTTGCCCTGAAAAATTGTATGTCATTAGGAGGCTTTTCTGTCTTGAATATAAAGATATAACAAGATGCAGAATCTATTCAAATGCACCTTGAACACAATTGTGTTCCTTAACAATAAGCGTAATTAAGCACTAAAAGATTATACCAGTAAAAAAAAGGTAGGCTCAGGTCCTAAAAATAAGAATAAATATCTTTTGCTGGCCTCATGCATTAATTCAGCCTCTGAAGGAAAAATAAATATGATGATGATGTGCAGTGGTTTTTTACATGTATCTATTATTATGCACAATCATATTCTAAATTAAATTAATAAGTGAAAAAGATGATAGTGCCCAAGATCTTGAATGTATTTTTTTATTATCATCTTTTAAGATATAATGTCCAATTATGAACTAGGTTTCTGTAGTGCTGGATGCATGCATGTAAACAGGAAAAATGAAAGAACATCTGTCACCAAAATGTAAGAAAAGAATAAGAAGATGAATACATAAAGTGTGGGCCATGCCAAAACACAAGGCAATATAGGTCACCACTCTATTCAGTGGTATCAGCATACCTGCACCTTTCCATTGGTCATTTTTTGTGTGTATCTCATATTAATAAAGAGTTTAAAGATAAGATTTGGGGAAAGAAAATTAAGTACCATTTAGATCCTTATAGTGATTAACCAGGCCTGATGGACAATCCTGGAAGATATATATGAAGTACAATATGTTGTAATCATAGAATCATAGAACGTTTTGGGTTGGAAGGGACTCCTAGAGGTCATCTAAGTCCAACCCCCCTGCAGTGAGCA
Organism: Gorsachius magnificus; assembly: GCA_034008185.1. Lineage (NCBI taxonomy): Eukaryota > Metazoa > Chordata > Aves > Pelecaniformes > Ardeidae > Gorsachius > Gorsachius magnificus. Next base: position 60,229,795 of record CM067084.1, read on the forward strand.
GGGACACCATGAACTACATAAGGTTGCTCAGAGCCCCATGCAACCTGGTCTTGAATGTTTCCAGGGAATGTTTCACTGGAAGAGGAATTTTTGAGGAGATCTGAAAAAAGTCTAAGTACTTTCACCTACCTACATGTGCAATCCTAAAATTAGATACTTAAGGACACTGCACACATCTTGATAACAGAGACATTAGTTCAATATCAATAGTCAGCTCTCACCAAAAAATTCTATTTAAATAGTTGCTAAGGAAAATGCAACAACAACAACAACAAAAAAAAATCGGAAGCCTGTCACTGGCCTTTCAGTTTTTTAACCAAGCTACACCTACATCCAGAAATTTGCATAATTCATAATTACAACACAACCAGTCCTTCTATTAATGACTTTTTTCAAACTAGCAAAAAGAACAGGAAAACAGTGCATAGATAATAAAAACAGTTTGGAGGTCATCCCTGGAAATAGCTATTTCTCTGTTTGTATTGCATTATCAAAATAATTGTTTACACCACTGTGAACATTAAAAATTTTTGTAGGTTAAAGTAAAACACAATCTGTTTTTTTAAACAGGACAATCAAGCCTCTAAGCTAGCTGTAGTAGTCAAAGGCTACATAGTCAAATGTGACACAAGAAATACACTGTACCCCCTAATGCAAAGCTTCTTACATACTTTTTCATTCAGTACCTCCAGTCTTGCTCACAAATTAAAATGAAAAACTGTATATTTTAAAAAAATCTGTCATTTCCTGTGCTTACCTGACATTAGTGTTCAAGTCCAATATAACTGATGTCTAATTACATTGAGGTTTGGATTTTTTCAGTGTATTTCAGCATATCAATAAAAATGTGCAGTAAGTATAATTTAAAAATCCAAGTCTTGTCTCTCTGAAAGGTTCTGCCACTGGTAATAAGACAATGAAAAGATTTAAGTAACTCTGCCAGAGACCCTGCATTTGTTACTTAAGTAATGCTTTCTGGCTCTGTTCATACTAGCTTCAGCTGTGCCAGGTCCTAAGTCATTCTGTCTTCAACAATTGGCAATGCTATTCATTTTCTATAATGAGGATGAAGGTTCAACACACAATTCTGCAAGCAATATAATAATGGAAAAAGCAAGAGCCAAATCTGTCATCTTAACTGAAGAGAGGGAATTTCTACTTCTGTCAGTAAGTCTTGCATAAACTTGGTCAGAAATAGATCCACTGATACTACCTTCACTGCTGTATTAATTCTAGGTTTATCAGCAAAGTGTTTAGTGCTTTGGCTCCTTAGATCAATGGTACTTTTTTAAAAGTTGAAAGTTCATTAGATCTAGCTTTAAATAAGGACTTTGAAAACTAATTTTATATAGCTATGCAGATAATATACAATCACATGAATGAATAGGCAAGCTTTGATCATGGTGTCTTCATGTAAGTTGTTGTTTCTTTATGCATATATCCTGTAATCAGCATAAATGTAATTTATTCATTAAGATTTTCAGATAAGCAGTTAGGATATTTCTATAATATATGTCACCACAGGAGCCAATGCACAGTAGGCTGGACATTCAGAATTGTTGCAGAAGACATAACTGGTGGCATTTTATCATTTAGGTAAGTCATAACCCTACCTTTCACACTATTTGAAATTATGATGACAGTGACACACTGCAAGACAGTATTACTCTGTTCAAGTTCTGTTATCCATGAGTATAATATATCCATGTAGCACACAAATAAGCCCAGAAAAGAAAATAGAAGCTATGACTGAGCCTACTATGGAACAGAAAACAGTGTAGCTGCATCAACGAAGTGAGGCAGAATTTGTAATCTCAGGCATTACATCACACTACACTACTTCAATAGCAACCATCTGTCTCTGTCATGAACTGTTTACTTCACAGCAGCTGAAGCACTTCCCTGAAAGGTACAGGTAAGAGTTAAATCTATAGTCTATGCAATGAAAAGCTGTGGTTTTAAATAAATGGTGTAAGGTTGCAGGTAAAAGAAGCATGAGACCTTTGGATCCTTTGCATGTGATTGGGAGAATGGGCCATTAGATTATTAGGCAGATGAGCACTCTCATGGCAATTGATTCTTTCCCTTTGGTGCCCTAAAAAAGTATGTCTGAAAGTACTAGAAACAGACCACAATTTACAAGTAATCCTCAAACTACTAACAGCACATTATTAAAGCAAAAAATCACACACCTCTGTCTGCTTTCTCATCAATGTCATAAGAAGGAATTTAATAGGCAAAACTAGTGATATGAAAATATGTTTGACTAAGATTGCTGCATATACTCTGTGCTCATCAGAGGAGAGCCATATTCCCAGGACTCAAGAGCAGTCTAAGTCTGTGTACACATTACAAGTAATAAATAGCAAAAGGAAAGTAATTTTTCATACAGTGAACAGTTAGTATTGAGAACTCAGGAAATTTTTTGGACTAATTCTACTTTGGTCACTTGAATGTGGTAACCACCAGAATTCAGAGCACATCCAGTGTGCTCCTGGAGAGCATCTTTGTCCTTAGTTTCATTCAAAGGAAACCCAGTAAGAGTGACTTGAAACCATAATGTGGATCAAAGTAGAAACAATCAGAAAAGTCACTTCAAAAGCACACTTCTCAACGAAACTAAAACACTAATATAGAGGCACCTTGAGTTCCCCAGGAGATACAGCATCCCTTCAGATGCAAACCTTTAAAGACTCCCCAGTGCTCCCTATGTAACTTCATAGACTCCTTAAGTTCTCAGCTGTGCCAGTGATGATCCACAAGTTTGACTGAGAGCAGACACAAACCTTCTGTGCTTTGAGCCAAAGAAACACAGCCTATCTTTGAATCAGAAGCTGTATATGTATTATATTCCTTCTTGGTGAAGTATCTTACCCAGGCTGGAGCATGACACTTGTGGTGAGGCAGAATGCTTATGGGTGAGGATGAGAGAGGAGGCCAACAGAAAAGATATCCTGTTGGGAGTCTGTTACAGACCACCTGACCAGGATGAGGATGTTGACGAAGAATTCTACAAGCGGCTGGCAGGAGTCTCTCAGTCACAAGGTCTTGTTCTTGTAGGGGACTTCAACTCCCCAGACATCTGCTGGAAATACAATACAGCAGAAAGGAAACAGTCCAGAAGGTTCCTGCAGTGTGTGGAAGATAACTTCCTGACACAGCTGGTAAGTGAGCCTACCAGGGGAGGTGCCCTGCTTGACCTCCTGGTCACTAACAGAGGACTGGTGGGAGAGGTGGTGCTCGGAAGTCATCTAGGCCTTAGTGATCATGAAATGGTAGAGTTTTTTGATCTTTGGTGAGGTAAGGAAGGGGGTCAGCATGGATTTCCGGAGGGCAGACTTTGACCTGCTCAGAACGCTGGTTGGGAGAGTCCCTTGGGAGACAGTCCTGAAGGGAAAAGGGGTCCAAGAAGGTTGGGTATTTTTCAAGGAAGAAGTCTTAAAGGCACAGGACCATGCTGTCCCCATGTGCTGTAAGACAAATCGGCGGGCAAGATGACCGGCCTGGCTGGACAGAGGACTACTAGTGCAACTAAGGGAAAAAAGGAGAGCTTACCAGCTCTGGAAGAAGGGGCAGGCAACCCAAGAAGAGTACATGGATCTTGTCAGGTCATGCAGAGAGGAAATTAGAAAGACAGAAGCCCAGCTGGAATTTAACCTGGCCACTGTTGTAAGGGATAATAAGAAAAGTTTTTATAAATATATTAACAGCAAAAAGAGAGCCAGGGAGAACCTCCATCCTCTAGTGGATGCAAGGGGAAACATTGCCACTAAAGACGAGGAAAAGGCTGAGATACTCAACGCCTTCTTTGCCTCGGTCTTTAATGGCCCGACGAGTTATCCCCAGGGTACCCAGCCTCCTGAGCTGGAAGATGGGGACAGAGAGTAGAATGAACCCCCCATAATCCAGGAGGAAGCAGTCTTTGACCTGCTATGCCACCTGGACATCCACAAGTCTATGGGGCCGGATGGGATCCACCCAAGAGTGCTGAAGGAGTTGGCAGAGGAGCTTGCCAAGCCACTCTCTATCATTTATCAGCAGTCCTGGAGAACAGGGGAGGTCCCAGATGACTGGAGGTTGGCAAATGTGACGCCTCTCTTCAAGAAGGGCCAGAAGGAGGATCCGGGGAACTACAGACCAGTCAGCCTAACCTCGGTACCGGGGAAGATTATGGAGAGGTTCATCTTGAGTGTGTTCACCAGACACATGGAGGACAATCAGGGGATCAGGCCCAGTCAGCATGGGTTCACGAAAGGCAGGTCTTGCCTAACCAACCTGATTTCCTTCTATGACCAGGTGACCCGCCTGGTAGATGAGGGAAAGGCTGTGGATGTTGTCTACCTGGACTTCAGCAAAGCCTTCGACACAGTCTCCCATAGCATTCTCCTGGAGAAGCTGACAGTTCATGGCCTAGATGGATGTACTCTTCGCTGGGTTAAAAACTGGCTGGGTGGCCGAGCCCAGAGAGTCGTGGTGAATGGAGCTAAATCCAGTTGGCGGCCGGTCACAAGCGGTGTCCCCCAGGGCTCAGTTTTAGGGCCAGTCTTGTTTAATATCTTTATCAATGACCTGCATGAGGGGATTGAGTGTGCCCTCAGTAAATTTGCAGATGACACCAAACTGGGTGGTAGTGTTGATCTGCTGGAGGGGAGGAGGGCTCTGCAGAGGGACCTGGACAGGCTGGATCGATGGGCCGAGGCCAATTGTATGAGGTTCAATAAGGCCAAGTGCCGGGTCCTGCACTTTTGTCACAACAACCCCATGCAGCGCTACAGACTTGGCGAAGAGTGGCTGGAAAGCTGCCTGGTGGAAAAAGACCTGGGGGTACTGGTTGACAGCCACCTGAATATAAGCCAGCAGTGTGCCCAGGTGGCCAAGAAGGCCAATGGCATCCTGGCCTGTATCAGGAATAGTGTGGCCAGCAGGAGTAGGGAAGTGATCGTGCCCCTGTACGCGGTGCTGGGTGAAGGGCCACACCTCAAATACTGTGTTCAGTTTTGGGCCCCTCACTACAAGAAAGATGTTGCTTGCTGGAACAGGAGCGGGGGGTGAGGTCCTCGGAGCGGCTGAGGGAACTGGGGTTGTTTAGTTAAGGGGGGGGCCCCTAAACTACCTGACAGGAGGCTGTAGTGAGGTGGCGGTCGGCCTCTTCTCCCTGGTAACAGACGATAGGACGAGGGGGAATGGCTTGAAGCTGCGCCAGGGCAGGTTTAGGCTAGACATTAGGAAAAACTTCTTCACCGAGAGGGTTCTCGGGCTCTGGAATGGGCTGCCCAGGGAGGTGGTGGAGTCCTCATCCCTGGAGGTATTTAAAAGAAGGATAGATGAGGTGCTTAGGGACATGATTTAGTGGTGGGATGGCAGTGCTAGGTTAACGGTTGGACTCGATGATCTTAAAGGTCTTTTCCAACCGAGGTGATTCTATGATTGTATGATCAGTAGAGGGAGCTGTCATCAGATGAGAACTAAGCACAGATTTGTTTCAGTTTTGGTTTCAGTATTGTTTTGAGATTAAAAACTATGCAAAATTTAACAAATGTAAGGTTTTTTAATGTGTCCATAAGTTAGAGAAAAAAACCCACGAGTCTTTTCAAAATTTCTTTAGGAACACTAGCCACTGGAGTATTAGACAAAAAGGAACTATCCAAATCCAACCACCCTTCTTTCACAGAAAAAATTTCCATTGACTGTAATTGAAAACTTTGATCAGAAATCACAGATTCCAAGATCACCACTTTTAATGCAAATTTTGGTGGACATCTGAAGAAAGTCACCTATCCCTTCCAAAAACGGCAAATGAACAAAACCATCAAATAACAGCAGACTTGGTCAATATATATGTAACACCTCTGGCATGCTTTCTTATACCTGTTTTTCATACATATGGTAGCAATAGAATAAGTAAACAAAATGTTTTCCTTGATAATTATAATCAAAGCCCTAAGTTCATCATCCCCACATCCTGGGGGTTTAGTCATAGCCAAGGTAGTTGTCCTGGTTTCAGCTGGAACAGAGTTAATTTTCTTCCTAGTAGCTGGCATAATGCTGTGTTTTGGATTTAGTATGAGAAGAATATTGACAATACACTGATATCTTAGTTGTTGCTAAGTAGTGCCTAGGCTAGTCAGGGATCTTTTTTTTTCTTCCAGTTTCCCCTGCTATGCCAGGTGCACAAGAAGCTGGGAGGGGGCACAGCCAGGACAGCTGACCCAAACTGACCAAAGGGCTATTCCATACCATATGACATCATACTCAGTATATAAGCTGGGGGAAGAAGAAGGAAGGGGGGACCTTTGGAGTGATGGTGTTTGCCTTCCCAATTAACCATTATCCATGATGAAGCCCTGCTTTCCTGAAGATGGCTGCACACCTGCCTGTCGATAGGAAGTGGTGAATTAATTCTTTGGGTTTTTTCTTTGCCTGCATATGAAGCTTTTGCTTTCCCTATTAAACTGTCTTTGTGTCAATCCACAAGTTTTCTCACCTCTACTCTGCTGTGGGGGGAGTGAGCAAGCAGCTGGGTAGTGCTTAGTTGCTGGCCGGGGTTAAACCATGACAGTAGTACATCTGGTGACCTTGAGGAGCAGCTGCCAAACAGCTCTGCTGGAAGGCCTCTGGGAGGCTGCCAGAGGCTGCTCTGGGCTGCCCCCTCTTTACCCTTGGGAAGTGTTATTCTGCCGTGGTTCTCATCCTGAACTCTTGCCTAACCTATAGTTTCAAGAGCATTGCAGCTGTACCTGTGCCCAGCTCATTTATCCAAGCCCAGACATATTCTGCACACTGGCATCCCAGGCTGGGTATCCCAAAGCTGTATCTGGCCCTGGTTCCCCTCACTGGGCTTGACCCTGACACCCACCCACAGGCTGATGTCCCAGCCCAGCCTCAGCCAGGGAGGTGCCCAATGCCTAGGGCTGAGGCTGCCCTCAACTGCCACCTGGCCTGCCGTGCTCCCTGGCTGCCATGGTGGGATGGGCCCTGGCTGTGAGGCCCTGAACCGTCTATCCTGGGGGATACCACACCACACCCCACACATCTGACCCCCAGGGAGCTGACAGCCCACACTGTGCCCCAACACTGAGGATGATATGTCATTGCTTGTCTGCAAATTCTGCCTTTACATGAAAGTCCTTTTTCCTCACTCATCTGCAAAAAGATTAGAGAGACCTGTTCTGTAATTTTGGTTAAAAGTGAGGTCATATTCTCTACTATAATTATGGAGGATTTATGAATGCCTAAAGGACAAGTGTAAACTCAACCACAGCCTTCCCCAGTCATAAAGCCTCTCTAATCTTCTTGTAGCTATTACTACTTGTATTACCCGTCAGAAAGATTACTACATAATCTACTGCGGAAATCTCTGGGATGGGAGAACTTTCTGCTAATCAACATCTCCATGAAGACATTACCAAGCAGCAGATGAATTATGCATATCCTTAGCTTTTACCAAAGAAATTATTAAAAAGGTCATATTAAAGTACAGTTTTAAAACCCATTACATCTTGTAAAACTTTTTGTTTCTGAACCTACATGCTTTTTTTACCCACTTACACTTTAAAAGTTTATCCTGACTGAAACCCCGCAAATTTTCACCAAACTAGAAATTACATCAGCAATCCCTACTGGCTACCTGCCTAATCACTTCAGTTTCCATGACTCATCACTGTCCACATGGCACTTCGGGCTCTGTCAGCGTGGTTGTGCCATGACACTGCTGTCAGAACACACGCATGTTCTGGCAACAGAAGAAAAGATCTTAACAAGCTGGAACACCTTCTTGTAATTTTTTTAATGGACTCTAAGAAATCAGAAAAAAACACAAAAGTAAAATTATCTTTCCACTAAAAGGAATATTGCTGTTATGGTACAGTAATTGAGAGGATCCAGAGATTAAGGAAAGATACACCTTTACCACCAAACAGCATGCCTGCACTATCTGGAAAGCCCTACCTGAAGACATGTAGTTTTAAAAGAATTTACGAAGAAGTTATTCATTAAACACAAAGAGGAAAACTCACACCAAATTATTAATAAATACATAGCAAAGTGAAATTAGCATATACTTGGTAATTTTTAGTGAAAGACTATTACTGATGAGCATCGCATATCTATAGCCTTAATTCTTCTTTAACTGGTACTGTGTATCAGGAGATAACTCCTTTAGTTCAGATATCATGGCATCAAAGTCCAACACAATGGCTAAATCAAGGCAAGTCTGTTGAGTATTTCATAGTAGCCATAGGATCTTTGTGGTAACAGCCTTTAAAATTAAGCAAATAAATCCACTTGTAAGCTGTTTCCCTTTCCTTTTGGAAGCTGCTTCAGTTCGTCTTCATGCATGAAACAAAATTTTATGTCTTGCCTAGTGATAAAAAGGGGAAAGAAGTTTTAACCTGTAAAGAGCATCTTTAACATGTCAAAGAACCTATTTTGGAGAATAATTCTCTTTGCTTCATGGGCTCTAGTCTGGAATCAGGGTAATAATCTAAGGGAAAGAGTGTTAAAAGGAAATCAGAGTACACACTGAAAGCTTAAGCCTCTCTTACACATGCATATGGTTTATTTTGCTTTTGAAATTTTGCATTACCATGGCTATTCTTCTGTCCACAATATGAATATTGTGTGCCCTAATGTTTATAGGACATTACAAACAGCACAGCAATATACTCAGCAGGATTGTTTAACTTCATATATCATTCACAGCTTGCTGCTGTGATTCCAAAACTGTCCATAACTTTCTCATAATGTCAGAAGGACAAGAAGTTGTAATTGGTTTTTAATCTTAGGGAAGTTTTTTGGGGGGTTTTACTTCTTTATTTTTTGTTCCTCCCCTGGAGAACAGATTTTTGAAGTTTGGTTTTCCAATAAGAAAAGCAATTGAGATACAAAGCTGAAAACCAGAAATATATTAAAATTTAAGTTTTAGCCAGTTTTCAGAGAGGTTATTGCTGAGCATTTGCACAACAAATGGTGCTACATTTGTGTGTTAACTGCAGGTACAGTTTACAATTAACAACTTGATTTCAGAGCATGAGACTGAAACTACACATAAGTGCCTGTATAATCTATCTGTCATTCTTAGTATTTCAGTACTCCATTACTGAAAAAACCCTAGCATCTTACAGTCTTTTGTGCCCATGCTGGGAAAGCAGGAATATGGAACAGAAGACTGAGAGAAAGATTTTAGATCTACAAGTATTTAGATTACTACTGGCATCCTGGAAAATGAAATTAGATAGCTAAGTATCAAGCTTCCAGCAAAAAACAGACTACTGCTACAGAAAAAATGTTAAAGTTGCTGTTCTGAGTCAAACATCATGTATTTTTTAGATGATTTGTTGCCAAATGCAAATGCTGGTTCATCTTCAAGGACAACCTCCTCAGGGCACAATAATGGTCTGTTCTTGTCAGGCAAGTGTGGGAAAAGGTGAGCATAGATGAACAGTGAGCTCCTAACTGATCTTAACTAGAAAAAGGAAGTACACAGATGGTGGAAGCAGGGACAAGCTAAATGGGAAGAATGCAAAGACATTGCCTACTCATGTAGAAATGGACTGAGGAAAGCCAGAAGCTCAGCTTGAGCTGAAACTAGCATGGGAGGCATAGGGCAGTAAGAAAGGTTTCTGTAAGTACATTGTCAGAAGAAAGGGTAGGTCTGTTGCTTAGTAGGACAAGAGATCCAGTGAAAACGGTAATGGAAAAGGCTAAGGCGCTGTCATGGAGGTACACCCAGACGAAGGACAAGCTCAACTTTACTTCACAAAACAGCCAAAACCACACAACAGAAACCAATGAGAAACAGGGGTAAACTGAAATCAATCAACCGTCCAATAACATTTAATGCATAACAGGTGTCACTCAGGGTATTGTCACTACATGTCAACACCCACAGGGATGATGATCTAATGTATGCACACACACTCACTCACAAGGGTGTGTGTGTGCCCCTCTCATGAGTACCCAAAAGGTATAATTGCTCCCCTGGGAGAAGGGGTAGGGGCTCACTCAAGGATCTATCCAGAAAAAATCACTCACCCAAAGGAAGTGGGTGCACTCAACCCTGGGAAGTTTCCTCAGCTGGCATCCCAAGGGAAGAGACTTCAAACACAGAACTGCTGCTCTGAAATGACCACTCCAAGGCGCAGGGGTGTGTCTCTGGTGGTGCCCCATTTATACCCTGGGTCAGATCTGAGCTGTGGCCATAACTGGTCATGGTCCAGAAGCTCCTCTGAGCCAAGGTGTTTCATTGGCTATGGACCCTGTCTGTTGGCTGAGAGGTCCCGCTTTTCCCACCCCCCTTCCTACCGAGGGCTGTATGTGGCTTTGTCTGGGGTGGTGAAGGTGGTTCTCTGTGCCATTTTGCCCCTCAAATAACAATCATCTTAAAGAACATTAAGGTAGGAGTCTGTACGTTTGTATATAAACTAACTGCAAGCCAGGCATGCTCAAAGTGTTTACTTAAGAGAGATTTTGTTTGTGTCTGGTCATCTAATTGTTCAAAGCTTTAGTATTCTATCTGTGGCTCAAAGTTCAACTCCTGTTTCCCCAAAAACTTCAAACCCTTTTAGGCTTATGTTTAATTGATTAATATAAATTAAACCTATGTTTTAGAAGCAAGCAAAAACATTATCAGGGGATTTGGCCTAGAAACTGCATCCTTTTGTAGTTCTAATCCTAGGCGACTTTGCAAAACTCCTTGGGTCCCTAAAAACTTTTTAAAATCATAGTGCCAATATATGGTTAAAGGAAAGCTGTGACAAACAATGGAATTGTTTATTTTGTTTTTCTAACCCCTTATTAACTTTCAGAATTTAGTCCAACATTTTATTCTGAAATGTACGCAGTAAACTTCCCAGAACAAACTTGTGGAATCTCTATCATATATTTGTGCTCAATATCAAAATACCCTTTGCTATACTATAATTACAATATCATTCTTTCTGATTTTATCCAGAGGATTTTTGCAAACTAAGGAGAAGTGGTGTTGTTGAGACATAAGGTTCAGGACTACAAGTTCTGTTTTGATAAATGGAAAAGACTATTTTATTATTATTTATTTTTCAACAAATCTTGCCTCGGTATGTACATATTTTTACAGCATCACAAAGAACAGTAATAAAAGCACCATCACACCATGCCTACTGTTGTTTGCGTGAGAACGGATGAAGGAAATAGCTACCTTACTTAGGAACGATTATTGTTAACTCAGGATATGCCACTTTGCCTTTGTGTTGAAATGTCAGCTCTCTGGAGCAGAATTCAGCACTGATGTTACTTATTAGATAAGCAAAAACACAGAGGATATGGGGTTCTGAAGAGTAATCCCTGCTATGTGCCTAAGGACACTGCAGAAATTTGAAATTCAACAAATTTTAATTATGTGTGCTTTTGGATAAAGGCATCACACAGAACCCTTGGTGATAGAAACTGGAGCATGAAACCTACAGTCCCAGGATAGACAAAGAGTTCTGTTAACTCAGCAGGACATTGGATAACATACTGTAGGTCTGTGTTGGGACATAATGAAACCAAAAGACTTATCTGCTGGTGTTAATGAGTATATCTTAAATTACTTTTAACATCATTATAAAATATCCTTCTTTCAGAAACCACCAAATGTAATTTCCCACTTGGAGGTTGTAGTCAAAGCAGAGCCTTTTGACACCTGTATATTTTAGAGATATAAAATTATAATTAATTATTGAATCAGATATGCTTAGTAGTAGCCTTAAACCCAGATATGAGCATACTAAAATAGTGTAATTAATAACAGTATTTAGTAAGCTTTTCATGACATATCCAAACACAATGTATAAGTATTTTACATGAGTGTGAGAGCACCGTGACCATTGGAGGGACACCTCAGTGTGCGGTTGCACATAGGAGAAAACTAAGGGATAAAAAGTTGCCAAACAGAGGGAAAGATAAGCACAAGGCATCACAGACAGGCAGGACATCCTGCTTAAGGCGCACCAAAAAGCAATATGAGAATTGGAAGAGACCTGTTTTTTGGGGGAGTGGCAGAGGGATTTACACATCAGAGTTAAATAAAGACATTAGGAAAAGAAAGAAGATAAGCCCATCTTTGTTTTGATGTCTCTTGTCAAGGAACTCTCAAGCCTGGTCACCTGGACTTTGGTTACTAGGCCCATTCAGGACTGTAGCTGCCAGAGCTAACTATTTTGCTTCAGCTTCATGGCATCTAATTTCTAATATGGTTGCTAAAGACTAGCAGTTTTGTGTTAGTAGTGATAGAAATAAATAATATGTAAGAATTAACCAGTATCTTCAAGTGTGTAGTCATTGAGTGAATTTCATAAGTTTACTTTTCAAATTTAAAATCAGCCCAATTTATTAGTTTTCCAGATGTTCCTACCACAGCAATATCTATTTCCCTTGTACACATGCACTTATTCAGCTACATCTGTGTATGTATGTATATATGTATTCATACACGCAACCAATTAAAAATATGAATGAGGATTAGTGGATATACACCTTTATGTATCCAAGTGTCATCATTTTACCCACAATACATATATCTTTTATGACATCAAGAGTTCACTTAGGCCAATCTCTTCAGCAAGCACCCCAGGAAGTGCCCTTCATTCTTTGATTCAGTCTGTTTTTAACAACCATTAGGATCCTCAGAAGCAGTATACATTGTGTCACCAAGGAATGGCAACCCCAAGAAAGGTAGAGAACTTTTCTCAGAATCATCAGTACAGTTCATGAGAATAGATTATTGATATTTTTACATTGAAATTTTATCTGGTGAATATTATTACACTGTAAGTTCTTCCATATAGTTTGCAAAAGTGGTATAATTTTAGCAGTTAAGCAAGTAAGAAGTCACTTAGGAAGTTTAGTGAGCTTTTCAAATATGAACTTCACAAAACTTTGTTTTTCAAAATCTTAAAATGCTTTGAAGATTTTAATTTAACCCTGTAGCTTCCATCAAATAGGAACTTTTTCACATTAAATTTACAAAGATAAGAAAATTAAAGAGCAAAGAGTTTTTATGATTTCTCTAACCCTGTGAGGTGGCAAGCAGCAGAGTAAAATCCAGAAATTGTGTTTCCCTGTCCTAGACTGAAAATCTCTCTGTAGCTTTTTAAATAAATAAACCATTTGAATTGTACATCTAATGCTTTCTGGACAAATTTAGTGCTAAGTACTTTTGCTATATGATCATAGCTGGCAAACAGAGAATAAGGGTTACTCTTTGTTTATTGTTTTGAAAAACAGAAGCATTTTCAGCAATTTTTAATTGTGTTCTCAGCGTGCAAGATTACTTATGTGAGTGGAGGCTGAAATACTGAACTACAGGAATTGCTTACAATATAGATAACTATTATCACAACTATGTGCTGATAGAGTTTTGAAGACTCCATTTTCTTGTGCCTTGTGTGGTCTGATCAATGACAACAAAAGACATTGCATGTAAAACGAAGTATAATGTCTATGGGTAGTGAACGGGCAAATGAAGCAAGAGGGATGTTAAGAAAAACAAGATAGCAAAAAAATGCACTCTTGTGGATTCCATCTGAATAGTACAAACTGCTGCTGCTAGCATGAAGCACTTAGATAAAAGCCCACCTATATGAGAATGTGGAAAAATGGCACTTACAAAGGCACTTGGACACTTGAATGTATGACTTTTCCACAGCATAGTAAGTATGAAATGTTGGTGTTAAAACAGATGGGGGAAGGAATTTTGCATTTGAACAGGTTTATATGTGCTATTTCTATGCCAGCTTACATCTGACATAGATGTAGCTCCTATGCTTCAGCTGTGTATTTTCTAGAGTTTACAATGTGAGAATTTTCTCATGGCTTTCTAGTGGTTTAGCAAATAGAAAATCCTGGTAAACTTATAATAGATTTAGTTATTCACAGTACTCTAATTATTAGTATGTCTTTAATAAAAAACATTGAGATATTTGATCCAATTTTTTCTTGAAATGAAAACCTTATTGAGATAAAATCCTTTATTCTCTATATTATACGAATTTCCTTCTGGAGAAGGTTACATTTGTTGAATAAAATAAAGTCAACAGCTTATTTTTCACATTGTTCTTCTGTTAGAAATAGATGCCAACAACATAATATTTGGAACAGGACTTTAAAAAAAAAGGTAAATAAAGCAAAGATTTCAAATGTCTGAATGTTTTCTTTGTTGCTTTGTGGTGGTGAAATCTGCCTTGCTTGTTAAGTGGATGTACATCAAGAACTCGTAAGACAGAATGCCTATTTGCCAAAGAAAGACAGCATTTCTAAAACTGGACTTCTGTCTCCTTGTACTTAAGAAGATTACAAAAATTAGACATCCACTCTTTGAAACCACAGTTAATGAATTACTTAATCTCTCTTTCAGTGTCTGCAGTATGCTCCCTTAGTTTGTTCCAGAGATCTAATCATATGCTAAAATTTAAAGTCAGTGTAAGGAAAGAGAGTGCAAAACCTGCTGTGGTTAATACACAGGCTCATGCTTTGTTCTAGAAGATAAAGACAAATCCTTTTCATATTATTGGAAATAAGGTGTTATTCACCTCATTCAAGGGACTTTCAGTTTTAACCTCCATATTTTTGTACTGATTGACAATTTGGGATTTTTTTCCTTTCATCTTGTCTTTTGAAAAACAGAACTGTTTTAAATTTTCACTTCTTTTTATATTCTATGAATGTATAAACAACATAAACATAGAAAAAATGAAAAATGACAGTCATTCTATGTAGAAAGCATTTACAGAATTTAAAATGTAGCAGTTTTTCTGTTGTATATGTGTATGGGTGTGCGTGTGTGTGCTTGCACTTACACTTTTTGTATACAGAACTTTGTGTTATATGACTAAATCGACTTACAGACGTTTTACTTTTTGTAAGTTCCTAATATTAACAATTTACAGTTATTTTTGAATTGTTAATTTTGTGTGTTATAAGCACAGTTTGAGTTGGCCTGCATTTACCCATGAAACAATCTCTGTTCTATGGCAAGTTTTGCAACAACACACAGTTGTAGACTGCTAGAGAGCATCTTCTTCCAAGATATATTTCTAGCATGGATTGAGAAGCAAGGACCTGATGGTTAGGGGATTTTTGAGATTTATGATTCTACAGTCCTTACCTTGGATCCTCTGTGTATGTGGTGTGCAGGCCTGAAGTTGAGTTCTTGGGAAAAAAAAAAAAAAAAAAACAAACCCCAAAACCCCCAGATTTTAATTTTTAATGATAGATTACTTCTTCATGTCACATGTTGCACTTGCAGAAATTATTACAAGTGAAATAACATGCTTGAGAGGTCTTACAGGAAACACACTTTCTCTGATGAGAGGGTTGTCACTCTTCGATTCCAAGTCCAAAATTATTTTCAAGTAAAGGGAGCAAAGATCATGGTTCAGTGGAAAGAAATCATATCCAAGGAAACTATATTTGCTGCTGGAGTAGGCTTGAACTGTCAAATATTAGAATGGACCAAGGTGACAAGATAGCCAGATGACAGTTTCTTTATGAAATACCAGCTACTGGAAAATTTTGGTGCAGCTGGATTTAACAAGGACTGGGCCAAAAGAATATGAGCATCTTAATAGTCTTTTCACCTTTGCATGTCTTGTAATATTTTATGGGATTTGGTTAAATTAGATGTAAAGAAGCCATAAAATAAATTCCGCAAAGCCCACCTTTTATCAACCTAGTATCCAAGATGAATCTTAAATGTCCTCTATTCTGCGCATACAGAGAATTACATTTTAAACCAGGATTGATGTAATTCTGAACGGCTATCTACTCTCAGGTGAGTGGTACCTTTCTCAGCATATGTAGCAAAGGGAACAGTGAGATGGTAGTAGGGAGTGATATGTGTTGATTCTTTTTCAGGTCAAGGCAATTTTCTGAATGCCCAAAATTTGGTAGTAGCTGCTTCAGAGTGCTCATGTCAAGAAGACAGTAGTCAGCTCATTCATCGTTGTCCAAAATGCTAAGTGTTTTGTATTGTTTTTTTAATCACAAAATTGGTCATAAGGAGAAATGCCCAACCTCTTAGGCATCTCAGACCATTTCTGGACAATAAAATCAATATATACAATCCAGTTCCTAACTGAAAATAAAATAAAAGGATAAGAAGCTGTTGGGAGTCATATGCAGGTAGGGTAACTATCAGCACCAATGCTAATACTAAACTGCCAACTTTTTGTTGATAACAATCTAAATTGCTGTCATTCTTATTTGGCTATAGTTGAAAATCATAAGACTCATCTTCTGCATGCTCTTAGAAGTGTCATCTACTCCATAAAGCTAAGGGATCACTAGATTCTTGAGAGCCCTCAAAAGCATAAACCATCCCAAAGGTCAGAACTGTGGACCCTGCAGTATTACTTAAATGGATAAGTACTATGCTATTACTATGTATCTACTGCTAAACAGAAAGTTTATTCTGTACTTCTAAGAAGAACAGAGAAGAGTGTAGAAGGGACGGTTAAGGAGCAAACCTACTTTTGCACCTATCCCATTCTGTCCTACTTTTGACATTCCAGCAGAAGCTGTCTAAATTTAAGCAGCCTGTTTTCAGCTTACTTTTATTATTCATACTTACTAGAAACTCCAGAGTTTTCCTACTGAGAACTTCTACTTTAAGTGTCCTCTGCACCTTGAGACCTGTCCCCGTTTTGTGAAATAATCCTCATAAAAATGGTTGTTTTCTTCCCGTCACCAGAGAATTTTCCTCTATTCAGATCTAGGGGTTTAATGTCTCTTTGCACTTAGCAATCACATAGAAAACAAAAGCAATACATCTTGACAGGCTGAGCCAATTCAATGCTTCTAAATACTGCAAAATAACTGCATTTTGTCACCTTAAAGGACTTATATTGTCCTCATTGTTGGGATGGAACAATTCAGTTTTGCTGTAATATCAGAACACTTTTTTTGGGCTGAGTCTGTGAAGAAATACATGGAGCAGAGGTGCTTGTGGCCAAAGCAGGTTTCTGACACCTGCAATTCCTTTTATTGCAAAGGATGTGGGCAGCAGCTGGGAGAGGCTGCTCCATAGTTTCCAAGCTTTTTTTTTTTTCCTATGATAACAGA
The DNA here is from genome assembly GCA_034008185.1 of Gorsachius magnificus. Classification (NCBI taxonomy): domain Eukaryota; kingdom Metazoa; phylum Chordata; class Aves; order Pelecaniformes; family Ardeidae; genus Gorsachius; species Gorsachius magnificus. Next base: position 60,246,874 of record CM067084.1, read on the forward strand.
AGCAGAAAGCGTTGCTCTGAGGAATCATAACATAGGCATCTGTACTTCTAATTAGGAGAGTTTTCACTTTGTCACCTGGTGAGACCCCATTTGGCTATGCATAAACATGGCTTGGGTGATGGTACATTATCCCTATATATGCCATGTTTCAAATGGCGTCATTTGAGTTTTGCAAAATGTTAGGAGTTAATCTAGGTATTAGAAAACAACAAGTTCAGATGAATTTCCTAACAGAAATGCCATATGAAATATAAAATAAGATAGAGGTAGCTCCAGGGCTGTTTGAGAAAGCAGTCTTTGGCATCTCCATTTTGCTACAATACTTGTTAGATGTATATACCATGCTAAAATAACACAATATATTATCATTTATATATCCTGAGTTTTAGCTAACTGAAGAGACTGTGAGAAACTTCTCCAGATGACCTGAGAAAGTTCATAACAAATAACACAGTGAGATCTGACAGAAAATATAGAGAGCACAACAAGGGATGGATACATTTCACAGATGATGAAGGGGGAGTAATGAGATCTGTGGATGGACGTCCCAGCCCAGCTTTATCCCCACGGCCCAGACTGGCCATCCCAGGGCTATGTCTGACCCCAGTTCCCCTCACCAAGACTGATCCTGAACCCCAAGCCGCCAGCTGATGTCTCAGTCAAACCTCAGCCCTACCTTGTCCCTCCCAGGGGAGCCCCCACCACTCTGCTTCTAGCTCCTGGGGAATTACTATACCTAATAATTAACTTATGTGGGATCACCTCTTTGAATGTCTCAATTTGAGAATGACTTCTGTGTCTGACAAAAGAACTGGGATAAAGTTAGAAGTATTTCAATATTCACACAATTAATATGCAGCATACTTTTTTCTTTTTCTTTCTTTCTTTTTTTACAGTTACTTTTTTGAGAACTGGTGTTCCTTAATTTTACGTAATAAACTATAAAGTTAAGTGGTGTAGATAATTTGACATAATTCACTGTGAAATATCAAAACATGTATAAAAAGCACAGTAAGTAACATGCCAGAAGTAAGAGCCTTCCTGAAGGGGATCACAATATGTCTTTTATGATCAATGATTTTTTTTTTCCCCCACAAAGCTAAACCTACACCCTCTAAGCATTTATTGCTGTATGCTTCTTCTGAGAACATCCAAAAATAGAGAATTCAGATAGTAGATCTGTTCTGATTCTAGAAAGAAATAAAATGAATATAAAAAGTTTCCAATAGCAACTTTTTTTTTATTGTACTATTGTTGAGATCCTGCAGCATTTAAAATGACACTTACAAATAGATGAAGGGATACAAGAAACTTCTTCCTAGAACAGTTACAACTATGTATCTCCTTGTTTCCTTGTGCATATAAGGAAAAAATATTTAATTTGGGGGGTTGGGGTTTTTTTTCCTCCATTCTTAACATTTTTCTTTTCTCTTTTGATAAAGTGACTGTTTCTTTTCTGACAATGAAAGGTTACTGGTTGTCGTGAGGTCTGAATTTGGAGTAAGTGCCTTTGAGTCTTCCAACCGGGGATATATTTTGTAGTTGGTAATCACAGCTGTGAGCCAGTCATGGGAAAAGCAAAATAATGCTCTATCCCTCTAAAAAGGAATTTGTTGGCATTCAGGTTTGTCTGTGTAGCTCAGCAGCAGAAAATGCAAACCTTTCGTCATTAACAGTTTCTGTCAGGGAAGGTAATAACAAAGTTTAGTTAATGGTTCAAGGAAACAAAATGAACCCATATGAGCATTCTGATTTTGTTTATTCTAATACTTTGTAGCATGCAGTTTCAGTTATGGGACCATTTGTTATTAAGTAATACATTGTAATTCATCATAATTCATACTGGTTTTGTTGGTACTGACTTCTAATGGTCATCTGGCATCTGCTTAGAAAAGTAGTGCTTTCAGAAAAATCAGGGATAATTGTAAAATCTACTCAGCTGCACAAAAAATAAGAACATGTTACTCACATCCATGGGATTTTAAGACTAAATGCTGCTCTAAGTTATACTGTAATTACTCTGGATATATTCTAGAATAATTGACATGTGTAATTGGCACTTTTCAGCCTCCACATTGTAAAACCTGGATCCTGAGAATTTCATGTAATGATTTAAAGGAAACAGTTAACAAACAGAAAAAATTGCACATTGTCTCTGAAAAAAGAAACAAAAGTGCCTAAAATTCTCACAAGAGTCTCAGCATCTTTGTGATTCATAGCAATTTACTGTTAAATAGTAGTTATTCAACAAGGACAACGTTAAAAAAAGACAGTTTTCAAGTGACTTCTGTTTTCTACCTATACTATAGTTTTGTATCCTTTTTTGAATGGTGCATGTAGTTCAGCTGTGGTTTTATTTTGATTTTTTTCTTAGCTCTAGTCATCAGAGAAAGATATGTATGCATAGGTAAAACATATATGTGCCCAAGTATGTGTTGCTGATTGGTGATGAGAACAATATAGTATGAAATCCAAAGCACAGGAGGACACTGCGAGTTTATACTGTATATTGTACAATTTATGTCATGAACTTACTTGCTTTATTAAATAAGAGAATAGGATGATTCATCTTCTGATTCCTGTACCATGGGTCTCATCAGCATTGTTCAGAGAAAACCCCCTTCTGTTTTGACATGTTTAATTTTTGAGCGCCTACACTCTCAATCCAGCTTTGAGAAAGGAGATTAGGTCTTTTCTTTCTTCTGTTAGCAAAAGGCATCAAGAGAACAGAGCTTCAATTTGGCAGACATTCAAAAGTCTCAGGCTTTAAAAATGCTTGGATTAATAGGACAACAATCAAACAAGTTTTACAGTCCAATGAGAAAACAAATGCAGAAATGGATAACCAGCATGAGGTAGAAGCAAAGATCTGTTGCTGATTTGAAGCATATGCAATAATTGCACAGAAATAAGATTAGAATAAATTCTGCTTTTTTTGAGATCCTCAAATGAGACTCGGTGAATATTTTATATCAGTTCATTTCTTAAAATTGCATGACCAAACTCATACTAGTATGATTACTGCCATGCCTCAAACCCAATATTGTCTCAGACGTTTTTTACTCTACCTGACTCTGGTCAAGAAGACAGACTGGAAGGTCATGTATAACGGCTGTCCCTTGGCTAACACAATCAATTTGAACAAGAAAACACTAGGACTAAGTACATTCTCCTTAGAATCAGAAAGAATGGAAGTTCTTTGACTAATATCTTTAAACTCAAATCCCTTGTAGGTTGCTAGACAAAGGGAATTTTAGAATATAAAATATTAAAACTATCTATCAGTGAACGCCATAAGACTTCCAATAGAAAAAATGTTGGAGGAAGACATATTCAATATGTGTGCTGAAGGTGAGATTTCTCTATATAAAGTGGATCTTTAGGTTGTATTACTGTCTACCAGTCCCTCTCCAACCTAAGAAACTCTGAACAGGAAACCAGTAGTTCCCTGTGACAGAAGTGCTTGACCTGTTGACCAGACTGGTGGTGGTTTGGTGCAGGCTCCAGAAGAAGTGAAGGCCTGAGCCATACCTGGGTCATGAACTCCTCTAGTTTCAATGTGTTCTCTAAAAACCCACAAAGGAGCAGAGTGGCCCTGTGAGCATCGATGCATATGAGCTTGGAACACCAATCGTGCAGTTGACACATGAAGAGTGGGTGGCTTTTCCAAGACTCATTTATCAAGGAAGAAAGTAAGTTGTGGGTACAAGGAGCCTCATGCATACCTTTCCTATTGCCTGTAATTTGGCTATGAGCCAACCACTTTATCCTATACGTATGACAGCCTAAGTGAGCCTTCTTTGAGCTCTCCCTGCTAGGCAGCATGGTTGCTTCTCAAGGCAGAGGGACATTTTACCAATGACAGAACTTTGGTAAGTGACCAATATCACACATAACCTGTTAGTATGGTAACTTTGATTTTGTCTTGGTAACTTTGATTCCATGCTGAATTGATAAATTTTGCATACATATTCCCTTAGACATAAACTGTTGTCCAAGTCTGAAGCCAAGATTGTGTCTAGCCACACCTAAGCTCCATCAGGAGTTTAGAAAGCAAGGGGGTCTAATCTGAACCTTGTGACTCAATGGGAGGGTCCTCCATACCCTTCTGTATCCCTGGTCTCTCTGTGAATCATTCTAACTCATGTGTTACGCTATTTTCCTTTGTATGTTTCTTCCATGCAGTAATTAATAGACTAAACCTTGCCATTGGACTTTGTTAAGTCACACTTTTATAACATCATATTAAAACCACTTTTGCTAATACCTTTGATGGTGACTCTTTAAGCAATCCAAATCACTGATTCACAACACTCCTGCAGGTAACTTTTCACTGAAATTTTCTAAGATGCCTATGATGCCAAGAAACAAGAATGAAAACAGAAACAGCTTTGAAGTGCAGTATTTCTTTGAAATTGCCCTTGTGTTCTGAAAAAAAAATTGATAACGTTAATTCTGGAGACAAGCCCAGTATCTCTTTGATTAGAGAATCACTTATGTTGGTACCAAGATGAATTTTTCAAATAAGTTGATATTAGCCTTCAAATAAACCACTTCATTTTTATCACCAGTGTCACCAGGACCTTATTCATACTAATTAATTGTCTGCAAAGTACTCTGAAGATATAAAATAAGGGTTAATCATACTAATATTAATTTTCATTATTTTCTATTTTTTATGTAATATAGAAATTTGCTTTCATAAGAAGTAGTTATGTTTTATGTCTGTATGAAAATATTATGGAATAATATTGTGTTAGGATTGTATACACATACAATCTTTACAATACAAACTTTAAGCAATCTTAGATTAACAATGCTACAAATTATATTAACCCTATGAAGCGAGATTATTTTTGCTCCTGATGTCAGTTAGAAATACTTATACAGTTAAGAAACTCTGCCTAGGGCATTTCCTGGGGATTAATGAACTAATTGCCATTTGGGAGAGTTAGTTGCTTGAGGCAAAACTGCTCATTAATTCCTTAGGAAATATGTTGAGTCGGATTTGATGGTTTTGTTTTTGTTTTTTTTAATTCATCCACAGAGTAAACTCTTACAACTTTCCCTGAGAGCAGCTTCATTTTTTCACTGTGCCAAAAGCATATTAAGATTGAATGGGTGGTACTCCTATATTTGGTATTCATGCAATATTTATAGCAAGCACAGCAGTATTAGAATTCTTTATTTTAATTCTTAATATTCTGTCAGGAATTGTAATGCTAATATATTATGTTCTTAGTCCTTCCCTGACAAAACATTTATAACGCATTAAATAATACCAAGAGAGAATCATTATATTGAATCTGCTGAGCAATGTAACAAGTGTAAATAGAGTGGACTCCAGGATAAAAACACACAGATCATCTGAGGAGATGCCAAAGGATTAAGAATTGCATTGGTTATTTTAACAAAATCAGAGGCCAGTTGCTGAAACTTAAGTCCAAAATATTTGTGACAGCACATTTCCTATATAGCAGAAAGGTATCACTCAGATATTCAGAAGCATAGACAAAACAGAAAATGGTACTCACCAGGAGCTAACCAAAATGATTTATCATTTAAATCTTTATCTGGAGCCTGTAAAATTCTTCTGTTTTAGGAAAGACAAAAAATCACATCAAACGAGATCAGGTTTATTTCCTTCCAAAATAAAATTAAAAAACAAATAGAAAGCAATCATAGGTTTGTTGTTTGTATCTCAATAGATATGAGTTATGCAGATGTGTTTTTCTTATAGACTAGATTAATTAATATGAACTTCCTATGATGCAAAGTTTTTATCAACCACTTTAAGTGATTGCTTTGCAATGAGCAAAAGTAACTCTCCTGGTAGATCTTGTCTTTTGGTTGGGAAAAATGTTCATGTTTGAGTGTTTATTTAATCTACCTAAACTGTTTGGAGTTTTATTATGTCTTACCATAAATTATGTGCAATTCCAGTGAAGTTGTACTGGTTTAGTCTGCACTGAGAACAAGTGATCGTAGGAAATTTTAGAGAAAATAAAAGGGAAATTGTTCTCATGCAGATCAGATTCCTCCTGATAAAATAAATTATTACCCAGCTACTTCATTACCATATTCTGTTTCACAGTTTTGCTTAGAAGCTGTTTTGAGGAAAAAAAAAAAAGCCAAAAACAATCATGCATTTTATATTGCAATGTCTTTTGGTAATATATGGTGACTGAAAGGCAGAGAGAGATCACCACAGTATGATCCCCATGGTTTTAGGAATATATCTTAAAAATACCTTATAATAAATTAGAATCATAGAATCACAGAATCATTTAGGTTAGAAAAAACCTTTATGGTCATCAACTCCAACTGTTAACCTAACGCTGCCAAGTCCACCACTAAACCATGTCCCTAAGCACATCTACATGGCTTTGAAATACCCCCAGGGACAGGGACACAACCACTTCCCTGGGCAGCCTGTTCCAATATTTGACAACCCTTTCAGTGAAGAAATGTTTCCTAATATCCAATCTAAACCTCCTCTGGATCAACCTGAGTCCATTTCCTCTTGTCCTATCATTTGCTACTTGGGAAAAGAGACCGACACTCACCTCACTACAACCTCCTTTCAGGTAGCTGTAAAGAGCAAGCACTTTCACATTTATTGAAAAAGTTTTCCTTTTTTTTTTTTTTTTACTTCATTAACTCTATCATCATTGGATAGTTGTGGGAGCATATAGTAACCTTTACAGATATTTTGCGAATTTTTAATCCTAAATATTTTGAATTACGGGGTAAATCTTCAATACAGTCTAACCACTAATAATGCTAACACTTAAAAATCAATTAAAATTCCTTGTTTATGGTTTACTGATGAAAACTCTACAGACCAACAACATACTGCATGATTTGAAGACCGGATCACCTGTCTCTGACCAGGTGGTGAACAACCAGTGTCTCTAATGCAATATGAAGTGTCCTCACTTCTGAAAAGCTGCCAAGAGCCAGATAACAAAGATTGTCTGCTGGTGATAACTTTTAATTATGTTTCAGCTGAGTACAATGGAGATGTTGAAATGATCGTGTTCCATAATTCTAGCCTTTTTCCTTATCTCCAGGTATTTGCTGGTGTCCTCAGAGAAGCCATCTGGACATAGTCTTAAGAAAGAATTAGAAACAGTGTGGAAGTGACTAATTTTTGTAACTTTGTGAGAAATATAGAAACCTAAATTCAGAGAGTCCTCTTTATTCACATCTCTAAAAGGTAAGATTTAGTAGAATGATATTTTTTACTCGAACAAGGAGACTGTGTCATTAGCAAATGTTCCCATTGTTTATCTGGAATATTTTAATAAGTTTCTTAGGTTAATGAGCCACCCAAATGTTTAATTCAAACCACTGTCAAAAAGGAAACTAATCACTGGTAATATTTGGGTATTCAGAAAAGTTGAACACAAAACAGTTTATTTGTTACTGAAAAAATTCTACAGAGTTTAAAGAGGATGAAATCAGTTCAGACTGTAGAAATCTGGGGGGACGGGAATTATATGTATAGGAATTACTCTAAACCCCAGCAGAAAATAAGTGAAAAAATCAGCCTTTCTGCATGTTTCACTGATTCATCCTGTAGAATTACAGATAAAGATGGTAACTCTCTGGAAAGATTATATTATGTAAGTTAGTCACACCAACTGAGCAATATAAGCTAACAAGGATCAACCACCAGCTGAGTTGGTATTGTATGTTCAGAACACAGTACTGTTTTACTGGACCTCGTTAAATGCTCAGAAGATGAGAGAGTGAAATGGACATTTACTACTTCATGCACAGATTAAATTAAATGAAATCCTGCATTTAACATTCATTTAGTTGATGAGCATCTGCTCCCCTATTTTCCTAGAAAAGAAATGAGAAGCTAGTGCTTTTTGCTTGCTTTTGTTATGGTAATGTTAGTTATCATGTCCATTTGAACATGCATTGATATTACTTAGCATATGATTGATTTAATTAGGCAAAAAATGGATAAACCAGTATCCCATAAGCACACAAATATAATTTTACCAGTACAACCCCACATTTGACACTCTTACTTCAGCACAAAAATGTAATTTTTGTTTTAACATCAAACTGTTTCAACAGCTCCCTTCTGGAACAGAAGTTTTTACTTGGGCTATTAAAACAGCTTCAGTTTATGTTGTAAGGAAAAAAAACCCAGTTCCCAAGTATTCATCACCTTTTGAGGAAAATATTCTACAGTGAATGACAATTGCACTGATGTAAGTCACATATAGTAATGCGTAAATAATAGTGTGGAGGGAAATGATTAAATAAGGACAAGAAAGGTGTGGAATCCACAAAGGTACAGTAATCAGGCTTTAATTATAAAACATTGGAATTAATAGGACTTTTCATGTCACTGGACTCTAGTCCAAGTCCCTGGGCTTCAGTAAGAATAAGGATAATGGGGAATGTACATAATAACTATTAAAAGAACAGGAGTAAGAGACTGGTTGGTAATAGCTCTTGTATAGTCCTAAGTTAGACATCCACTTAGACACTTTTGTGTCTATAAGTGGAACAATTACTAAAAGAATGGTAGAAAGAAAAGGAGTGGTCCTTAATTTACATCATACTGAGTTAGAGAGAAGGGAGAAAATTGAGAGGTGTTACAGGAAAGGAAATAATTGAAATACAATCACAGTCATTAAAAACTACACCATGAAGGAAGAGTTTATAGTATATACCAATCTTTCTCCATTCTTAAATACTGGTTTTTAATTTTTTTTTTCCTATTATGAATTAAGAACACCATGATGAGTTTTTATTGATTGCTTTTTGGTGGTATTGTTGGTATTTTTGAAGTTCTGGAACTTCCTCTTTATCAGGCTTAATATCACTGTGTAATTGGCTTTTAATGAGTACTCCACCTGAGTTTGAATTGGTCTTTAAGGATCTGTGATTGCAAATTCTTCAGGGCAGATTTTCAACACAGTTCTCAACAACTAGTTATATAGTGTTGGTGCCTGATGAGTGCTGAGTGCTTTTGAAATTCTATTCCTAGCTCTAGAATCTGACAATCTGGCTCTGAGCTTTTTGTTGTTGTTGTGCTTGTTTCTTTTTGTTGTTAATCTGGACTGTGCAACAAAGATATTGCAAATAACTATTGTCAAATTCTTGTAAAACACACTCAGTTTCCTGATTAGAATAAATCTTCGTCAAAAGGCATTTCCTGTAGAATCTGGTTTTGCTTAGCGTATGTAAGAATCTTTACCATTATTACACAGTAGTGTGAGCAGGAGATGGTAGATGGCAAAAGACACATGGGAATCTAAGAACTGTTTACTTTTTCTGCTTCTCTTTTATTCCCTACCTTTCCCTTCTCGCAGATCTCACTCCATAAAGATTTTCTTCTGAGGACTCAAACTTCCTAATTTAGTTCAGTGATAATAGCTGTTTTGAAAATTTTGCCATTGACTAATAAAGGCCACACATTTCATAGAGGAACCACATGTCCTGTTCTTATTTGTTTTTCAACAAAAATTCATGTCCTGAAGAAAATGATTAATTTTTGCTTGTGTTTTAATTATTTCAGTGAAAACCATTATTTGCAACTATTCGAATTTCTTTTTCCTTTAAATAGTGGTAACTTTTAGTCTTCTCTTTTACTTGGTAAAGATTGAGTTATTTATGAGAAAGTGACATAACAATAGCCTGTTCCATACCAACTTTAATCCCGGTAGTTTTCCGACCTTACAGAACCATAGAATCATAGAATGTTTTTGGTTGGAAGGGACCCCTAGAGATCATCAAGTCCAACCCCCCTGCAGTGAGCAGGGGCACTGCTAACTAGATCAGGTTGCTCAGAGCCCCATCCAACCTGGTCTTGAATGTTTCCACGGATGGGGCCTCCACTACCTCTCTGGGCAACCTGTTCCAGTGTTTTACCACCCTTATTGTAAAGAACTTCCTCCTTATATCTAGTCTAAACCTACCCTGCTTCAGTTTAAAACCATTACCCCTTGTCCTGTCACAGCTGGCCCTGCTAAAAAGATTTTCCCCGTCTTTCCTATAGGCCCCCTTTAGGTACTGAAAGGCCGTAATCAGGTCTCCCCGCAGACTTCTTTTTTCCGGGCTGAACAAGCCCAACTCCCTCAGCCTGTCCTCATAAGAGAGGTGCTCCAGCCCTCGGATCATTTTAGTAGCCCTCCTCTGGACCTGCTCCAACTGTTCCATGTCCTTCTTGTGCTGTGGGCTCCAAAGCTGGACGCAGTACTCTAGGTGAGGTCTCACCAGAGCAGAGTAGAGGGGCAGAATCCCCTCCAGTGCACATCGCTGGCTCATGTCCAGCTATTCATCCACCAGCACGCCCAAGTCCCTCTTGGCAGGGCTGCTCTCGATCCTTTCTTCCCCCAGCCTCTATTGATACCGGTTACATTATCCTTGATGTCATCCTATTGGACTGTTGCATTCAAAATAAAATGTTCTTGATTTGCACAGTGTGATTTGGCAAGCATAAAAGAAAAAATATAGCATCTTAAAAGAATATAATAATGCAAAAAGAAACTTTCTAGTAAAAATAACTGTTGAACTAAACAAAGTTTCTTGTGCTCTTTTCTGTTCTTATGTATATAGTGAATCACTCAAAAAATTATGCACAAATTCACTGTCAAAACTGCATTAGCTTTTTTTACTGGTACCTACAATAAGTTTATTTAATACAATATGCATTATAAAAGTAGGAAATTTTATTCCACAGCTGAAGCAGAATGGGGTAACCTAAAGGAGGAAAACAAAGTGGCATAAAGGGAATAAATAACATCAAAATAAACATTCAAAGTAGCTTTCCCAGTCAATACCCACCAAGCGAATGGCACAGCACCAGTCATGTCAGTATAGGTCATAGGCTCAACTGCAAAAGATAGGTATTTTAAATTGATCTGCATTTGTGTACATGAAATACAAATAAAGAAGCATACTTTTATTTAGAAGGTCAGTTTAATGCTGACAGAGAAGGAAAAAAAAAATCCTGGACTATATATATATGTCAAAATAATCTTATTTACAGTTCCCTATATGCTTGACTTTATGCTCAGACTTTAATCAAAATTATAATATAGGTGATTTAAAACCTAAAAATATAACTTAAAAATTTCCAATTTTCTTTTTTTTTTAACTTTTGTCTCTATTTAGATAGAATTTAGGCAGCTGTCTGTCTAAATCTGAGTTGCAATGAAAATCTAGTCTGGAGAACAAGCTGTTCAGGACACACATGGCACTTAGGAACCTTGGAAACAAGAAATTTAAGAGGATTGCCTAACGGATTTAGAAGTAGAGAATTCTGTAAAATAAAATGGAGGTCTTTCTTTGGGCTTCAAATGAGGTTCAGATGCCTACATCCCCATTAGCTGAACTATATCCAGTCTAAATTTTCTAGTATGCCCTAAGCATTTGACAGCAGGTACCCTGCTGGCTCACTAACAATACAAACAACAGACTTGCATTCAAAGTGATTTTCTCCAACAGATTTCCTCCCACCTTCTTTTTGAGTTTTAGGCATTTATTTTGAAAGGTTGAACCAATCTAGTTTTTCATTTCAGTACTGCTTTAAGTTCTGACTGAAGCTGACCTGGGTGAGTTCTGTATCACATCAGAAATATTTCTTTTAATTGCTTTAATAAGACCATTTGGGGGTTTTACCCCATCAAAATATGGGGGACACCTGTGCTGGAGTACAGACACTCTTTGTTTCTCAGAAAATTGTTTCAACCTCTCTCTAGTTTCCTAAATCCAACACAGGGGAGTTAGGGACATAAAGCGAAACTGAACTGCAGTGCCACATGTCTCTCAATGCCTTAATAGTGATCAACAAAATGCGGGGAGAGGGAGGCAGGGAATCTGTTTTCACACTCTGCACTTTCCACAGCACATGAGTATGGTAATGCATACACACGTGCAGAGTGATATTCACCACTGTGATAGCTAGGACAGTCTTTGGATTGGGCCTTTGCAGGATCTTCTGGCAGAAACAAAGGTAGCTGTTCACTTGTGCTGGGTTTGGCTGGGATAGGGTTAATTGTCTTCATAGTAGCCAGTATGGGCCTATGTTTTGGATTTGTGCTGGAAACAGAGCTGATACCACAGGGATGGTTTAGCTACTGCTGAGCAGTGCTTATACAGAGTCCAAGGCCTTTCTGCTCCCCACGCACCCCATCCCACCAGTGAGGAGGCTGGGGGCACACAAGAAGCTGGGAGGGTGTACAGCTGGGACACGTGAGTCCAGCTGACCAAGGGGATATCCCACACCATATGACATGCTCAGCATATAGAGCTGGGGGAAGAAGAAGGAAGTGGGGAATGTTCGGAGTGGTGGTGCTTGTCATCTCAAGTAACCATTAGACATGATGGAGCCTTGCTTTCCTGGAGATGGCTGAGCACCTGCCTACCCATGGGAAGTGGTGAATGAATTCCTTGCTTTGCTTTGCTTGCATGTGCAGCTTTTGCTTTACCTATTAAGCTGTCTTTATCTCAGCCCACAATTTTTCTCACTTTACAGGGGGCAGTGAGGGAGCGGCTGTGTGGTGCTTAGATGCTGGCTGGGGTTAAATCATGACACACCACTGCAGAAGAGTAAGAACTCACTTGGAATATTTTACCTAAAGATCTTAGGAACAAAACCAACACAATACCAGGCTCAGGTAAAGAAAGTTTCACACTGCACAGGATGGCAAATCTGACAGTGAAACAGAGAATGATGTTTGGATGAAAAAGCAGGCGTAACATGAGGCTGCTCTGCAGGCTTTAGTAAACGCAGTGACTTCATGCTGATTCAGATCCTGCTAGGAGATGTCAGTTTTTATGTGAATCAGTAACTGGACAAGAGTGTTATGTTGATTTCTGATTTTGGTTCCACAAGGACTTAAAAATTTTTAACCTTTTTTTAAAAAAAAAATCATTCAAGCAGATTTACAGTTGATGCACATGTTATTTCAAATCAGTTTTCCTTCTAACAATATTCCTTCTAACCTCTAACCTGGGGAGAGACAGGTTGTAAAAAGACACAAAGGACTAGATTAACATGTGAATGCTGTCAGAACTATTTAAAAGTTGGGTAAAGCTGCTTTCATTTTTTAGCTTCTTTATTTAACATCTCACTTCCACACTTTCCTTCTACTAAAAGGGTATTTTCCCATGTAACAGAGGCTGCTGCTTCAGTTAATCCAAATGTGCCTCACCTGAGAACAATAAACAGTGTGCCCAAACAATTTCAAAGATTTCGGGAAAAAAACACCTAAGGTTAATATGGTTAATTTTCTTTTAATTTTTATTTGATTTAGTTATAAGCTGGTATATTCCATACCATAGGATGAATGATGAAAATATCAGAACACTGTCTTAAAGGAAAACTCAAAGAATATTTCACATTAGCCTTCCAGGCGTGTTACTATTTGTTCATAATAATGAATTTGCAGCAGCAAGTGTCTTCAGCTCCTAGGTACTGTGACTATAGCACTAATTGCCATTTTGTATTTTAAGACTAGAGTACTCACCATGACAATGTTTATATGTTAGCATTCACTGTTCATTCACCATTTTTGTAACATCAAATGTTGAATTTTTTATGGTTTACTTTGTGAATTAAATTTAAATGCTTTGGTTATTGCAGGGATGCTGTTTTCTAGGATTTCAGTATTAAAAGAAGCATAAATATGCATATTTTAATATTCAGTCATTCCTTATAAACACTGATATTTCTATCTTAATCAACAGAATTAAAGGGAGAGCATTATATGTTATTGTTGTGGTTTAACCCGGCAGGCAGCTGAACCCCACACAGCCGCTCACTTACTGCCCCTCATCCCTCAGTGGGATGGGGGAGAGAATCAGAAAAAAAGTAAAACCCATGGGTTGAGATAAAGACAGTTTAATAAAAGATAATAATAATAATGGTAATTGAATATACAGAATATACAAAGCAAATGATGCACAATGCGATTGCTCACCACCCACTGACTGATGCCCATCCCATCCCGAGCAGCGATCGCTCTCCCCCTGCTAACTCCCCCCAGCATGACATCACATGGTACAGAATAGCCCTTTGGTCAGTTGGGGTCAGCTGTCCCAGCTGTGCCCGCTCCCAGCTTCTTGTGTGCCCCCAGCCTCCCCACCGGTGGGGTGGGGTGAGGAGCAGAAAAGGCCTTGGACTCTATAAGCACTGCTCAGCAGTAACTAAACCATCTCTGTGTTATCAGCTGTGCTTCCAGCACAAATCCAAAATATAGCCCCATACTAGCTACTGCGAAGAAAATTATCGCTATCCCAGCCAAAATCAGCACATAGAATTACAGCATTTATTTAAATTTCTCCTGTAGAGGAGGTACTATATTTTCTTTTATAGAGTTGTTAAGAAATTTACCATGAATATGAGGAACTTGGGCATAGTGTCCCTTATCGTATGCAAGAAAGAGAACTTTTGGAATGATTCACTTTTAAAAACTATGTGCAACTGTCAGTTTAAAAACACAATTTACACTGGTTTATTTCATTTTACTTATCTATGAAGATGCATATACAAGAAATATATGTACATATAAAATTTAACATCCAACTGCTTCTAAAAGAATATCTTTCTTATTTAATTCAAGCAGTTCAGCAGTGACTTTGGACCGAGATCATTCAGATATGTAGGTGATTTCAATCATTTGGTGTAGATCTATTTCTGGGTTTGAATTTTACTTAATACAGTTTTGAAAAACTTCATGCTGCACCCTATCTTGACAGAAGATCTTAAATTTATCCCCTATATTCTCTCTTATTTTATTATCTCATTATATTGTTAAAGGTCAGATTGATTTTAGGTGGTCGTTGTTTGAAAACAATAGACTTCAGAAAGATATGTTTGAACATTGGATATATATTGGCAATAAATTTGCTTTTAAGCAAATAAACTATTGGGTTTGCCCTTTGTTGGAATTTGCAACAAATATTGACTTAAGATCAAGATTTGGAGGGGGGATATCTGTGACATAGTAATATTTCCTTTTATTCGCAACTATACTTCTGCTGAGAAACTAGAGTATGACTTGATCAGACCACATGTATCATAATGATGCATGATAACATATAAAATAAGAAGCCTAAAGCCTAAGTTCAGATGTTTCAAATACTGGTATTACTGAAAAAGCTCAGATATAAACCTAGATAGAGAGTTTAATAGGCAAGATGTGCCTTTATCAATTGTGATTGAGCACATGAATTAATATCTGAAACAAATCAACCTCTTTGCCAGTTACCATCTTTGAAATTATTTTTAGCAACTTGAAAACTAGGAAGATTATTTACAAGAATAAGTAAAGTTGTTATACTTGCCACTACTTCCTTCTCATCCTTAATTTTTCTTCTTTTAAATCTTAAAGTACTGAATTTTTTTTGCCTGTTCCATAGAAAGAAGACTGGATAGATAATTAGTTGAATGATACCACTCTCACCGTCACTGAAAAGAAGTGATTCTGGAGAAGTTTGTAATATCCTGACTGGAAAGCCCTAGAGGTTATAATCCACAGTTCTCAAGATATATGTGCAGCAGTTCATTATGAAAATCATATAGCTACAATAATCAGATAGGATTAAATTGCTCAGACATGAGCAAAACTGTCATTTAAATGCATCTTTGATGCAAAGACTGAAGGGAAGAAACTTCACTGGTAAAAGTATAAGAACTAAAACAGGGAAAAAACAAAAGTGTTATTATTAACCTGCTGCTGGGAGGGATTTCAGATACACTTTTAGATTCAGCTTTAAAATCCAAGATCTCATGTTGGTTAAATTGACAATATTTCTTCCTTAGTATTGTCTTTAGCATGGATGTCTGCCCTTGACCAAATGCCCCATTCACATATGCAGCATGACATCTGCAGTCTTGTCTTCTAGAGATTTGAGCATTTATGTGTTGATGTGTATAATGCTTTTAAGACATGAAGCATTTGGAGAAGTCTGAAGATGAAAGACTTTGTACACATAAAAATATTATTTTTATTGCTACTAGATGCCTGTGAATCTTTAAAACAATGAGACACTTTCTAAATGTTGGTAAGCTTTGCACAGGAATTCTCCAGCTACTATTTTACTCATTGCTTAAGGTGGTGGTACCTTAAACACCTTTCAATTTCTCTTTCATAAGCAATGTTTATGCAAGTTAGGCCAGAGGCTGTCAATTAAAAGGTATCTGCACATCAGGTCTAAACAAATGTAAAATGAATTTGAAAGCAGTGAGACACACTGGTATAGTGACTGACAGAAGGCCTAGTTTTTATGTTGTCTATAGACTTTAGAAACAATGAAGTGTTTTAAAGGAAAAAAGGCGTGTTGGTAATGGTTCTTGATCCATGTTTATTCCATCCCTAACACACTAAGAACACTGGAACAATCCTTTCATAAATAAAATTCTGCAGGACAAGCTACTCTCTCTTCTCTTCCTTCTCAGATCTCAGGAAGTTAGATACACATCATGAAACAGATATTGTAAATGGTTTAGAATGTACCCAAACAAAAAAGACTGATATAACAGCAACAACACCAGTGAAGCTGGTGATGGGTCTAGAGCAGAAATCTTATGGGGGGCTGCTGAGGGAACTGGGGTTGTTTAGCCTGGAGAAGAGGATGCTGAGGGGAGACGTTATTGCCCTCTACAACCACCTGAAAGGAGGTTGTCACAATGTGGGTGTTGGTCTCTTCTACCAAGTAACAAGTGATAGGACAAGAGGAAATGGCTTCAAGTTGATCCAGGGGAGGTTTAGATTGGATATTAGGAAACATTTCTTCACTGAAAGGGTTGTCAAACATTGGAACAGGCTGCCCAGGGAGGTGGTGGAGTCACCATCCCTGTGGGTGTTTGAAAGCCATGTAGATGTTATGCCTAGGGACGTGGTTTAGTGGTGGACTTAGTAGTGTTAGGTTAATGGTTGGGCTTAACGATCTTAAAGGTCTTTTCCATCCTAAATGATTCTATGCTTCTATAATTACATTGTTGCCGTCTCCAGGGACAATAACAACAAAAAATATTACATTCTTATTTCAACTACAAATTTAACTTCTACATTAAATAAATACACAAGTTGTTAACACATCTTGCCAAAAGTGGTCTCCTACACAATTCCATCAAGAAACATAGTAGACCTAAAAATCTTCACTTTTCAAATTATGTGATTATAGCAGTAAAAATACAATTAATGTGTTATGTAAAGCTCTGAGAAAATATTTCAAGTAGCTCAACAGGTATTTTGCACTGTTCATGTTTGCTTACAGTAAAATTGTAATAGTAGCAGCAACAACCAGATTCATAATTTGTCCTATGTCAGACAGAACACTCACATGAATACTGACGATAAATTCTGTTGACTCAAGTGAGTGAGAATAATTATACCCCTTGAACTGCTGGCTGTACTCTTGCTGATGAAACTCAGGACATGGTTTGTCTTTATTGCTGCAAAGGCACACTGCTGACTCATGTTTAACTGTCTGTCCACCAGGATGCCAAGGTCATTTTCATCAGAACCACACTGATCAGTGAACATCAGTCACACGGCAGCCTGTACTGTTGCTTGGGATTATTCAGTCCCAAGTACAGGGATTCACATTTATCTTTGTTAAGCCTCATGTAATTTTTGTCAGCCCAGTCTTTCAGCTTGCCAAGCCTTCTTTGTACAGTGGCTGTTCCTTCTGGTACATCTACCTCTCCTCTCAGTTTGGCGTCATTCACAAATTTCATCAGAGTACGTTCAATCCTGTCATCCAGATTGTTTATACAGGTACTGAATAATATCAGACCAAGCCCCACTTGGGACTGGTCACCAGTTCAACTTTGAGCTTGGCAGTTGAGTCAAGTTTTCACCTATTGTCGGTCCGTATCTAACCAATTTATCAAGAAGAAATTTGTAGGAGACCATGTCAAACACCACAGCTCTACTGTTACACATTGAGCAAGTTGTTACATCATAGAAGGGAATCACATTGGTCAAGCACAATTTACCATATTGACTTTTTCCAGTCACTTTCTGGTCCTTCACATACTGCTAAGATCTTCCATAATTCCAGGCACTGAAATGATCTTTGTGCAAGTTTCTCAAAAACTGCAAAATGGACAGCAAATGTGTAAATGAAGAGCCAAAGTTGCCTGAGCCAGGGAAAATAAGAACAGTGTTCAATATCAAAGGAAAGCAGTAAGTGGTTCTTTCTATTAAAACAGCAGAATCTCTGGGGGAGAACTCTACTTTCACAGCTAATTAAATATTAAGAAAAAAAATCTGACTAAAACTGTATAACTGCAACCATCTTCATTATATGTATTCAGCAGCGATGACTTGGTATGAATACTGTGCGTGTGATCATAGAAATTATGCATATGCTACACTTACATTAGGCAACTGATGAAAATTGGTTAAATCATCTTAGACAGAAGAAAATACTAGAAAGAAACTCTTGACATGTTCTGAAAGCTTTTCCTCTGAGCAATAAATATATTTAGAGGCAAGTCCCCTAACTATTTGCCATTTTAGAGTTGCAGACTTGTCTACCTATGCATTATGTGACACTGAATTCAATGGATTATTAAAAGTTCATGCTTTTATTCTTCTGCAGTTGTACAAGTTTTATGTGGGGGTCCAATCTACCACAGTTTTGCACTCAACTTTGCCACCACTTTGGGATTCAAAACAGCTGATGAATGAATTTAGTTAGCCATATTGTTGAAGGATATATTTCAGGAAGAAACTTTTGGACATTTAAGGGCAATAATAATGACCCCTTACTGAAATATTTAATTATTGCTCTTTCTACCAGTGGCTTCTTTAGCAGTTCAGGGTTCTCATAGTATTTATGAATGGAAGTTGGGTCAAAGAAAGTAAAGATTTGATCTCTTTTCCACTTCCTCTTCTATTTGTTTTCTTTTTCTTCATTTTAAACAGCTTTAGAATTGTACTGCTCTATTTAGGTTTTTTATTTTTAATGGATATTTCATGATCAGTGGCTTTGCAAAATGAGGATTTTGATCAAACTATGTCTTGATATTATTTCCACTCTGTCTAAGCTGTATAGGTTCAGAAAACTTAAGTTAAAGGATCTGTGCTCTGAACATTCTTGCATGCTATGTAATAATTTGTATATAAGGAAAGCAAGATAAAACAGGTGTAAAAAACCTTGGGTAAAGATTTCATTTTTATATTCCATCAACATGGACAAGGGTTTTCACTATTAAAAAAAGAAGAGAGAGAGAGAGACAGAAGGTTTTCCCCTCGCTACTCTTTTTGACCATAAATTTTTCAAAAGACCACTTCAGTTTTGTCTATGAAAAATCAACACCAAGGTTTGACCTAAGTTCTAATTTATTTTATTATTAAGAATCATTCCCAATTCTATCAAGAGAAGCTCTGAATTCAGCTTGCAGTGTGGCTCTGTTGTTAATACATGCTGTATTTTACTCAAAGATTAAAATGTCTCCTTTTAACAGGTGCAAAAAAAAAACTTCGCAGAAGATTTTATGAGTCTATAATTTGAACCAAGGGAAACTGCTAATCCTAGCAGACTATAAAGAAAACCAAACAAACATAGAATTTTCTAAACAGAATTTTTGATGGAACTTCCAGACTGAGATTGTGGTGGGTTAACAAGATGCCCACCCAGCTGCCCTCTCGGCAGCTATGTATTGGTGCTGAAGTAACATACAATTTGAACTCTCTAGAGCTTTGTATTAGGAAATTGTGCATCATAACCCATTGGATTAAAGTGATTGTAAAGTCTTAAAGTATGCAAGTATCAGCAATGCCTATAATCTACATAAGGTAAGTTTTAAAATGTAAAACCAAAAACAGAGATAAGAGAAACAACATAAAAAATCACTAATGTTGTCATTCCTTTCTAAATTTCCTTTAACCTCATGATGTTCAACAAGGCCAGTGCAAGGTTGTGCACCTGTGTTGGGAAAAGCACCAATATCAGTACAAACTGAGTGATAATGGATTGAGAGCAGCCCCTCAGAGAAGGACTTGGGGATACTGGTGGACAAAAAATTGGATACGATCCAACAATGTGCACTTTCAGCCCAGAAAGCCAATAGTAACCTGGGCTGCATCAAAAGAAGCATGGCAGCAGGTTGAGGTGATTCTGCTTCTCTACCCTATTCTGCTGAGACCTCACCTGGAGTACTGCATCCAGCTCTGGGACACCCAGCACAAGAAAGATGTGGATCTGTTGGAGCAGGTTCAAAGGAGAGCCAGGAAAATTATCAGAGGACTGGAACACTTCTTCTGTGAAGAAAGACTAAGAGAGTTGGGGTTGTTCAACCTGGAGAAGAGAAGGCTCCAGGGAGACCTTTTTGCATCCCTTCAGTACTTAATGGGGGCTTATAAGAAAGAGACTTTTTACCAAGTTCTGTAGTGAGAAGGCAAGGGGCAATAGTTTTAAACTGAAAGAGGATAGATTTAGATTATAATAAGGAAGAAATTATTTACAATGAGAGTTGTGAGAGCCTGGAGCAGGTTTCCCAGAGAAGTTGTGGATGCCCCATCCCTGGAAGTATTCAAGGCCAGGTTGGATGGGGCTTTGAGCAACCTCAAACCATTCTATGATTTTATGATTCTATGATAAATGCAAACAACTTAATGTTTACCTTAAGAAACATACAGCTGTGAGATGTTTTAATTTTAAAATTTAACTGATATAATTCCTTATTCTGATTGCATAATTTCTAATCCTTCACAACATTTGATCACAGAATTCTCAAGTATGTGAATGATTCAGTGATGCATGTTCAAAAATATACATGATATTGAATGCTATGCTGGAAATAATATACTTTCCCAGGAATGTGCAGCATGAAACCCCCAAACATGTTGAAAGGTTCCTAAGTACATATCCACAGGAGTCTGGCTGCCAGGGCTGGGGGCCAGCTCAGTGCCAGCATGGCAGAGGGCAGTCCTATCCTGCTGGTGGCCATGGTGAAAGAGCCTCCTAGGCACCCCATGGGGAGGTTGCTGCCAGGGCCAAGTCCCTGTCTGTGGGTGCTGCTTTTGCCCAAGGCACTGGTGCTGTGGCTCTGACTCAGGGTAATGGGGTAATATGGTGCAGGTAATAATCTTTCTTCTTTTAGCATTTGGCTAACCAGTCTGAAAACCACTCTGCTTGACTACATTCCATATTGTAGTTAATATGGCTACATTTAACATTGTGCTATTTCTAATCTTTCTTTTCCCACCGTGAAGAACAGTTATGCTGGTAGATTGATATTTATCTGCCAAAATACTTCAGAAATAGAAGTATTTTTTAGCAGTAACTGTCTATGTGGTTTTGAATTTCACAGAATCACAGAATTGCAAGGGTTGGAAGGGACCTCAGGAGATCATCTAGTCCAACCCTCCTGCTAAAGCAGGTTCACCTAGAGCATGTTACACAGGACTTCATCCAGGCAGGCTTTGAGTATCTCCAGAGAAGGAGACTCCACAACCCCCCTGGGCAGCCTGTTCCAGTGCTCCATCACCCTGAGAGTAAAGAAGTTTTTCCTCATATTCAACTGAAACCTCTTATGTCTCAGTTTGTACCCATTGCCCCTTGTCCTGTTGCTGGACACCACTGCAAAAAGTCTGGTTCCATCCTCTTGACTTCCATCCTTAAGATATTTGTATGTATTGATGAGGTCCCCTCTCAGTCTTCTCTTCTTCAGGCTGAACAAGCCCAACTCTCTCATCCTTTCCTCGTAGGGGAGATGCTCCAGTCCCTTTATCATCCTAGTTGCTCTCCTCTGAACTCTTCCTAGGAGTTGCTCATCTTTCTCAAACAGGGGAGCCCAGAACTGGACACAGTACTCCAGGTGGAGTCTCACCAGGGCAGAGGAGAGGGGGAGGATAACCTCCCTCCACCTGCTGGCCACACTCCTCTTAATGCACCCCAGGATACCATTGGCCTTCTTGGCAACAAGGGCACACTGCAGGCTCATGGTCAGCTTGTCATCCACCAGGACTCCCAGGTCCCTCTCAGCAGAGCTGCTTTCCAGCAGGTCATCCCCCAGCCTTACTGGTGCCTGGGGCTCAACCTCCCCAGGTGCAGCACTCAGCACTTGCCCTTGTTGAACTTCATCCGGTTCCTCTCCGCCCAACTCTCCAGCCTGTCCAGGTCCTGCTGAATGGCAGCGCAGCCCTCTGGCGTATCAGCCACTCCTCCCAGCAGTTTTGTGTCATCAGCGAACTTGCTGAGGGTACACTCTGTCCCCTCGTGCAGGTCATTCATGAACAAGTTGAACAAGACTGGGCCGAGTACTGAGCCCTGGGGAACTCCACTAACTACTGACCTCCAACTGGACTCTGCCCTGCTAATCAGAACCCTCTGAGCCCTGTCGTTCAGCCAGTTCCCAATCCACCTCACTGTCCACTCATCCAACCCATACTTCTTGAGCTTCCCTATGAGGATGTTATGGGAGACAGTGTCAAAAGCCTTGCTGAAGTCAAGGTAGACAACATCCACCGCTCTCCCCTCATCTACCCAGCCGGTCATGCCATCATAGAAGGCTATCAGATTGGTCAGGCATGATTTCCCCTTGGTGAATCCGTGCTGGGTACTCCTGATGATCTTCCTTTCATCTACTTGCTTGGAGAGGACACCCAGAATGAGTTGTTCCATCACCTTTCCAGGAACAGAGGTGAGACTAACCGGCCTATAGTTCCCTGGGTCCTCCTTCTTGCCCTTTTTGAAGACTGGAGTGACACTGGCTATCTTCCAGTCCTCAGGCACCTCTCCTGTTCTCCACGACCTTTCATAGATGATGGAAAGTGGCTCAGCAATGTCATCTGTCAGTTCCTTCAGCACTCGTGGGTGCATTCCATCGAGGCCCATGGATTTGTGGGTGTCCAGCTTACTTAAAAGATCCCTAACCTGATCCACCTTGACTGAGGGAAAGTCATCCTTTCTCCAAGCTTGCTCGCTTACCTGCCAGGACTGGGGAGCCTGAGGGTCAGCCTTGGCAGTGAAGACTGAATCAAAGAAGGCATTCAGTAGCTCCGCCTTCTCTGTATCTTCTGTCACCAGGGCACCCATTTCGTTCAGCAGCGGTCTCACATTAGCCCCAGTCTTACGTTTACTGCTGACATACTTGAAGAAGCCCTTCTTGTTATGTTTGATATCCTTTGCCAAACTTAGTTCCAGGTGAACCTTGGCCTTTCTAGTTACTTCCCTACATGCTCTGGCAGCATTCCTGTATGCCTCCCAAGTGGCCTGACCCTCCTTCCACATTCCATGGAGCTTACTCTTTTCTTTGAATTTCACTAAGAGCTCCTTGTTCATCCATGCAGGCCTCTTGCCTCGTTTACTTGATTTCATACTCACAAGGATGCACTGATCCTGAGCATGGAGGAAGAGCTGCTTAAATAGCAGCCAGCTCTCTTGGATTCCCCTACCTTCAAGAGCCTTACCCCATGGAATTCTTCCAAGTAGGTCCCTGAAGAGGCCAAAGTTAGCTCTCCTGAAGTCTAATGTGGTAGTCCTACTTGTTGTTCTGCTTCCCCCTCTCAGAATCCGGAGCTCCACCATCTCATGGTCACTGCAGCCAAGCCTGCCCCCTACCTTCACATCCTCAACCAGTTCTTTATTTGCCAGTAGTCTAGTAGAGCTCCATTTCTTGTTGGCTCCTTGTCCTGGTTTCGGCTGGGATAGAGTTAATTTTCTTCACAGAAGCTAGCATAGTGCTGTGCTTTGGATTCAGTGCTAGAAGAATGTTGATAACACGCTGATGTTTTTAGTTGTTGCCAAGTAGTGCTCAGACTGCTCAAGGACTTTTTGAGCTTCTCCTGCTCGGCCAGGTGCATAACAAGCTGGGAGTACAGCACAGCTAGGACCCAAACTGTCCAAAGAGCTATTCCATACCATATAACGTCATGCTCGGGGGGGGTTAGTCGATCGGTCGGTCGGTCGGTCGGTCGCGGGCAGAGTGGTCGCAGCTCGGGGGGAGTGATTGCTGCTCGGGACGGGCTGGGCATCAGTCGGCAGGTGGTGAGCAATTGCATTGTGCATCACTTGTTTTATATATTCTGTATATTTTCTTACCATTATTATTATTATTGTTATTCTTCTCTCTTATTAAACTGTCTCTATCTCAACCCACGGGTCTTACTTTTTTTTTCTTTTCTCTGATTCTCTCCCCCATCCCACTGAGGGAGGGGTGGGGAATGAGCGAGCGGCTGCGTGGTGCTTAGTTGCCAGCTGGGTTAAACCATGACACTCCTCCACCACCTGGGTCGATGTTCTGCAGGAACCTCCTGGACTGTGTACACCTTGCCATGTGGTCCTTCCAGTTGATATCAGGATAGTTGAAGTCTCCCATGAGAACCAGGGCCTGCTATTGCAAGACTACTTTTAGCTGTCTATATAAGGCCTCGTCTACTTCCTCGTCCTGATTGGGTGGTCTATAGTAAACACCCACCTCAGTGTCACCCATGCTGGCCTGCCCCTTAATTTTTATCCACAAGCTTTCAACATGTTCTTCATCCGCTCCTGGGTAGAGTTCTATACGTTCCAATTGCTCCTTTACAAAAAGAGCAACTCCACCACCTCATCTCGTAGGCCTGTCTTTCCTGAGAAGCACATAGCCATTGATTTTGTGTGTTTATTATTTGTAAAGATCATTGAATGATTCGACTGACTCATTTTCAGAGCAAACTAGAGGCTTTTCAGTTTAAATAACAGTTTGTCAGTGCAGAGCAAAGTGGGACAACAAAAACTTTTATATGTTGGAAAATTAATTCCAAATTATGGCAGACAGTGAATATTTTGAACACTTCCATTCTTCTATGAAACACATTTAAGACAGTTGAAATTATTAAGTGCTGTCATGAATATTATTATTGTCTAAATATTAATGAATATTAATAGCATAAAGTCCATGAATCATATATAAATGATTCTGATTCTTTATATCTATATTTCTTTTTCTACAGTTAGTAAGCCCATGTTAACATTATCACATACTGTAAAATACCCAAAGCACATTAAAGAAAAAAGGAAAACTATGATAAGTTTCTGTTGGTTTTGATACTTTCTTTTAAAACTTTTCATTTTGGATTTGTTCTCTATAAAGCCATCATTGACATCTGTGAAATAAACTAATTCTTTTAATTCTGTTTTTTTCTTAATTTATCTGTAGTTTTGTGATAATTAAATAAATGCAGGTTAATACAACCATAAAAAGAATGCCTAGCTGTGATAAACTAAGATTTATTACTGAAAATTATCTACAATATGATAAGTTTTGTTTTACTGTAGGTATAAAGAAACTTTCCTGCCACATGAGACAATGAGTTAGGTACAGTATTGCATGCAATTGCATTGCTAAGTGCTACAGATTAAATGCTCAACAATAGCCCACACATGCCTTGAAATAGTACAATCTGCTCTATTAAGAAATAGAATATTACTAGGACAACTCACTTAACCACTTCAAGAAGTTCCCTGGAAGTGAAAAGTTCTCCTACTAGTTACTAGTAGAAAAGAAACATCTGTGATAGTACAATGTCTTTCAATGGGATGGCAATGTCAGCACTGGAACTGCTCCCATGTCTCAGTTGCTGTTCTCTAAAATGTACCATAAATTACACCTTACTTTAAAGTACACACTTTCAGTGTTATTGAAATGTTATTATGCTCAAATGTAGCCATTGAGGTTTTTTGGTAAAGGAAAAAAAAAGGTGTCAGAATGCAAACAAAGACGGGGACAAATTTCATCTAATTTTTTATACTCTGTAATTTTATTCATATCTTTGTGTTCAATGACACGGAAGTCAGGGAAGTATTTGTCAGTGTGTCCTTAAATGTACAGAGGAAACCCAATATTTCAAACAACTAGAGAGCCCATTTTAGAAATTATTTCAAAATCCATCATCTCTTCCTTTTCTCATTTGACCTATTTAGTCAGAAATAGAGTTCCTTGCTTATCCCCCCACCTGGTGTCTTTAAAATTACTTCAGAAGGCTCTGCCACAGTCAAAATCAATAGACTGAAGCAATATATTAAAAAGAACAACTTCACACTTCAAAGGATTCTACTATATTAGATGCAATTGTCTTCACAAATACTTCTGACATGCTATTGGCAAAGTCACCTAAATTTGGCTGTCTTTTCAAAAAGTATTATTTCTTCCATTTTCGGGTGTGCCATTGACATGTCATTAGGACCCTGATTATTTTTTTTTCTATATCTACATTATGTTAACTTATTATTGTAAAACCAGAACATTTAAATGTGGAATGTAAAAACAGTTATTACTTGGTGACATGGTATATCAGCTGCTTCAACTAATAATTTACGAGGTGAAAATCAGCAATAAAAGCAAATTCATGATTCACACCAACCCTGTTTTACTTGAGAAAGCTAGTAGAGCATCATAAAAATCTTTTCAAATAAAAGCAATAGTTGTCTGAAGTAAAAATGCTCTTATTCATCGTTGCTTCTACAGAATGCAGGAGAGTGAATTGATGAAGGAAGGTGCATGAAAGTTTGTTATGGAAAAATAGAGCATCCTGGTTTTTTCTCATCTCTCCTGTGAAGGATGTGAACTTTTAATAGTGATTTACTGACACTTCATTTTAATCTGGTTATTGAGGAGTTTTGAAGTACAAAAGCTAGAACCAATTGAAAGTGCAAAAAGAAATTACATTGTCTAACAAGATCCAAGGTAAATACTTGGGAATTTATACTGGACAAGTTTACAGCCAATGACTGTAAAAAACTTAAACACATTTTCTTCAGCTACTAAAATGGTTTGGTCAAGGAGGAGGAGGAAAAGAACAGTATCTGATTTCTGGATGGCTGAAAAAGTTTCTTATGAGAAAAAGAATGTAGCTATAAAGGAGCTATTTTGACTGTTGGAGATGTAATAACCTAAAAAGTTCAGGCCTGCTTAGATTATCATCAGCAGACAGTCTGTAAGGTTTGTAGCCTTCTACTTCAGAGTAAAAAAGTCACCTGATAACCTACCTTCTCAAGAATCAGAAAGAAAAATCCAGCGTGCTCTGCAATAATAACATCCCAAATCCATCCAGATGATTACAGCACTACTTCTGGGCATCTTTCATTCCATTCTTTTTAGGTTTTTTCATCCAAATCACACTAAAGCAATTCCTGCTGTACTATAGTGCTGAAGAATTATAAGTGATTCCTGCAATACATGACATCTGCCAGCTGTATCCTATAGCTACTATTATACTGTTGTAAGGTAAGGTAGATCCCCTTACACCGTACTATTCATCTAAAGATACCTGCAATATATCCTTACCTGTGCTTTGTAATTAGAGTAGGATTGTGTTCGCTAAGAACTTATTTAGCTCTTCCATTTATTGTAATGTCTATATTTTTATTGACATTAATTTACATGTCTAAATTTTATTAACATTACTTGTGATTTCTAAAACTACTTTTTTTAACAGTGTTTGAAGTGGTGAGGGGGAAGGATGGAACAATGGGCTCGTTCATAGAATACTTGTTTTTCCATTGCCATTGGTGTTTCCCACTTCAAGTGAAGAAATGAGATAATCAGTTTGATGTATTATTACCCATGTGTAATAAACTATAGTCTATAATAAACTACGGTTTGAGTATATGATTTTAAATTTATTTAGATCTGTAGTATTCAGATTTATTCATATATGTTTCTGGTCATTTGGGAAATCACTTACTTGGTTCAAACAAACAAATTAGATGTACAGTGGCCCTTATCAAACTGACATATAGGTATGAATACGTCTGTGGCAATTCATATGTAGGTTATACCAAAAATCTCTTAAGAAGACTCAAAATAAAAGCAAGAATCTTAGGTTCTGATATAATCTGATTCCTTCTGAAAAATTTGCAGATAGCAAAACTGTGTGAAAAAAAAAATCTTGTTTAAAAATAATTTCTAAAATATCCACAATACTGATTTTGTAAAGCTGTTAGAAATTACTATATATACAAATTAAAATTCCTTAAAATTTTATAATTTTAGGTGTTGGTGTTGACATTCAAAAATAAGATAAATATCCATTAGAAGTGTATCATCTGTCACTCAAAACATCTTCCAGATGTTCTACAATTCCATCATAATTCTTTTTTAAAAACTCATCATTTAAATGGACATGTTAAAAACAATAATTAGAAGAACTAAAGTTCCTTCTAAAGGTTTCAAATACAGGTTTAAAAGGAGTGCTGCAATATTTTCTGACACTGATTATCATTTAATAGTTGCTTGGATCTAATACAGAGCATCTATGAGAAAAAAACCACGAAGCACAACAAACAAAAACAAAACACACACAAACCATGGAATGGCAGTTGTTTCCTAAAAGAGAACTTATGCACTAAAACAAATGGGGATTTTTGGCTTTAAGTCACAGAAAATTTTTTCTTATATCTATTTTTCTACCTCAATCTTTTAGTTCTTATGTTAACAAATCTCTGCAGAAACATCATTAAAGACAGCTAGATGTGATGTGATTCTAATCATAATTTAATAGTAATGCACCAAATTTTAAGTATGAAATCATGACTGTAACGTGTAGTAATATTCTCCTACTAATTTCGCACAAAACAAGTTTTGCCCATCAATTATCTTTGATATTGTGAGGTTGGTTTTTTTTTTAGTCTTTTATCATCCTTAAAAAACCCCAACACTTGCTAGTCCATGCTTGTAGGAAGTAATTAGAAAAACATCTGCTGTCAGTGATCTTTTCCATAATTGCAGACTGAATGTTGAATGTTTCTTACAATTGTTGTGGACGAAATATATGAAATCAAAAAGACCCCCATAAAATTTATTAACCAATATTAATTATATTTTTCAAGATCTGTAGTTGAATAAGTTCTCTAGCTAAGTTACTCTTTGCATTATTCTTCCTTTTTTTAGTCTTTTGGGCCTGAAGACAGCTAACTTTTCACCATATATAAAATTACTTATTTTCATTATGTAAAAAAATTTTTTTATACTTTGATTTTAGAGCATATAAAGAAGCCTTATCTGAATAACACTTAATAATATTGTTTCTTAACAGATTACCTTAGCTAACCACAATCCATATATATTTATCTAATCTTTTAATTATATGTGTACATATGTTCTAATTTATATAGACACTTATGTATTTATATGTAAAAAAGAATATCCAAAATTATTAATTTTTAATTAGTTGAAGTGAGAAAAATCTATTTTTCTCAAATTCCCTCAAAAGACCAACATGTACAATTAATTTCAGACTAATTAAGAGGGTGTATTATATTTGCAGTTACAAGACTCTCTAAATCTGCTTCTATGTCATTGAGAAGAAGTTGTAAAGGGGTGTGTGAAAACTGTGAAAAAAGGATAAGTGGTCTGTGAAAAGGTGAATATGATATGCTCTAAATTCACTGTATTTTTTATTGAACAGTTCAATAGATAAAGCAAACAGAAGAAACGGGGAAAAATGCAAAATATTAACTTTGTGCTGCTCTTTTAGAAGAAATATTGTGTTTGGACACTATTTAAATAGAAGCGCACACATAGAGAATTAAGGAACAATTCTGTAAAGGTAAGAGAACTGAAATTAAGTTTTTTTGAATATATTAAAAATAGTTTCAACAGAATATTTTTAATGCCTCTATCTAAAACCATATAGCCAATTATATTTTTTTTGCTTAAAGGGATTAATTATTTTTAGTTTGTATTGATTATAATGATCCATGGTCATTATGGAGTAAGGCTGAACAGGTCAATGTGAACAGTGATAGTGCTCTTCATTGCAAGTTTCCTAAGAGAGAAATATATCTTGTATTTTATTATCTAAATTGATTATTAATAATAATTATTCTTGGTTTTGACCTTCAAAACCAGCAGGATTACACGAGTTTCCTAGAGACCAGTTCTCCCTATTTAAAATAAACAATTTGAAGGATTCAAAGCACTAAAAAAAATTTAGAGCCCATCATTAAAGGCTGTCCAAGTATGGCCATCTACAGCTCACAATATCTCCTATAACATCTTTAATTTAAATTGCTTAACTTCACTTCCTTAAAAATGTACCATTTGTTCTGTAATATTCTGTGGACAGGTAGAGCATTCTGTCAAAAAAAAAATTAGTTTTGAATAGCTCAAGTAAGAACTGAGCTAAAGGGCAGAGTTTTGTCTGCCTGCAACATCAGAAAATGTTAGAGCTCGTATCCATTGTGCATTTCAGCATTATGAATATCCTAGTTAATATTAGCTACTTTATTAAGATTGTCTTTGCAGGCAGTGGGACACTAGGATACAATTTTATTTGCAGCACATGTTTATTGAGGAGAATATAGGTCTATTTGCTGCAGGTGGCATGGTAGGTTAGAAGTGTTAGATACTAATGAAAATGAGACCCCTTTTCCTTGTCTGAAATGCCTAAACAGGATATTAGATCTCAAGTTGCTGCTACAGCAGGATTATGAACCAATTAGGGAACTCATGAGAAAAGCTGGGGAATTATTACTTTCCATGAATTTAAAACTCTTCAATTTCATAGCCGGAATGGTGCCCTCAGAGTGGATATTTTGCAGCTATCAGCCTGCTGCTTTCTTCCTCAATTTATTATCAAAGTCTAATTAAAATCAAAAAGTGATACTGAGTACTGTGCAAATCTTCAGTTAGTACAATAGCCTCTCATTCAATGGAAAAGATGGGATGCTAGATTCAGACATGATGATTGACAAACATGCACTGGGGATCATGCAGCTTACTAGATCAAAGGATATAAGAATAAAACTGTGCAGAAGATCTTTCCTGTCTGCATGGTTGATACTACTTGCAGAAATAAAGATGAGCACTGCAGGAGATATGCAAAACAGTTACTGTATTAAAATATATCTGAATGTGCAAGGAAAGTTAGTCAATTGTAGCTGAGACCAGGGATGAAACTCTTATAACTTGAAACAAACTAAAATCTATGATATAATTGTTCTTGAGAAGGTAAGATCCATTCACTGCAATAAGAAGTTTAGAAGGAAATTATTTAGATAGTCTTTTAGAATTTACTGGTCTCTAATGCAAAGTACAAAAACTTAAAGGCTTGAGCTCTTTGAGTAAATTATAGATATAAAAAAAGAGATGGTATTACAGAGCATTTTCCAGACAAAACAGTACAGAGCCACCTACTGTCACAGTTCCTTGTCTGTATCTATCAGTATTCTTTTTTTTTATCCAAAAATTCATTATTTTCAATTATCTCAGAATAAGATATTTCCAGCAATGGCAATGTCACAAAACTTGTATTTCTGAGGCATTTCTGATGTTCAGAATGGGAGTTCATTAAAGATAGGATGGTGATGCCATTTGACTCCATTCAAATGTTCCTACTGGAAGGATAGTTTACAATCTTATTTTGGGAAAGGAGGCTGTTAGCCTTTCCTTCATTAACATCAGTGGCATAAGAAAAGATAACAGTTGCTGAAACACAGACAGAATGTTGTGACCACAGGATAAACCCAAATCAGACTAGTTTCAAAGGCGGCACAACTCAGTGTTGGGTGGTCATGGATGTGAGCACAGAAAAGGGTCATCAGAGCTAAAATTGGATCTGGATTGATGCTCTGGGAAAGCACCTTTCAAGGTTCAAAGTTGAGTGTGATTATTGAAGAGAATTGAAGTTGGAACAGGGAAAGATCCAGGAATCTGCCACCTGAGATTATAAATACATTTGTATTTCTACCTGAAAAATATTTAGAATCTTGTAAAAGGGTTCAGTTCATCATCAGGATACAGAAAATATAGATCAGATCCAAAACCTGTCCTCAAGATTATTATCTATTGCAGTAGATGTTATAGCTGGCAACATTAACAATGCAAGGAGGAGAATATATTAGAGGGAATGGGAGAGTTACTAATTATCCACAAAATTATTATACTGAGTAATGAGGTTTTTTCACTTAGTCAAGTGGGAAATTTAATATTTTAGACAGTGCAACAGATAACTTTTAGGAAAACTGGCAAGTATCCAAGCTTACTGTAGATTGTACTTTCTGGTAACATGCTTTGTGAAAGATTTCATCCTGTGAGAACAAGTGCAAGCCTGAGCAATACTGGAAAGTGAATTGTCATTGGAAATATTACCTGAAGCTGAGAAATAGTGAAGGAGCTCAAAGCTTTCAGGTTAGCAAGAACACTAGCTATTTTACGTCTTCTATTTGGACACAGTGATGGGCTACCATTAACAATGAGCTTGGTAGAAAAGGAAGGAAAAAATATTGGACAGCTTCCACAAATTGACTACATAACTGAGGCATTGATAATTCTGTGTACTATATCAATTACTGCTAAATAATTCTCAACATGATAAAGTCACAGATCTTTGTGTAAGGTCTTGCCACTCTTCCCATATTGCTGAGACATCATTTCTTCTAACTTTTGTAACAGTTCTTTTATTTCTTTCTATTAGACTTACAGATGTAATGGTTGTCCTGTCATATTTTCAATTCACACAGTTAATATCATATATCAAATAAGGATGGATATTTGGGAGAGTTGTAATTCTAGAATTGACAATGACAACAGTTTACTACTTACTCAGATTTGGATTCCTTGGTTTTTACAAGGACCATTATTATACTTCATTTAACAATGTGAGTTTCAGAAAAACACCAAGTTTCTACCTTGAACCCTGACCAGTCTGGGATTTCTCTCTTGCTGATAAATCCTTTTCAGTCACATCATTGTCTGTGGAGTGTATAAGTCTTAACAGGTACAAATAAGCAAATGCTCAGCAGTATTATTTACTTGTGCTGCTCTCTCTGGGCCTGTTGACAGTTCTTTAAAAGATATCAGTAAAATGTGTTTCCTGTAATCTGGGAGAATCTGTATTTCAGTACCCCAGTAACTTTAGAGGAAAACAGTGTTATTACTTAAAATCACTGTTATATTGAGCATGTTTCTAGCTTGGATGTAGTTATGGAAATATCAATGTAGGTGTTTGATACTGACATAAAATAAATTCATGAGTGTACTCATTAAAGATTTGAGGACAAGGACATATAGAAAGATTGGTAACTGGAATGCCAGAAACATAATTACAGAAAGAAATAGGATTGTTTTGAAGACATGTAGAAGGAAAAAGTGTAATTCATGTATTGTCTAGGGTATCTGAAACATATTGAAGATTATGTGCTATGCAGGCTGCTGCCTGACAAGATGACAGGCACAGTTAACATGGGTTCACAAAGGGAAAGTCCTGTTTAACTAATGTGTTATCTTTCTATGATAAGGCCACCTGTCTAGTGGATGAACGGAAGAGAGTGGATGGAGTTTTTCTGGATTTTAGTAAGGTTTTTAATACTGTCTCTCACAGCATCCTTCTGGACAAGTTCTCCAGCTGTGAGATGAGCAGGTACATGATGCACTGGGTGAAGAACTGGCTGAATGGCAGGGCTCAAAGGGTTGTGCATGAGATAAGGATCATCCTAACTTACCTTTCAGAAAAACAGAGATATTACTACAATAAAGAAAGCAAAGCATTCATGGGCACAATGTATTTTGTACAGTTGTCCTCCAAAAATCATGTCAGATGGGAAATGATAAGAAACACCAGCAATTCACTTAAACCTGTAGGGTAACAATACAAGAAACATGAGCCAGGTATCTTATGGAAGGCTGTAACAAAGATGATAAGTACTGGTTTTGGCTAGGGCTGAGTTAATTTTATTCATAGCAGTTTGTATGGTGCTGTATTTTGGATTTGTGACCAAAACAGTGTTGGTAACACACTGGTTTAGTTCTTCTTGAACAGTACGTACACGTCAAAGCCATCTCTGTTTCTCTGCCCTGCCAGTGGGTAGGCTGGGGGTGCACAAAATGCTGAGAGGGGACACAACTGGGATAGCTGACTTAATTTGACCATATTACATGACATCATACTCAACAACAAAAGCTGGGGAAAAGGAAGAGGAAGTGGAAGTGGAAGGAGGAATTCCAAATAAAGAAGTTTGGAATGATGGTGCCTGTCTTCTCAAGAAACTGTTATGCATGACAGATCCCTGCTTTCCTGCAAATGGCTAAACTTCTGCCTGCTGATGGGATAGACTGAATGGATTCCTTATTTTGTTTTGCTTATGCATGCAGACTTTGCTTTACCTATTAAACTGTCTTATTATTGAACCCATGAGTTTTCACACTTTTGCCCTTCCAATTCTCTTCCCCATCCCCCTGAGGGGGAGTGAGGGACTGGCTGCGTGGGGCTGAGCTTCCTACTGGGGTTAATCCACAACAGCAGGAAAGGAAGAGTTTATGGTAGATTAAGGTATTTGGGAATAGATCTTGGATTCAGGCCTGTGCTTTGGTGTTTTTTCCCACCAACCCCATTATAAAACCAATTTGGGAAAGCTATTAAAAACTAGAGATCCAAGATTGCTTCATTCATTCTCAGGCTGCACTACTGGCACCACACAGTCTTACACTTTACAGTTATTTCCAGTTCTGAGAAAAGAGTAAAAACCGTACAAGCATTGTTCTGGCTTTTTAATAATAGTCACTGTGATTTCGCAAAATTTGTATCCAGCACATCCTGAATTCCTGCTTCTGTTTGCCACGTCTTCCCACATTTACTTTCAAATAAAATATTTTTTTATTTTCATTATTTTATCATAGAATCATAGAATGTTTTGGGTTGGAAGGGACCCCTAGAGGTCATCAAGTCCAACCACCCTGCAGTGAGCAGGGACATCTTCAACTAGATCAGGTTGCTCAGAACCCCATCCAACCTGGCCTTGAATGTTCCCAGGGATGGGGCCTCCACCACCTCTCTGGGCAACCCGTTCCAGTGTTTCACCACCCTCATTGTAAAGAATTTCTTCCTTATATCTAGTCTATACCTACCCTGCTTCAGTTTAAAACCATTAACCCTTGTCCTGACACAGCTGGCCCTACTAAAAAGATTGTCCCCATCTTTCCTATAGGCCCCCTTTAAGTACTGAAAGGCCGTAATCAGGTCTCCCCACAGCCTTCTCTTCTCCAGGCTGAACAAGCCCAACTCCCTCAGCCTGTCCTCATAAGAGAGGTGCTCCAGCCCTCGGATCAGTTTTGTAGCCCTCCTCTGGACCCGTTCCAACAGTTCCATGTCCTTCTTGTGCTGAGGGCTCCAGAGCTGGACGCACGTACTCCAGGTGAGGTCTCACCAGAGCAGAGTAGAGGGGCAGAATCACCTCCCTCGACCTGCTTGCCATGCTTCTCCTGATGCAGCCCAGGGTACGGTTGGCCTTCTGGGCTGCCAGCGCACATTGCCGGCTCATGTCCAGCTTTTCATCCACCAGCACGCCCAAGTCCCTCTCGGCAGGGCTGCTCTCGATCCTTTCTTCCCCCAGCCTGTACTGATACTGGGGGCTACCCTGACCCAGGTGCAGGACCTTGCACTTGGCCTTGTTGAACCTCATGATGGTCACACAGGCCCACCTCTCCAGCCTGTCCAGGTCTCTCTGGATGACATCCCGTCCTTCTGGTGTGTCAAGCGCACCACTCAGTTTGGTGTCGTCCGCAACCTTGCTGAGGGTGCACTCGATCTTGCTGTCTAAGTCATTGATGAAAACATTAAACAGCACGGGTCCCAGTACGGACCCCTGAGGGACACCACTCGTCACCGGTCTCCATCCGGACATCGAGCCATTGACCACTACCCTCTGGATGCGACCATCCAGCCAGTTCCTTATCCACCAAACAGTCCACCCATCAAATCCATAGCTCTCCAATTTAGAGAGAAGGATGTTGTGGGGGACCATGTCAAAGGCTTTGCAGAAGTCCAGATAGATGACATCTGTTGGTATTCCCTTGTCCACTGATGCTGTCACACCATCATAGAAAGTCACTAGGTTCGTCAGGCAGGACTTGCCCTTGGTGAAGCCGTGCTGGCTGCCTTGAATCACCTCCCTGTCCTCCATGTGCCTTAGCATAGCTTCTAGGAGGATCTGTTCCATGATCTTCCCAGGCACAGAGGTAAGGCTGACAGGTCGGTAGTTCCCAGGGTCTTCCTTTCTACCCTTTTTGAAAATGGGCACAATGTTTCCCTTCTTCCAGTCACCAGGGACTTCACCTGACTGCCATGACTTTTCAAATATCATGGAGAGTGGCTTGGCGACTACATCGGCCAATTCCCTCAGGACTCTGGGATGCATCCCATCAGGTCCCATGGATTTTTGTGCGTTCAGGTTCCTCAGGTGGTCACCAACCTGATCTTCTCCTACAGCAGGAAGGGTTTTGCCCTCCTGGTCCCCCTCATGTCATCCATCAACTCGGGAGGGGTGAGGAGAGAGGTTGCCAGTGAAGACTGAGGCAAAAAAGGTGTTGAGTACCTCAGCCTTCTCCTCATCTGCTGTTACCAGCTTGCCAGTCTCGCTCATCAGCTGGGGAATGCTTTCTTTAACCATCCTTTTCTGGCTGATATACCTGTAGAAACCCTTCTTATTATTCTTTGCATCCCTAGCCAAGTTTAGCTCCAGTTGCGCCTTGGCCTTTCTGACCCCATTCCTACACAACCGGGCCGCGTCCCTATACTCTTCCCAGGATGCCTGTCCCTGCTTCCACTGCCTGTGCAGTTCCCTCTTCCTCCTTAGTTTGACCAGCATCTCTCATCTCAGCCATGCCGGTCTCTTCCCTTCTTTGCCCGATTTCTTACACCTAGGGATCGAGAGCTCTTGCGCTCTGTGGATCACATCCTTAAAGACCTGCCAGCTCTGTTCTGTTCCCCTGTCCCTGAGGACCGTTTGCCAGGGAGTCCTTCTGCCTATCTCCTTGAGGAGCTGGAAGTTTGCTTTCCTAAAATCCAGGGTCCTGACTATACTCTTTGTTCTTCTCATTCCTCTCAGGAGCATGAGCTCTACCAGTGCATGATCACTGCAGCCCAGGCTGCCTCTGATCTTGACATCTCCTATGAGCTCGCTTGCATTGGTGACCACCAGGTCCAGTATCGCATCCCCTCTGGTAGGGGTGTCTATTACCTGGCTTAAGAAGTTGTCCTCAATGCATTTGAGAAACCTGCTGGATTGCCTACAGCTTGCCGTGTTGGTTTTCCAGAAGATGTTGGGGTGGTTGAAGTCCCCCAGCAGGATGAGACCCTGCAAGCATGAAGCCTCCCGGAGTTGGAGGAAGAATGCTTCATCAGCTGGCTCCTCTTGATCTGGCGGTCTGTAGTAGACACCAACCACCAGGTTCCCTTTGTTGCCTCTCTCTCTGATTCTTATCCATAAGCTTTCGACCTGCTCGTGGCTATTCTTCAGGGACTGCTCTTCACACTCTAATGATTTCTTGATGTAAAGGGCAACGCCTCTGCCCCTCCTTCCTCGCCTGTCCCTTCTGAACAGCCTGTAGCCATCAATAGCTACATTCCAGTCGTGGGATTCATCCCACCAAGTTTCCGTAATGGCGATCAGGTCGTAGCTTTCTAGCAGCACGATAGCTTCCAACTCCTCTTGTTTGTTTCCCATGCTGCGTGCGTTTGTATAGAGGCATTTCATCTGAGCTGTCAGCCTCATCCCCTTCATAGCAGAACACCCCTTGTTTCCCTTGAGGTGTTTCACAGGCTTTTCCTTTTTGGTTCCTACTACCTCAGGATCCTCCAGCTCACCTCTGCCAGACTTCAACTTTGCTGCAGCACCCCTGGCACACTACTGAGCAATGGGTTGAAGGCTCATACTAGCCCCCAGTCCCTCTAACCCTTGTGTATCATCCCCTAGCCTGTCACTGGCAAGCCCGATACGTTCCCCTTCCCCCTTCACATCTAGTTTAAAGCCCTGTCAATGAGCCCCGCAAGCTCCTGGGCAAAGACCCTCCTCCCCGTTTGAGAAAGCTGGCTCCCATTTGACTTGAGCAAGCCTGGTGCCGTGTAGACCATCCCATGGTCAAAGAACCCAAAGTTGTGGCGGCAACACCAGTCACGAAGCCAGGTTTTAATAGATTGAGTCTGCCTGTATTC
Source organism: Gorsachius magnificus (assembly GCA_034008185.1). Taxonomy (NCBI): domain Eukaryota; kingdom Metazoa; phylum Chordata; class Aves; order Pelecaniformes; family Ardeidae; genus Gorsachius; species Gorsachius magnificus. The sequence goes on from CM067084.1 coordinate 60,284,778, forward strand.
CCAGTGTCTCTGCCCACCACTGGAAGGAGTGAGAAAAAAAGATCTGTGCTCCAGATTCCTTCACTAACCACCCCAAGGCTTTGAATTCTTTTTTGATCACCCTCGGGCTACTTACTGCAACTTCATCAGCACCCACGTGGAAGAGCAGTAAGGGATAGTAGTCCGAGGGTTGGGCCAGGCTAGGAAGTTTCCTAGTGACGTCTCTAACTTGGGCTTCATATTTTTTCATTTCTCAGGTAAATGTGAAATACCAGACAGTATATAAATTCTATTTCCTCCTCTGTCGCATGTGGAATGTTGTTCTTCACAAGGAAACTATCAACAGTTTTGACACAACAGACTAAAATCTGACATTCATTCTCTGTCTGATATGTGTTACTATAGCCCAGCTACACTGTCTTTATAGATTAATAATGAGATCTTGTTTAACAATCAGTGCAACTCAGTCATGTTTACATCCTCCCTGGAGGACCAATGGCTTATCTCATCAAAAGGATGATAATTCCCTCTGTCTGTCAGTTGATATGATCTTTATCTGGACACATAACTACATCAGCAGGCTGAGTTGAGCTTCCAGCCTTGCTGGTGGTAAAGGATTCAAAATTCATGTTTATCATATGCAGAAGATAGATGCACTAGCTAGCTTCAGGCACTGCATTAGCACTAAAGTCCATTAATTCTAATTATGTTTTGCATATAGAGTATATTAAAATGTTTAAATTAATAAAGGAGAAAGGCCATCCCATTGGCACAGTTTCTGCATATTAATACAGTTTTCTGAGTGGGAGGTGATCTGTGCATGCAAGGAGCATTCCTCAGGCCACAGGAGATTGAGCACATAAAGCTATTTAGGGGACTTGTGCCAACCACAGCCATCTCATAGCATCTCTGTTCATTAGTCCATGGCGTTTTTTTATAGTCTTTGGATAAGAATGAGATCATTAGCTTCTTGAATGAAGGTAGGATGGGAATGATCCAGCTCAGCTGTGCATGTCATGTACATGAGTATGCATATGAAGATTGCATAAAACAAATGCTATCCTACCTTATTGTTTTCTGTATAAGGGAATTAGTTGTTTCAATGACAGTTCAGCTCTTGCATTGAAACAGACCAGAATGATTACAGCAAATCCCTTATAGTGATTGAACACTTTCCTTTCATTTAAGTTTAGAATTTTTTAGAATCTGTCGTGACAAGATGTAATCTTGTTTGAACTATTGAAATCACCCTGCAACATTTTTCCCTTTGTTGTCTGTTACTGACTCTATTAATTTACTTTCCATCTCTGAAAAGTATAAATCCTCTACTCTCAGCTTTTATTTTCATTATTTAATTAAATAATATAAATGTTTAAATGTTCAGATCCTTTTTATTCATAATGATCAAGAAGTCACTTCCCTGTTATACCCTGCCAACAATATCAAGGAAGAAGTAAGAACAACCCAATTAACTATCACTGAAGCCTATAATCCAACATTCCTAAATTTAAAAAAACCTGATGGATATCCACAAAAAATAAACAGAAATTTTTAACTGTATTCTAAAATGTTAAGAAGGTAAAGATTATGGTACTAATACTAATAATGAGAAACAGAGCAGGATATCGTTTTAAAGCTCTAAATGGAAGTCTTAAAACCTGCTATTAAATCTTTAAGTATTTATTTATTAATATATCCAGCTCCTTCTAAAGCCAATAAACTGATATATTTTATATCAGGCTTGGACCTTGTATGAAAGCAGTGATCTGTAACTGCCAAAACTTAACAGTAGGTCACCATGGTAAAAAAGAATTTGTATGGATCATTTAACCTGGAAAATTCAAACAGTGCTCAGATCCCTTCAGAAATTGTTGGGATTTATCAATTTATTTTTTTTTAAATCTGTTAAGGGTATGTTCACATGGTTTTCTGAAAGGCAAATAAAATCTTGTTCTGCCTTGCTTTTGCTGGATGGAGAACTATGTAGCTCTCCTCAGCATGTTATCATACATGATCTAGTAATCCCTGATGAGACAAGTACATTAGCTTGCACTCTGTCTTGTGATAACATAGCAGTTACTCTGTTCTGCTGGGAGCTCAGGTCAAGCTGGAGTATTGGCAGAGGGAACTAATATCTGCGTACAAAAGCCTTTTTAGGTCTATCTAAATGCTCTGAATGCTCTGTGGTACGCTGACAAGTTAACAGCCCATCTTGTCATTCCATTACAACATTCTTTTTCCAGCTGTTTTATCTTTTTAAGCTCTTCTGTATATTATTTTCTTCCTGTATACAATGAGGAATACAGGTTAATTAGTCTACAACCTCCCCTCACATACTCTTTGCCAATCAGGTCTCCTCAGAGGGTCTGTGTCCCTACACAACCTTCTTCACCTGGCTGCTCTTCATGAAGATAAATAATGTTCATATACAATACTCAACAAAAATATTTTTCTGAGGAAAAAGTACCGGAGCTTGCTGTTCCTCCATCATCAAGAGCTTGGAAAATTTACGGTTACCTCTGGTGCTGTTTGCCATGCAGACTCCTTGTCTGGTTTGTGCTGAAAGACTGAGTAGTACTTGATGCAGAAAAAGCCTGTGAAACATATCCAAGTGATTTACTTTGTATTGGACTTTATTGTCCCATCTCTGTCACAATATAGCACTTTGTCCTTAGAGGATAAGGCTTCATTCTCTTACTATACAGATTCTGTATTTTCTCCTAAAAATAGTTTATTTTTCAAAATTAATTCTTTTACCTCCTTTTCCCCAGTCTGCTAGATCTCCTACCCTTCTAGTGTCTCACCAGCCTCTCTCTGCTGTTCCTGTGTACCTTTTTTTATGTTGGCCTCTAGGCGGTCCCGGACAAATGGAGGGAGCGACTAACTATCCAGTTTAATAAGTGAGTTCTGATATACTTAAGGAGAATAAATATGGAAAACATGAAACTAGAAATACTATTTGGTATCAGAGACTGTGCGTTGGCAGTATGCTCAAAAATAATATTAAATGAGTGCATTTTTTGGTTAGTTTTATATAGTTGGGAATTTGACAGATGAGAGGCACAAATTCAATTAATGACTTGTTTTGTCAAGAATTGGCAAATACTAGTCATAACACCATGACCCTAGAGAAAAACTATTAGAAGAAGGTATCGTAACTTACTAAAGACTGATTACAATTTCCAAATAAATTTAACATTATTACAGTAAGAATGGCATGTATCATGGTAAACATTACATGTCCTATATCAAAATAAACCTTGCATTGCAAAGTAACTAAATCAGGCCTTTCACAGTATTTTAAAGATATATTCCCAAGATGTTTACCCAGATGTGTCAGGCTGCATATCTCATTTTCTTTCTATAGTCAGTGGAAATGCACATTTTAACTCTTCCTTTTGTTCAGCTTGTTCCTAGCCAAACTGAATGAGATATTTTTGGCTTGTTTTATTCAAAGATACCCTAAAGGAAAATGCTATGGCAGACATACAGCTCATCTACATATTCAACTAGGAATTTGGCACATAATTTTAAGAACTGCTATGTATACTAGCAAAAAATGCCAACATTAAAGAAGCTAAAGATGGGGCAAACCAAGTGAAAAAAACATGACATGATGTAATTCAACAGGATAATACTACTTACTGAGTAATCTATGCTTGAGCATGGTGTAAAATAAAACAAGCCTTTCTTCTTTTTTTTTCTTCGTATTTTAGATACCAGAATACCTAAAAGTCAGGCAATACAATTAAGTATTTTTATTTAGAAAATTCTGGGGGATGTCAAGGAAATGCAGAAAGGCCTCAGTTTTTTCAGATGAAAAAAAGTAATCGTAAATATGATATCTGTCTCTTTAGTAACAGTGGCTCAAAAATGAGGCTTCCAGCTGTTTGTTTAAATAGCTTGCAGAAGCATTACACTGCATCACTTCATTTATATAAGTTGTTACCTTATTTTAGTGTCTTTAAAGGCATGCAGTCGTACAGTATCAATCTCACAATGGAAAAAAATGCAAATTTTTACTAATGCAAGAACTTGAACATTGACTGCATTCTGACAGATATTTTACCTATAAATCTTCAAAACTACTAATAAGTACAAAAGGGTGGTGGGGAGGAAAGATATATTCCAGACATTTTACATAGTTTATCACAGGACCTTGCTGTCTAGGGAGCTGAAATCAATTAAGGGGAGGATAAATAATACAAGAGACAGAACAATATTGATGCACAAGAGAAATGTCAAAGATGCTTAAACCTTTTTCCTTTTCTTCCATGTCTTACAGAATAACCATTTACTGAAGAAAAAAGAGACATGCTATGTGACCACACACAACTGAATAGGATTTAGACATACTGAATGAGTTTTTCTTCTATTCCAAAAGGTGTTTTGTTTCTGACAATCGGTATAATTTTTATGTAATTAATTTCGATTAAAATGGAAAAACGGGTTTTGGAGTCACTCAAGCTTATGAATTAGTAGCATAAGATTCCAATAGTCTGCCCTGGATAACGGCCAAAATTGATTTAATTCTGTGATTTCATTTTTGTAGGGAAGCTAAGACCAAATTTGGCCTTAGTATTAAAAAAAAAATATATATGCCTCTGTGGAAATATAAAAAGAGTGAACAGATAGAATAAATAAAAGTACTTTTTGTTTTCTTCAGACTACTGAAATGATAGCCAAGATTGTTTGGATTGTATAATTCATCAAAATCACTATTTCATACTATGAATGGCACATTTATCATTCAATATCTGCATGTAAAACTTGATATCTGTATTCATAGTGACTCATTATATAAGACATCTAATTATGAATGACACAAATCAACATTACCATAAGATCCAAACCTCACTTAAGTCAATAGAAAAGTTTGAACTTGCATATGAAAAATGCAAATAGTAAGTTTGCAAGCTATGAAAATAATTCAGACTTTGATTGTAAGATACGTAACAAGAGATATGAAATAATTAAAATATACTAAGCAGTTAAATGATGAATTGCCATCTAGGAGATACTTAGTATGAGCTACAGACGAAAGTTCTAATATATATGCATCTGCAGCTTATGTATTACTTATTTATACATAAATAAAATTAGTATAGTGACACAGGAATAGAAATAGCTTTGTGAGCCCCTTGCTCTGGCAGATTATAAAATGTTAGTGTTCTATTTTAAAAATAATTAGTCTTCACCTGCTACCATTAGTGGACCTTCTTCCTCTGACATTTAGAAACACAACTTTTCTTTCCAGGGTAAATTTCACTGCAGCTTATTTCACTTATTTGCTTTTGTACCCTCATTATCCTTCAAAACAAATAGTTCTCCTCTCATCCCCTCCTTTTTGCCCCTAATTAGTTTTCAAACATATTCTTAGACTTTATTTTGCTACTTTATTGTTGCTTTTTCCTCAGTGTCTTTAACTTGACTGTGTCAAAGTTACTGACACTTCTACTACTTCATCGTTCTGGTCATTCAGTTCTTAAAGTAGTACACTAATAATCTTTTAATGTTTTATTTCTGTCACCAGTGTGTTCAACTTTTACACATTCTTTTTACATTATTAGTGAAAATATTATATAATATCTTCAAGAAGGATCATTTTGGAAGTCCAAGCCTTTCATGTGACCCACTGAAATGTTTCAGCTGGTCTTGAGAGTTTCTTACCACTGACACTGCAGCTACACTGCAGCTGTGTCTGCATGCAGTCTCATACATGACTGGCCCTGATCTGCTGATGTGACTTCCTAGCTTGACCTTGAACCTGCTCATAACTAAAGACTTGCTGGATGGCCACTGGACTGTAGCTGACTTTGGTTACTTTTCCTGGACCTGATCCTGACCCTGACTTGCTGGCTCAGCATCCTGGCTCCTTGCAGGTCAGGCTACTGCCCCAGCCTGCCTTGCTGTGACTCTTGACTGATGGCCTGCCGTTTCTTGAGGAGCATCCAGCCCTTGCCTCTACCTGACAGTATCTACATTTAAAGGATAACCACTAGTGAAAAATTTAAGTTCCCATTGACCTTTACTGTCCCCAAGACTGTCTATAAATTTTGGATGGAGCTACTAACATAGTAGTTGGATGGGATTCAGAAAATGAAAAAATTTCCATGAATAGAGGCCTCCCTGAACTACGGCTTTGGCAATACCTTGTTTTTCTATTTGTGCAGAAACCATCCGGTAAAAAAATACTGATGCAAGAACATTGTTTTCCCTTTCTCATACAAGACTGTATCTTTTAAATGTAAATTCTATTCCATTTTAATCCACATTTTAAAGTACTATTTATCTTATCTGGATTTTGAAAAAAGAAATACAGCTCTCCAGAATAATTTTCAAAGGTAACACAGACCCAGGAAAACAGTAATATATTTGAAGCAACGGGTTTTAATTATGAAAAAAAATCATTAATTTAATATGAATATAATTATATATAACTCTGTCTTGATGATTTAGCATGTCTTGTTAACTTGTATGCAATATAAAAAAGTAGTGGAATAACAGTAATTCCAGTACAAGATGTGAGTAAATTTAAGACTAAGGAAATTACTTATATGTTGTTATAATGTTGTATGAGGTACAACTGAGCCTAACTTAGGATGAGCATTGGAAGAAAGGCATGTATCAGGACAGAAGTAAATTTATTGCATGTGTTTTGGGGAAAATATTTTTCAACATCTTTCTAGACACCATAGATTTTGTCATCCTTATTAAAATAAATATTAATTCAGATCAGATGAATTAAAAAAAAAGCTTGGATCTGTTTTTTAACTAAAATTGTTAATGATAAATGTCTATGAAAAAGAAAGTGAAGCAAATAAGCACTGAAAATTAGAAGAACACAGCCAATAAAATTATGATTTTGAAGGAATATGGCATGCTTTAAATATGCTAAGTAAGCTTGATTCTGCTTTCTGTAGTCTAAATTAATGCAAATGCCACCACTTATTTTAAATGGTGTAAAACAAGCGCTTCACTAATTATTCTAAAATAAGAAGCTGGCCAGAGATTTCCCTCAGTTCATGTCTTCATATCAGTAGCTTCTGCTATATACAGGAACTGTAAAAATAAACATTTCTCCACATTTTCCTTTCAAAATAGGCTATAAACCCACTTTACCACAATACACATAATATATAATTTCAAGTATTCAAACCGCTAACTAAACTAGTAAAGCTATTTTCAGGAAGGGAATTATGTCTTCCACCTGCCCCTTTGATGTAGGTGTTTGTGGTAAATTTCATAAAACAGTAGCACTTTTTTTGTTTTTAATATTTATATGAAAACGCACACACACATATTGGGTTTTCTGAAAGCCTATGCTATTGGTCCAAAGGTTTGGTCATTTCTTAGGAAGAAATGCTTGAAGGCATCAGGATCAAATTGCCTTCGTGTTCCCTCCACAGTCTCAGGATTGGGCTCTTGAATTCCATTTTCTTAAACCTGCCCTCTTATCCATTGCATAATTTTGCATGGTAATTTTCTCAGATTCTTTTCTCAAGCAGCTAGACAAAACACATTCTCAGCCCATCAATTTTGTATATTCCTTTAGCAAGAAGAAAAGCTAATCACTGTAATCCCCAAGATTTGCCCATTTACCTTCTCTAATCTGTAGCTTTTCAGTATTTCTGACAATATATTGGTTTGTGCACAGGAGTCCAAGTTAAAAGTAATTGCTTTTGCTCCATTTGCTTTTATGAAGGTACTATATTCATCTCATGTTACAGCATTGTCTATTTCTCCAACAAATAATGCACCTTTGTAAATTCTAAATGCATTCTGCTGTGCTCTTCTCTGTGTGAGATGAAGTGGCAAGCTGACCAGTTCTTAAGATCTGTTGACTGCATTTCTATCAAGGCATTAATAATGAATGCCCAGCTGTGATGGGCTGGGTACACGGTTAACATAAGTGATAGATAAATGCCTGAATAATTCTTATATGGTGAAACAGGGTATAGAAAAAAACAGCACATCTGCCCATAAAGACACTTTGAGGATACTTTTGATCACGCTTGGTTTAGTGCCAAAGCTTTTGACGTCCTAGCTTCAAGTAAACAAGATTGAAATACCATAATAACAAGCCATTTTAAACAGCATCCCTACAGCAGTAATCCATTCAAGATAGAGGGAGGGGATGGCTGCAGACTAGCTCACTGCACTGCCAGACTGTGCGCTGAAAGCATATGAGATTAAAGGTACTTATCATGTGGAAGCCATCTAAGCATCAACCAAGTTTAACTCAGCAATCAGAGCCTGTCATTTATAAAATGACTGGAAAGAACACCATCACCTTATTTTGCTTTTTGGAGCTTCTTACAATATTATTTAATTAATTGTATTCTCACAGCTTTTTCTATGCATTGCATATAATTTACCACCTAACATAATGTGTGAAGCTTTTTGTATCTGATCTGAATGATTTTTAGTTCACTTGCCTTTATCCCTCAGTTCTCTATTCTCAGTCCTGTTCTCTGTGTCAGATTATTTTTTCTTTTCCATCAGATTCTGTCTGGACCTGGTGACCTCTGCTTGAAAAATTTTAAGTGCTTCATCACAGGTCAATTTCTGTGATCTCTTCCTGAGTTTTCTGTTTCATGTCATGTGCTCATTTTGGGATTTGATCTCTTAATTTTCCAAAATTGACTCTTCAGTTCAAATCAGACATAATCTCTTCTATAATGTTTGCTTTGTTAGAAGTCAGTTCTGATACCTTTACAGAATTATCGCTGTGCTACAAGTCAAACTCCCTTGTTATCCCTGGGTTGCAGGGGCCTAGAATGTAAGTTCCCTACTCACTACTGAAGTATGTAGCTTAATGATCAGATTAAATGTAAAAGGAATGTTTACCATTACTTCAGCTACCGTTTCTGAAGGAGAGTGGCTATGGCTGCTGTGATTTATATTGTATCAGGGATGCTGATGTGTGTTAGGCATGTTCCAGTGTGCTATGACAGATGTTATCTGTTTTATTTGTCTGTAGTTTACTCTACGGGCACTGTATGAATTTCTGGACAAAAGAAATGAAGGCTGACTTTGTCTTGTCTTAGCAGCTGTGCACTGTATCGTAAGACTGATAATGCAGGAGGAAAAGATTTTCCCTGAAAATAACTGAGTATGTTCAGCTAGTGAAATCTTCTAGAGTGAGAAGCGAGGGCAGCCAGATAAAAGACACAGCAGGCAGTGAAACTGCAACATGTGCAGAAACCAAAATGCTCCACTGGTGCATTTATATGGAAAGACTGAACTTGGTAACCATGAATGTAGCAAGCAGTAAGGGCAGGCTTCAGCATGACCAGGATATGGTGGTCATTTTAGCTCATAGTTTAGTAAGTTCACACTGTTAATTCACAGAAATTGAGACAGGCAGCCATGCAGGGAACATGAATGGAGCACATAGACTTTCATTGCTCTGTTCTTTACACTATTGTAAAGATTTCTCCAGGGACCTGGTGACAATTCTGTGAAGATACTTCTAATGCAAAAAGTGAAAGTTGCTTAATGGTGAACAAACCAGAAGAAACTACCCACTCCATAAGGAAACATTGGATAAGAGAAAGACTGGTTTATAAGACTTTTATTTTAACTTGCATTACCTGACAGCTCTGAGTTTTCTCTATTTCAAAGGGCACCTTGTTTCTGTGTCTTAATATAACTTAATATTTTTTTTTTTCATGTGAACTTTTTATGAAACAGCTGCTAGCAGTTTCACTTCAATATATCAGCAGGGACCTTTTCACACATACAACCAGTGGTTTTATACTGGTCAGCCTTTCTTTTGGATTGTTATAAAACTTATTTGCTCACATTTTGGTGCTTTCATACATGACTGAGCATCCATGCTCTCTAAATATTAATGTATTAGCATCAAATTAATGTAAGTGCCTAATGGCTTTACAGATGCAGGCATGAGAGCTTTCTGGCCCTTTTTTGCACTTCCTGGATCATTTCTGTAAAAACATTAAACCACTTGATACCACTTTCTGAGTGTCACCATTAATAACTGTCATTAATGATTAATCTATTTTTTGCTACCTGTGGGACTTAATATTATTCAAATATAGATTAATAGCTGTCTTTAAACACAACTAAAGAACTCAATTTTTCACTTGGATCATCTGATAATGTAGGGCTCCTGGACAACTGGACAGCTGCATACGGGTAGAATTTTCTCTGTGCTTTTACTCTTATGTACAGATTCCATAAATCTCTACCCATTAGTAGTTTGGAGTATCTCCATTCTCCCTTTTCCTCAAAGTGAATCTTCTTTAAATTTGAATATAGTTAGAAAATAAATTCTGAGTTTTAAGCTGCAACTAGTTCAACCTTTCAAGTCACAGTTTGGTTAGAATTGTCTTGGTAGTCAATATGCAGGGATCTCTCTTTTAGGTGTTCTTACTATCACCTCTCCAGCAGAGGTTCAAAGAGAAAGTAGAAATTCCTTTCTTTCTTCTTGGATGTTCTATTCATTTCTTAAACAGACTTGAATGATTTTCTCCTCAGTGGGCTTCCCCTGTTCTACACTGAAATCTGGAAACTAACAAAACTGAAAAATAAAAAAAATTGCTCTTAAAAACAAACCTTACCACTAGTACAGAGGAAGAGTGAACTGAGATTCAGGCATGAGTATTGCTTTATGCTTTGTTGTTAGTTATATTAGCTATTATATTAAGAACCAACAACTGGTTTTGTTGGTTTTGGGGTTGTTTGATTTTTTTTTTTTACCTATCACTTTCTAAGGATTGACTGATATTTAACTAAGCAGGTGCAAATCAATTGGTATCAGGCACAAGGTACAACACTGTACCTCAAAAAGTGATAATCATTACTTATTGTACATTTATACATAGGAAAATTTACAAGTTTCAACTATGATTTTTCTCTTAATTGCAGTATATAAATGATACTTTATGAAAAACATTTCACGGTCAGTTGAAACTGAAAGAATTACTTCATAATATATAGAAAAAAAATTTTGCAATTTTCACAAAATAAAATGACTTACAAATGTATTTTATATATTTACACACTTGAATATACTTTCACACTGATTCCTACCTAAGGTATTAGTCATTTCAATCAGTGGCTTCATAGACTAAATACCATAATCTAAAGAAGAATTTCTGAAATCTAAGAACAAATATTCTCTACAGTCACAAGTCAGGTAGCTTGATTTTAAAAATAAATGATACTTCGAAGTAAAACCTATACATAATTAAGCTAGTTATAGTTATTAACAGGTATGTCACATACCAAACACACTTCTAAAACAATACTATTTTTTAAAATTCTATTCAAAAATCTCACATTATAATTTTAATTTTTAAAATTAGATTTTGAAAATTTATTTTAAATAATAGTTTAACTGCCTTTTATTCATTCTTCTCTTGCATTAGGAATTGCTCAATACAATCATAGAATCATACTGCAATTGAGGTAGGAAAGATCCTCTTGAGATCACCTAGTCTGTTTTGGAGCAGTTCATCCTGAGTGTGCTCATCAGGCATGTGCAGGACAACCAGGGGATCAGGCCCAAACAGCATGCGTTCATGACCAACCTGATTTCTTTCTACGACCAGGTAACCTGCCTAGTAGATGAGGGAAAGGCTGTGGGTGTTCTCTACCTGGACTTCAGCAAGGCCTTTGACATTGTTTCCCACAGCATTCTCCTAGAAAAACTGTCAGCTCATGGCTTAGACAGGTGTACTCTTCGCTGGGTAAAAAAACTGGCTGGATGGCCAAGCCCAGAGAGTTGTGGTGAATGGAGTTAAGTCCTGTTGGTGGCCAGTCACAAGTGGTGTTCCCCAGGCCTCAGTACTAGAGCCAGTTCTGTTTAGTATCTTTATCAATGATCTGGATGAGGGGATTGAGTGCACTCTCAGTAAGTTTGCAGATGACACCAAATTGTGTGGGAGTGTTGATCTGCTGGAGGGGAGGAGGGCTCTGCAGAGGGACCTGGACAGGCTGGATCGAAGGGTCAAGACCAATTGTATGAGGTTTAACGAGACCAAGTGCCAGGTCCTGCACTTTGGTCACAACAACCCCATGCAATGTTACAGGCTTGGCGAAGAGTGGCTGGAAAGCTGCCTGGCAGAAAAAGACCTGGGGGTACTGTTTGACAGTCGCCTGAATATGAGCCAGCAGTGTGCCCAGGTGGCCAAGAAGGCCAATGGCATCCTGGCCTGTATCAGAAATAGTGTGGCCAGCAGGAGTAGGGAAGTGATTGTGCCCCTGTACTCTGTGCTGGTGAGGCCACACCTTGAATGCTGTGTTCAGTTTTGGGCCCCTCACTACAAGAAAGATGTTGCATTGCTGGAACAGGTCCAGAGGAGAGCAACCAAGCTGGTGAGGGGTCTGGAGCACAAGTCATACGAGGAGTGGCTGAGGGAACTGGGGTTGTTTAGTCTGGAGAAAAGGAGGCTGAGGGGAGACCTTATCTCCCTCTACAACTACCTGAAAGGAGGCTGTAGTGAGCTGGGTGTAGGTGTCATTTCCCAAGTAACAAGGGATAGGATGAGAGGAAATGGTCTCAAGTTGTGCTGGGGGAGGTTTAGATTAGATATTAGGAAACATTTCTTCACTGAAAGGCTTTTCAAGCATTGGAACAGGCTGCCCAGGGAAGTGGTCGTGTCCCCATCCCTGGAGGTATTTAAAAGATGGATAGACAAGGTGCTTAGGGACAGGGTTTAGTGGTGGGAAGGCAGGGTTAGGGGAATAGTTGGACTTGATGATCTTAAAGGTCTTTTCAAACCTAAATTATTCTATGATTCTATTCTGTGATTCTATGATTCTATGATTCTAATTTGTCTTCTTAGAGTAGCATCGCTTAGAAAAATTTGCCCAGGATATTACCGAGCTGAGTTTTGAAGGTCTCAATGGATGGAGACTTCACAACCTCTGCAATGATTTTCCTTATGTTTCCTGTATTTCCTGTATTTTGGTTTGTGTCCATTGCCTTTTGTCCTTTCACTCATATACTAGATCTCGGATGCAGTTAACCTTATTCATAGTAGCCCGTATGGTTCTGTGTTTTGGATTAGTGACCAAAACCGTGTCGATAACACAGCAGTGTTTTAGGTATTGTTGAACAGTTTTTACACAGCATCAGAGGTGTGCAAGAAGTTGGGAGGGCACACAACCAGGACAGCTGAACCCAACCAACCAAAGGGATATTCCATATCATATGACATCATGCTCAGCAATAAAAACTAGGTAAAGGGAGGAGGAAGATGGGATGTTTGGGGTTATGGTGTCTATCTTCTCAAGTAAATGTTACACGTGATGAAGCCCTGTTTTCCAAGAAGTGGCTAAACATCTACCTTCAGGTAGGAAGTAGTAAATTAATTCCTTACTTTGCTTTGCTTGCAGAAGCAGCTTTACTTCACTTATTAACCTGTTTTTATCTCAACACACAAGTTTTTCTCCCTTTTACCCTTCCAATTCTCTCCCCCATTCCGCTGTAGACGAGTGAGTGTGGGGCTTAGCTCTCTGCTGGGGTTAATCTGCTACAATGCCCTGGGTTTGGCTGGGAGAGACTTAATTTTCTTCCTAGTAGCTGGCACAGTACTGTGTTTTGGATTTAGTATGAGTGTAATATTGATAACACACTGATGGTTTTGTTGTTGCTAAGCAAGGCTTACGCCACTCAAGGACTTTTCAGCTTCATCTGCTCTGCCAGGTGCACAAGAAGCTGGGAGAGGGCACAGCCAGGACAGCTGACCCCAACTGGCCAAAGGGCTATTCCAGACCATATGACGTCATGCTCAGTATAGAAACTGGGGGAAGAAGAAGGAAGGGGGGGACGTTCGGAGTGATGGTGTTTGTCTTCCCAAGTAATCGTTAACGTGTGATGGAGCCCTGCTTTCCTGGGGATGGCTGAACACCTGCCCATAGGAAGCAGTGAATGAATTCCTTGCTTTGCTTTGCTTGCATGTGCAGATTTTGCTTTCCCTATTAAACTGTCTTAATCTCAATCCATGAGTTTTCTCATTTTTACTCTTCTGTTTCTCTCCCCCATCCCACGGTGGGGGGAGTGAACGAGTGGCTGTGTGATGATGATTGTGTATTTTTCTGCTCTTTTTAATGTATGATTTTTTAAAAAAATACCGTAATATGAATTCTTATCCTTTGCAATTATTAATGTAATTATTAATTTTGGTGTGCATCTTGGGAAAGATTTCTGCTGTTTAGGTTTGAAGCCCAACCATTCACTTAAGCCTATTTGTGTAGATTTTGAATAGTTTAGTTTAGATATCTTTAATTAGCACAAAAATTTCTCACTCTCAAAACATTCCAGTCAGTTTCAATTCAAACTAGATAAAAAACATCACAGAAACTGTTGCTTAGTTCTGAGCAGTGGATAGTTCTGAAAATTTTAACCAGTATGAGTCAGGATGCCTAAAGTGAAGAGTTTATGTACACAAACAACATTTAAATTAAGTCAGTGGCATTCTACGTCATTTATGTTTTAATAGTCAGCCTTTCCCTCAATCCCTTTTTAAAATCACCCGGAATTTTAATTAAGTGACTTGATAAGAACCTTCTCCTAAAAAGGTGAACATTTTTTTTAATCAAATATATTCCTGTTTCCTTCTAGCCCTAATAAATGATAAGAATCAAGAATCTTAATTTAAAAAAAAAAAGAAAAAAAAGAAAAAAAAACCCTAAACCCAACAAGGAAATCATGTAATGCAGCAAGAAAAAAGAGAATACTGAAATGGTGCAGGTCAGTAAAAATAATGCAGAAATCTGTAGGGGGTGGAGAAGGGGAAGGAATTTCCTAAACAATGAATTTTACTGTGACAAGTTACCTTGTAGGAAAGAAATGAGAATGAGTAGTTTATCAGTGCTGATGGAGACAAATAGCTACTTCTGTACAAAATGTTGTTAAAATAAATATCCCATCTTTCAATACATTCTAAAAAAGCAACATATATTGGTGGCAATAATCTATGCAATTCATAATCTTCTATTAAATAAGATTTTTTTTTTTAATTATACAAAGAAAGGCTTATGTTCTCCTGTCAACTTAAATATTTTTACTAGGAAAATTTGCAGGGTATTAATTTTAAAATAATGTGAAGAATAGGAAACAATGCAAGGGAAGGTATATATTTGCCAGCTTTCTAGTTACATATTTTAATGTACTATTAAAGGGTTAATATAGTAGATAATTTGCATGCTGCATCCAAGAATAATGGAAACATTTCAGTAAAGTTTATTTATGTGCTATTATCTAAACTAAGACATTTATTGGGAAAAATTTCTGCTTGACATTTTGTGTTTTGACTGGCATTTGCTAGTTGCCAGCTGTCATAAGGAAAGGACTGCAACACATGCCGTTAGCAGCATATGCCTTTTTGGGTGCTGAATAGAGTTTTCATACAAAAAATCAAATGATCCATAACATATTATGCTGTCATTTAAAAACCGCATTAGAACTGTAACATTTTTCATGCTCATAATAAATTTTGTTCCCCAAGGCTCAATCTAGCATTTTCTCACTATATTTGGGGATATAATGAGGAAAATATTTATTCTATTAATTGGCATTACTTTTTTTCAGTATGCTAATGATTTTCTCAAAAAGGAGAATTTTTGTAACTGTTTTTGGAAGACTTTGATTTCTGTGCTTTGCTACTCTCTGTCAGATGGATCTATCTGGGTTTTCCTACCACACCACCTTCTTCATCATTCATAACTGTCAAGTGCTTATCAGATGAGATCAAGTTTTGATAGCCAAGCCATTTTTTCTTTTCCCCAGTCATTTGGTTGTTTTTCTATGATAAACTATTGCAGAATTTTTTAGGAATATGTGGGTAAATGAAATATTAATTACTCATTACTCATAAAAATACATATTTGTTTTACTAATTGTATTACCTTTTAACCTTATTTTGCTGAGGAAACAATCACCTCACTTTGTCCCAAAGAATAAAATCTTGTTTGCTTCCTGGAAAAGAAATCGTAATTTCTGGCTATTACAGAAACTCACTGATGTCTGGATTTCTTTATCAAATGTTTAGCTCCTGATATATCTAAAGTAGGAGAAAAGCTGCTCTAAATTCCCTAAACAGTCAAAAGGGAAAATGAGTATTCCCTTGGTGGGTGATTCAACACACTTACCTTACTCCAAGGACTATTTGAGGAGCTATTCAAACTGTGATACTAACCTGAACAAATGGATATTTCAATTAAGAAGTTTAATTTATTCTTGAATACTTAGGAGCAATGCTTCATTGTTTTCTAAGAAATATTTTACTGTTATTAAGTACTGAATATTACTGAATTTCTCCAAAACCACAGGAATTATCTATTTCCCCCTTTGTATTCAGTTAAGTCAAAAGGATTTTACCTTCTGTTATGTTCTGACTTATCTGTGTTTGTTATTTACTGACTCTAAAAAGGCCAAATAATATTCATCAGAAACCTAAGTAATTGAATTTAATAGTACACTAATGCTTTCTGCAGTGTACCAGTCTTGTGGCCACATTGTTCTTAATCTTTGCTCTCTTCATGGTTTCAATTACAGAAAGATTATTTTCAGGAGTATAGCTGACATAGTTCAGAAGCTTTGATACTTTGTTGACCCTAGATTATTCATACTTTCATTTAAGTAGGTTACACACAGAGAAAGAACAAAGGTAATAATAAAATTATAGATTTTAAAAATGACAATTTAAAAGTATATTTTATTTTAAGAATTCTTTATATTAAACCAGTACCTAGAGTCTCAAATCTACTATTTTAGTTAAAACAAATGCCATGTTAAAAAAAATAACACATGCAACTTTAAAAATATATGTTTTATAATGATAATTCTGAGCCCAAGAAAAAACATAAAGAAAAAAAAATTGTTTAATTAGAAATTTGACATAAAAAGAATAGATACTATTTTGGCCAAACACCCCTATTTAAATAAATTAGCAAGTTTACAAACAACCCACTGTAAAAAATTTCTATGCTTTTTCCTTTTTATGATGATGAACAAATAATGTAAAACAGGTTTCTGTATGCATACTAAGCATGTACATATATACTAATAATGCATATGTCAAGAAGGTTATCTGTGTTTAAGTCCAGATAGGAGAAAAACTGATGGGTGTTATTCAGAAGGTTGTCAGTTAAATTACTGATGATATCTGACTCCTTTTCCTGTAAGATAGAATTTCAAGGGAGGAATATGTGAGGGATCAGCTATGGAGGTCACTTTTCAAAGTCCTGTTTTCTAACCTGCTACTCTCTAAAGATAGAAATCTAACTGCACAGAAGTATAACTTACAGAAGGAGTATTTTCAGTGTTCTAGGTCTTCTCTAAATTCAAAGTCACAAAGAAGTCAGAAATGAAAGAAGATCATCTGGTGGAAATCAAATTACACGTGGGTTTTGTTTGATCTATGAATTTGTAAAAATTCCTACTAGTTAACCATCAACTACTAGTGTTCAGCCACTATACACATTATCTGCAGTAGTACGTAACAGACGCTTTAGACATACCATCTTTCAAAAACTAGCTAATGAAATGGCTCTTTTTAGATTTTTTTTAAATTTGCAATTACTCACTGTGTGTGTATTTTCCTGCTCTCTGGCCCAGATGTCTAAGAGTTTTGGTCTACCTTTTTGATCTACCACAGGAAAGCAGTAGATTAACAACTAAAATTTATGATAAGGTAATCTTATCCATGCATCTTACCATTCTTATTTTTAATTAAAAGTAGGCAAAATTAAATACCAAATAAAATTTTGATGTAAGCATAATCTAACTTTTAATTTTATTATAAATGTGTTATGAAAAAAATTATGAAACATTATTTAATACTCTGATAGGAATTTGTCACATATATTCAACTCTATTATTTCTTCTGCTAGACTGAGCATCTCTAAATATAGTTGACTAATTAATAGGTATAGTTTTGTTTTCAGCATGTTGGACCTACCTTCATATCAGCTATGTAATGAAAGAGGCCAATAATCTGTGCTTAGCTCATTTTAGGCATTTTGAAATGTGTTCCTTTACACTTTAGTTTCCTCCGTATATATGGTATTTATAAAAAAATAATGCTAAATATGATGTTAAATATTTTTTTGTATAGTCTTTCCTTTGTAAAAGAACAACTAGAAAAAACCTACACAGGTATAAAATAACATTTGAGACAGAATGAAGGAGTAGTGAACAGTAAGCCTTCTCTGGAAGCTTTATTTTTGTTTCTAAAAATATGGGGTTTTCTTTCCCTTAGAACAGCCTGATTTGCCAAAGCAGAAGTTCTTTACAGCTTCTTAATCGTCTTTGCATAAATTTCAGTGGGAGTATTTCTTAGTTGTAGCCCTGAGTTTCTAGTGTAAAGAATGAAACAACAAAATGACAGGCAATTTACACTATGTTGAGAGTAGCAGAGATAATAATTCTTTATCACTATAGATGCCCATGTTCTAATTTTTTCAAGTAAGTAGTTTTTGTTCCAGAGCAAAAACCAGATGCTGAACAATCAATATTTTCTGACCAGTTCTAGTAAATCATGTACTATGCAATAAAAAATGTCATTTTAAAGGCTTATTATATGAAAATAGAAATATTTCAATTTAATGTAATGAACTTATGTTTGAAATAGAGTTCATTTACATTGCAAATATCATTAATGCTAACAGCAAAAAACCCCACATTACTTAAAAGACTGATGTTAATAGTGCTTAAAAACTTATCTTTTCACATGAACTTTGTAGAATAGGATATAAAAACTTAATAGAGATGCACTATGTACTAAATTTAGCTTTTCAGCTGAGAGATGTACATTCTATCTAGAAACTCACTGGAATGAGATATACCTCTGTTTTTCAGCCAATTAAAAATGTCTTTACTACATTGCCTGTCATCTTGAATCTCCTACAAGGATCCTTTAGAGGTTATTTGCTTTTGGGATAAGAAATTGGAAGCAAGAGAGACCAGTAAGCTCACAAAGGCTCTCAATACTGACAGCTTGAATGAACAACTGTTATTTGAACTTATTTACACATAATAAATATGAATAAAGATCTACAGTTCATGAAACCATCTCTATCAGTTTGGAACTTAATGTGAGGAAAAGACCACTAATTAGGCAAAGAACTTACCATGAATCCTCCTGACAGTCACACAAGAAGAAGCCATGTTTTGCTCAAATGTGGAAGTTTGTCTGATTTGATAAAGGCAGAAGGACTTGTTGGAGCATAATAACCACACACATGCAATATTTAAACTTTGCTTGACAACTTGATCACTACTAAGTTAACAGTAATTTTTGCAGTTCTGCAGAAACTTTCACGCTTCTATTAGAAACCCATTTCCATGTCCTTAAAAATGGCTGTTTTCATGTTATATATAATGTGAAATGTTAACACTTAATTGCAATATATGGTAACAGTTTATATAGCACTAAATATTATTATTTTATTCTGAAAACATTCCATTTTCTATATTCCAAAGAGAATCATATTATTCGTTGTTCACAAATGAGGGAAATAAATTTCATAAAATTTTTCCATATTTCATATTTCAGAAATAATAACAAAAAGTAAAATACATCTGGTAATCTTTATCAGAATATTTTCTGCTTTTTAATAGTTTCCCTTTTAAGATGCTTCAGTCAACTAACTGGAAATCTATCCTCTTTCTAGTGATAAAGGAAAAATAATATTTGACCTAAGTATCCTGTATATGAACATGTATAGTGAATAATCAAAACTAAGAAAGTGGAACCTTTCAGATAGGCTTAAAATAACTATATCAAGCATTTAAAAAAAAAATTGAAAATTAATAAAAATAAAATTATGGAATGAAACTCAGACCATTAGTCATTTTTGACTAATACATCCTTTAACCATTTATCCCATTCACAAAAATGTAATAATCAGAGAACCACGAAAATCACAAGATCATTTAGGTTGGAAGGGATCCCTTGAGATCATGTAGCCCACCCCATCTGCTCAAGCAGGGTCAGCTGGAGAAGGTTGCCGAAGACCATGTCCACTTGGCTTTTGAGTATCTCTAAGGGTGGAGACTCTACAGCCTCTCTAAGAAACCTGTTCCAGAGTTTGACCACCCTAACAGTAGGAAAGTATTTTCTTATATTCAGGTGGAATTGTGTGTTTTTGAGTTTGTGTCCATTGCCTCTTTCTCTTTCACTAGGTACTGTTGAGAACAACCTGGCTCCCTATTCTTTACACCCTCCCTTCAGATATTTACACGCATTGATGAGATCCCCCCTGAGCTTTCTGTTCTCCAGGCTGAAGAATCCCAGCTTTCCCAGCTCTTCTAATACAAAAGATAGTCCAGTCCCTTAATCATCTTTGTGGTCCTGTGCTGGACTTGCTTTAGCAAGTCTATGTCTCCTTTGTACTGGGGTGCCCAGAATTGGATGCAATACTCCAAGTGTGGCCTCATCAGTGCTGTGTAGATGGGAAGGATTGCCTGCTGGCAACATTCCACATAGTACAGTGCAGGCTGTTGGTCTTCCTCGCCATAAGGCACATTGCTGGCTTATGGTCAGCTTGTCCACCAGGACCCCCAGGTCTTTTTCTGTAAAACTGTTTTCCAGCTGGTCAGCCCCCACCATGTACAGGTGCATGGGGTTGTTCCTCCCCACATGCAGGACTAGGCATTCCTTTTGTTGAACTATATGATTTCCCTTTCTACTCATTTCTCCAGCCTTTTTGGGTCCCTCTGAATGGCAGCAAAACCATCTGATGGTGTATCAGCCACTATTCCCAGTTTTCTACCATTTGCAAACTTGCTGGGAGCACACTCTGTCCCATTGTTCAGGTCATTAGTGACCTCAGCATTTTCTGTGTCCTTTGTCACCAGATCCCCTCCCCCATTCAGAAGTGTGATCATGTTTTCCGTAGTCTTCCATTTGCTGTTTATTCACTTGTAGAGACCTTCCCTGTTGCCCTTCACAAGACTTACCAGATTCATCTCCAGGTTGGCCTTGGCTTTTCTAACCATATATCCCTGCATGATTGGACAGAAACTCTGTGCCCCTCCTGAGTCTGCTGCCCCTTCTGCCTGTTACACACTTCCTTTATCTCTGAATTCAGGCAAAAGATCCTTGCTCATCCATACAGAACCCTGCCACCTTTGTTTGATTTCCTGTTTCTTGGGATACATCTTTCATGCTGCCTCCAAGTTTCAAATCCCCTACCAGTTCTTCCCTGTTCATAACTATCAAGTTCAGTAAAACACCTTTCTTCGTTGGCTCCTCAGTTACCTGTGCCAAGAAATTGTAATCAATGCACTAAAGAAATCTCCTATATTTCTTGAGCCCTGCTGTATTATCCTTCCAGCAGACACCAGGGTGGGTAAAATCACCATGAGGACTAGTGGCTTCTTCCAGTTGTTTGAAGAAAGACTCCTCTGCTTCTTAGTCCTAATCAGGAGGTCTGTAGCAGATACCCACTGCAACAGTGACCATGTAGGTCTGCCCTCTAATATCCACCCATAAGCTCTCAATTGCCTCCTGACCCATAAAAATAAATGATGCTGTTGTCTTCAACTGATGGCTTTACATTAGTTGCCTCCTGTGATACATAAGTTCATCCTAAACATACAGTGCTACATTATTCAGCAGGAAAGAAACATAAAGGAGCTAATTCTGCTAAACACATTTTAACTAGTGTCTAGCTTTTAGAATTAATGTATATTTGGTTTTCAAGTGAAAACAAAAACTAAGGATGTTCTTCTTGAATGTATAATAAATCTTTTAGTCTATTCTTGAGCTACCAGGTAAGTAATAGTTTTCAGCTGCCTGTATATAGAATGAAATATCTGTAAATCGAATATATGTTTTTGCTTCACACACATCACTTTGTAGAAGCAGTACTAGTTCTCATACTTACTGTAAAGCATTTTTTTATTGACAACTGTCAAGATTGGGACACTGGACTAAAAGCACCATTTTTATGAATTAACATGAATTTTTATAATTATAGTCTTTGAAGCTACAGATGATTTAAAACTGAAGTTTGTACCTGTATGTAAAAATCTCATTGTACAATTAAAATGTACGGGGCTGTACAACAATTTCAATGTCTCTACATAAGTGTTATACTGCTATTTCATCAGGAAAAAGGATTGATTTGATCATTTGGTCAGTTACAACAATATTCTGACAGGGTGACAAGATGAAACAGTAGGTTTACCTTGTATTTACTTATTTTGTAATATGTAATCCATAACTTCCATGAACTCAGAGGATTACAAGGTATGCTGTTTTCATAAGGCATGCAGAGGAATAACATATCCCTCTAGTGATCAGTTAGTGTCTTTAATTTGTTGTCTACTTCTAATGATAAATGCAAAAAAGTTGTGGCTGGGTTTTTTTGGTTGTTTCCCAGAAACATTTTTTGCCAAGGGCTTGTTGGTATACAAAATGCCTGGACTTCCATTCTGACATCCCATATGGTCTGCCTTGGTTTCCCAAATGCTTGCCACAGTGAAACCTATTTTCCTGGCAAACACAGAGGCCATTAAGAGTCCATTCTACCCATTTTCCATTGTTCAGGGATGGGTTGTATTTTTCTTATTATTTTGGCATGTAACTCTGAACAGGTGTCATTAGGTGCAAGGAGGCATGTGGTGTCAGTGTAGTGGGGTTGCCACAGAAGATGGACTTCCCTCCTCTTTTCCTGGAGAACAGATGTCCTTTGCAGTGTTTTGCAGGCCTTCCTATCTCAGTCCCATTGATACCTGGCATCTCTGCTTAATGGCAAGGGCTCTATCAACTTCTGAATGGGCACCCAGCCATCCAAACAGATGGTCCTAGATTCAGGAAGGCAAAAAAAATTATGTGGATGTAATATGTTTTTAAAGGCCATAATCCCAGCTGGCCAAACTGAAATGGTTGTCCTTTCTCTGCTTCTGTAACTATTATTCAGACAATGTGCTACTGCTACTTTATCTTTGATCTGGATTGTATTTTAAATCATACTGTATAAATTTCATTAAACATTTGTTTTTCTCATATATACACATATATATTCATATATATGTACACACTTGCAGTCAAATGCAATTAATATTCATTCCTGTACCATTCAGCAAGAGTGAGTGACTTACAACTTATTTAGGTCACAATATTCAGCAGTTATATAATCATTTTACATTCCAAATTCTTAGCACATTCAACTCACATATTCATTAATTCGTATTCAAAACCTATATAATCAATAAAGGTCAAGGTAATCAATGCAAAGACACTCAGCAGAATAAGTAAAGCCAAAATGTGTCAAAAACTATGAAAACTTTAATGCCTTTCTTTGCTGAAAACTCATTTGAACTATAACAGAAGTTGATGTTCTTCTTCATGTTCTTAATCACCAAACAGAACTCATGAAGTGAGATTCTGTAAAACCCTTTCTAAAAAAGATAGAATAAGATTAGACTTGGAATGTTTTCCTGTTCTTAACACTATAAAATTTCCAAAGTGGCATTAGTTTAAATCCATCAAAATCTTTAGGACTTTTTCTTTAGGTAATATTTACATGCCTGTGATGTAATGTCTTAAATTAACCAATTATACATGCAATCACTTATGCAAAGTGACTTGGTTGCTGCAGTTTTTGGTGCATTTAAAGTTACATTAAGAATGCAATGACTTAGGCAATTATATAGAGAGGACACTGAAGTGAGCTGGGAACCAACTTACTAATAATTTCAGAAGTTATTTTTCCAGAGAGTTCTAATAATTGCAGACCTCCAACATACAGATCATATCCTAGGTCACTACAGAAGCCAGAAACCTCTGGAATCAACTATTCAGCCATTTTGTCTGTCTTTCAACAACTTATCAAATAAGTTGAAAATTTATCTATTTGTTTCACAATTGAACAAAAATAATTTTCAAAAAATGTATTTTATTCAAGTTGCTTTTTTTCCAAGGAGTAAAAAAAGTTACCTTTTCCATACTGAAAAGATAAATACTTAGGTACATTTGGTCCTAATCTGTGTATCAAAAGCTATTGAAATAATTAGGAGCTGTGATAATTTTTTTCATTCTATTATCAACATTTAGTCTGTGGCTTCTTATTCTGTTATTTTATGTCCCTTTAAAATTCTATTAGTTGTCAATATGAAGTATGTCTCTATTGTCATGTTATGTTGTAGCAAGGTTTAAAATACATTATCTATTCTAGTATATCCTTTTCAGAATGGCTGTTACAAATTCAACTTTGTGTGCATAGAGTACCAGGAGAATGCAGAAGTAATTCGAGCCTGTCAAATATTTTCAAATATTAAAATTTCATTGTGTTTTCATTATTATAGGCATAGGACTTAAATGCCAGTATTCAGATTTATTGTTGTCAAAAATCTCCAGCTGAAAAAAGTTGGCTTTCTAGAAAAGAAAGACATGACCTATTCCACCATTTTATTTCCTTAGCATAACTGACAACAGCTGCCATTTTTATCTGGGAGCCTAGCATGTCCTCGGGGGCATGTAATAAAAAAAAGGATTGCATAATAAAATTATATCTATGGTGTTGTAATTGCCATAAAAAGAAAGAAGATATAATATTGAAATAAAGATTAGCTATAGGAAAATACAATAATGAGCTATACCCAGGCAAACAGAAGGCTTCCAGGGGGAATAAAATACGGAAAAGACCTGCAGTTGTCAGACAACCTCGCCAATTACTTGATTATATCACAATATCAACAGAAACTCCATTTGCAGAGAACTCAGTCTGTCCAGCTTTGTTTCATAGTAGTCTCACAGCTTTATTCTCATCTATCATTTATCCCCAATAAACCTCACAAAAAGCCAGGATATGTGAGTTGATATAATAACATGTACTCCATCAGAATATTTTTGGCATCCCTAGGTGGATCCAAGGAAAATCAGTTGTTTCTCACAAGTCTGGGTTTTAAAGCCCAGAATAACTACCTGAAATCAAGAGAAGTGGCTAGAGACTATAGATGTTTATAGTTGTGTGTAATGTTCTTTTTTTTTCAGACAGGTGAAAAAGACATATAGAGTAAGACTAGGCAAAATTTGCTATTAAGTAGATTATAAAGGTCATGGGACCCTAGATACAAGACAGAGCAACACTTGTAGACCTTGAAGGCTTCAAGGAGTTTGCCTAGGGAAGATATAGTAAGTGTGCTGTTAGCCTAAACTCAGTGACGTGCTACTGAATTTGACTCCTTTATAGAGCTTTACAGAATCTGTTTGCAGTTACTGTTAGTCTGATGAAAGATCTAAAATAATTAAGGAGAAAAGTGGTAAAAATTAATGAGGAAATGGAAAAAAAAAAATCTATAAATCATTTACACTCAGGAGTAGAGATACTCCAGGGCATTTTGTTAAAGGATGCAAACAAGGTTTGCATTTGAAAAATGTCCTGGTGTTCAGAAGAGGTTACTTCAGCATGTACGCTAATCTATTATTTCTGACTGCTTCAGTTGGATTCAGATGTGCACGTTTTCTTCAGTTAATTTTATTTCTTCTGGCTAAAATTAGGTTAGCTATGATCATACTTACACTTAACGCTGCACACCTGAAAGTTGGTAAACTATTTCACTGAGAAACAGTGGATAACATGTCAGGTCATACTGGAGATAGCAATTGTTCAACCCTGCTCTTTTCAATTCTTTCTTTTCTGAGAAGGTACTTATACTCTGTAATAAAGTCAGCTTTCAATCTTCTAAATTAGGTAATCTAGGCTAAAAGTATGACAGAGGAAGTGGACTCTGCAAGTGAAATTATATGACATGTATAGGACTTGCTCCTATTAGTCTACTATTTTCTGAAAGTCATCTCTGATACCAATCATTATAGAATGTAAGGTAAATAAATTTTTTACCTTTCTAATTTTATTAATGATTATTGACTTATTTTAGTAGATCTCTGAATGATATATTCCGCTGTGAAAGTGACTAGATGTATTCCAGCATACAGACGCATCTTTATTTAGAAACCAGCAACAAATGGTCTTTATAAATTTCTTTTTCTTAAGGTCTTCAGGTCATTTATTGCACGGTTGCATCTCTCTCTAAATAAATAGCTCAGGTATAGTAAAGATTATTGTGTCAGTGATAACAGGCTGTCCAGGTACAATAATGAGCTCACAGCACTGTGGGTGTTTCACAGTAACATGGCTTTCACATGGTCCTCTGGGAAGAATAACATGCTCTTACTGAGGGCTTTATTTGGTCTGCTGATGGTTATTTCACAGTAGGTACTGTCTTTTCAAAAATTAAACTTTCTTGCTTGTATTTCTGGTATAAATTTCTGAAAAGGCCAGATTAATTCTTTGTCCGTGATTCTAGACCCCCTAAAGTGAAAAGAAGAAACCCCATTTTCATTTCAGTGCTCCACAAACAAGTAACTTGTACAGAAGCCTGGATTAACACTATGACCTTCTGCTGGAAAAGTGATTCTTAAGAGGAGTCCTGTCAGGCAGGTATATGACAGTGTCTCTGTGGCTTTAATACTGCGATGTAATTTAATGAACTATGCTGCTACTGGAAGTAAGAAGCATATGTAAAATCCATGCTGATTTTTTTTTTAATTAATAGCCCTACACTTGTAAAGACTGAGGCCATGGGGTGATACAAGCACACGATGTCGTTACCTACATCCTCTAGTACTGTCTGTGAAGTTATATATTAGATGGGGCCCGCCACCTCAGGGAAACACTTCCCTGAATTTGGTATGGTAATGTTAGCTAACAAATAATTTCAGTGAGAAGACCATTTTGAAATGTTCAGTGCTGGGAAGCTGGGAAAATCCTGCATGATTGTACAGGTGAAAATAAATAGCACAGACAATAAAATGGAGTCTGGACATCATCGTTCTACTTCTGAGTTAATAAAAATAATGTAATAAAAAAAGCTAGGAGGCTCATGTATTGGCCTATACTGTTTCTTTTTCACAATCTCAGTCCAAACATTCCTAAATATAGGAGTCCTTACACAGGTACAACAACAGGTCTCCTTAAATATTGGCTTCTAATATTGGCATTATGTTACAGCTGCTTTTAGCCTAAAGCTTTACAGTTGCTGCTGTCATACAGAAAAATTCTAATGGCTTTGTGTTATTTCAATTAATTACAAAACATTCACTTATAATTAATTTCCCTCTTGAATGAGAAAAAAACCCTATTCTTTTTGCATTCTCTTTTATCATTCCTTATACTTATGAAAGACACTACTAGGAAGGACTGAGTTTAGGGGAAACTGACCATTTGTGTTGCCATGAGCAATGTAAATATCAGTGAAAAATATACAGAAGTGAATACATGTCTACTGTAGTAAAAAACCAAAACCAAATCCAAACCAAACAAAAATACAGGTTAGGAGATTCAGAGTAAATTTTATTTCCTTCAATTAAACTTTTTCAGAATCTAGGGCAAAGCCTGTTTGTTATACAACAGTTGCTTTCTAGATTATTATTTCAGTTCTTATGTTAATACTTAGTAGTTATAACTTTATTAAATAAATATATACATAAATAAAATAGTAAGCTTCATTTTAAAAAGTATGCAGGCAAGTCTTTCTGCCAAGTCATTTTGGAATAGATTTGTAAAAGGCTATATATGTCTCTTACAAAGAGGCATCTAAAAGTCATCACAATTTGAAAAATTAGCTCACTGAGCCTGAGTCAGTTATTTAACAAATTTCTGCACAAGGATCTTGTACTCATGGTGGAAACTCAGCATTCAATGAAAGTTATGCTGTGCTTACTAAACAGTTTAGGGCTACACCTCCGTATCTGTCACAAGTGTGACCAGTTTATGTAAAGAGTCAGTACTGAATAAAGAAAAGTTTGGATCAAAAGGTACAGTGACAGGCTACTAGGGTGACTGCAGCAATGAGGAGATTTCTGGATGGGAGGGCACTGAAAACATATTCACCATTTAGAGAGCCCTGAAATACTATTGATCATGGCAGCAGGAGAAAGGAAGTGGTCGGTTTCACAACTGCAACGAGCCCAAGCTACTTGACCTGCTGAAAGGCAGTTCTTAAAACTCAGGAGCAAGCTGCAAAATGTCCATCCTCTTTCTAGACCAAAGGAAATAATGTCAGGTTGTTTTGTTATTTGTTACCTGCGTTCTGTGGTCATTCTGGCTTGAAATAGTGCTAGTTCGAGGATTTCATCACTGCACTGCTGTGCATGCCATGCCCACTCCTCAAATGAGTTTGTTTTGCTTTGGTGGACAAAACAAAGAACAGGTAAATTCTGGTCTGTATTTACAAGAGGGTTGCCAGCAAGTCAAAGGAATCTGATCAGTGTGTAGTGTATAAAGACCTGATGACAGGAAGCAGAGGACCAAGACAGTCTCTTCTCTGTAGTGTCCAGTAAAAGGACAAGAATCATCAGGCACGAATTAAAATGCAAGAAATTCCACTTAAAAATTTACTGTGAGGGTGGTCAAACAGTGCAACAGGTTGGCCAGAGAAGTTGTGGAGTCTCCATACATGGAAATGTTCAAAATCCAACTGAATGTGATCCTGAGCAACTTGCTCCAACTGACCCTGCTTGAGCAGGGGGGTTGGACTAGATGATCTCAAGGGGTCCCCTCCAACCTAAATGATCTTGTGATGCTCTGAAAAGGTTTGGCATAAATTAGCCACAACTAAGTTTGTTCTGGAAATTCATTTAAAAAACCAAACCAAACCGACCAAACAAAATAAAACAAAACATCACCTCCTAAAAAGTTTCTATTTCTCTGAAGTTTGGATCACTTAACTGAAAAAGAGGAAAAAGTACTGGTTTCAAAGAGAACTTTGACAGCATCACGTTAGCTAATTGCTTGTCATACAAGAGACATGGTGATAAGGCTGGATTTAGGTTGCCAGAGTAAGTCCCAAAGTATGTAAGGAAGATGATGTGCTGTAAGACTGTGGGAAAACACCTTAATCAAATATAAGAAACAGCCATGCTGGAAAAATGACAGTCTTTCAGAAATACATGCACAAAACACAAAATTGTGCTGCACCATTTTAGCCTACACTGCAGAAACTTACCTACAATTTTTTTTCTTTGTATCTTACATAATTGTTACCACGAGGTGCAGCGAAATAGGTTAAAAGCTTCAGCAGTTGAAAGAGATAGAATGAACAAGTCTCTGTAATGTGTGGCATTGCTAGCAAAGCTGATTCCAAGACAAATTTTTGAAAAAAATTATATAAAATATTTTCTTATTTATTTTTATTGTAATTATAATAATACTCAATATTATATTTTATTATATAATATTGAAATAAAAATTACATTTCTTTCATATGAAACCTGTAATATTTTATTTTCAATTACTAGGACAAATTAGACTTGTTATACAAAATTTATAAAGCTTTTTAAGCTGCTTCCAGATCTAGGTATTGTGTCCTGTCCTCCAGCTGAACAACTGCTTGCCCTGTGAGTTCTGATATTGAGTCTTGAATGAAAGATTCCTGAATTGAATTCAGGAAAATTGTCTACCTTTTTGTAGAAATTTCCATGAAATTACATTTTTCCTGTGTATTGTGTCAGACTGGTGACACAGGCATCCAACTAGCACTTCGTGTTACTATATAGTGACAGAAACAAAAAATCTTGAAACGTAATATAGAATGCCTTCATCTGAAAGCACCAGCATCTAAAAAAGAAAAATCTTAGTTGAGTAATTCAGTGCACTCTCCATTAGAAATGTGCCAAGTTATCTTAAGAAAATAAGTGATTGTTTCATAGAATTAAAACATGTTACTGATTTCCATATTTTATTAAAGTTGCAGGTAAGTTTCCTCAAAACTTTTATACAAAATATCTGAAATAATTTTTGATAGGTCTTTTTGATGAAGAAAAATAATTACATATAAAGAATCTATCTTGAGAATCTCGTATTTAAGGTCTTTGAATAACTTGTTTTCATATTCCTATCTAAATGTTGTTCATCTCTGAAGTCATAAAAGAATAGCTATTTTATAGATTTTTGATTATGTGGAGCTGAATTGCAAAGAATACTCCTCCATTCACCTCTAATCCAAACCTCCAGAGGAACTGTAGCTGCTACATGGAATGAAAAGAGGTTTCCTTGCTATTATTTAATCATCCTATCTGCTGACTATTATCTGCAGTAATAAGAGCAAAGTTTAAAAGCTGTTAGTCCCTCTTTAAATTAAATACTATTAGCTTTAGCCTCACATCAGATTTTCTTGAGATCTCTAAAAATAAATGCCTGCCTTGGATATCTTCAATAGGCAATTCGTCCTCACTTACAAGTACTGAGTCTGAAATAAAGCACTGTGCATGAAACAAAGAAAACTTTACAGTATTGTAGTGCAGAAATACTGCATATATTTGTGAGAGAAAGAAAAGAATTTCTCATTGTATTTTGGTAATTTGCTTATTAATGCAATTTCTTCCACATTTCTGGTATGAATGCTAAGTTCACTTCCTTTCCAATCTGTTTAAATCCTATCCATTCCTGATTTAGCTTCAGTGGAAAATTCTAAGAGTCTTGAAGTGCCTTCCTGGCCCCAGCTCCTTATAAAGGAGCATCTGATAGTGCTACAGGAGAAAGACCCACCAGCATTCCTTCTGTTCTGGCAACTTGTGAAATATTCCCAGACACTATTCATTCATTCAGTTTGACACTATTAACTGATTTTCTCATATGAATTTGTAAATTTTTTTCTCTAAGTTTGGGGCCAATTTATGGTTAGCCTTGATGCATGCGTTAATGGGATATTAAAATCTGACTGTGTCTTAGAAAAAGCAAAAAGGTATGATTCATCTAAAGGTACTAACACATTGCAAAAGCAGGCAGAAAGTACCTCCAGCAGGATTATCTAACACTGATGAACTATCAGAGATGGAACTTGGCTATGACTCAATTCACCTCTGTGAACTGGTAAAGGTACCCTGAGATATACCCATGCAACAGTAGAGGCTGTCCAGCTTATTCTCTAATGCTTTGATATTATACCTTCTAAAGATATAACATCTCTGGGCATTAATATTTGGATTATACTACCTGACCTTTCCTTCCTTGTAAAATCTCTGACTTTTAAAGACCAAAGCATGTGTCATCTACCAAAGATGGAAAAATAAAATGCCTCTTATTCGTTATTATTATTGCTCATTATTCAAAAACAAAGACAAAAATAAAAAAAAAAAGGGAAATTACTTATCTACCCTCTTTTAAAGGATATTTTGAAGAACTATCTCCTGCACATTTTCAAATATTCACATTTCTCAAAATTCTGTGTGCCTGATTGTATATGCAAGACATAGTTGATTATATTTCCTACCAAGGATGAAAAGTCTGGGAAAACTATAGCTCAGTGCAGCTGGAAAAAATTTCAGTGAAACTGCCATTCAGTTCCAGGAACACAGTTTCTAATATTTTTACTGTGTGCTCACTTCTACCAGAAACAATGGTTCCTCTGAGTCTGTTAAAACTAGAAGTATTTGAATCAGGTCTATTCAGTTAATTTGACCTTCTGCACAGTTATTTTTTTGTCTTAGCCCATACTCAGAGATATTTATGTGCCTACTTGCAGAGTAGGCCAACTTTTTTTTTGGTTGGGTCTCTAATTCTTCTAGATGACATTTAGTTCTCAAAATATGCACATAAATTAGCTGGACAGAACACATCCTTAGATCATTATATTCTTAAACTTAATGTGTACTTACGATTCTTTTGGAGGACTCCAAAGACTCCAAGGCACTTTCCAACAATGAAATTGAATGTGACTAGTATGCCTAATTCCTAAGGAAACCTTCCAATACATCATTTTTCATTCATAAGAAACAGCTATTCAAATTAATTTAAATCTCTCTGAATTTATTAATAAATGAAAATATATAAGAATATCTTTATATATATTGGAAACAATAAAATGTTTTCTGCATGTAAATGTTGATGCTACTTCTGTCTGGTTGGTTTGTTGATTAATAATTGCTTTTGCTGCCATGCTACCCAACAGAAGGATGTCTTTGAACCTGAATCCTTACTAGTCAAGAAAAGGAAACAATAATTCTTGCATCACGGGGAAAACAGCCAGTGAGGAAAATTACTTTGTATATAGAAAATGCTCAGCACAGGGGCATTGGTGAAAAACCGCACAGACAGTACATATGAGAATCCTAAAAGTAGTTCAGCAGGGTTCCCTAAATGGATAAAATCAAAGTGAACCACAAGCAAAAAGAATTCTGTACAGAAATTTCTGCAGAAGCTATTTCAGTTTCTGAGTCTTGAATCTCTGTGATGAAGAGAGTCACCTTCTACACCCACTGTGCATCCACTTGCAACTGATTTTCTTAGAGATCTGCTAGGAATATGAGGGAGCTTTTGAAAACATACATGGCATATCACAAAGTGCTGACATTTAATTAGGAAACACAGCATAACTCTCACACAATGACACATACCCAAGCATTTAAAAAATCACATTAATAACACTTATTAGTACATCTACAACAATTATTAGTACACCTATCCGATATCTGAGTCACCACCCAAAGCTTACAAAGCTAACAAATTAGAACAGACAGGTACAATTAAATTGGCATTTGAGATTTTGTGTATAGATTAACTACACAGACAGACACATGCTATGACACAACTACAGCATTTTCTAAATAATTGTTTCCTTCAAGCTTTCCTTTAAACTTACATTAAATGAATTGCATTATGCCAGTCTTTTCTATGTTACTAACAAGCAACTAGTTTATTTCCAAAATTCTTTCTGGTCACCTGACACCTAAGAGAAATAAAAAACCCTTAAACAAGTTATTTAGGCTGCCCAATCCTCCATGCTCTTCGCTGACTGCCTCTGAGGTCCTGTCACTCAGAAAATCAATTTAATCTGGGCACACTTTTGATATTCCCCCTCTGACTCTGAAATCTATCAAGTTTCAAGCAATGAGAAATATCTATGAAACCAATAAGACAGATTTGCATGGTTGACAGTCATGTGTATAAAGGTCTTTTACTACATAGCCTTATGCATGATGGAATTCTGCCTTTTGTGGGAGGGCAAGCTCAGATTATTGATACATCTCTCTCAACAATGGGGAAAAAAAAGAAAAATATGTCAGTAGTATAATGAGGGGATAAAAGCAACTTTTAAAAGAGAGCAAGCAAGGATAGGCTGTGTTCTTCATAGGAAATTTATAAAGATAAGGGACCAGATCTGCAGATAATGAAAACTTTTGTATTTTTAGTACAGCAATGTACATCATCTGTAGATTTTGCTTATTTTTTTTTCTTTCTCCAAGCAACGTGGACTATCAGGAAACTTTTTAGTCATTTTTATAGTTTCTTCATCTCTTAAAATATGTTACGATGTACACTGGATTAACAAACATTTAAATCACTGAGACACTAAGATAGTTTTACTTTCAGCATGAATTGTACCAGCTAACAATTAACCTGTTAATTACCAGCTAACCAGGTAATTAATAGGTAATAGAGTAAAATTTTACCATTGTGGTTTAACACCTGAGATATTCGGCCTCCCTGGCATAATACCCTTAGACTGCAAGTGACAGGATTGACAATTTGTAGTCATGAAGGAGCTGAATTAAATAAAGACACTGAAGTAAAACTATTTTAGTGTATCTATAGACGATGTTGAGATCTGCAGCAAAACTGCTGTACTCCCTATAGGAAAGAGTCACAGATAAATGCACGCCAATACTGGTTTTAAGAGGGAAGAAAACCACTGGAGATGCAGTAGCTAGGATCAACTGATGAAAAGGAAAAATCAATAGAGAAAAAAAGAAAGTTTTAAAAAATTAAATGTAACCAGAGGAAACATGGTTGAAAAGAAGAAATTCAGCACTCATGAGGGGGCAGGTTCGATGTGGCAAGATCAGAAGGGGAAAAAATATGTAAAGACATTCATAGCTGTGAGAAAAGACTGCAACTACTAAGCATTGGAGTTGGGTGAGAGGAGCATACTGGTCATATAAAACAGCTCCAAATGGGAGTTTTGCCTGTGTTATGCAGCTAACAGGAAAAAAAAAAGTATTACAAAGTGACCCATTCCTATAGAGATCTCTGAACTGCAAGGCCTCTGGTTTCTATTTCATGGTTTATAAACAGTCCCAGCCTAATACAATTTTGTAATTCAATGGTTCACGATTTTTTTCGTAGGTATCTATGTTAATGATTTATCCAATCATGTAGTTCTAATTGGCAAAAGAAGCCTGTATTTTCCTTGACACAGCTCTCTAAGCTCTGGGCTGATTACTCCTTTCTTACATTTTTAACAAGGTGTGTTTGTGTATGTGTGTGGACAGAGTTATATTTTAGAGAAAATTTCTATGGTCAGATTTTAAAAGCAAAAACTGAAAGGTCTCATTAAGTGTGCTGAGGCAGTGCGTATACATCTTTTACATTTCAGTGGTTGTCTTTCATACATTAAGTACACTGAAGAACTGCACTGGAAAATACTGCCGTGAAGTGGAAAGATTAAGAGTGGCATCAAAAAGAAAACATTGTTAGAATCTTGTATGATGAAATACTCTGATCATCTGGGAATTCAAATAATTCAAGAAAGTACTGAAAAGTGTTTAGCCTTTATCAAGCATTTTCCTTTTGGAACTGATTTGGGGCTTTGGTATAATATCATTGGATATTTAAATCTATGGTCCATCAGGCACTGATGTGCCAAAATTCTTATTTAAAATGTTGGTATCAGAATAAGCTTACTTTGTTATTAAGGAAAAAAAAATCCTTGCTTATATGAAACAACAACAAAACCCCAAACCAAAACCACAACATTTCTTTAAACTGGTGGTACAATGTAGTGCATATAACTGGCTGTATCAGGTCATGTTGCACAAAGCTATCAAATTCAAAAGCTATTTTTGAACACTCGCTGCCCGTGGGTTGTTACCTACAAGCAGTGAGTCTTTTACTGTTATCCATGGGAAGAAGTCGGTAGCAGGTGTTCTGCTTCTGGCATATCTCTGCTTTAGAATTTATGGGATTCTTTCTTTTTCCAAGGAAGCTTTCATTAAATGCTGTTACAGCCCTCTATGTGTAGTCAACAACCATAGACTGAAATATAAAAGAAGAAAATAATTCCTTCTCCCTGCAGTTTCTGAACAAAAGGAATATATTATCCTAATGCTTATTGCAGAGAAGAATGATGCCTTGTAAGGTACTATTTATGGTTATAATAAAGAACAGGTCTCTGATAAGACAAGCTGTTCATTAGAATGCCATTGGCAATAACAGTAAGAAGTACATAGCTAGATGTTCCTGCCAGCCTTAAAGACATTCTGTGCTCATGAACAACCCTTAGGATATCCTTTCAACAAACTGCCAACCTTTTTTTGCCTCAGGAAAGTATAAGTGTCCTGTACACTAAATTTTGATGTGAGGAAAGTTTTCTCAGGAACACCCCATACACAGAAATCAAAATGTAATTATTCTGGTGTGTATCCTCCAGCCTCCACAAATTTCATTCATACCCATAGTCATTTTAGTCATTTACCTAAAACTAGGAAAAACTGTACTTTTTTTTTTTCATTCTATCAGAAAAACTTAGCTCCAATTTTACAATCCACATGTTGTATATTAATTTTGTCTAACTGAATGACATGAATAGCATCAGGTTATTCCATCATAGCAATAAAATTAAGTTCATTATCACACATGAAATTGATAATTCTTTGTTAGCAGTTGAGAATAAGTATGAAATTTAATTAAGAGCATGAATTGATGTCATGATAACGGAAAATAAATTTAGGAAAATTAAGTCCTAATAGAATTTTGTTCTAATATGATTTCTGTAATGGATCTTTATTTGCCTTATAGGTTTGGTAAATGTTAAAAATAGTTAATTTTTTTAGAGAAATGTCGATATAAATAACATAGAAAGTTACCATCCAAAAGGCATGGATATTTCATTGCACAGAACAAAAGTTATTTCATGCAGTAAGTACTTACATAGGTAGATCATATAAAAACACATTGAACAGAATTATATGGTATATATTAAAGCTTATATTGTAGGCATGGTTATGTGATCTTTTGACAAGCAATGTTGCTCTGCCCCTGCTTTGAATTGAATGGAGATGAGACAGTGCTGATATGAAAACTGGAGAACAAAGCTGGCAAGGTCTCTAATATCAGAAACAACTGTGACACAGATAGAAAGTCAAGCCTCTTGTGCTTGCCTCTACCTCTTGTATGCTTCCCTTTTTGAGTTTTGTCATCCATGCAGGATTCCTGCAATTTTTTCTTGACTCCCTCTATGTCCAGATGGACTGCTTTTGAGGTGAGAGGTAACCCTTAGAAAACTCACCAACTCTCCTGGAAACTCCTCCCTTTTCTCCAGGGTGATGCTCCCCTGGGACTCTGCCAAGAAGGTCCCTGAACAGGCTACTGTCTCTGGAAGTCCAGGGTTGGGACATTGCTATTTGTCTTGCTCCCTCTTCTCAGGCATGTCAACTCCACAGCTCACGGTTACTGCAGTCAAGGCTGCCCCCAACCTTCATATCTGCAACCAGTTCTCCCTTGGTTTTAAGTATGAGGTCCAATGGAGTGCTTTCCCTGAGCAGCTCCTTGATCTAGAAGCTATCATCAATGCACTCCCGAAATCTCTTGGTAGAGAAGTAGCATATGGAAGTGAAGTAGCATGGGTTAGGAAAATAATTGTAGATGTGAGCTGCTTCTTTTCTCTTGCACTAGACAACAGCTCAGCATAGCTAATATACTTCTAAAGCAAGTTATGAGGCATAAAACTGCATAAATACACCAAAACGTCTCTACATTCTCAGTCAATGTCTCTTATTGAACTTTATGGTAAGAAAGACACCGAGGCGAAGGGCTCCGGAGCAGAGGATCGCGCCAGGGGACCTTTTCCAAAAAGCGGCAGAACCGCGAAGGCAAAAGCGCAGGGAGGGAGAGGGCACCCCAGCCCCCCCCCCACACCTCAAAGCCAGCTCCTAACGAGCGGGCAGCTCTGACTCAGCGGGGGCGGAGTCAGGGGTGACGGCGGCCGGACCCTCCTGGCGTACAAAAGCAGCCCCCAGGGAGCGCGAGCGACCCGGAGCGCGGCGAACAGGACGGGCAAACAGGGCGTGGCGCGTCAGAAGGGCGTGGCGCGGCAGTTGGCGCAGGCAGTGCGTGCGGGCAGGGCGTGTGGGCAAGGCGAGGGCCCTCCCCCAGCTCCCGAGGTAAGCTCAGGAAACTCAGCTGCTGAGAGGAAGCCCGGCCATGGCACCCCCCCGTCAGAAGGCTACCTCTAAACTGCTGGTCAGAATGGATGCCTCGACGCAGACTGAGGGCCTTGGAAAGCACGCGGCTGTCCAGGCCCTCGGCTGCAGGGAGTGCCACCAGGTGGCACTGGAAACGGACACCAGCAAAGGCAGCACCTGCATAAGATGCGACCAAGTAGAATACCTACTCTGCCTGGTGGCGGAGCTGAGAGAAGAGGTGGACAGGCTACAGAGCATCAGGGAAGCTGAGCAGGAGATTGACTGGTGGAGTCGCACCCTGTTGTCCCGGAAACCTGTGCAGGAACAGCCACCAAAAAAGGCCTGGGATCAAAGGGAACTAGTATCCCCCCCCCTCCAGGATGAAGGAAGGGCCTCAAGAGAGAACAGTGAGTGGAAACTGGTCTGCAGTCGGGGCAGGAGGAGAATCCTTTCCTTGCCCACCGCTTCTCCCCAGGTGCCTCTGCAT
The DNA here is from genome assembly GCA_034008185.1 of Gorsachius magnificus. Classification (NCBI taxonomy): domain Eukaryota; kingdom Metazoa; phylum Chordata; class Aves; order Pelecaniformes; family Ardeidae; genus Gorsachius; species Gorsachius magnificus. The sequence goes on from CM067084.1 coordinate 60,322,413, forward strand.
AACAGGTATGAGGCTCTAGAGGTGGAAGAGAAGGTGGTGGACGGGGTAGGTGTAGACCTATCCACGACACAGGAGGCACAAAGATCGGAAAGACTTCCCCGTCGTATCACCACTACATCTATGAGGAAGAAGAGGCGGGTGATAGTAGTAGGAGATTCCCGCCTGAGGGGAACGGAGGGACCGATATGCCGGGTAGACCCTGCTCTTAGGGAGGTCTGCTGCCTCCCAGGAGCCAGGGTTAGAGACGTCACCAGGAAACTTCCTAGCCTAGTCCGACCCTCGGACTACTATCCCTTGCTGCTCTTTCATGTGGGTGGCGATGAAGTAGCAGTAAGTAGCCCGAGGGTAATCAAAAAAGAATTCAAAGCCTTGGGGCGACTAGTGAAGGAATCTGGAGCGCAGGTTATTTTTTCCTCGCTCCTTCCAGTGGGGGGCAGAGACACGGGACAATATGAGAAGACTCAATCTGTTAACATGTGGCTTCGCGACTGGTGTCGCCGCCACAGCTTTGGGTTCTTTGACCATGGGATGGTCTACAAGGCACCGGGCTTGCTGGCGTCAAATGGGAGCCAGCTTTCTCAAAGGGGGAAGAGGGTCTTTGCCCAGGAGCTTGCGGGGCTCATTGACAGGGCTTTAAACTAGATGTGAAGGGGGAAGGGGAACCTATTGGGCTTGACAGACTGGGGGATGAAAGACAAGGGTTTGAGGGACTGGGGGCTAGTATGAGCCTTCAACCTGTTGCCCAGCACTGCGCCAGGGGCGCTGCAGCAAAGTTGAAGACTGGCGGAGGTGAGCCGGAGGCTCCTGGGGTAGCAGGAGCCAACAAGGAAAAGCCCGTGAAACACCTCAAAGTAAATGAGGGGTGTTCTGCTATGAGGGTGACGAGGCCGACAGCTCAGATGAAATGCCTCTATACAAACGCACGCAGCATGGGAAACAAACAAGAGGAGTTGGAAGCTATCGTGCTGCTAGAAAGCTACGACCTGATCGCCATTACGGAAACTTGGTGGGATGAATCCCACGACTGGAATGTAGCTATTGATGGCTACAGGCTGTTCAGAAGGGACAGGCGAGGAAGGAGGGGCGGAGGCGTTGCCCTTTACATCAAGAAATCAATACAGTGTGAAGAGCTGGCCCTGAAGAATAGCCATGAGCAGGTCGAAAGCTTATGGATAAGAATCAGAGAGAGAGGCAACAAAGGGAACCTGGTGGTTGGTGTCTACTACAGGCCGCCAGATCAAGAGGAGCTGACTGACGAAGCGTTCTTCCTCCAACTCCGGGAGGCTTCGTGCTCGCAGGCTCTCGTCCTGCTGGGGGACTTCAACCACCCTGACATCTTCTGGAAAACCAGCACGGCAAGCTGTAGGCAATCCAGCAGGTTTCTTGAATGCATTGAGGACAACTTCTTAAGCCAGGTAATAGACACCCCTACCAGAGGGGATGCGATACTGGACCTGGTGGTCACCAATGCAAGCGAGCTCGTCGGAAATGTCAAGATCAGAGGCAGCTTGGGTTGCAGTGATCATGCGCTGGTAGAGCTCACACTCCAGAGGGAAATGGGAAGAATGAAGAGTATAGTCAGGACCCTGAATTTTAGAAAAGCAAACTTCCAGCTCCTCAAGGAGATAGTTGGAAGGACTCCCTGGGAAACGGTCCTCAGAGACAGGGGAACAGAACAGAGCTGGCAGCTCTTTAAGGAAGTGATCCACAGAGCGCAAGAGCTCTCGATCCCTAGGTGTAAGAAATCGGGCAAAGAAGGAAAGAGACCAGCATGGCTGAGACGAGACATGCTGGACAAACTAAGGAGGAAGAGGGAGCTGCACAGGCAGTGGAAGCAGGGACAGGCATCCTGGGAAGAGTATAGGGACGCGGCCCGGTTGTGTAGGAATGGGGTCAGGAAAGCCAAGGCTCAGCTGGAGCTAAACTTGGCTAGGGATGCAAAGAATAACAAGAAGGGTTTCTACAGGTATATCAGCCAGAAAAGGATGGTTAAAGAAAGCGTACCCCCACTGATGAGCGAGACTGGCAAGCTGGTAACAGCAGATGAGGAGAAGGCTGAGGTACTCAACAACTTTTTTGCCTCAGTCTTCACTGGGAAGCTCTCTCCTCACCCCACCCGAGTTGATGGATGGCATGAGGGAGACAGGGAGGGCAAAACCCTTCCTGCTGTAGGAGAAGATCAGGTTCGTGACCACCTGAGGAACCTGAATGCGCATAAGTCCATGGGACCTGATGAGATGCATCGCAGAGTCCTGAGGGAATTGGCCGATGTAGTCGCCAAGCCACTCTCCATGATATTTGAAAAGTCATGGCAGTCAGGTGAAGTCCCTGGTGACTGGAAGAAGGGAAACATTGTGCCCATTTTCAAAAAGGGTAGAAAGGAAGACCCTGGGAACTACCGACCTGTCAGCCTCACCTCTGTGCCTGGGAAGATCATGGAACAGATCCTCCTAGAAGCTATGCTAAGGCACATGGAGGCCAGGGAGATAATTCGAGACAGCCAGCATGGCTTCACCAAGGGCAAGTCCTGCCTGACGAACCTAGTGGCTTTCTATGATGGTGTGACAGCATCAGTGGACAAGGGAAAACCAATAGATGTCATCTATCTGGACTTCTGCAAAGCCTTTGACACAGTCCCCCACAACATCCTTCTCTCTAAATTGGAGAGCTATGGATTTGACGGGTGGACTGTTCGGTGGATAAGGAACTGGCTGGATGGCCGCATCCAGAGGGTAGTGGTCAATGGCTCGATGTCCAGATGGAGACCGGTGACGAGTGGTGTCCCTCAGGGGTCCGTACTGGGACCCGTGCTGTTTAATATATTCATCAATGACTTAGGCAGAGAGATTGAGTGCACCCTCAGCAAGTTTGCGGACGACACCAAACTGAGTGGTGCGGTTGACACACCAGAAGGACGGGATGTCATCCAGAGAGACCTGGACAGGCTGGAGAGGTGGGCCTGTGTGAACCTCATGAGGTTCAACAAGGCCAAGTGCAAGGTCCTGCACCTGGGTCGGGGTAACCCCCAGTACCAATACAGGCTGGGGGAAGAAAGGATCGAGAGCAGCCCTGCCAAGAGGGACTTGGGCGTGCTGGTGGATGAAAAGCTGGACATGAGCCGGCAATGTGCACTGGCAGCCCAGAAGGCCAACCGTACCCTGGGCTGCATCAGGAGAAGCGTGGCCAGCAGGTCGAGGGAGGTGATTCTGCCCCTCTACTCTGCTCTGGTGAGACCTCACCTGGAGTAGTGCGTCCAGCTCTGGAGCCCTCAGCACAAGAAGGACATGGAACTGTTGGAGCGGGTCCAGAGGAGGGCTACTAAAATGATCCGAGGGCTGGAGCACCACTCTTATGAGGACAGGCTGAGGGAGTTGGGCTTGTTCAGCCTGGAGAAGAGAAGGCTGCGAGGAGACCTGATTACGGCCTTTCAGTATCTAAAGGGGGCCTATAGGAAAGATGGGGAAAATCTTTTTAGTAGGGCCAGCTGTGACAGGACAAGGGGTAATGGTTTTAAACTGAAGCAGGGTAGGTTTAGACTGGATATAAAGGAGGAAATTCTTTACAACGAGGGTGGTGAAACACTGGAACAGGTTGCCCAGAGAGGTGGTGGAGGCCCCATCCCTGGGAACATTCAAGGCCAGGTTGGATGGGGCTCTGAGAAACCTGATCTAGTTAGTGGTGTCCCTGCTCACTGCAGGGGGGTTGGACTAGATGACCTCTAGGGGTCCCTTCCAACCCAAAACATTCTATGATTCTATGATTCTATGAAATGGAATCCAAAGGCTGCCTATGTGAAATTACTGAGTAGTTTAAAAGGAAAAAAAAGAAACAATTTATTTCTTAGCCTTGATTCCCAGCCAGGTAAGTTCATCCAGCTAGTCATACAGGTACAATCCTACGCAGGAATAGTTGGAAAAACAATGTTATATGTAACAAAGCTTATGTGGGCCCAGATTCAAGTCTGGTCCTTCATGTATGTTGGTTGGTTTTCTGTTTTCTTATTGTGGCATGTGTGAATTCAAACATACAGTGTGTAGTATTTATTCTCAAATACAGATATTTCAAGAGAAACAAACATTTTATTAATTTACCTGTGTTAAGTACATTTAACTATTGTTTAGATCAGCAGTTTATCAAAGAAAGAGAATAATTCTCTTTATGACGGACTATTCCAGCTTTATCTACAAATACGTACTGGTTTATATTAATTATTATTGGCCTAATTAAGGTGTACAAACACTTCTTAGAATGATTCAATTTATTTATTAGTGCCTTATTAGTGCCTTTTTATAGGCTTAGGCCATCCATTTCTAGCAAAAAACCTGTTTCATTATAAGAAGTCCACTAGTGATCTAAAATGAGTTTACCACCAACAGCATTGTATTTTCTTTTGAAAGACAGTATCTTAACTAAAGCCAAGCCTTTTCTTCAATATATTTAAACTATTTATACCAAGTATTTTTCATATGTCAACTTTCTCAGTTTATTTGCACAGGAAAATGTGTATTTAATGAAATGTCTTGTACTTTAAGCAGGAGATCATTAAGCTTGTGCTGCTCCTATGGGCATGCATTTCACAATCTTAAAATTGTCCCTGTAGAGGTTCTGTCTTATGCATACATGAGCTTTACCTATATTGTAAAGAACTTCCTCCTTGTTGGAGGAGCAAAGCTGCCAGTTTCAGCTAAGGTGTTCAGGTAAACTTTTTTATCTATGCCAAAATATACAGACTCCTATAGTCTAATGCTGGCAAGCTGGTAACAGCAGATGAGGAGAAGGCTGAGGTACTCAACAACTTTTTTGCCTCAGTCTTCACTGGGAAGCTCTCTCCTCAACCCTCCCGAGTTGATGGATGGCATGAGGGGGACCGGGAGGGCAAAACCCTTCCTGCTGTAGGAGAAGATCAGGTTGGTGACCACCTGAGGAACCTGAACGCACATAAGTCCATGGGACCTGATGAGATGCATCCCAGAGTCCTGAGGGAATTGGCCGATGTAGTCGCCAAGCCACTCTCCATGATATTTGAAAAGTCATGGCAGTCAGGTGAAGTCCCTGGTGACTGGAAAAAGGGAAACATTGTGCCCATTTTCAAAAAGGGTAGAAAGGAAGACCCTGGGAACTACTGACCTGTCAGCCTTACCTCTGTGCCTGGGAAGATCATGGAACAGATCCTCCTAGAAGCTATGCTAAGGCACATGGAGGCCAGGGAGGTGATTCAAGGCAGTCAGCATGGCTTCACCAAGGGCAAGTCCTGCCTGACGAACCTAGTGGCTTTCTATGATGGTGTGACAGCATCAGTGGACAAGGGAATACCAACAGACGTCATCTATCTGGACTTCTGCAAAGCCTTTGACACGGTCCCCCACAACATCCTTCTCCCTAAATTGGAGAGCTATGGATTTGACGGGTGGACTGTTCGGTGGATAAGGAACTGGCTGGATGGCCGCATCCAGAGGGTAGTGGTCAATGGCTCGATGTCCGGATGGAGACCGGTGACGAGTGGTGTCCCTCAGGGGTCCGTACTGGGACCCGTGCTGTTTAATGTTTTCATCAATGACTTAGACAGCAAGATCGAGTGCACCCTCAGCAAGGTTGCGGACGACACCAAACTGAGTGGTGCGGTTGACACACCAGAAGGACGGGATGTCATCCAGAGAGACCTGGACAGGCTGGAGAGGTGGGCCTGTGTGACCCTCATGAGGTTCAACAAGGCCAAGTGCAAGGTCCTGCACCTGGGTCGAGGTAACCCCCAGTATCAGTACAGGCTGGGGGAAGAAAAGATTGAGAGCAGCCCTGCCGAGAGGGACTTGGGCGTGCTGGTGGATGAAAAGCTGGACATGAGCCGGCAATGTGCGCTGGTAGACCAGAAGGCCAACCGTACCCTGGGCTGCATCAGGAGAAGCGTGGCCAGCAGGTCAAGGGAGGGGATTCTGCCCCTCTACTCTGCTCTGGTGAGACCTCACCTAGAGTACTGCGTCCAGCTCTGGAGCCCTCAGCACAAGAAAGACATGGAACTGTTGGAACGGGTCCAGAGGAGGGCTACAAAACTGATCCGAGGGCTGGAGCACCACTCTTATGAGGACAGGCTGAGAGAGTTGGGCTTGTTCAGCCTGGAGAAGAGAAGGCTGCGGGGAGACCTGATTGCGGCCTTTCAGTACCTAAAGGGGGCCTATAGGAAAGATGGGGACAATCTTTTTAGTAGGGCTAGCTGTGTCAGGACAAGGGGTAATGGTTTTAAACTGAAGCAGGGTAGGTTTAGACTAGATATAAGGAAGAAATTCTTTACAATGAGGGTGGTGAAACACTGGAACGGGTTGCCCAGAGAGGTGGTGGAGGCTCCATCCCTGGGAACATTCAAGGCCAGGTTGGATGGGGCTCTGAGCAACCTGATCTAGTTGAAAATGTCCCTGCTCACTGCAGGGGGGTTGGACTTGATGACCTCTAGGGGTCCCTTCCAACCCAAAACATTCTATGATTCTATGATTCTATGCATAGCTGCATAGAAAACTACTTTCTGCCAGATTATAATACAACCACAAAACCCCCTCATTCACCATAAAGGCCCATAGATACACTTCTAAAGTTAATGTCTCAATTTTTGCCCAACTATTGTTTTGCATTCTTACAAAATTCCACTAAGGTAGTCATTAATTCCTTCAGCTCCATTACAGGTGAGCTAAAATGTGCAACACAATTTACTATTGGCTGACTGATAAAAATTATTATTATCAAAGCATGATTCATAGCACTATAAAGAGTAAGATGAAAATTCAGGGAAATGAAGCATTACAATGAGAGAAAACTATTGTCTATTCTAATAGTCCTACATAGATATTAAAAGAGAACAGAAACAATGCAGGTCTTCCAATGACCATTCTTGATGGGTTGAGGCCAACTGTATGAGGTTCAATAAGGCCAAGTGCCGGGTCCTGCACTTTGGTCACAACAACGCCATGCAGCGCTACAGGCTTGGGGCAGAGTGGCTGGAAAGCTGCCTGGCAGAAAAAGACCTGGGGGTACTGGTTGACAGCCACCTGAATATGAGCCAGCAGTGTGACCAGGTGGCCAAGAAGGCCAATGGCATCCTGGCTTGTATCAGGAATAGTGTGGCCAGCAGGAGTAGGGAAGTGATTGTGCCCCTGTATTCCCAAAGCAGGCAAAGGGAAACTGACCTTCCTGTGGAGCAAAAAGTCCTTTTACAGTAACTTTTCACCATTACTTTGAAGTTACTTCTTCATATGTGAATAGTTTATCTTGAACTTATTTTCATACAGAACTGGAGGACAGCTAGTTGTAGATGTGTGAAATGTAAAATCACTTCAAGAAACATTGTTTTGCATTTATTATAAACCAAAAAACTCTTCCCCAGAATGCTGGAGGAGAAGGGAAAGGGGAAGGAAAAAAAGGAAAAAAAAAAAAAAAAAAAAGAAAAAGAAAAGGAAAAATTAAAAAGAGAAAAGAAAAGGGAGAATAATAGAAAGGAAAGCTGAGCAAGAGCAGAGATGTACCTGAGGTTTACTTGATTCTTTGCTAACCAAATATAAAAAGAGATAGACTTTTGAACACAGGTTGTTCAAGACAGAAATAATTGCCTGAATCAGAATTTCCAGTAAGATAAGAAAAAGGTTCAATAAGAATCATAGACTCATAGAATTTCTTAGGTAGGAAAAGACCTTTAAGATCATCAGGTCCAACCATTAACATAGCACTGCCAAGTTAACCACTAAACCATGTCCCTAAGCACCACATCTACACATCTTTTAAATACCTCCAGGGATGCTGACTCAAAGAACTCATGGTTTGTATCTGTAACTCTTGTTTTTTATCTGCACTTAGGAAAATTTTTTTTCATGTTTTTAAAAAATTTTCTAACAAATTTTATATTCTTATGTTTCTGTCTTCATTATGTATGTCCTCTAAGCATTAATTTTTCTATGCCACTACTAAAATTTGCTTACATAAATACTAAATTTTTTCAATAGAATACTGCAAAGCAGTAATTCATTTATTGAAAAATTCAGTGAACAGTGGAAACCTTACAAAACCAGCATGAGAAACAGAGCCAGACTCATACCTCTTCAGATAGAGAATTTCTGAAGGAAGATAACAGCAGGTATAAATTTGCTTATTTTCAGGCTGCACAAGAGATAACACATTTTAATCAATCCTAATAGTACTTTTGCAAACCACTGACTTTGTGAAAAACTCTCAAATGTCCTCCAGGTTCTCTCACCAAATTATCAACTGTATTTGTAAATAAAAAACTAGCTGAGTTATAGACCTGTGCTTGTATTAATAAATTTAAATATGTCCAAGTAATACTTTATGTTAGAACATACAACACACCTTGGTAAATGGCTGGTAGGACTGTTTGACCCAACCTATCTCACATTTCCCCCAGATATACATGTATCAATACTTGGCAAGTAGAATGATGTGGGAATGATGTCCAGTAGAAGTTTGCAGGAAGACTTGATGTTTTTAACATGAAAACACCTCTATTAGTATGGGTTTGGACATGTTAAGAATGCTTTTGGGCATGCTTAATTTATTATATATTTACTCATAAAGTCTCACGACCCTAGTAGAATTGTACTGCATGCCTTTTACCTTTAGCTGCAGAAATGCTCCTCAGACTTGTCTGAGAGATACAGCAGTTATCATTTTTCTAGACTAAGTAAAGGCAAATGAAACATATTTCTGCTTTCACTTCTATAGAATAATGATCTTACACATAGTTCACTGTCTTTCCCGTAAAATGAAGATGTTCATCACCTATACATTGTTGTATCCAAACTTTGATAATTTAGCTACCTTTTATTTATATTGAATCAAATTAAGTGACCTAGCCCAAGTAAAACAACATAAAATTACTTTCTTTTTTGCAAAATTGGATAATAAACATTATTTAATTAAGAAATACAACATTATTACTGAAAGTATTATCCATGTAATATACACTCTCTGCTTTCCTGCAGCTCTGCTTTGCAGATCACAACTGCTGGCTTCCTAATAGTCATCTGAAGACACTTAACACACAAACCAACAAAAATATGCATAAAAATTATACATAGCAGCTATTGCTTAACCAAATCAAGCTCCCCTGCCAACAAAAAATCCACTAGATAAAATTTAATTGAAATTTGAATTAATGTTGACACTTTTTTTTTAATCTATAAACTCTTGCAGAAGAGATATATTTGAGTCTATTACCCAATGTCCACTGTCCATCTCAGTTGTAAGGTTTTAGGTTTTTTTGGTGTTTGGTGTTTTTTTTTCCCTTTGAGTTTCCCTCCTGTTACCCAGCAACAATTTTTCATTGCTGCTGAAAGAAGGCTGTTCCAGCTGACTATAAGACTCTCTACAATGCTTGTATAAACAAACATCTCACAATATACCAAGAAAGCTATCAGTTTCACGCTAAGATTTGGTATTTCAGGCACCCTACTTACAATAGTTTTCTTTGTATCTCCATACTTTTAACAGCATAATTTAAATAGCTATGTGAGAACACCCATAAGAATTTACCTCAAAATAGAGTGCATTCTAAGTTATATCTAGACTCTTGCCTTTCAGAGTTTCTGTTCACAGTCTGTGCCCAAAGCTACACTGTCTGTCACCTTCTGCATGCCCATCGCATGCCCACTCATCTTTTTCATTTTGCAGTTTCCTTCCTCACAGTTTAGTAGTGCACCATGCTGTGGCTGCAGCAGCTCGTCACATCTTCCCTTCCTACTGTGCTTGCTATATGATTGCACACATTTTATCCTACTCTGCTAAAAGAGTGGTTGCTTCTGGTGCATGACTCTCTACACAGCATTTTAATATGCTTTCTTTACTGACTGTCAGGATAGGTAAGCTCTATTGTTTCACTTTGCAGAATTAGAAGTCAAAGAAAGGGGAAAGAATAATGAAAAACTTTATACAATGCTTGGTTTTGAGACTCACTATATGCTATTTTACAATAAACCAATTATATTTTACTTTTATTTGGGATCCAATATTTTAATGGGGATTTTTCCCATTGCAGGATAAACAATAACATTTTCTTTCAGCTTACACTCTTGTTTTCCTTTCTCTCTATTCTTCATGCTCCTAAAGTCTACATTTAGTATGACCCTCCTTTTTTTTTCCCTCCTGATTCTGTTCATCATTCCCTTCCACCAGCATAGTTCCTGCTCCTGTGAACACTTCATAGATAAATATTCAATGCCCCTTCAAAATTACACTTGCCTTCTGCAAGACTTGCACACAATGCAAATGCCGCCTTCTATCTGTTCTAGTGGCTGCATGTCCCTTCTGTCCCTCCTGACTATGTAATAAAGCAGCATGATGAGATCCCAGACTTTAGATGAATAAGGCACGATCACTACAATGTTGATATGAACTGAGCTGCAAGCTCACACCTTACAGGATAACATTGCCTTGTAGGATCAAGATCCAGAAGATTAACTCTACAAAGAAGCAAACTGTAAGATGATGCCTAGCAGATGCAGGAGACTTGACACACAGGATAGACAGGAGGTGACATAACCTCAGAGTTTGGAGGATCCTGCAGAGCAAATCAAGGACTGAGAGGCTAATCTTTGCCTGTGGTACAGTACTGTGTGTAATGCCTACTCGGTGTTACCTCACAATGATAATATGGGGTTTTTATAGTCTTTTCTAAAGTCCTTTGCTGAGAGGAATATGTTTATTGATGGTTTCTTCTTCCTTCTAGGGTCCACTTTAGGTAAGTTTTTTATGTCTGCTAACATGCTTTTAAATTTATTTAGTTCTTTGTTGGTCTGCAGATCCATGTTAAATCCATATTGCCTTTTACATAGTTAGATACTATTTTATTGTTCTCTTTCCTATCCCTAAAACCTGTTTCATCCAGCTCCAGGTCTGTATTTCCTTAACTGACTATGGGTAAGCTGTTCATGGCCACGGGGTCTCAAATGCTATGCCTGTGCTACATCCCTTATCACCATCCCATACTTGTTCTCCTCTGTCACATCAGCATCTCCACTTCTCAAGGCCTCTGCTACCATAACGTGTCTGTATTTTGCTATACTACATGCTCATGTTATAATTTTAAAACTGTTGTGGTATCATACAAAGATAACAAAAAATAAAACATAAACATATATATACTCTCTACTTAGTATTGTGCATGCTATACCTTTTCCAGTTTCAGATATGATTATGAACCAGTTTACATGTGACTCCTTTCAGGTCCATAATCATCAGCTACAAGTCCATGAGATGAGTCTTCCTGGCCATGGTGTCCATATAAGAGGTAAGCTGCGGTGTGCCACAGAAGAGCCATTGCTCTGTGTAAGAAACAGAGAGAAAAGATGCTTCTCTTGTCCTGCTGCTCATCCAGGAGTAGTGTCACACAACTGAAAAGCAGAGGATTTACACAGCTGAATACATTTCAGAAAATACAGGGAAAAAAATATACATCTGAGGAGATACCCTATAGAGCACAGTTATTTTATTTTTTTACTTTTGACATTTTGTTCTTACTTCTCTGTTTTGCAAGTTACCTTCTTTAAATTGTTGAACATATTTTGAGCTGTTTGTTCACCTCCTGCTTTTTCCATAAACACTTATTTTACACTTTAAAAAGTAGTGCGTAAGTAAAAATTTTCTTTATAATTTCCATGATGTCACATTAATCTTTAATTTGTCTCCTCCTATCACCCACAGTGTGGATTGCTGAGGAACATGAAGTGTGCTACAGCAGATGTTGAAACCACTTTGATCAGTGTGCTTACACTACACAGCTTCCTCAGAGCACATTTCTGTCCTCGTTCTTTCTGACAACGCTTTAACATTCTTCTAAGTTTTACTTCCACATCATCATGTCTTTTCATATTGTTTATTACTCCATATATTAAAAAAAAAAAAAGTGATTAGACTTCTCTACCTCCTAGACTATTTTTTAATTTGATTAAGATTTTTTTTTCACAGGGAAAGGAGTTTGAAAGCAGGGGGGCGGGGGGGTGTGGGGTGTCTATTTTTGGTTTTTTTCTGTCATCAGATCACACTGTTACACACCATATTTAACAGCATAACCATCTGCTTCTTTCCCCACTTTTGAATATTCTCCAAAACCTCAAAGACCTTTAAATGTCTTGAACTATTTCTCCCATAAATAGTGTTGTTAAGAGCAGCTCTCTTAATGGTAAAGCAGTGCCATTTTATTGGCAAAGACAAACTCTTAACACCATTTCCACAGGAAGTTCAAAGAGAAAAAATTATTTAATACATACAAGACTGGGCAAATAAAATATTAAATATATAGAGAGACCTAGATTCTATCTAGAGATGACTTCAGCAATGAACTTGAGGTGTGCCAGTTATAAACATCTGACTTGGATTGCACCCATACACAGTATTTTATACATGTCACTGCCTCTTTAACTTCAAGGGAATCTGCAAGAAGAGCTTTTCAGATTGAAACCAAAACAACCCCACAACTAAGCATTTTTTTTTTAAGAAATTTGAAGCTTTATTTTTTTTAAAATAATAACTAATGCTGCAGCAATACAAAATCTAAAGTGATATTCCAAAGTAATTTGCTGCAACTAGAAATGGATCAGATCAGAAGATACAGAGATCCAATTATTCTTGTATTTGATGATGTTTATTCTAAAACCTGAACTGAATGTCTTGATCCCCATTTCTGGTTTAAAAACACAGCTTTGCCATGAAGCAAATGAGCAGTAAAGGAGAAAATCTACCATGGTGTGTACATGACATCAGTCTACGTGAGTTCTTCTGCTTAATGATTCTGTTTACAGTTCATCTGTTCAGATATTTCAAATTCTGGCATCTGCAAGCACTCCAAAGAATGGCTCAGAAGTGTGAAGAATTTGTAGTAAGGGTAGGAGACAACTGGTTATTGATACCGAGTAAACAGTGATAGAAAATTAATTGGGCTGTAGTAGTTATGCAACTGTGGTCAGGTCATTTACATCAAAACTTGTCATCTTCTTTGCATGAGTGTGGACAGACTCTCACTATTATGACTGAAGGGACACACACGGGGAACTGTTTGTCTATGACAGGTGCTGTGGTCCCAACAGAGATCAGGCGTCCTCTTGAGCAATAGAAAGCTTGAAGCAGCTTTGAAAAGAATTCCCTTCTCTTTCTAAAAATTTCCCCTCACCACAGAAAGGTTAGTCTCCACGCTTCATAGGATGCCGCAGTTGGAGGAAACCCACCCACCCCCCAATTAATTAAAAAATCAGAGCTATCAACAGTGATTATTTGATTATGAAAGCAAGGGAACAAATTAAAGACAACGTAGAACTGAATACATTTAATAAACAATTGCTTCTTCAATTACAATCTTTTTTTTATATCCTTCTGAGGAGAGCTTTTGAGAAATATTATGTCTTTGAGAGTTGCTCTAAACTTAGTGAGGCCTAAAATATTTTATTCATGCTCACAGAGGAAGAGCGAGTCTTCTTTCTGTCTTTCATATGCAAATGCAACAGTTAATCATGTAGTATTTATCACTGGTACTTTCCTAAGCTTATACAAGGTAATGCAGTCCATTCTTTATTGGCAGACGATACCAGTAGCTGGCTCTGTAGGGGGGAGCAGGGAATAGCCAGCCCAAACTCAACAATGAGAAGAAGGAGCTGAAGGTCAGACTCAGACAAAGAGGTGCATGAGTGACAGTAGTAAGAAACAAAAGTTTTTAGGGTAAGTAGGAGTGGCAAGTTATGGTTCAAGTGGTTCAAGACACTGTCCACACAGCCCTGGCAAAACTGAGTAAGACAAACCACTACAGAGCTGAGCTATGAGGTTGGCAGCAAAGTAAGTTGCATTTACACTTCAAAAATTTGTTATCAACCTCTTCCTCCCAGCTTCACTGAAAGCCTTTATCTGAATACTTGCCTGGATTTTAAACTAGTATCGGTTTCATGAGTTGCCTTTGTTAAGTTTCAGCTCATGAAGAGCATGTACACAGTAGCATTGTATTTTGCTGAATTTAACCATTACACTGGTTTTAGGTTTGTGCACAAAAGTTCCCTAAGTATTTAGGGAAGTGTGAATTCTTTCTTTTACTGACTTTTAAAAAATATTCCTTCACTTTTATCAAAGGCTGGTAGATAATAAAGTTTTCTTTTAAAATAGCCCAGACTTTTGTACTCTACAAAACATTTGTGACGTTTGCAACATAAGCTTTTAAAATTACTTCTTTAAAAATATCTTTGAGTTGTAGTAGCTACTTTATCTTGTAGTAATAGTATCATTGTAACAGTTGGGCTAGTTGTACTAGTACTAGTTGTAATAGTAACCAGCTGTAATGAATTCTTACACTGAACAGAACCCAGCTCCCTGAGTTCTCAGGGATTTCTGTTACAGCTTTAGGGACTAAGTATTAGTGTAAATGTACCAGGCTTCCAAATCTCTACCGGTGTGTAATTAGAGTTACTATTAGCGTTCCCTGCCCTGAATACCCTGCCTCATTCTCATCACTCCCAAACCAGCCCATCAGGACACCCAGCATCCTTAACTCTGTGACAAGTTTATTTGAAATTGAAAACCTTAGTGACATGAGATAGCTCTGCCTTAGACTCAAAAATGTCAAAGTTAAGATATTTGGAATGGAATATTTGGGGCCCAATAAGACAGCTTTTGACACAGAAATTTATTTAATGAGAAGATTTCCACTCATCTCACAGATTTCAGAAATTATCAAGGAAACCCGAGTCATGCTGAAATAACCAATGTCTTCCATAAAGCATTTTCTAGTTGTTAATCTTTCATTTAATGGTTGAAGGCCTTAAAGTTCTGATAAAAGTAACATGAATTAATTTCGTTAAGACTTTTTTTTTTTTTCCTGATTTGAAGTGATACTTCGTTTCATAAGAATGAAAGAAATCTGCTTTGACAGCTCTGCTTTATGGTTTCTGATAAAATCTCCTGTGTAGGCTCCTGTTTGAAGTAACATGAACAAGGCCTCTTCTTATTTCCATTTCAAGTCAGATCTGTTCTGTAACATAAATATCTTATAAATATAAAAGGTTTCTGTGCCATCATCCCCTTCCAGCAGTAAGGTCATATTAAAAATCAACTAGTATTTTTACAAGATGCATTTTGCTTTTTGTAAGACTATTGATTGTTGCTCTGCAGGGGGAAAAAATGTCTTTGAATTTACAACATACTGCTCTGAGTGTATCTATATCTTACCACTAAAGGAATACATTACATATTTTATGTGAAGAACAAATCATAGTGGCCATTGTTTATACATTTTTTTTCAAAATATAGCATAAAATAATATTATAAGAAGTTGTTCAAGCAGGGTAGAAATTATAGAAAGGGACTGTGTGAGCACACTAGATGAACACCGTTTTAGAACAGAAGTGTTATCCTTCCTAATACTTAGCTTGTATCCAGCTAACAAGTTTCAGAAATGGACAACAGTTTTGCTGCTATTCATTTTTTGCTCATATTTCACGGGTTTGTCTTATCTAAGCTGAAGTTAAGTAAAGTGAAGTTTACTTTACTTTACTGCTTTACTTGGAGGGTGACAGAGCACTGGAACAGGCTGCCCAGGGGGGTTGTGGAGTCTCTTTCTCTGGATGATGTCCTGTGCAACCTGCTCTGGGTGAACCTGCTTCAGTAGGAGGGTTGGATTAGATGATCTCCCGAGGTCCCTTCCAACCCCTGCCATTCTGTGATTCTGTAAACGTAGCAGATAGATCTACCAGATATTTTTACTGTGCCTTCCCTCCTGATGTTTTCACTTCCTGCTACTCCCATGATCAATGTTGTGTGTGACTTACAGGTGATGACTAACTTAATTAGAAGGTTAAGATACATCCCAAGGCATAATGCTTTTCTCTTCAGTGATAAAAAAGGGTCTTAATCACCATTATAGAGCACTCTGGATTAGTGAAAATTAGAGAAATTTGCATGCTGATGAAAACTAACAAGCTTATTAGTCTTTACATGGGACAGATAAATTAATGTTTTTTTACTCCAACAGTACAGCTGCTTTGAAATATGCTGATGTAAAACCAATTATCTCCCAAATGTCCATCCCCCTCCATGCGTAAGCTGGGGTACAAGATACCACAAGAAATAAAAGAAGGACTCAGCACTAACCTCTTCCTTGGCCACTTGATGGGCATGCAATAAGGCTTTGCTGCAACATACCAAAAATATAGTTTTGGCTGGTTTTCTCATGCAAACCAGCATGAGAGTCATAAAGTAAACTACATTTCAGCACCAAAACAAAATAAGGCTCCTGGCTAAAGTAGAAGTCTTTTGTAATAGATAGTAAATAGCAGATTTCCATTTCTTCCAAGTATTCCTCTGTGTACTCATGTATGCCATTATTGTTTCTGTCTGCTGGAATTTTGAGTGTGTTTGAGGTTAGTAAGGTCTGTCAATACCAAAAATGTCAGCAGAAGAATTTATTATTTTTGACTCCTTATATGTATTTCAGTAACTTAAGAAACTAGTGGTATCTCATTAACATGTATTATACTCAAGGTCAGCAAATGCAAATAATCAGCTCGTATATGAGACATTTTATAAAGTAACATTTAAGAGTCATTTTTGTTACACAAATTTTGGTTATTAGGGCTAAGCAAAGATCTTAAAAAACTATTATAATTTATTTCTTAAAATAGTAGTAATAAAAATCCATTATGCTTGAATATGAAACTACAAATGCATTATACAATTCACTACAGTAAATAGAGCAACATTTCTGTGGTTCACAAAAAAGTGAAGACAAAAAAAATAAATAGTTACTTTTTTTTTCATATTTCATACACACGTTTGAAGTGTAATTATGACACTGTCACTTGTTGCTTTGTTTTACTCTGTGGAAAAATATTACTGTTATCTTTTATTTTCAGGTTTAATAAAAGAATAATTAATAGTTGCACCAACTCGTTAACTGATTTTATATATTTTACATTTTCAAGATGATAGGTGATATATGTTTCTTGTAACATTTGTATTTGCTGCTTTCAAATCAGACTTAAAGTTACTGTAAATGGTTTTCTTAAACATAGAAATAAAGGGTAAGAAATTGTTTAGTCACATTTATACCTCTAAAAATTTAGCATCTCATCAATGTACAGCCTAACATGTTCATTAGTTCACTTTTTTTAAACATAAATCTTGTCAAAATACTGGCTAATAAAGAATATTAATTAGAAGAATATGAAGCTGAAAACCCTAATAATACCCAAGAACTAAAGATAAGCCTTTTATCAGTCAGCAAACAAAATTACCATGCCTAATGTAAAAACTGGAGCAATATAAGCAGTTTATTGGGGAGCAAAGCCTAAGTTAAAATAAAGCTCTCCACAGCTTCTTTCAGAATAGATTGCAAGTTGACTGCCATTCACCTGCTAGATTCGGGATGAAAAGGAAGATTTGAAACTTACTGTTTGATAGTGTAAAGAAAGACAGACTGAATTGTTTTAACTAGAAGTGAAGCCAGACAAGCAAGAAAAACAAAATGCTGAAAACCTAGTTCAAAACTTGCTCATTCAGAATCCAGCTCAGCTTTCCGGTATGCAGCACCTCTCTCTCTTCTGGCATGAAAGAGGGAGTAATGACAAATGCTCCCACATGCCCGGGCAGTCACTTTCAGCCAATGTTTTCCCGTTTTGTTGCGTACACACGAGAACCCTCTACTGACAATTTCTTTCCTCATTTTGTTCATTGATTTTCCTCAAGATCTTTTGATTACATTCTCAGGATGAGAAACAAGATCCCTCTGTCACAGTAATTTGTATTAAGGCTTTCAGAATCTCTCTATTTCTATCTCTTTGTTTTCTCCTTTCTCTCTCTCTCTCTCTCTCCCCGTTAGCTAAACAGTACCAAGATTTCTTTCCTGAAGCTCCACAATATTTATCACCGAAGAAAACTAAGAATGAAACCACTGGAATGATATGTGGTTTTCCTCTGGAAAACCACATATTTCTTGAGTGGGTGGAAAAAAACAAAACAAACCAAGAAATCAACAGCAGCAGCCAGCAGAAGCAGCAACAAGTAATGCTAAGTTCAGGTATTTATATTAGTGCTATTCCGTAACTTTCTTGTACACAAAATGACATAACTGTTGTTGTGGTTTAACTCCAGCTAGCAACTAAGCACCATGCAGCTGCTCGTTCACTCTCCCCATCCCCTTGGTGAAATGGAAAAAAAAAAAGTAGAACCTGTGGGTTGAGATAAACAGCAGAGGAAAAGTAATAATAAAAGAATATACAAAGCAAGCGATGCACAATGAAATTGCTCACCACCCACTGACCGATGCCCAGCCTGTCCCCAAGCAGTGGTCACTGTCCCCCAGCCAACTCCCCCCAGTTTATGTAGTGAGCATGACATCATATGGTCTGGAATATCCCTTTGTCCATTTGGAGTCAGCTGTCCTGGCTGTGCCCTCTCCCAGCTTCTTGTGCCCCTGGCAGAGCAGAGGCAGCTGAAGTCCTTGGCTAGTGTAAGCACTACTTAGCAACAACTAAACCATCAGCGTGTTATCAACATTCTTCTAGTACTAAATCCAAAACACAGCACTATGCCAGCTTCTGGGAAGAAGATTAACTCTATCCCAGCTGAAACCAGGACAACTGTGATTTAATCAGCTACAAAAATCATGTAGTTTAACAGTGTATGTAAACCACATCAGAGGCAAACCAAGAAAATTGCAGCTAATTTCTTGTCAGCCTTGATTTCTTGAGCTTTTATTAGTTGCATTAGAAAATACAAGAATACTACAAGGGATGAAAATTACAGTTGTATGTGAATAGACTTCCTAATGTCTTCTCAACATTGAAACTAATGATACCATAGACTTGATTTTGCATGGATTTTTCACTGAGTATACATTATGGAACAGTTCAATAATCGTTACTTTCTTCTGTTGTGTTACAAGTAATGCTTTATAGACCAATTTTATTACTACACTGCTACACCTCCATTGTATTACACTAACAGTTAAAAGGAATGTTCTTCAATACAAACAGGCCTGTTCCTACAACAGATGCACATCTTAGTTGAAACATCCAGAACTGATAATTGTACATACATCTCCCATTGTACATCAATACTACTTGGTTTGGGTTTTTCTGGTCACATCTTTAAAGATGCATCAGCGTATGTCTTACATACATTTCTTATGGGATCTGTAGCTTGAAGATCAGTTGCCTATTTACAAAAAAAATATCTGGAAAAGCTCATCCTTGAAGGTGCTTATCCCTCACTTGGCCTTTCACTTTAATAAATTCTCAGAATTACTATTGTTCTTGAGGTGCTTAAACCAAGGTACCGCATTAAAACAAGGCACAGTAGTTGCTAGAGTAAGATACATAGCTTAAATTCTCTTGAAACATTGAAATAACCTGGACAGATGTTTAATCTGCTCTGCAGCTGGAAGGAATTGCTATCTCACCACTATTCAAACACACAGTACTCATGCATGTCTCTATGAGTATCTACCACACTAGTCAGGGACGTTTATAGTAAGAGATACAGCCAAATGGAAGAACATCACCTCTTTACCCTCATTTTCCATAATTCTTCCACTTGTTTAAACACATTCCTCATTCCTTTGTGCATAATGACACTCACTATTCTCTTAACATCTTATTTCAAAATTGATCTTTTCTGTCCTGGCCTTTGAATCTTCCATCCAAAATACCAAATCACATTCAATGCTAATATTATCTTATTTTCATTTATGACAGCTAACTTGAATACTTTTATTCTTTTCTGCCTTCTCAATAGTACAGATTACACCATGTATCTTTACTACATTTTTGTTAGGAAAACAGAATTTAATCTATATGATACATAGCATAACTGCAGGTTAGAATCTTCTTAATGATCTATAGTCAGTGTATTCTACCATATTCTACACTACTTCTTCCAAAGTAAGCATCACTGTATCAGTTATTTGACATCCTTTCTCTGAATAACTGAAGGGGAAGGAGTGGTTAAAAAAAAATAAAATAAAGACAGAACCTGTTAAAGAACACGAGTTTGAAACATCTGAAGCTTGAATAACTAAGAATATCCATGAGTGGGAAGACGGATCAAGTAAAGAGTGTTGCAGTTTCAGTGTCATCCACAACTGACATTTATCATTCTTGTTACAGTAAGGGAAGAAAAATTAAGGACCCCTGAGAGAGTAGAACAAGATATTGATCAGAGCTTTGAAAGCTCAAAAGTCTTGTACTTGAATCTGGAGTAAGTCCTTTAAAAGAGCTGTGTAAGCTCAAAACTTGGCTTTGTTTGAACACGTGGCTGTATCCGGGCTTTCTAGTGGAAAAAAAAAAAAAAAAAAAAAGTGCTCTAAGGGCACATTTGAAGTACAGTCACAAACCTGCTGTTACTACAGTGACAAAATTTTGCAAGTTTTCCCTCTTTATTTTAACCTAAACTTTGATCTTTTATGCTATGATGTACCTACTATTATAGATCTGTTCATTGTCTGTTGATATCAGCCAGACTATTCATGGCAGTAATAGTTTAGAGAGAAAATTAAGGAACTTACAGTTTTATCCTTCAACATGATCCATCAGACAAGGGAATTTCATAAAATTGTTTGTGTGGGGGGTATGTGCATTTACAAATTTGACTCAGGAAAAAAGCTTTCATCTGTCAAAAGCTTTTATAAGGAAAACAATTATATTTAATCATATGACAAAACCCTAAGTAGACACACATACACAGAACACTGTAGTCAGAGAGGTTATCTATCACTTAAGTACATATACCTAATGTTTCTTAATAGCTGTCTTTAGACAACTTGTTAATCATGAGCAGCAAAATGTTCAAAGAAATTCAGATATAATTTAGGCCATATGAACTTTATTTTTCAAAACCAAATGCTTGAGCCCTCATTCCTGTCCATTTCCCTATGAAAATGGCTGTGTTGCTTCTATTAAGATCTTAAGGCAGAAAACAACTAACAAAAATTATTTGCATTTTCACTGCTTTTATCAGCAGTATGAGCTTTATTAGCTCTCTGAAGTAAACACAATTCGGTATGTTTTGTTTTAAGGTGTTCAAAAACTTTGAGATGATTTCTGAAATGAATAAGTTTTTCACCATTTTCAGAAAAGATGTGCCTTCAAGACCTTATGAGAGAATGCTTAAAAAAAGTATTTCTCTAAACAGAAAGAAATTATAGCTGTAATGCCAGAGGAATCCTAGTAAATCCCCATTATGTTATGAAACAACATATATTATTTGCTTCATTACCAGTCTTTAACCATATCATACTTATTCCACATATTTGAATGTCCAGGGTACAGAAAGCACAGTAATTAGGTAACTAATACCAGAAGGCTTTCTATACTTCAGTTCTCAGAAAGATATCAAGAACCTGCACCAACTACCAGTTTTATGAACATAATCAGCATGTTTCCTCCAGATAAGACCAAGGCAGCTTGCCTGCTAAGCAGGGTTAGCTAGTAGAAAAGCATTGAGGATAGGGCAGGATGCAAAATTCTCCCCTTTGTGGAGTTAGAATATTTCACTGAAATTTTGAGAATGTAATCTTCGTACTGTCACTACTGTGTAGTATTCTCCTGAGTATTCTCTGTTTAAGCTTAGTAAAGTAAGCTAGGTCACCGCTCACGGGCTCTTCCAGTTGACTAAAGAGTTTACACGTAACACGAGTAACTATGTGCTGAGGAATAGTTTATCTCCAAGCTCTACTCTTACAAGAGATTTTGATGAAGGAATGCCTAATTTCTGTGTGCAGGGGAAGTCTATATCTGAATAGACTTTGAACTAATTTGACTCTTTAGTCTGAAGGTCTGCACAGGCACAACAGTAGCTTGCTACAGAACCTAAAACTGAAGCTGGGAGACAACTAGGTAGTCTGTATGTTCCAAGGCTAAATGAGAGCTGGAAGGAAAGTGCTTTGTTTGTTTTGATTTATTTTTAAGATCTCAGTGATACCTCATATCCAATATAAATCTGCTTTAAGTAGTTACATACTAAACTTAAGAATCTAGTTCTGAAGTAAGGAAACCTGTTGTAATTTATGAAATAGCTTTCCTATGAAATAAAAAAGATAGGTACTTAAAAGGTCACAAAAACCCCCATGGAGAAAATATAAAAGATAGTCACTGGCTAAAAAGCAGCCCTTCTCTCAAAAAATGTTACTAGATTTCTGCAGAAAAATTAATTTACACTTTTAAAAAAAATGAATATTTTTTTTACTGTGCTCAATTCCAGAGCAGGCGTCTATCATACAAAATAAAAATAAAGACTTTAATGTGCTAATTCTAAGTATACTATAATTAAAAACCCCAAAATACTTAAACCATTTATCATCTAAAACCAATTAAAACAACTTTGTGTATTCCAGATGTAGCTTACAGACATGGATTTTTTTTTTTTCTTCAATCAAACTAATCCTCATTTACTTTTGATAGTCAAATCTTATGCATTTTTATTTGAGATTTTTGGAGGACTTCTTTAGAATTTTCTAAAAGGTATCCTGATGAACAATCACTTTGCCTGTGAAGAGGGTTGTGAAAATATATGGTATCCATCAAAGTCACTACTGAACAAATAAAAATGAAATCTAAAATATAAGATTGATTAATCAGTGGCTTGGAGAGCTTACCAACCACTTCCCACACAGGAAAAATAAAATTGTTTTGTTTCATGTTATAGAATGACTCTGTGCATTTGCATGCAGTATTCCTAACAAATATAAAATAAGAAAGGTGGTCAAACTCCTTCAGATAAAATAACTGGGCTGGTAGTGTTCCAAGGTACCTCATTTTGCCCATAAACAGATGTTATGTTTTATGAAAACATCTGTGTTTTCTGGTCTGCATGTAATTTTGATTTAACTTAGAAAGCTGCAGAGATAGAAAGACAGTTTGCTCTCTGTTTTCAGTCAATTAAAAAAATAAATAAATCAATAATTGGAATTTTTTTTTTTAAGTATTCAAGTCTGAACAAATCCCTTCTTGTTCTTACTTTGAGGTACAAACTTCATGGGATAATTTTGCTCTTTTGATGTTAGATGTCTAACCATAAGGGAAATAACAACAAGCTTCATAAGAAAGGAAAAAAATTACAGCAACTTAGTTCTTATTACAGTTTGGATATATTAATCATTATGTCATTAACAGATGATATAGTTTCCAAATATTTAATGCAGCTTCCATTCATTTAATAACTTATACCATTTACACATGCAACTACTGTATTATTTAGGTTGCTCTTAGGGGTGTACTTGCATTTGCAAATATATCTTAAATCACATAAAATTATATTAAGAGGATGTGAAGGTTTCAAAGTTAATATGTAAAAAATTATGAAGTACTGTATTTCAATATTACAATTAATTAATTTTTCAGTACTATACAAATTATTACAAATTAGAATGTTAATTCTATAGAAACATTCAAGAAAGTTTATGTGCCTCAAATTAGCCGATACACTAACAGCTCCTTTCAGTTAAACTTTTCTAAAAATAGCAACTATTCGCAGAGGTTTTAGTAGATTCACCATCAGTTGACTCTGCAAAAGAAGACTGTATAAACTGTGTTGATACTAATGATACAAAAGTGCTGGGCCTACATGCTTCCACAACACCTCTTTCATTTGTAATGTCACCTAAAATTTCAGCACAGTCATCAAAAACAGCTGGTGAAACAGCATTAAGGCATAGATTGCTATGTGTCGCAACAAGGTTGATGTGCTTATAGCAAACAGAGGCTGTGCTTCTGTTGGATCTTTCCTTTTTTCTAACATTAGTTACAAGCAGCATGCAAATATCACTGGGGGGGTGGGTGGGGAGGGAGGGGAAGGGTATAAAGCATACACACACAAATGACCTCTCTTTCTCAGTCTGTGGGAATGTTCTTCCTCAGCCCACCTCATAGATCCTTGTTCACTGTTGGCACACAAGCTAATGTATTAAATGTTCACCAATTTCTAAAGCTGACATTTTGATAGCAGTCCATGTAAAAAAAAAAAAACAACAAAAAACCCAAACAAACCCACAACCCAAACTGCTGTTTTAGTCTCATCCTGGGGTGCAGGTTCTTGGGAAGAGTCAAATGCATCCTGAGCAGAGCCCTTTCCTTCCGCTGACTTGTACAGCTCCTAGTGTCCCCACTCAATTGTGCTGCAGTTCATATACTCCTTGCCTCCTGGGAAGTGAGTTGAGGATTGATGCTCTCTGTTTGGGACTTCCTGAACTGAGATGTAGGACCCAGGGCAGGCACCCTTCAATTACTTTTTGGCTCCTTCACACTGGCCATTTTCTACTTGATATTTCTGGGTGAGGTCTGGGAAACAGGTTTTCCAGCCCTCCTCCTCCCCTGGCTAGACCGGGAGGACTACTCACAGGAAAACGTAGTTTATTGGCTTCTGTTGGGATCTAATCCAGCACAGCAATTCTGCCAGCTACTCTGGTCCCCCTTGTCTATTGGTCGATTTGTTTCTTTTTTCTACCTCTGTACATCACTTTCAATAAATCTTTTCACTTTTTGTTTGCATACTGTGCGAGTTGAAACTTATTTCTGTGCCTGTGATCTCAAAGTGTGCAGGAAATTTAGCTGCCAAGGCCTGTATGTCTACAATAAAAAGGGCTAAAGAGCTCAGGCTGTCACAGCTTGAAAAGCTGGGATATAAAAAGACTGCAAGACCTGGGCTGACAGGGCTGCAGAGCAGAGTAAGAAGGACTTCTGTATTAGACTTGTAAAGGTTGCAGAGTCTGAAAACTTTAGATGCTGAGGAACATGGGGTTAGGTGAAAAACAAAAGTCAGGAACCAAAATGCAGTTGCTTTTTTTTTTTTTTTTTTTTAAAACAACAGGTATTTACTACAGGTAATATACTTGTAACATGTCAACCTATTAAAAAAATAAAAAAGGATAAATAAAAAAATACGTAATAGATTTAACATCTGTTGTTACAAATACCCATGAATAAGAAAGTTACAATAAATATTGCTACAACATTTCATAAAGCAGTATCTAGAAACATCAGCAAATATTTTTCATGGAATGGAGTTGAAATTGTCCTTGAAAATTCCACTGTTGCCTTCTGTTAGTTTGTAAGAAGATAACGAGTCCTTTGAGATTAACACGAGGTAAACCAGGAGGAGGGGCTGCTTCAGAGGACAAAGTCACTCTTTCCTGTTGACCTAGTTAGACTTTACTTTTCAAAAATAGGTCTGTTCCCTAACTCTTGCATAACTCTCAGCGCAAAGTAAAACAGGCACAGATTCCATAAAATGGGGAAATGGATTCACTTCTTGTTATGTTGTTTTCTTTATAATGCACATGGGGAAAGAAACTAAGAATTCTCTTATTTCAGATAAGAAAGAAGAGAAATTGCAATATTGCTTTCATAGAGTCTTCATAATACAAATCAATCTGTCTTTCAAGTGAAGTGCATAAAAGATTGGGGAATAGGGATTTAAACTTTTAAAAAAGACTTCTAAGAAGTGTAGATGAAGTTTTCTTCAAGCTGCAACTAAAGTTGCTTAGATATACTAGCCTCAATTCAGTCTTGGCTTTCAGTTTATGTCTTTCTCTACTAGTGCAAAATGTACGTCAAGTGTATATAAAATGCAACCAAATCAGACATAGCATTTCATACCTACTTTACACTCATTCTATTCTATCCCAACTGGCAACAATAAGGAGCCTCATTCTCTTCTATATTAAGACCATTTTCCACATGGTGTTGGTGCAAAAAAGATTTTTTAATAACCACATATTTTCATTTTTGCTGTCTTTAAAGCACTAGTCATGAGGACTTATGTGGAAACAGATTCTATACACTGAGACAGGTTTCTTCAGATAAATCAGCATCATTATGTTACGTTGTACTGTTAGTTAACTGTTCTGCTTTTGATCAGCCAGTAAGCCCCTACAGTGAAAAGAGAAGTGTCTATTTGTGAACTGGAAAATTATTTGGAGAATAAAAATGCAGAAGACCAATTAGCATTAAAATTCGGCCAAAAAGATGATAGGAACTCTGTTCAGATTGAATTTGATACAGGCTTTTAGCATTCTGATGTCAGAGACCAGAGAAGCGAAGCTGCTCCCTAAGGGAAGTTTAGCCATGAGCAGGGTGACCCCAACACAGGCCATGCCCCACAGGGTCTGACCACAGTGGACAGAGCCTGTTGCTGGTAACAGAGTCCATCAACATTTCCAGAAAAGGGAAAGTGAAAAAACAGATCTGAGACCAAATTCATGGGGTCCAGTCAGGAGCAGCAAAAGTCCAGCCCGAAGACAAGAGTGGAAACAAGTTGTGGCATACCTCCGAGGGGGCCATCCAGAAGACAAGGTTACCTGTAAGGTAGGCACGAAGTCCATACAGATAGGACTGGAGACAGGCACACCTCAGACATAGCTCCACCAAGAACTGTTTGCCCAGGACTGAGCTTAGTTGGAGGTCCGGGGCCCATGGTGCAGGGGTGTGGACAGATGCTCCAGGTGAGGCTGATTAGAGCCATTAAGACCTATTAGTATCCTCTTGATCCTGAGAGCCAGAAGGGGTAAAAAACCAGAAGTCTAAGAATTTGGGTTTAATATTTAAAAAAAAAGCATCATCAACAAAGCAACCAGCCCCCTGCACCCCTATCCCCACCCTACCCCCCCAAAAAAAAGCCCAATTCCAAACCCTTCAATATTTTCATTTAGTCCTACTTGGTATATTAAAATGTAACTGATCAAATAATGAATTAAAGTAATAGGCTTTGGATCAGAGGGACTCTCAGTTAGGACTAATTCTTGAGGGTTTTTCTTCATGCTGTAGAGAAAAAATCTAAAAATATTTTCTCCTTTCAACAAAATCTGAACTTCTTACAATATTTCTGTTTAACCACAACAATGAAAAGTCAAATTTACATCAACTTTTAGCTAATACAGCTTAGTGTTTTTTAATCATGGATGGGAGACATTTCTTTCTTGAAGTTACATTATTCCTAAAAGGCAAGTGAAATAACATCTATACTGCTTTTTGAACATAGAACTCAACCCATGTTTGAGCACAAGCTTGTCTTACATCCCACCTACAATCTCCTACTCTGTGATTCAGTGATTGGTGTGTGGAATGAAGTGCATTCTCAGCGAGTTTGTGGACAATGCCAGACTGAGAGGAAGAATCAATTTGGTGGAGGTCAGGGCTGCTCTTCCAAGAAACCTGGACAGGCTTGAGACATGAACTGACAGAAAACTCTTGAAGTTGAATAAAAGCACGTGCAAAGTTCTTCATCTGGAATAATCCAAGGCAACAGTATAGGCTGGGGGCCAGTCATCTAGGAAGCAGTTCTGCAAAAAGAAATCTGGGATCCAGGTGGACAGTAGTTGAAAATGAGCCAGTAATGTGCCCTTGCAATGAGGGAGGGCAAACACATCCCTTTAGATAATATACAAAGACACCATACCTTTTCTATTTGCCCTTAAGAAATCTTAGTCAATGTCATATGTGAAGTGACAATCATAATGCAGTTGAAATGCTAAAGCTACGAGTTATGACTTGTGAACCTGATAAGAAAGAATCTTTCAATGAGGCATGTGTATACATGCAGTCGTACATATTTTAATTATTTTACATACACACAGAATGCACACATAACAAAGAGAAATCGTAGTCCTTATATACATACTTGTCCACTATTGGTATTTTAAGTTTTAAAGTCTAAATATAGCCACAGCAATCTTCAACACTATGTGCTTAAGTCATAATGCACATACAAAAAAAAAGACAACTGGAGAATATTAAGAAAAGAGCAGGGCAAGATTCTGACACTGATAGAGCAAAAAGGATATTAAAAATGTTCAGTCTCAAAACACATAACAAGAGCTGTTAAACATGAGACCAACATTTTTCTGAAGAATTGAACTGACTTGTAACAAGTTTAAGATGATAAAATATGGAATGGAATGAAAAAAATATGATTTTCACCTTTTCTCTGTATGTTTTAAGGGAATTTCTCTTGATCACTGGGTAGATTAACATATTTCTGAATCTACAAATCATATATTTTCAGATTAATCAAATGAACCAAATCCTTCAATGAACAGTGCTTGTGTTGCATTGCTAATATATTGGCTTAGATCGTGAAAACCTTGACAACTATGTGCCAGCAAAATTGCTTGCTCTAGCATCGCTGCCTGAAATATCTTAAGTGACACCCAGAAGGTGTTGCTTAGAAGAAATGTGTCCCAGTACTAAATAAGTAACATAACTATTAATAATGTTTTTACTTTTTTGTTAAGCATGAGCCTTTGAGTACTCACAGAAAATAAAGACAATAAAAGGTAGTATAATGAGTCTGTTGCTGAAGTATTCCAAGGTAGGAAAAAAAAAAAAAAGCTCAAATGCATACATATCTGGCATATTTGGTAAGGTTTGCAAAATCATACCCAAACTGATATGCTACAAATTGAACTACAGAAATCTTTGGCAGCTAGTGGCATTTGCAGTTTTACACAAGGTCAGAGAATGCCCACTTCATGCTTTAGACACAAGGGAGATGTAATTCACCAAATTAGCTTCCACACCTACATTAAGAAATAACAAGATTTCTCTCAATGACTCAGTAGATATGTACACTAATGTACATATATTTTTATTTTATATACATTTGTTGGACTTTGTATAAAAAAATTACTCCTGTATATTACACTGAAATTTTATTAGCAAAACCTTATTCATCATGAAAAGGAGCCTAACCTGAATTACTCTACACACTTTCCAACAATTATCCCCTTCCCCCATTTTCAGCACTTCCCCCCTCCAACTCAGTTCAGCTGTAGGCAGTGCAGCTTATACTCTTGCACACTTCAATCAGATTATTCCCAGTAGATTGTCCTTGGAAGGAGAGAAAACAAAGACTAACAATCTTGATAGTGGTGCTGAAAAAGAAAACTGTTCCTTATCATAAATAAGGTGATCAGTACCCTGCTCATATGGTAGGACCCCAAAGCCTTGAAAGTAATTATCTCACAAAACCCAGTTTACAGCTTTGTGTCTATTAACAATAGAATAAACAAGTTTCCTCTTGTTTAAGATATAAGACGGCTATTACAGAACACTTCAGATTAAACAAGGAATTAAACATTTTTAATTCTTCCATTTGCAGAACATTCAAGGCCTCTTTGAATGCAAAGTTCCTTTATGAAAGCTGGTAATATATGCTATTTACTTGGTGCCTAGTTCATTATGTAACAAACACATCACAGGTGTTTTGGGTTGAGTAAGAACTGATGGGGAAGAAAGCAGAACAGATCAGAGACAGTTAACCCTTAAGATCAGAGACCTTCATGAAATTTTCTTACCTCACCACAAACTTTCTTGTACTCAATGGGTTCCAGTCTCTGTGAATTAATTCCCTACCTAGCACTGTAATAAGAGTACTTTCCCAAAGTAACGTGGATTGAAAAATTCTATCCAATTTTATAGCAAATAGTTCCTTACTTGTCAAAAAAAACCCCCAAACCTGAAAGTTACACCTTTTTTCTCAGACTTTCACTTTAAAAATATGTTTGCAATATTTAGACCCAAGCTGAACAAATTACACCTTTCATAAATCTTTATGATAGCTTTCCCAAATCTGCTTTTACCTGTCTTTTTCAACCAAAATATTATGATGCCTTAATTCTTCACTGAAAAGATAATACTTTTTGACTTTTAAAATTCTGTATGCCATTAAAAAGCTTTCATTCAAAAGAGTAGCGCAAACTCAGTTAGCAGAGGCAGCCTTGCGTACAGTTATAACGTGGCCCTGCAGAATTCCTGACACCACCTCAGCAAGGTCAAGTAGGGATCTTAATTCATATTTAGATTCCAGCTAATATTCAGAGAGAGGGTTTTGCATCATACTTTCCAGATCTAATTAATAATATCTGGATATCTGGGAACAGATTTAGAAGTGCTAAATGTGCAACAGCTAAGAAATTTATATGCCAGATGAGAGAAGGAGGGAATGGAATATGGATACTCAGGAGAATAAAAGAGCTTTTTTAGTAAAGCACTTCATGTTTTGTTTCATCCCACAAATGTGAGAAAGCAGAAAAGGGAAATATAGTAAAACAAAGGGAAGATTTAGGTTCTGGATCCTCCCCGACACCTAGCAACCAGACCAAGTATCCTGAGCAAAGGGATGAGTCACAACCATGCAACTGCCAAGTGAGAGAATGAAAAACTTAAACTAGGTAGGGAGAGCACAAGGTTTGATTAATATGAAAAATTAAAACTATTTATAACAAAGTTCAACTAATGTGTTACTGTGCAGGGATAGATGGAAGTGGGGTGAGGAAAGATCAGCTTTGCAAAATAGCAAAAAAGAAAAACATGGAGTGAAGCCCATCCCATACTTTCATACATCCATAACTCCCCTTCATTGATTTATCTAGTCTCTTTATAGAGCCAAAATTGAGTCACTTTCCTCTTTTTATGTGCTCACAGTTTACCTTGCGGGTCAAATGAGTGGTCCAAACCTCATGGAGAGCCTGTTCTGACCACCTACCACATGGATGAATTCATACAAGGAAAATAGTAATACCAGCAGCACTTTCAAAGTGCTGCTGGTATAACATCAAGTTAATTCATGCAGAAAGGAAAGGCTTGTTACAGGTTTGCAAGCATTTGTGAAAAAAAAGTAAGCTTATCTCAGGTTACAGAAACAAAACGAAGCCAGGAACTTTATAAAAACAAGCAAAACCAAACCAAAACCAAAAACTTAAAAATTTAAATCTAATGTAAAAGAAAATGATGTCTCTTATTTCAGAGGTGTATGATTTAATTGCGTTATTGCCTAGCTACATATAAAAACAAGAACTGTAAAAGCTATGTACAACAATTAATTTAGATGCACAACACAAGTGTAAAAGAGCTAGTGCTGCATTTCAAATGAAAAGCCACTGTCACACAAATAGTTACTTAGTTTCCAAAATTGACAAGGAAGGTCATCCATTTCAATGTTCTGTGACTGTGAGTTATACCTGTCCAGAATAAAAATGTTGGTATTTCCCTTTTCACAGACCCAATAAAATGTTTGGAAACACATAACAAGCAAAAGCTTGCAGGCTTCGGGTGTCTACAGATGGAAGTACTCAAGAAGTTAACCTGCCAGGATTAGTTTTTATATAAACAGGATAAATTCAGCCATACAGGGCAATGGTATCTCTACAAAAGGGAAAAGTAAAAGGAAAAAAATTGCGGGGGATTCAGCCATACAGGGCAATGGTATCTCTACAAAAGGGAAAAGTAAGACTAAAGGGAGAAATTCTATCACCAGACTGGATTGCAAAGAATGCGAAGTCAGAAGTGAAAAATAAGCATTTAAATTAAAATTGTCACAGGACATGCAAGTCTTGCATGGGATGAGATAAATGATGGTACATTTATTCAAATAAAATGAACCTGCAAATGGTCTACTGATCATCACATAAACGTGAAAAGGAATTATTCAGCCCAGTGCAAGAGGATTTATCTGTACAACAAATACAATGGAAGGCCAGATCTGTAGTAGTGCAATGATGACAGATGGTTTCCTTTTCATTCACAATAGCTTCACTATTGTGATCCACAGTTGTAAACCACTGTGAAGTACAATGTATCTTGCTGTTTTGGTGTAAATGATCACTGGATTTGATTTGAAGTCACAGCTAGTGCCATCTAAAAGTTTACTCTTTATGGATCTCTACAGGTTTTATGTGGGAAATAGAAAAAGAAAAAAAAACCAAAAGACAATTCATTCGTAACAGGGAAAAGCACCCACACCACCAGAGAAAAATAGTTAGCCCTATACACAGTTACAGCAGAACAGACCAAACACTTGAGAATGCTCTGATGAGTTATATTTTTCTAAATTATATCACACCAGACAGCATCTATTTCAATATAATTAATATAGCAAGTGTACTCAAAGCAATGGCTTCATCCAGGGAACAGTTTCAGTTCTACCTTACATAACCAACAAAGTTACCTTTCTTCAAGGAATCTAGTATATTGTAACCAAAAAAGCTATAGATGCTAGCAAAATTTCAGAAAGAACATTTTGAACAGAGGGGGACAGGATGCTGAAGTAAAGTAATCCAATGGCATCAATTAACTGATGGTAACATACAATCTGTTGTCATAGTGCTGTCTCGGTATTCTCTACTTAAGGAGCAGCTGATGGAGAGATGAGACAGGTGGAGAACAGTAGCAGTCATGTTAGTCACTAGAATTTCTTTCTTTATTGTCTACAGGTATGTTTGATAAGGGGAGAAAGGAGTCTTTCACACCTTCAAGTCACTATTCCTTCCACCGCATAATTCTATTTCTCAGCATGTATTTTCTCAGTGACACGTGATAATGACAGTCATCAAATTCTTTCTTTCACACAGTTTTACTATGAAGTCTGTGCCTTATGATTATATAAGGCTGTGGGCTTAAACTAGAATATGTTTCCTGAGAGTATGATTTTTATA
Source organism: Gorsachius magnificus (assembly GCA_034008185.1). Classification (NCBI taxonomy): domain Eukaryota; kingdom Metazoa; phylum Chordata; class Aves; order Pelecaniformes; family Ardeidae; genus Gorsachius; species Gorsachius magnificus. Next base: position 60,354,859 of record CM067084.1, read on the forward strand.
TGCCTTGAGAAAAACTAAAATGTCCTTTTTATGTTTAAGAGTTTGTTTCTGTATAACATTTGCAAAAGGATATTTCTGTGTATTAATTTGCTCACGTGGGAGTTGTTTTTCTAAAGATCCTCTTCCAAATTCAAATCACAGCAGTATTTTAGCAGATGAAATACATAATTGCAGAGACTTCCCTAGTTTCATTCAGCTATAAACCAATGCTATTTATTTGCTGAGGCATAAACAATGTTCACACAGTTTTCCATTAAAAATGACTGATATGCTTTAAAATAAAAAGTACAATCTTAGAGATAAAGACAGGAGGTAAACCAGTTCTGTTGCATACCATAAGTTCCTAGTAGTGTAAAATTGTTTTTGCTAACTTTTCTGTTTATCTTACTCTACAAAACTGATCTTTCAAACTGAATTCATAGTCCCATAAACACTTTAAGTCAGCCCTACCTCTGAAAGAGGCAGTTCTGCACTCCCTGTGCTCCATCATACCCTACCAATTCTGTTTTTCATCGGAGTAGGAAACTGATTAGAGTTAACTTTTTTCATCTGCGGTATTTTCATTTGGAGCTATTCCTCAGGTTATCTTAATGAAAGTTTGTAGACACAAGGGAGAGAGCAGAGAAGGAGTAGAAGTGGTCATTCTATTGGCTGCAGTGTTGTTTTATAGTACTTTAAAATACATGGAAACTACTTTCTTAGACATATAGTCACACTGAAGGAACACTTTGGAATTGTGCAAGACATACAGCAGTAAAGATTTGCTGTATTGGACTATGAAAAATAAGTGCAAAAAGCTAAAATTTGGGGATAAACTATTTCAGTTTAAAACAAGTGCAGCATTGAAACCAATCTTGAGAAGTGTCGCTGCCTTCTGAAAGATACTAAAGACCTGAAATGCCCTTTTGAATTATAAAAGGAGCATTTAAGAAACACTCCACATCATTAGGTTCTGACCTTATGCCTTTAAGAAGGTGTCAAAAGCCTGCTGCAGTGAGACTGTGGATAGTGGGACTTTTCATTTCTGCTTCCTTCACCCCACACCCAAGGACTCTCAGATCACATGCAAGGATGTGTATCACAAAATTCTCCCTTAAATAAAGGGGACAGTTTCTCAGTACCTAGACTTCCAGGCACTAGTAAGTCCAGACACTGTAGGATTTTTATTATATTGATATATCATTTGCAGAACTTTAGATTGTGTGGTATTCTAACAAAAAGGGATAAAGTGAACCAAGAAGAGTAGAAAAGATAAATGAGCCAAGGTCATGAAGCAGTTTATGGTAGGTCAGTGGACTGAGTGAGAGAAAAAAAAATTGGTTGGACAAAGTAATATGAATGTGAAGCTAAACGTAATTTTTCAGATTAGGAAGTGTTTGTAGAACACTATGGTTACTACTGTGATACTAAAATTACAGGCAGAGCAGAACATATAAATAAATACTACCTGCAACAGTGAGGTCAAAAGATGATTTTGTGGAGACCCTTACCTTCATCCTTATAGCACAATTTGTGCTTTGTTAGGGGCAAATTCTGATCTACAACCTCTGCCATTGCACATTTAAGAGGTGAAGGAGAGCATAACAGCACAGATTAATTTGAACCTTTGTGTTTTCTTTTCTGTGAGATGAAAATACATTAGCTCTGAAAACTGTTTAAATCCAATGCTACAATTGCTTAATCAGAAAAGCTTTTTCCTCTGATGATCTAGTTGTTCAAAGCAATACTTCCAAACAGTGAATAGAAAAATGGAGCCAAATGCCTCTGTAGTGATGTTAATCCTTGGCTCCCACACTAGAATGTCCCTACAGTAAAGTGCCTTGCAACTAATTACAGTGTGCAACCCCCACAGCAGACCTGAGGCATTAGGCTCTGTGCTGGAGCTCTCACTAGGTGATGTGCTTCTGCTGTCTGCATCACCACCCTACCTATTGAAAAGCTACAGCCTTGTCATTACAAAGGCATGTACTATTAGGCATAACACAGAACTATTGTATAATTCTGCATATTTGGGGCACAAATGCTTGTCTGCAAGAGCATTGAAAAAATACTATTCCCCCAAGAAGAAAAAACAGTGTCTCTGCCTACACAGGGATTCTGCTATGCTCTTCCTTAAATGTAGGAAGGAGCGATCAACTGTCTTCTCCAAACTGGAGCATCCTAAAACTCCCAGCGGTGATGGCTTAGGTATTTGGACTGGTGACCAGTGGCAGAGGCAGCTCTCACTCTACCTGCTGTTCTCCTCTGCTTGTGTTAACACCACAGATCTTCAAAGAAAATTGAGAATGCTTCTACTCTGACAGCCCTGCATGACTGTACAGAAGGAGGGGAGGGGGAAGCGACAGTTCGTGTTTGTCCTTACAATTTGAGCTCCTCCTCAGGATCTTATACTAAAAATGTTGAGCACAACAGATTTTATTTTAAAGAAGCAAATATTATTGCCTCCTAATATTCATAATTAAACCCAAAGAACATTCTGTTTCTGTCTACACACTGAATTAGAAGCGATGCTGAATTAGCTTTATTATTTTTATTGTGTTGTGGGTTGCCTAAGAGTCAGTGTCACAAGCCAACACCCCACTGTGCTAGGCATCATACAATGAACAAAAAAGACTACCTTGGTGCCAAAGAATATTTCAGCTGAACACTGTAGTTCAGAGCAAAGGAATCAGGAGCCAAATGCTCATTTCATCTGTAATGGTGAGCACTATCCCAGCTAGTTCCCATGCCCCTTCTGTATGTCCTGTTTTATCTTTCTTTCTGGTTTTCAGCTTTACAGTACACCTTGTCATTTCACAGTGGTCACAGTGATCTGAAGAAATGTTAATACAAGCAGAAAAAAATCCTTGGCAATGCCTGGTTTTGTCACGTTAAATTTTTTTCAAATGAACCACAAGATTAAAAATAAAGTTCAGAGGAAGAAAAAGATCTCCACCAAAAAGAGAGTCTTTAGTGATTTTCCATGCATCTGGCAACAGTTAGGAAGTAATTAGAAATTGCCGAGATGCTCATCTCCTACTCATTTTTTTGAGTATACAAGCTCCCAAACTCTGCACCAGTGCTCTGAAAGATGTTTGTATACTTATACAATATCTGACGTCAATGAAACCAGCACAAAAGGATTGAAGTGGACCTGGAACTACACTGACTGAACATCTCACGGTCAAGAGCGGAGGGTGGACTATGAAGAGAGGGCAGCAGTTATTGCTATATACTCTAAGCCGCTCACTTGTGCTCTGCAGCCTTCAGCCAGGGATTCTGTGTTCCCTAAAGCGTAGAAATAAAATAGCTATGACCAAGGACAATGTAGCGAATGAAGTGTATTTATGCATATTGCTAAACTGTGTACATTTTTAAGGTAGATGTGACATTTATGTATCATTTTAAGTGTAATCTATGGTATGTCCATACTGTTAGAACCGCACTACTTCTCATGGAGTTAGTTATGATATGCTACGGTTTATGTGGAAGGAGAAACAAGCCATCCACCACTAATGATATATTCAGTGTTGCAGTTTGGGGCAGTAGGGTTAGGATTTTTTTGTTGTTTTTATTTGTTTGTTTTTAAGATGCATACATAACTTCTAGTCATAGTAATCACTGGATAGGTCACTATCCCTAATTTTCTGAGTAACAAACCAACAATATGAATGAAACCTTCATAAACCAGGCCTAGGTGTGAGCTATAACATCAATGGTTAGCTTCCACCAGGAACGCTGGTTTTGCTTCTTCCTCAGATTTCCAAAGGATGCTCTTCCTGCTCCCTGTCGGCCATGCCACTAACCTGACCTCCTGTGCACTAGTGCAGGGAACTGAAGTGACAGAAAGAAAGTCCAAATCTAAAGGAGAGCTGGCAGAAGGGGAGGACTAGGAATGCACATTGGATTTGCAGACAAACCTGTGCTTACACACACAGTGCCAGGGAACAGCATGAGCTGGGCTGCTCCCCAGGGGACTTGGAAGGAGAGGGGCCCACAAACCAGGACTGCTGATGAGCAGAAAAACAGGTCCTGTCAAGAGTCCAGTGATCATCAGGTAAAAGCAGCGTTAACAAGTCAGGTTTGAGGTCCAGCAAAGAAATGCAGACAACAGTTCAGGGACAGAAATGGGGTCAGGCACTCCTGTGGCATCACTGCGGCAGGCACTGATGGTCTTGGGCTGAAACGGGGTCCTGGGCCATGGGCAGAGTTGGGGGGAGTCCTGAGGAGGCTTGGCAGGGACAGTCAGGCTTGGTAATGCCCTGACATGTACGAAAGGTGAATGTTTCTTTTCCAACTTGGAAAAGTTATAGCTCAGCACCTTTTCACAGTGAATGAACAAGAAACTAAAAGAGCAAATTTTGTGATCTTTCATGAAACTTTTTTTTTTTTTAATCTCAACCTCCTTAATTTGTTTGTCAACTTTGGATAATGACTTGTATCTTGATCTGAAAGACAGTATCCTCAAACACTGATACTGTGTCCCCTGTTAGGCACCTATACTTTCTTAAGTATTTCATATACAGATGTGGCTGGATCAGTGATTTGCTTGAAATCATGTTCTCCTTCCTCTCATGCATTTTTTAAGGTTATTTAGTACATATGATTACAAATTTAGGATTTGGGCTGTCTAGGGGATATAGGATCATTTTCTCTGGAGTATAAGGAATAGTTCACATTACAGGGCTGATTCTAAGGACAACCCTTTATTTTTTAAAACAGATGTAGATGTTTTAAACAACTTTTTCACAATACCTTTGGTATGCCTGTACTGGAACTGCAGTTTTGATTTCCTGTGGCTATTGCCTGAAGGAACATTCCAATATTGAGCAGGAGATAATAAGGTTCAAGTTAAAATTAAATGGAAAGACTGAAAGCATTTTGCAGATAATGCCTTGATCTGCAGTTTTATTACTGTGAAAGATGTCACCCGTTATATATTTTCTGATGTAACAGTTAAGGTCTATTTTCCTCTTAATAGGTGCAGTTTATAACTGCATTTTCACTCTGTCAAAATTAACTGAAAATTAAATCAAACAAGTATGCTTGTTTGCACTGAAATTCAGTCTTGTAATCCAAGTTTTGTTGGTATGAGATGTACAGAAAGAGGGTGGAAATACTTTTATATTATTAACATTTATTCTGTAGTAAACATTCAAATAACTTTTGGGCTAATCTATAAATTTAAATTGAAGAAAAAACAAATGATTAATAAAAAAAAAAAGAACATTTTCTTAATTGTATTTATCTGCTTTTGCTTTCTGTGTAATTGCCCCAAGCTAATTAAAAAAAAAAAATTAACACCCTTGTGAGTTTATAGTAATCGAATCTGGTAAAATGAAACCTATTAAATAATTTTATTTAGGTTATTTGTACAAGCCATATAAGGCATATTGTAAGTGTTGGCCTAAATGCCAATGGCAATGTGATCCCAAGAAAACATAACATACTAGTAGCAACCATTAGCACCTCTTACCAACAAGGACAAACTTGCTACCACGCATCTCGGGACACATTCATGCATAAAAATTTTCATACTATTTACCTCATTTATACCAAGCAATGAATCAAACCAATAACATATTGTACAGAATGTTGCAGACATTGTAGTACTATATAGATAAACCTTGTACAAAATGTATTGTGTGGTTTACAGTTACAAAATATCGACAACAGATACCTTAAATATTAATGACTGCATCACCTCACAGTTAAAAAACCAAAATGTGACTGAAAAGAATTAAAAGTGTGAGTTTTATTCCTGGTTTTTTTAAATGTCTCTAAGGAATGAATCATGAATTTTGAACACAGATGACATCTATCCATCCAGTTTGCAATTCTTGTGTGCTTAATAGTTTGCAACAAACCCACACTGAATTCAGGCAAGATATTGGGTAGGATTTCCTGAAACAAGGATAATCTGGAGTCACCTGTGGGCATCAGAAAGAATTCTGAGTCAAGAAGGTAAGAAAAAGTGTGTCTGGGAATAGTTTTGAAACAATGAAGACATGTATACTGGCCTTCACATATACTCAGGATGTCCCTTGTCTTGAGAAACAAGCTACCAAGTTGGCATAAAATAGTGTCTGCAAGATGTTGGTGGCCGCTCAACCCTTTCAAAGTGTGAAAAAAAAAAGTCTATTTTAATTTCAACATTGATAGAAATCTCTTAAACATTTTTTCCCCACCCTATTTGAGAAGAGTGCAAACTCCTAAAACTTCATTTTTCTGTATGCCATTTATATTCATTATGTTTAATAAATATTTCCCACTTATATGCTCTGAATCTGATGCACGCTGGGTGATGTTTCTGAGGCACATCCGAAGTATTTTGCCTTTATACCATTTTAGTTTTTTCACGCGTGCCTTGTGGTTTAACCCTGCAGACAGATAAACACCACACAGCCTTTCACTCACTCTCCTGCCTCCCCAGTGGGATAGGGGAGAGAATCAGAAAAAAGTAAAACCCATGTGTTGAGATAAAAGCAATTTAATAAAACAGCTGAGGAAAATAATAATAATGGTAATGATAATAACAACAAAAAAAGAATATATTAAAAAAAGTGACACACAATGAAATTGCTCAACACCTGCTGACTGATGCCCAGCCCATCCCAAAGCAGCAATCGCTATCCACCAGCCATCTCCCCTATGTTTTTATATGGAGTATGACATCATATGGTATGGAATATCCCTTGAGCCAGTTGGGGTCAGTTGTCCTGGCTGTGCCCCCTCCCAGCTTCTTGGGCACCTGGCAGAGCAGGGAAAGCTGTAAAGTCCTTAACTGGTATAAGCACTACTTAGCAACAACTAAACCATCGGCATGATACCAACATTCTTCTCATACTAAATCCAAAACACAGCACTATGCCAGCTACTAGGAAGAAGATTAAGTCTATCCCAGCTGAAACCAGGACAGCGTGGAATATGAAATGTAGTGGAAGCATGCCTCCAGTTATAATCTAATGTAAGAAATCATACGCTAGTTCTAAACAGGTTGTTCAGATACAACAAGCAGCATAGCTGCAGCAGTGCACTGCATCCTGTATGTTACTTTCCTTTGCTTCTCCAAAAGGTAAATGACCTGCATAGCTCTGCATTGCAGCAGCACTCGGGTGCTGAGCACTGGCCAGGATCTTCCTAACAATATTCTGAAGTCTAGAGACATTTCCAACTCATGTTGCTGAAATGTTTCCTCTATCTTTTTAAAGGCATAAGTTTTAGTGAGGCCATGTCAACCGGGACCAAGATATTATGTTCCCTCTTTTTTAATTCATCCATTTAACTGACAAGATTCTCACCCCACTGTTTCTTATTCTTGCCATTTTTTCACAAATGTAACAGTATTTCATATTTTCCACAACATCCAGTGCTTGAAGAAAACCAGCTACACGAGAATCTCAGCTTTCAGGAAAAAGTGTATTTCCAGTTCTCATAAAAGAGCTTGAAGACATGAAGAGGATGTACCAATTCAGAAAATGCTTCCTTCTCATTGATTCCCAGATAAAGTTTAAAAAGTCATACAAGAGCCACCCCCAGTTCCAGCTGACAGAAAGGGTGATGGTTTGCTGTCAGATCAGTCAGATCTGACCACAGGAGGCATTCACAGAGCTCAGGCAGGTGAGGCAGTGGTCACTTGGTGTCGGAGACAGAATACCCCGCTAATTGTCTCAAAGCTTGCTCCTTTGTGTGGCGACGTGTGAAGATCAGCGTTGCCGCCGGCGAGGTGGCTTGCAGGCCGGCTGAAGCGGTGGGCACCCAGGCGGGGCCGCCTGCTCACCACCAGCCTGCAGCGCACCGCCACTGACAGCGCGCGAGCAGAACCCGGCCCCGGCCCAACGGCGACCGCGCGCGCCAGCAGAGCCCACCAAAGCAAAGCGCGCAGACACATGTGCGCGTGTGCCGGGATGGGCTCTATGAAAGATAGCGAGGGGAAGCCACAGGACGCACTCATCCTGCTACGCTGCTGGTTATGGGGTATGACAAATAAAGGCGCACCCGTCACGGGGCGCCACTGCATCCGGGGTGTGATGAATAAATGCGCACCCACCACCACCACCGAAGAACTGAAGACTGAGGGTCAGGACACCGCTGGATCCAGGATGGTGACTGTCTTTTGCACCTCTATCCTGACTGCTTGCTAGATTCCCTTCTTTCCTATTTTCCTATCTGCTGGAAAACCAAGACTTCAAGCTGTAGGCAATCCAGCAGGTTTCTCGAATGCATTGGGGACAAGTTCTTAAGCCAGGTAATAGACACCCCTACCTGAGGGGATGCAATACTGGACCTGGTGGTCACCAGTGCAAGCGAGCTTGTCAGAGACGTCAAGATCGGAGGCAGCCTGGGCTAGCAGTGATCATGCACTGGTAGAGCTCATGCTCCTGAGAGAAATGAGAAGAACAAAGAGTATAGTCAGGACCCTGGATTTTAGGAAAGCAAACTTCCAGCTCCTCAAGGAGATAGTCGGAAGGACTCCCTGGGAAACGGTCCTCAGGGACAGGGGAACACAACAGAGCTGGCAGGTCTTTAAGGATGTGATCCACAGAGCGCAAGAGCTCTTGATCCCCAGGTGTAAGAAATCAGGCAAAGAAGGGAAGAGACTGGCATGGCTGAGACGAGAGATGCTGGTCAAACTAAGGAGGAAGAGGGAACTGCACAGGCAGTGGAAGCAGGGACAGGCATCCTGGGAAGAGTATAGGGGCACTGCCCATTTGTGTAGGGATGGAGTCAGGAAGGCCAAGGCTCAGCTGGAGCTAAACTTGGCTAGGGATGCGAAGATTAACAAGAAGGGTTTCTACAGGTATGTCAGCCAGAAAAGGATGGTTAAAGAAAGCATACCCCAGCTGATGAGCGAGACCGGCAAACTGGTAACAGCAGATAAGGAGAAGGCGGAGGTACTCAACACCTTTTTTGCCTCAGTCTTCACTGGGAACCTCTCTCCTCACACCTCCTGAGTTCATGGATGACATGAGGGGGACCAGGAGGGCAAAACCCTTCCTGCTGTAGGAGAAGATCAGGTTGGTGACCACCTGAGGAACCTGAACGCACATAAGTCCATGGGACCTGATGAGATGCATCGCAGAGTCCTGAGGGAATTGGCCGATGTAGTCGCCAAGACACTCTCCATGATATTTGAAAAGTCATGGCAGTCAAGTGAAGTCCCTGGTGACTGGAAAAAGGGAAACATTGTGCCCATTTTCAAAAAGGGTAGAAAGGAAGACCCTGGGAACTACCGACCTGTCAGCCTCACCTCTGTGCCTGGGAAGATCATGGAACAGATCCTCCTAGAAGCTATGCTAAGGCACATGGAGGCCAGGGAGGTGATTCAAGGCAGCCAGCATGGCTTCACCAAGGGCAAGTCCTGCCTGACGAACCTAGTGACTTTCTATGATGGTGTGACAGCATCAGTGGACAAGGGAATACCAACAGACGTCATCTATCTGGACTTCTGCAAAGCCTTTGACATGGTCCCCCACAACATCCTTCTCTCTAAATTGGAGAGCTATGGATTTGATGGGTGGACTGTTCAGTGGATAAGGAACTGGCTGGATGGTCGCATCCAGAGGGTAGTGGTCAATGGCTCGATGTCCGGATGGAGACCGGTGACAAGTGGTGTCCCTCAGGGGTCCGTACTGGGACCGGGGCTCTTTAATATATTCATCAGTGACTTAGACAGCGAGATCGAGTGTACCCTCAGCAAGGTTGTGGACGACACCAAACTGAGTGGTGCGCTTGACACACCATAAGGACGGGATGTCATCCAGAGAGACCTGGACAGGCTGGAGAGGTGGGCCTGTGTGAACCTCATGAGGTTCAACAAGGCCAAGTGCAAGGTCCTGCACCTGGGTCGGGGTAACCCCCAGTATCAGTACAGGCTGGGGGAAGAAAGGATCGAGTGCAGCCCTGCCGAGAGGGACTTGGGCGTGCTGGTGGATGAAAAGCTGGACATGAGCCGGCAATGTGCGCTGGCAGCCCAGAAGGCCAACCGTACCCTGGGCTGCATCAGGAGAAGCGTGGCGAGCAGGTCGAGGGAGGTGATTCTGCCCCTCTACTCTGCTCTGGTGAGTTCTCACCTGGAGCCCTGCGTCCAGCTCTGGAGCCCTCAGCACAAGAAGGACATGGAACTGTTGGAGAGGGTCCAGAGGAAGGCTACTAAAATGATCCGAGGGCTGGAACACCTCTCCTATGAGGACAGGCTGAGAGAGTTGGGCTTGTTCAGCCTGGAGAAGAGAAGGCTGCGGGGAGACCTGATTGCGGCCTTTCAGTACCTAAAGGGGGCCTGTAGGAAAGACGGGGAAAACCTTTTTAGTAGGGCCAGCTGTGACAGGACAAGGGGTAATGGTTTTAAACTAAAACAGGGTAGGTTTAGACTAGATATAAGGAAGAAATTCTATGATTCTATTCTATTCTATTTTCTTTCCCTTTCCTATTGCTGCTTTCTTATGACGATAACTAAGTACCTTTTTCGGATAAGTGACGAATAAAGGCTTTTGGTTAGCGGCATCTGACCTCATTTGTGTCTTAATCTCACTCTGGGGATAACAAAAGAATCTCCCCGGCCTGGGCTTTTCCAGATCGGAGCACTTGGCCAGCAGCCTATTGTTCAAACATGCTAAAACCGGTTTTAGGACAAGGGAAGCCCAGGCCAGCCTTGAGATGCTGCAGCGTCAGGTCTGTACAAAGCCTGTGGGTTTTTGTTAGTAGTGCGTGGCCTGGGCTACAGACTCAGTTCTCTGAAATGACTGAACTACATGGTTAAATATTCTGAAGGCAATGGATTAGGAAAATAATATCAAACTGTAACAATTAAGATTGCAAAGTTTCAATGAGCAGCTGAATTTTAGGTCCTGTATTGAAGAGTTTAAAAAGACTTCAAATCACAAAAGCCTTGACATGGAGTTCTCTGAACTTCCCTCATCCAGAAGAAGATACAAAACCAGCCAGATTTTGATAACCTAACTTTTATCTGAACACAAAATTAACAAACTGAAATTTAGGAGTTGATTAAACATGTTTAAAGATATAATTAAATACTCATAACTGCAGCATGTAACAGATTGAAAAACTTGGAAACAAATCCCTTTTCTACCCACCATCTTTTCTTCCATTCCAGCAATTTTGAGTAGTTTTCTTGATTGCAACAAACTCCATTGATGAATCTCTAGGGAAAAAAAACCTTCTTTTCGTCACCTGAGACCTGGCTTGGAGTCTGTCTCTTGTTTCAGGCAGGCAGACTTCCGCTTCCGCTTGGTATCTATTGGTGTCTGCATGCACTACATACTTCTCTCCTTCACTCCCTATGCACTGGTCTGCTAGACCAAGCATGATTCTATGATGCCAAAGAAGCCATTTTCCTTTCTATTAAGCAAACAAGTTAACAGGTTCCTACCTCATGTCTACAGCTGCTTTCTCTTTATTATATGAAAGAACTCCTTGTACTCATGCAGGAAAGGAGACATAAACAAATTACACTCCTACATCTCAGGAAGGTGGATTTTAATATAAAGTTAATATGAATAGGAAAATAAAATTAAAGTCAGGTTGCTTGACAAGATCTTTAAGGCCATTTACTGGAACAGTAATATGTGTAGCAGTAGAGCAATACCAATGGTGAGCCTGTCATGGTACATATATACTGTTCCCTTTGAACTTAAACCTTTGTACTGCTTAATGGGCTCTTCAAGCAGGGAAATTCAGGATTAAGAAGTGCTTACAGGTTTACATCTCATGCGCTAAAATTCATGTGCATTATACAGTCAATCTGTCAGATATAAAGTATTACTACTTTTGCATTATATACCTCTTTTTCACAATTATTGTTTGCAGAAAGAAGCTTGGATAGATATATTTCCAAAATTTTAATCCTGATAACTAAGACTTAAAATTGTCCACTGCTGTTCTAATGAAAATAGCTACTATTGGCAGAAAACATGGAATCACTGGTGTGAAAACCTATGTAGGACTTGGACATGTAAAAATTTTATCAGAATAACAATTTTGAAGCACTTTGAAAGAGCCGAATCAGTAAAGTACAATGATCTTTTTCACAGTAGTGTATGAGCTTTCTCTTTTTATTCCCTTTAAAATACCTAATTTCACAATATGAAAATCACAGAACATAGTTTGGACAACTTGTGTGGAGAACTTGGGAGGGGAAAATACGCAAATGTCTTACTAGAAAAAAAGTGTTTAGATTCTGAAGGTATTCAGGATGTCTTCTTGTCATTTATTTTTTATCATTTGGGGGATTGTTTGGTTTGTTTTAACATGATTCACTGGTAGTGACTGATCTTCCTTATTCATTCTTTTGGATAATCCTCCAGTCTTATCACCAAACTCCAAGACTGCAGTACTTGTGAAGTGTAATTTCTAGTACAGTTTAATGGCCTTTATTTTAAGCACTTGAAAAACCTTGTAAGAAGGCTTGTAGCTGAAGGACCAGTTTTAGGTTACCAACAGGACAGCAATTGCCTAATTCATAATGCTGATGAGGATCAACAAAATACCTATTTTGTTGTTTTGCCTATTTTGCCTGTTTTGAAACACTGGAATGGCAGAACTGGTGCTACCAGGATCATACCAAAAATGAGACAGACTTATGAGTGATTAGGAGGATATTTCCAGTCTGTTCCAGATAAAGCAAGCTGAACCACCTTTCTCATCACCAGCCTTTTCTTTTACCCATTTTCTTCCTGCAGTTAAGAGTGTCCCATTTAAGCTTTTCATCCTGGGGAGCCAAGTTTCATTCCTGCCTTCATTGATGAGGAGTCTTGAGTTTATTCAGGAAATACCTTCCTGTTACTGACATGAGTTCAAGGATAAAGTTTTTTGCATACCATCAAGAAATTTAGTTGAACAAAACCACATAATGCTTAACTATTTAATGTCCATGACACTGGCGGTCTGGCAGTCAGGTCTCCTTTTATTTGTTCAATCACAGGAGAAGTTGCAGAGCTTTGAAATCATTACTTAGTATGTGTTATTGGTCCAGTTAATTAAAAAAAAATATACTTTTTAATCATTTCAGCAATGATTTATTATGTCATAATGAAGACAATTAACTTCTCCAGTCATTCAACCTCTTGTTTGATTTCAAAATAGAAAAAAGTTGTTAGAGATATTAAAAATATGGACAAGCTATTTTTTCTGAAATGTCAATAATGATCACAACTTATTGCAAATATAGGTAAGATGTGTGTACCTACATTTCTGGAAGAAGAAAGGTTGTTTCTTTGCTTGTAATAGATGTTATACACTTTATGTTGGGGTCATTTAACAAATAAGGTAAATTCCACAATCTGTGTAACTCTATTAGCAGAGCAGTGTTAACAGAGAATGTGAATAATAGAGTATTGCAAGCATGAACATTACAAGTACAGTGGCAGTAGGTATTAATATGCGTAGTGAGACTTGGTTTTCTAAAGATGTCTTCTACCAGTGTAATTTATTAGGGTTTGAAAGCAGATGCACTCCTTACTTTGTTTCTAGCGCAACAACTTTCTTTTCATATATGAATAGATTTAACTCACATCCGAGGTTTCTAAGACAGATTTCTATAAAACCCTTTTAATACAACAAACATTTTTTTCAGCAAAGATGTCTGTGACTTGTTTACAGTTACATTGCAATACAACATGCAATAGCTGAGTTGTAACTGCTTAAAGTAACAACAATAATCCATCTAGGTAATAAACTTTTATCAGAAATTTTGTTAAAACCAATGCTTAATATGAGGCTTAGAGAATAACTGAGAAAAAACTCATTTTACAATTAGAGAGGTTTCCTGTTTGTGTAAGAGTTTATTGAACACAGAACAGAATATAATTTGTGTTTCCCTAGGAATCCAGCTAACACCGGCCAAAGTTAAAAGGGACAAGGATGGTATAAATCTCTAACTCTAGGCAAGGGGGAGAATTCTAACAACTTGGGAGACCAAAAAACTTCACAGAAAAATGAAAATGCCTATTGAAATTAGAATTCCTTCATTTTCCCAATGAGTAGCCAAGGAGTAAGATATGTAGGAAACTTTTTTAACCTAAACGCCAAGTAAGACTATGAAAATACTTTATTATTTTAGTCATTACTGTAATTTTTTACCATACGACTCCCTACCTCACTATCAAATAGTCTGTTAATTAAAAAATCATATAAAAAATCTTTCAGTTTAGGGAAGAATTATTTAATTTAAAGCAAAATAAAATACAAATAAATTTTGTCACCATATTTTCCTGAGCACCAACAGCTTTTCCAAACAAAATATAGGCATAATGCTGGAATGTCATGTTCCTAAACAGTTGTAATAATAGTTCAAGATTTTATAATACCCATATAATTTCATTAGGTGTTATCTTGTCTCTTTCATTACTCTATACTTTTTTACAATCTAGTTGGACAACTCATTTTCATAGTAACAGGAAGTCTGGAATACAGTTTGAAGTTTCAAATCAGATATAGACAGAAGATCTTAAGTATGTCGCATTTCTAGTATGCAGTGATAAGGAATCACATCAGCTAGCATTTTACATCAATATTTCAATAAACAATTAAACTCCTAAGCTGTTCTGAAAATTTTAACTCTTCATTTTCTTTACTAGCTATTAAATGTAATTATTTTTTCTAGGGATTACTGCAAGACATTTGACATCTGCAAAATAAACATTGTTGTATCAGATTGGTAGAAATTCTAACTTCACAGAAGTTAGCACACATTAGTATTTATTGCCACAAAATTTTCTGCCAACACCCATTATATCTGATGTAGACATCAGAATATAAAAGGATATCATTCAGTGTCTTTTTGATGAATGTGCATTGATTCCACACACTTGTGAAACACCACTAGAATTCTTTCTTACAGGTTTTTTGTGCTCTTTTCTTCCAGATATTTTCTCTGCCCCGTTCTTTGCACTGTAAATAGAGTATGTGCAGATCATGAAATAGCTACTAAAATTGCTTTGAATTTTCTCATGAAAGGATGAGGTTGGACATGACAAGACGGGATAGAGGTCCTTATCAAACTTTTCTGCCACACAGATTATTAGAATTGTCTACTCTCCTAAAAAGTAAGAAATCATTGAAGCTGTGAACACTTCTCAGTGCACCTTACAGGCTGTAATTATAGGGAACCCTGTAAAACTAAGAACAGTTAATTGCAGTTCTACTATTTTCTCTTTGGTGAGGATTCAGTACTTCATTCCCATTATTATACATGTCTAAGAACTAATAGAATGAAAAAAAAATCTTTTATCATCTTTTTTCAATCAGAAGAACAAATCTGAATTGTAAAGAGACTAATTCTACTCATAGTTACTCATTTTCTCTTTATTGTGTTATAAACTTTCTAAATCTAGTTGATTAGGTAACCTATGACAACTAGGGGTAACTTCCTGACATCAGCTGTATCACAGTGCAGATTTTCCAGGGTTCAAAGATGCCTTCTGAATATCCCTACAATATCTTGAATTTATGATCAGATAAACCTCATGTTCAAATTTATGGCACTTAGGGATTTGGTAGTACAAGACCACTTCCTCCCTCTTTAGTTGGGGACAAGAATAAGGTATTAACTCTGCTGATCAAAGCTATTTCCCATGTTTGAATATTGTGTGGCAGCTATATGATACCCTATAATCTGAACAGATTAATTCCTATCTGTGCTGCGACTGGGATAAGAAAAACCTACATATAGAATTTGAAGAAGTCTGTAATTGAAGTTGTGTCATTTAAAGTGCATTGTAACTCCCAGATTGCTTTAATAATTGCTTTTTTTGTGGCTTGACACCATGAAGTTCAACACTTTCTAATTTTTCACTGAGTTCAACACAGGGAAAATGAAAAGCAGGGAGAGCAGTTCTTGTAGTCCTGTGTTATCTTACTCATTTCAATTCTTTGTCTGTTATACCTGTCATTCTGGAATACGTGACAATTCTTTTGTTCTTTTCACTGTTTTTCTGCTCATAATACAAGGTATTCTTATTAATTGTACCTAGAAAAGAAAAGAGGGGGAAAAAAGCAAACCACATTTTTTTCTTACAGATGCCAAGTTGTGTATGGCAGATAAAAAATGTAATATAGGATATGTCTACAGAGTAGTTACTGTTATGTAGGCATAGCACAGTCACCACTAATTAGCTTGCTAACAGTGTTTTGGTAGCATTCATGCAACTTTGTCAGAGCTGAACAAATACTTCAGCACCATGATGAAGGAAAGAGCTAACCGAAGCTGGACTGACATACCCATAACATTTACAAATGAACTGAGAATATGGAAAAAATATATCATGCTGAGTTTAGGTGGATTTATTGCACATGACATTCAGTGATTAATGAAAGACTTGCTTCTGGCCTTTCTGGAACAGATGCACAAGGAGAATATATAGAGAATATATATGCCTCATGTTGTGAACAAACACAATTACTATTCTTGCAGTTGAGCATTATCTACTCTTGGTGGCTTTCCACAGATGATGGAGAAGCACAGAAAAGATAGTACCATTACCTTGTTATGCTGGTCACATGTAGAGACTAAGTTTATTTTTCAGTGTAGTTTATAATCCTCTGGCATTTTTGAGCCCTCACAGTTCAAAATTATTCTAGAAAATATGGGAATTGCTACTCCAATTTGCTCTGATTTGATTGCAGATCAGTAGTAGATAATGTAACAAGAACATGTAGTGTCACCGGTGCACTTAAGAAAACAAAAAATAAGTCAGAAATTACAAAGACAAAAGTAAAAAGCTCTGAGAAGGTAAGGTTTGAGAAATCTGTCTGATCTCTGTGAATGGATATAGAAGTCCTAATCTGTTACAACAAAAGTCCATCTTTGTCTTCTAATAATTCTTCACATTATTTTTGACACCATTGTTACCAGTTTTATTCTCACCATGCATTTTTAGTCAATACTGAAATTTCTTTTAAAATTTTGTTTGGGATCTGTGGATGATAGAGGACTTTTAAAAAGAAAAGCACTGAATCCCATTCTGAATTTATAGGTTGTATGTGTTATTGTCCCAAACAACTAGCAAAGAGAAGCTATGTGGATATAAATCCTCCTCCTTCTGGATGCAAGCCATCAATGTGGCAAGTCTGTTATGTTAGATTGCAAGTTTCTGGATTCACATTTTTATTTGCTTTTTCTTCTTTAGTCAATTACATAATCCCTGTAAACATTTGCTCTCAAAATACACATATATATAGTGGACAAAGGAAAACCAATGGATGTCATCTATCTGGACTTCTGCAAAGCCTTTGACACAGTCCCCCACAACATCCTTCTCTCTAAATTGGAGAGCTATGGATTTGATGGGTGGACTGTTCGGTGGATAAGGAACTGGCTGGATGGCCGCATCCAGAGGGTAGTGGTCAATGGCTCGATGTCCGGATGGAGACCGGTGACGAGTGGTGTCCCTCAGGGGTCCATACTGGGACCGGTGTTGTTTAATGTTTTCATCAGTGACTTAGACAGCGAGATCGAGTGTACCTTCAGCAAGGTTGCAGACGACACCAAACTGAGTGGTGCGCTTGACACACCAGAAGGACGAGATGTCATCCAGAGAGACCTGGACAGGCTGGAGAGGTGGGCCTGTGTGACCCTCATGAGGTTCAACAAGGCCAAGTGCAAGGTCCTGCACCTGGGTCGGGGTAACCCCCAGTATCAATACAGGCTGGGGGAAGAAAGGATTGAGAGCAGCCCTGCCGAGAAGGACTTGGGCGTGCTGGTGGATGAAAAGCTGGACGTGAGCCGGCAATGTGCGCTGGCAGCCCAGAAGGCCAACCGTACCCTGGGCTGCATCAGGAGAAGCGTGGCCAGCAGGTCGAGGGAGGGGATTCTGCCCCTCTACTCTGCTCTGGTGAGTTCTCACCTGGAGTACTGCGTCCAGCTCTGGAGCCCTCAGCACAAGAAGGACATGGAACTGTTGGAGCGGGTCCAGAGGAGGGCTACTAAAATGATCCGAGGGCTGGAGCACCTCTCTTATGAGGACAGGCTGAGGGAGTTGGGCTTGTTCAGCCTGGAGAAGAGAAGGCTGCGGGGAGACCTGATTGCGGCCTTTCAGTATCTAAAGGGGGCCTATAGGAAAGATGGGAACAATCTTTTTAGTAGGGCCAGCTGTGTCAGGACAAGGGGTAATGGTTTTAAACTAAAACAGGGTAGGTTTAGACTGGATCTAAGGAAGAAATTCTTTACAATGAGGGTGGTGAAACACTGGAACGGGTTGCCCAGAGAGGTGGTGGAGGCCCCATCCCTGGGAACATTCAAGGCCAGGTTGGATGGGGCTCTGAGCAACCTGATCTAGTTGAAGATGTCCCTGTTCCCTGCAGGGGGGTTGGGCTGGATGACCTCTAGGGGTCCCTTCCAACCCAAAACATTCTATGATTCTATGATTCTATGATCTCTCTCTATATATTCACTCTCGTCTTGAATTACTGATGCATTTTGCTTTTGATTTTCTTTAGGCTTTTAAAATAACATATCATGAGTGGATAGTTCAGGGAAAAAGTCAGTTTCTGCTGATTTCCTCAGAAACTGTAGGTGACTTCTCATCCCAAACCTAAGAAATGGCATGCAATTTGTTTGATAGATGCAATAATCTCTAGAAAAACTCATTGCAAATCCAGTCTTTCCAGTTTGAGATCCTGGATTTAAAATCTTGAATTAAAAGAGGCTGCACTGGCAGCTTCTGTTTTAGCCTTGCAATTCCCTGTTGTAATGCCAGCCAAACACCATGCTTATTCAGCCTAGCTGTTGAGCTTCACAACCCACTGTGCAATTCCTAACATCCTAATTCTCTCATTTTCTGTTTTCTAAAACTAAACAAAAGCATTTGAAAATAATGTGGTTATTTGGACCTTCTTTTTTCACCCTCCATTTTAATGTTGTCTAATTTACAAAAGGTATATTTTGTTTGCTTCAATTTTGGTTGATTGATTTATTTATCATTTACAGGCTTCCTTTAATGACCATTTTTTTTATTCATATCTGCAAGGAAAAAAGAGCTATAGCTTTTTTTATTTTTTAATGAAAGTTTTGATTTCTTCAAGCTTTTGGTGGCCCAGTTTTACCATAGCCAGCAAATAATTCACATTTAAAAATTAAGACATTAACAAGCTTTAAAATAAGAGTTAAATCAACCAGTCTTGTCACTATACTTAAAATGGATGTGTTTAGTAAACTGAGCTTTATCTCCTCCTTTGCATTTTATGGCATAATGTAACAAAAACATAGAGACTGATTTGGTTTTAATAAATACCTATGACAAAAACCTGATCAACAAATCCCTGCTAGCAGATGACCAAATTCCTTTCAAAGACTGGGAGAATATTTCAGGCTTCTGATGCCTCAACAGGATCCAGGTCATCACTTTCAATTTTGGAGTCTATAGACACATTCAAATAACTTATCTAGCATATCAAATACATGCACAGTGGACAAGAGCAGTTTCAGGACTGAGTCCAATTTAATTCTTCAGTAGGCAAACAATAAGCTTGGTAGAACACACTCTGCATTGAATTCTAAACAGGTCATTGCTTTTAGATAAGGAGAAAAGAACAGAATTTATAATTCATAAGGGAGTCCCCAGTGAACCACTGGTTGTAAGACAGGTGAATGAAGCATCTCATCAAGCTTCTGCATTGGCTTCTTCCATTCTGAACTGCTGAAAACAGATACCTGAATGATGCCTCTTCCTGCTTCCTGGGCTGTTGGCTGACTTTGTGACACACCTCTTCGAGTTGACAAAGCAACCTTTCCTTTTCAAACTCATGGTTTATTAGTCTTTAGTGTTTTATTTTAAACTAGGATGAAAGAAAGAAAGAAGGCAAAGTCCAGACAAAGCTCAGACTGCTTTATATTCTGACTCAGCTATACAGAGCTCATGTAAACTATAAACTGCACAAAGCCCCATAATTATCATATGTTAATTTTAAGTTTGTCATGCTTCAGGAACCTATTGATTCAATTTCAGACATAGCTTGTGGATTCAAAATTGGTATCATTTTGTTTATGAACACTACAAGAAAAGGTTGAAATCAGAATTATAATCCACTCAAGATTAATCAGAAGTTATACTTTGACTTTAATCAGCAGAAGAGTCTACCTCAAGATACTATCAGTTCAGTTATTCTGCAAACTCTAGGGGAATCCACAGAATAAATTATTTAGGAATTATTAGTGCAAATTGCATTATTAGGAAATTGATTGCTTCAATTGTGTTTATCAAAACTTCATGTTTCTGAGCCTAGAAAATTCAGTAAGTTAAATTAGGAAGTGGAATTTCTTAATTTACTGGAGGAAAGAAAAGTAAACTTAGTTTACTTATGAGTTAACATAAAATAATTTGAATATAATTCCACACTTATTTGGTTGAGCAAGGACACAAAAATAATTTATTTCACTAGTAGATGTGAATGGAGATGAAAGAAGTGGAACCTCCAGTGGAAGTCCATGAAGTCTTCTCAACCAAGCTGGTTTTACAGATGTTAATAATGATTTGTAATTCACTGAGTTGAAGCAACATGAGAGATACTTACCTAGCATTCAGTTTAGCTTTCTGTACTATCAGAACTTTCTATACTACACTCAGCAATGGCCATCCATAAGGCAACGTTAACTTATTTCTCAGGGGGAAAAAAAATGAAGGCACGCAATAGAATAGCAGAAAACAGAGATGCAATTCTTCCAGTATATGTGGGCCCTACTCAAGGTGAAAATGATTTTCATTAAAGGGATAGTACTAAGTTTTAATCACTGATCATTCTTGTCATTGATATTGGAATTTGAGAGAATTAAATTTTGAGAAAAATGGAGAAAAAAAATTTCACATCAGTAAAATCCCTTTTAATTTTATTACATCTTTTCACTTATCTATTCTTGCAAGCACCCCAAACTGTATTAATAATACCCAGAGTGATACATCTGGTGATAACTATATGTCGTGATTTAACCCTGGATGGCAACTAGGCACCACACAGCTGCTTGCTTACTTCCCCCACAGTGGGATGGGGGAGCAAATCAGAAGAGTAAAAGTGAGAAAACTCGTGGGTTGAGATAAAGACAGTTTAATAGGTAAAGCGAAAGCCATGCATGCAAGCAAAGCAAAGCAAGGAATTCAATCACCACTTCCCGTGGGCAGGCAGGTGTTCAGCCATCCCCAGGAAGGCAGGGCTCCATAATGTGTAACGGTTACTTGGGAAGATAAATGCCACCATTCCAAATGTCCCCCCCTTCCTTCTTCTTCCCCCAGCTTATATACTGAGCATGACATCATATGGTATGGAATAGCCCTTTGGTCAGTTGGAGTCAGCTGTCCTGGCCATGTCCCCTCCCAGCTTGTTGTGCACCTGTCAGAGCTGAGAGCTGAGAAGTCCTTGGCCAGTCTAAGCACTACCCAGCAACAACCAAAACATCAGTGTGTTATCAACATCCTTCTAGTACTAAATCCAAAACACAGCACTATGTCAGCTACTAGGAAGAAAATTAACTCTATCCCAGCTGAAATGAGGACAACATACATACAAATACCAACATGAAAAAATAATCCTGTTTTCACCCTATATTCTCAGTACTTAAATCGTTGAAATATACTAGTGTTTGCATGTGCTCATGTTATAAAATACAGGGTGACTGTCTATATACTGGCATTTTAAACTTAAGTTCCCATTAAGATACTAAAACCAGGACCATTTTTCTTCAAACTGAAGGTTTATCTTTCCCCAAAGATCAACTCAGATGTGACTAGTCCATTATTTATAATTTTCATCTTAAAAAGTAGTACAGGAAACAGTACTACCTCATACCTACAATGTGCCAACCAATCAAAATATTTTTATCTGCCTCCATGACAACAATCATAAAGATATTATTGCAGCAAACCATCAAAATTCAAATGATACCATCAGTCTGACAATGTGTTGAAAACCACATCTGTTGCCTATAGCAACAAATAGTTGTATTAAGTCCCGTGTTGCCTTGGGGACTCACAAAGGCAAAAATTTAAGTACAACAGCTATAAATTAGAAGTGAACTAATTGATGAAAGAGAAAAAATAAATTTAAAGCCAAATCTAATTTAACATGTAGGCACCTATGCCGTAGGCGCAACACCTACCTAAATCCCAAGTTCCTTGTCACCACTAAGATTCCAAAAATGTCAGATAGCTACCTATATTTCAGGAACAGGCCACAGTGCACCTTAGAAAGTTCATATATAAAACACACAGAATGATGAGGATTTGCATAAAACAAGTCAGGATACATAAACGTATGGGTCTGAGTTTTGCTATAAATACAATATAGGGAATTAGGGTCAAAGGAAAAGTGTCTCAGGAAACGTACAGCGTTTACTGAGGTTAGCTTACTGATTATTGTTAATGCTGCATTCACTCACACCTGCAAAAGAGAAATAATATTTAATTTCTAGGAAAAAAGTGTACCCTCACCTTTCATGAACATTCCCTGAACACCAAGCCACAAAATGTTTATGGTGGAGCTTCTTTCAGTGCTTTGACAAGAGTTGAAAGAGTTTTTGTGCATTTTGGTAGAAAGCCAGACAGGAGGTATATGAAACTAGAACATAATAACTAATATATGCATTTGAGAACTGGAAATCTTTACTCCTCAAGGAAGATAATTCAGATCCTGATCTAGCAAAGCATTTAATATCTCCAGAAACTATGTCCTTAATTAATTTATTATCTATTCTATAGAAATTCACTACTTCTTGGAAGGTTATAGTCAGTTAGAAAGCAAGAGTAATTAAATATCAGAAATATCAAGGAAGCATCCCATCACAAGTAGGTATTTAACAGTCCTCATCTTTCTGGAAAGTAGGAACAAGCAGAAAAACACCAGTTTGGGTTTTGGTGGGGTTTTTTTGCATATTGTGTCACTTTTTGTTGTATACTTAATGATTTTTAAATTGAGAATATGGTTTCAAATTACATTTCACAAGTTGAATCATATTTCCAGCTCACAAATTTTCAGCTAATTCTTCTACAATCATTTAATGATCAAAAGTAATTACAGTTATAAAAGATCAGAGAACTGTGATTGAGTGCATGAGCTGTACATAGATCCTGTCAGGATGTCCTTTAACATTTCTGTTCTATGCAGTCAGATACCTTCACAACAGATGCCAAAATTATAAAAGAAACAGTCACTTGAGGCTTGAGCTGCCTGCACTTCCAACAGCCCAATTAAAGATTTCAGGTTCAGTCAGGGGTGTTAATGATCATATGTGACTAAATTGGTAGGAAATACCAGTCTGTAGGAAGAGGATAGCATATTACAACAGCATAGAAGTTTGAAGCTAAGCTTTTTTGTAATTCTACGCTAAACCACTTAGACTAAGTTGCAGTCATCAGTACTGTGTTACACACAAAGTTAAAGAGCTTTAAGTAGAGAAACTCAGATACCAGCCAGGACAACTCTACAGCTGGCTTCATCTGCTGGAGAATAACACCCAAGTGAATGCTTAGGGATAACCCTCAGGCTTCCTGAATATAAGCCAGTGGCTAAGTAAGTAGGGAGATGCACCTGGTGACGTTGGAGACTGTGTCTTGAAAGATCCCAGTGGAGCATTAGGAGGAGGAAGAACAGAAAGGTATATGAGATCGGAAATGACAACTGGGTAACTCTGGTTATCGCAGTTCTAACTATTCAGCTGTGTGTAAGGAAGTCTAGTTAGAAAAGGGAAGCTGATATTATGGTGGTTGAGTGGTTTTAAGTACTTGCAATGGCAAAGAAGAAAATTCTGTAGAAGAAAAAGTAATCTCTTGTTTATGTATTCCCTTAGTATAAGTTGTTGCAGTAGTAATTCTATGAAACACAGCATATATATCTTTTGTAATTTTATAGATGTGTAGGATCTAGTCCTATAGAATGGATGTGACCTGTTATTCAGTGTTGAAAAATATAGACATGGACTGCAGGTATTTGACCCATAGCACGTACCTGCCTGATAAATAAAAGGTATTCTAGGGAGATAGGGACTCTCTTTATTTTTCCTTGGAAAAGCATGCTTGTAGGGACTTGTAAGCACAAAGGAACTGTAACAAAATTGTGACTTGCTATTTAAAGCCCAAATAAGGTATCTGTGGAAAAAGCCAAAGTATCTAGACCTCTGAAAGACTTCCACAGTCTCTGTAGATGTCTATGAAATCAAGTTTAAAATACCTTTTAAAATAACATAGTGTGAAATAAACTAGCTTAAACACAATAAATCAGAGCATTGTATTTCTGGTTTTAATTCTAACATGGCATGGATATTTTCCCAGCTTTACTTCAACATTTCAAATTTTTAAACACATTCTCTTTCAGGTTGGATGTTTTTATTTGTTTTCCTGTAGTCTGCAAGAGGACTTTTGGCCTAGAAATATTAGTTAAAAAAGATTCTGTACTATTCCACATATAACAGATGTAGTAGACAAAGCCTCAACTGTAAGAGCTTAAAATATGAGTATTTTGAATCCTTTTCAAATATGACTTCTTGTTAAATTCTGGCCTTAACTTTAACTTAACTAACCTTTCATGCATTGACCTTGACATTCTTTAAAAATACTTATAACAAGTTACCGTGCTGATGGTGTCAGGGGAATATCTCATGTTATCTAACTTCTGCTTTAGGAGTCCATGACATTGCTGTAAGTTAACATTATTCATTCTCCTTTGTTTTTATTTCTTGTCAAAAGTGCAGTTAAACAGCTCATATAAATTATTCACATATAATTTGCTTAGAGCTCTTTTCTTCATTTTTCCATAACATTTTGTACTCAAATGAGAGAGCTTTCTGTGAGACTGTATACTGAGTACTGATCCATAAAGAACTTCTAGCAACACTAATTTGGTTTTTCTCAATCTCATCTGTTCTCTGCAATATTTTTTGAGATCTGTATTGTTAGGTGGCTTTTTGCAGTTTAAGTTGGTCCTTATATGTCTGCTCTGAAGTGTATATGTACATGTTTAGAACTATTTGCTTTTCACCATAAGAAAACCATTTTAATTAGAACTAGTTTCTGTTGGTTGTTACTACTCAAGCACTAAGAAATGTAGAAGGAAAAATAGCTAATAGGCTGCAATAAAGTCAGATTTTCTAGGTTATGTGGTTTCTTTCAAATTTCCATTGATTATCCATTTTTAAAGTGCTGCTTTTCTATAATTCTCTTTTTATTTTCCTTTCACTTTGCTGACTTAATTTTTTTTTGTTTGTGGCCTTGTTTGTTGTTTTTTTTTAAAACTCTGCTTACCATCACTAAACTGGGGACCTCCTTCTTCCAGGAATTGAGACTTATGTATATGTTATGTCTTTCCTTTTCAAGGTGAAGGTAAAAATAAGAACATAAGACAGATGTCCATGGTCAATGTACATTGGTTATTGACAATAGTGCTTATTTGTTTGTACAGATATTTTTTAATAATTAGACAAGTATTTGTTTTGCACAAAGCCAAATCATATTTTTTTTTCATCTAAGCAAGCTAAAAACCTCCACCATTAGCAGAATTGAAAAGCTTTAGGTGTGTAAGAGTGTGTTTATTGCACAACGTGTTAATTTATAAATTGGTATCAGAAGCTAAAGAACTCAACATTTTTCCACAATTTTTTTCTAAAACATTTCAGCTACACTTATAGCACTGCATTTGAATTTATCTGAATTATAATGTAAACTCTGGGACAATAATGGGAGAACAACTCTGTGTTGTTTTGCTCCTGATGCATTTTTATTACATGTACCTATTACTTCTGCTTAGTGATGTGATCTCTAGTCAGGAACTTAAAGGAATGGTGACTCTCAGAAAAGTGGAATATTAAAAATCTGTTATGCCATTTTCTGGTTGTTTCACAAAATCTGGAGATGTGCATGTCAGAACAGAAAGAGAAGAGCAGGAAGATAATAGTAGTATGCAATTTCTGTGTAGATATCCTCAATAGGCTGTATTTTGATTTTTCATTTTAAACTTGAATTATTAAAATACATATTTTTCATTTGAAAAGCAGTATTAAGCTCCAGTATGTATTACAAATGAAAAGCTTTCAAATTTTTTTTTACTGCATGCAGTACTACTGCATGTAGTTTGGACTTACACAATTGGGAAAACAGGACTTGTTAAAATATCTTCTTCCTGTGTTATTAATTCAAAATGGTATGTGAATGCGTTGAAAACCTACATATTATTGCTTCTTGAAGCACACTTGATATTCACTTTGTATCAGAATTAACCCTGAGTAACGGAAAGCCTTACGGCAAACTTTGACAACAGATTGCATTTTAACTCCTGTTAATCATCTGATTGAAAATATTCTATAGTTGAAATAGCCTTGGCTATAGTTCTTCGATATATAGCACCACTACAATTACTTAGCATTTTTCACACACAGGTTCTCTCTTTCTCCCCAAAGTGCTTGTTCGGTTTTATTGTTCTCTGTAGCTCATACAATACACAGATACAAAAAAATAAAGCAAGCCATGTGGGGATTAGCAGTGGGTTTAAGTGTTAATGCTTCATAAGACTCCATATTCTGAGATATTCACATTAAAATTCTCTGAGTGGCATAAGCAGCGTGCAGAGTGTTTGAAGAAAGACACTGTTAAAACAGGGGACTGGAGGAGTTATCTAGAGGTGAAAAGTGCAGCCAAGAAAGTATGTTCTGAGCAGAATTTTTGTAATATGACTTAAAAAACTATATAATTAATTCAGCTCCAGTAACTAGAAGTACACTAAGGCTGTGTCTGATAATCATTGTGTAAAGTATTTTTAATTTTATCTGCCATGTTCCTGTTTTGTTTTTTTTTTTAATTCTGTACTGCTGGCAAGTATGTTGTTGATAATGGTTGTGGTCTGCAACTTTAAAGTATAAGTTTATATTTGTGTAATGGCATAAGTAATATTTTAATAAATATTTCAATTATTCACATTTGGAACTGATCACAGCAGAGGCATTACTAAGTCATGAAATTATAAGTATGCCTGAAATTTGTTTCTGCCCACTTTTAGTTGTGTTTAGGTCATGTCCTTGAATCTCCAATTCAAAAAATCTGCTGTTAATTTCACTAATATTTCCCTCAACAGATAAAACCAGATTGAGATTCCAAAATCTGTCAGCTTTCCTTCATAAAGTCATGAAAACCAAGACATTTCACTGTCCAAAGTCTCAAATACTTCTTGTTATGTTGTTCTCTGCTTCTGCTGGCCAGAAGTTACTGACCTCTATGTTAACTTTGGGTTTCTCATTTCTCTGAGAGGGGGTCAGAGTGAACCGTTTTTCATTTCATCCCATTAAAAAAAAAAATATTTTCTCAAAACCACTTCCCTGTGGTACAACAGTCAGCAAGATAACTCACAGCAGATGGTAACACCAAAAGCTGATCTCCATTAAAGGAAAAATCAAAGAAAAAACAAAATTGTAAGCTATGTCTGACTTACTGTTTGATCCCTGTTTCTCTATTGCTCCAGACCAGGCTTTTTGGCTGACCCTCTGACGTACTAATGCTCAGTGCTAAATTTTTTAGAACTGGAGGAAGTCAAAATTACCTTTCCTTTTAGCTCTTCCAGGAGCATTACCTTGACACATTGCTGATAACATGTAGGCAAGTACAAATTTGTTAGCAGATTTAGAAGGCCCAGATTCGCACTTCTGGTAGCGCTCTAATCACAAAGATCTAAAATAATCTTTCATTTTTGTTTGACTGTCAGGCCAATACTTGACTGTCACTGTGAAATTATTTTGTGTTAGAAATGAGACTTTTCTTTCCTGTGGTCATCCTAGAACAAATTGTCTATTGTTTTCCATATCACCTGCAGTATGATCAAAAGACTGTTAAAAACATCTTTCTTTTGCTGGAAGGTAGGAAGTGATCTTCCTTAGTTGTATGCGAAAGTCATTAAGCATACCTGTGGTAAAGTAAAATAGAGCAGACAGTACAAATGCCATCAGTTAACATTGCTCTGCTCTGGCCTGGCAGCTTGTTAAAAGCAAACTATTTTTGGCTTTTATCATTAAATAATTTGGCCCTGCTCAAGTAAGCAGTAAAACTCCCACTTGCTGGACCAGAATAAAAATTACGTCAATAGGCACAATAGTTAATCATTGTTGTGCAACAGTTGTATATACATATATGGATTATAGATATTGTAATTGCTCAAAAATGGGTGACATGATTGCGTGGAAGTTCTGGAGCAGTATTTGAACTGGAACCCACAATAACAAATCAAAAGGAGTATTATTGAAAGATGAAGGTGTACACTCTAGATTTTATACTTTTATTGTAGAATGGTGGCTGAGAGATTCAAAAGTATCTCCAAAATTCTGTTCTCATTTATAAGGAGTGCTCTGGACAGTATTTTCAGATGGTTTGACATTTTCCCTCGACAGGGTCTGATTTAATTATGAATGCAAGTGTTGATCACTTAAAAATCTGACAATCCCTTAGATTTATGGTTACACAACAGTAATATTTCCCATGCTTTGTGCTATTATATGCTGCCTTGTCAACTGGTGTGACCTTTCCTCTTGATAGTCTGTGGTTTAACCATTCATGCAGGTGATTGATGTTTAAAATCTGGCAGTCACTGTGATTTTCATTGTAGTATTATCCTACTATTTACAGCAGTTCATATCATTAATACCTTTCAGTCTGTTTTAATACGGAACACTTAAGTTAGAGGGAAAAGTATTCATTAAATGGAACATCAGGTTTCTGTATTTCAATCACTGAGCCAAGACCAAAGAAATATTTTGGCTCTTCTTTTGGACCAAAGAATATCTTGGTTTTGTTGTTCAATTTTATTTTTTTTTTAAACATATATATCATTCTATTTGAAGAAGCTCTCTAGTATTAAGATGTGAAGTGGAAAGGCAGGTCTTTACAAAAAATATAAGCTGAAATTTTCAAATGTTATACAAGAACTTTTTTCCAATACACTTCCTTACAGTATCACACAGTGATTGTCTACTATTTAATTTCTTATGGAAGGAAAAACTGTTCCAGAGTTTGCCCAAACAGTCCACGCTCTTTTCATTTACACCCTTCTAGAAGTCTCTTATCCACTATCTAACACAATTTGAGAATAAAAAATAAAACACTCTGTATATCAGATTACACAACTTAACCTCACTTAGATTTTATGTATCTAGCATTTATTCATTGTCTGATCTGCCCTGCTTATTTCATCTTTTAAAGGTAAAAGCTCTTTGGGACATTCACTGAGCCTAGTTCATTCATTTTACCCTGGCCCATTATACTAAATCAAGGAGAGAAATCTCTGTCAGCACTAACATGCGTGCGTGTTCTAAAGCTGTTTTTAATAAATCATGGAAACGTACATGTCTTAGAAAAACCTGGATGAAAATCTTCATAACAATTTGTTTAACAAAACAAGGTTCTATTTTATTATACAAAGTCTCCCTCCTTTCTGGTGTGTGCATTGGCAAAAAGCTGCATATGCACAAGAGGAGCAGGTGGAAAACATGATAGCACTGCAGTACACCTAATACTTTAATTTCATTATGTGCATCTGCATCTATTTTTTTTACACTGTTTTTGTCAGTCTTCCTCTTTCAGAAAAAAACCCAACATTGATATGAATGACTTAGCCCATTTAATCAGTAGCTTTGTGAAGAACAGATTTGCAAATTAGTTTGATCTGCATGTCCCTGTGGTAGCAAGGCAAGCAGGTGCTTCCATGTTGGGAGCTATTGAACTTCCTTGAACCCAGTCAGCTCATTTCTGGAACACATCCATGCTCTAATAGATATTAGAGCTGAAAAGGATCTATTTAAGTCATCTGTTCTTCTCCTTGCCAATATGAGTAGCTCTCCTATACAGTGGATATAACTGATCAAGCCTAAATTTTGAAGACTATTGTACCTTTCCTACAGATTTGAAAACTATCGCACTTCTAAACTCAGTAGGGAAAGTCTCCTTGATTTTAAAAATGACCAAGGCTTCACTTTCACTTCAGTCTGCTAAGTGACTGTTTCCTCTTACTCACTGGATCAAATCACACATCCAGAGAAATCTGCTTTCCTAATTGCTGGAATAGTAGATAGGTCCTCCTAACAAAAAAATCCTGTAGTGTTGGGGATAGGTCTGTCTTGTCCTACTCAGTATGTTCTCACCTGGGTATCTCAAACTGACCCATGACTGATGATTGCTTCTACACAGTAGATACAGTGTAATGGAATGCATATCAAATAAAGTATGTCATTTAGGACATGACAGCCACTCTACAGCCTAACTAAAGAGACAATACTAAAATAAGATGTTGACTTCTAAGATTTCTTACTTTCGCATTTGTTTAATGACAGGAATAAATTTGTTTTTTCTTTCAATGAATGATGATGACCTTACGGGTGGTAGAAAAACAAAGCTAATTCTGTTAAACTGTACCCAAAATTTGCAAAATACCTAAATTTGAGAAACATATATAAAATATAATCCAATTTTACACACTACTACACCTTATCTTCACATTGGTTTTGCTCTTGTTTTTTCACAAGCTTGTCTCATGTAGCAAGGATCTTTGAATCTTTTTTCTTTCCCCAAAGTTTATGAAATTTGTTTGGTTTATTTCTTTTTTCATTCTTTCTTTTATAGTAGCAAAGCCACTACTACTTCCTGTAGCCTGAAGAAGCATTTTTCTAACAGAACTTTTCAGTTTTGTTGAGGGAGCGCCTTTTTTGTCTCTGTGATATCACTAGTGTTTCAATTAGCTTTAATATCCCTAAACAGGCAGCTAAATTAATAAGTTATTTACAAAGCAGCTTTTATTTTCTAATTTAACTTTACTATTTTCTCCCAAGTAGAGGCTGTGTATAACAGTTCTCCTAATGTTTTTCTGTAAAATTCTCCCAAACTTATGGTACCTATGGTAGTAAAAATGAGTTCTGTTTAAGTATTTAAATTAAAGATTTTTTTTTTTCAAATAATGTGACCTTTTCAGCCCAATATTCTGATTCTTAGTTTAATAATGTTCAAATGAAAATTTGGATGAGGATTTTAGTAAATAGATTTGAATTCTTGCCCTAACTTTTTCAAATTTCTTTTTCAGACTTGTTTGTTACATAGTTATATTTAAAAATCACATCTTTGGAAAAGTCAGGGATGGGGAGGGGGAATATGAGAATAACCTAAAAACCTGCTGTGATTTACAAGAGTTTCCATGGCTAATGTGATACACAGTTTCTTGGCACACTGTACTTATCAGTCTGTACAACATGAGCTGTCTCCAGCAGTCTCCAATGGATTCAAATCACAGAAATTTGAAAAGACAGTGCTCACTTAAATATCACATTTTTGAAGGAATTTGTTTCAATCGTTTATCAAATGTTTCAAGATTATTATAGAAATGGGAAGACAAATCTCTGGGCTCAAATGTTGTGAACACAAATTGACTGAAATCAGGAGGAGATAAAAATCACCAGCACTTAATAAATGTGTAAGTCTCTAATGTGCTTAGATCAGTATATTAGACAGTATTTTATATCTGGTCATCTTTGCTATCATATTTTCCACACCTTTTTTTGAAATGATTGTGGTCTGTTGTGTATAAACTCCTCTATTTTTGTGGGGTTTGTTTTGGTTTATTTTTTTCCCTTTTTCCTTGCTTCTGTAGTTCCAAGGAAGGTCTCTTCAATTTTCTTTTTCTCTAGATTTGTATGAGGAAGGGTAATCAAAAGGCAGCACCAGGATTTTCATTTTTCTTGCAAAAATAATTCTCACTTGATCCATTCTCTGGGCTACAGATCTGAGGAGCTAATAGAGGAAGGATGCTGCAAACAAAAACATAGACTGAGTATTTATCTCACGTTTGGAATAAGTGAATATTCACTATCAATTCACTCAGTGGTTTCACCTGTTTGTAAAGTCAAATACAATCAGTGCCAAAAATAAGAATTGCTTCTTGAAAACTAATTCACCATTTTATGGATTTTTTAAAATCAATTTCAATTCATAACCCTATAAAAGTGTCTTTAAAAAGAAAAATTTAAAAAGCAGCACATTTATGCCATTAGGGAGGACATTTTTAAGAAAATTACAATTTGTTTGGCTAGAAAAGACCACTAATTTACAGGCACCTCTAGAGGGATTGTTGTAAAAGATTTAGTCAGCCGATACATTCCTTACTAAGTCAGTTTGCATATTATTTCTTTGAAAAAATAGTGGATAGGGCAAATTCGCCCATCCTGTTTTCAGCTTGCAAAGACATGTCTGTTTTATAAAGTGCAGCTAAGTCACAATCCTTCTGAAAAGTAGTCCCAGTGTATTGACCATTCCCCCTAGATTAGCAACAACACTTGAATTTTATGAGGGTGCTCTCCATCCCAGTGTCTAGGTCACTAATAAAGATGTTGAACAGTATTTTTCCCAGTATCAGTCTCTGAAAAATACCAATTTTTCACCTGTCTTGTATTCTATTCAGTCAATCCATATCTTGCCCAATTTGGATACAATGATATTATGGAAGACTGTGTTGAAAGGCTTCTTAAAATGAAGCTGAACAACATTCACTACTGTCTCCTCTTCCACTACGACAGTAATTTTTGTCATAGAGGGTTAGTCAGACACAATTTTGCCTTGATACATCTATTATGGTTGCTCCCAATAAACTTTTTTTCTTCATGAGCCTACATAGGACCTCCATAAGGACTGAGGTGAGGCTGACCAGTGTAGAATTCCCAAGATCCTCCTCTCTTTTCTTAAAAATGGACATGATGTTTGCCTTTTTGAATGAATGTCCCCTAATCACAGTGACCTTCCAAAAATGATACAGAGCAGCTTCTCAACTATATCAGCCAGCTCCCTCTGCACTCTCAGATGCACCCTATTTATCTTGTGGACTTGCATAAGTTGCTTTTGCCTAAACATTCCCTAATTCTTTGTTTCTTTTCTGTGACTCTTATTTCTGCATTTTCCTTCAAGGAACTGGGAAGTCCAAGAACAGACTTTACTCAGAAATACAGAAGGTGAGAAAACACTGAATACCTCAGTTGTTTCCTGTGTTCTTTATTAGGTTCTCCCACCTCACAGAGCAATAGGTTTACATTTTCCTTAGTTTTCCTTTGGCTGCCTGAGTACATATAAAAGCCTTTCAAGTCCCTCACCAGTTTCAACATCAGCTGAGTTCTTTCCCCCAGCTCTTTCCTTGGGTAGATATTCCTACTTTTGCACCTTGTAAACTTTTTTTCTGTTTTGTTTTTTTTTTTTTTTTTTTTAACCTTTGGCTTGGCCAAGTGTTTCCTCTTAGCCAAGCTAGCCTTCTGCCAAGTTAAACCTTTGTTTTAATTTGTAACCTTTGTTTCTTATCCTCCTAATTTGCACAGCTATAAAGAGCCTGGCTCTGTCTTCTCAATGAAGTCCTTAGAGATAGTAGAAGGCTGCTCCAGGATTCCCCATCCTGACCCTTTTTGTTTTCAGGGTGAACGTTCAGCAACATGAAGCTCTTTTTCTCGTATGCTAGCTGTATAAAATGTCTCCTTCTACATGAAACCAAGTTTCTTTCATTCTTTTCAACCTGTTCATTGTTGCTCTTGAAATTAAGCATCTTCTTTCTGAACTTGGTTATATGAGAAGTAGTCATAGGAAATAAAATAGAGAACAGGCATTTCTATGAATGTTTCTCTCATCCAAAATTTCTCCTTGCAGAAAAGAGATGATTGAACATGAACAGTTGTTATGACCTGGTATATCTGCTAATTAGGTTTTAGTAATCAATGATCCACCTGTATAACAGGCCAATGCCAAGTGCTAAGCTGCATTAGCAGTTATATAGCTGAACTTCCATGTTTCCCTCATCAGTGCATGGCATAAGAATGATATTACATTGCCAATATATCAGATACATGAGTTAACAGTTAATGATAATTTACTTTTTGAACTGTATCAAATTAAATTTGAAAAACGTATTCTTCTCATTATCAGAAAAAGGTGCTTATTTTATGAATTCTTCTAATTCAGTCTGAACATTGTCTCAGTGTATTGTTGCTCCTCTCATTTGCATTTAATTGTCCAAAGGATTAGGTTATCGTTATTTTGAATAGACTTTTCTTAGTGTTTCTTTTCACGTTTGCATAAAATACAATGTCATTCAGTTAGAGCTCAAGAAAGATTAGATCATTTTTCATAGCAGTAGGGCACCTCAAATCTATATCTTGTAACCATTAATGAGTAGTTATTATACAGTCAATAGCAGAGACTTAAATTCTTCTTTTAAATCACTTGATGGCTGGAGATCTCCTAAATTAGATGATGGATAGTGGCATAAATTCCTAGGAGAAAAGGTTCTGTTTCCTACAGTCCACATTCTAAACCATGTGTTTTTCAATAGTGAGGGCAGTGTTCCTTCAAGTCTGTAAATGTTGGTAGTTTTCCACATCTACTAATTCTGTGAACAAGAACAGTTTCAGATTATTAAAAACAAGGTTTTTACATAATGCACTCTTTAGGGAGGGAGGAGGAAGCAGCAGTAGACTCTAAGAAGTTTTCTTGCTGCATGTTTCTTCAAGATACCTAAAATCATGATGATTTTTTCCTGTAGTGTATATTACTTTTGAGGAGGAGTCTGGGTTCTTTTTGGGTTACTGATCTGGGTTTTTTTTGGGGG
Organism: Gorsachius magnificus; assembly: GCA_034008185.1. Lineage (NCBI taxonomy): Eukaryota > Metazoa > Chordata > Aves > Pelecaniformes > Ardeidae > Gorsachius > Gorsachius magnificus. The sequence goes on from CM067084.1 coordinate 60,389,431, forward strand.
GGAAGGGGGGCAAGAGGGGTGAAGGGGGTGTGTTGCTTTTTTGGGTTTTTTCCTGGGTTTTGTTTCCAGGTCCTACAGATAGAAGCGAGTGGACAAAGCACAAGAGGAATTAATAATGGAAAAATGAATACTTTCACAGATGATGTTGTTCAACTTATATATTTTAATATATATTTAAATACTTTTTGTGCAACATATATTGAACATATATGTGTGTGTATATCATAGAATGTTTTGAGTTGGAAGGGACCCCTAGAGGTCATCTAGTCCAACCCCTCTGCTGTGAGCAGGGACACCACTAACTAGATCAGGTTGCTCAGAGCCCCATCCAACCTGGCCTTGAATGTTCCCAGGGATGGGGCCTCCACTACCTATCTGGGCAACCTGTTCCAGTGTTTCACTACCCTCATTGTAAGAATATATGTGACATTTATTTGTTATGCTTAAGAAGTTATCCATATCCTGAATACCCAGACAGGCAGCTAGTAGGTAGCCATTTGCAAAAATGCTGCTGTGTCTGGTAAAAAAAACCCTCTGAAAATCTGGCCCCACAAGATTTCAAGTGTGAAGAATTGTGTCATAATGACATCAAAAGAAAGCTGAAGTAGCTTCTAAAAATTATTAAGTACCCACCCATTGACCCACCAGTAAAAGTTTATAGTGAGTATTACTTTTGTTATAAAGTGGACAATTCAGTTCTGTTTGAAATTTCCTATTAACATTTAAGTGTCTAGACAAAAGAAACTCCGCGTGCCACTTTTATGGACAGATATTAACCTTCACAGATCACTGAGTATATCCAAATTCTATAATTAAGTGTGTTTACTAAAAACAAATACTCCAAGTTGCTTTCAGATGACTCAGCAGAAATGTATTTTTTAATGGCACTATATTGATCTTAACCGTATATCCTTCAAGAAAATCTATGTGTCAGGAAGCTTTGACCTGAATTTCCAATGACAGCAGAAAAATTATTTTCTTTTATGCCCTCCTGGGTTTAGAAAAAGCTTTAGCGGGGTGTCTTAGAGTTTACAAGGTAAAATAATAAAGCCAGTGGTAAAGCAGCATTTCAAATGTTGCTGCAGTGCCTGAAAAACACATTCCAAACTTCCGGGGAGCACCTTAAAAATTTCATATAATGAATGTATTAGATATGGATATATTTTATAAACACAGATATGTTGTGAAGTAAAAGAAGAAAAGAGAACAAAATCAGAGCTAGGATTTTTGTTTTGTTTTTTAATTTCTGATTACAAGGTAGCACTTATGGTGATCTACCTAATAAACATGTGCTTTTTAATACGTGAAGTGTGATTGTAACAACATACTGAGGGAAAATTATCTGGATTCATTGAATTTAAAAAAAAAAATAATCATAATTCTCCTGCAACCATAAGAATTAAAATGAGTTAAAATCTGACTATGCTGAGCATAACTTCATCTAGATTATGGCCAGCAGTCAAAAACTGAAGAATCATTTCAAGTGTTTTTCCTTGATCCTGGCTCTCTACATTATGTGTTTCTGTTGTATCCTGCTATCTAGCATCTGTTTAGTGTCCCAGTAGTCATCTACACTTAAGATTTGGACAAATTAGCAATGCAAAGAAAGTGTGTAAATAACTTCAGCCCTGTATCCAGAATTCCAGGCAACAATCAAAAAACATTCAGTGGAGGATGTCACTAGAGTTTTCCAAGGTAGGCTACAGATACATCATTTCATTTGGAAAGAAAGCAACATCTTTCTGCACTCTAGCTCATAGCAAAAATTTGCTTACAATTCAACTATTGTCTAAATAAAGAAGTTTCAAATAAAAAAAAAAAAACAAACAAACACCTACTCTATACATTAGCTGAATTTTTAGAGTAGCTAAGAGATTCACGGTATTTTTGTAACATTCCTTGCATTAAGGTAGGAAAGCTGAAAAATAAAACCTAGCCGAATTAAAAAAGCCCCAAACCTTACTCTATATTACGGTGAGTGTATTTATATTTAGTGTTTAACCATGACACTTTTTTTCATTTACCTCTTTATGATCTGTTAGGTAGATTTAAAAGTGTACATGCTACTGAATGAAAAGATAATCGCATTACATTTTTTGGTTCTGAAAGTGGAAGGCTTAACTGTAAACAAACATTTTTCCTATCTGAACCCAGTCAGATTTCTGACAATATAGGTTCCAACCAGAGGTTCATCTAAACCAGTCATCTGTCTTCAAGAGTAGCAAAGGTACTGCTGTTTTGAAAAGTATACAATTTTTGGCTATCTACAGTCTACTCCTCTTGTACTTTTATCAGCATCAGGAATTCCTGTATTATGAATTTAAGAAGGCATTTCTGATGCTGACAGGTATTTCTTAGTCACTTCCATTTGAAGAAAGACCGTTAAGCCTGAGATTTCTACTTTTTAAACCAGGTTTCAGTTCATAAAAGAACCTTTTGTCCAGTGTTTGGCAATTTAGTTTCTTCAGTAGGCTGTCATGTGGAACTTAGTCAAAGGCATTATGAAAATATATTAGACCCACAGACTTCCCTTCATAAACATGTTTATCAAACATAATATAGCCTTCAACACGTTAGTGAGACAGGTTTTTCCTTTAAAAAAGACGTGTTGACACCTTCACAAAGATTGTGTTTACCTGTGTTATCGGTGATTTCACCCTGTTATAAACTCTGCCACATTAATAGACTTTCTTACTGACAGTTCCCAGGATCTCCTCTAGAGCCCTTTAGGTCTATAGGAGTTAAATTGGGAACTCACCAGTCCTCTGCCATGTTCTTGTGATGTTTTTATCACCTTGGCTAGCAGTTCTTTGGGTTCATATCTGAAACATTGTGTTGAATGACCTCTGGATTTAGTGAATTAATGGTTTCCAGTTGTATCTTGTTGCTCTAATACCTTCTGCATACTTGGTTCTAACTGATTTCACTCCTGTAATCTATCTGCTATAGAGAATGTGTGGTGTCATATCGTCCCAAAATGGTCACTGAATTCATTGAACTTATCCTTGATATCTTTATCACCATTGAGTGCCTCCCTCTCATGTTCTGCAGTTCCTTTACCACTTTTGCTTCTTCTATCATTTTAAAAATATATTTGTAGAATTGGGCTTTTTGAATGAATATGGTCCTTTGGTCCAAGCATGGTTCCAGTAAGAAAGAGATTAAATCACCACAAAACATAGCATCTAAGGAATATTTTTTTTTTCATATTTGCCAGAAAGTTTCTCTAGCCTTTAATAAAATTATGGAACAATTACCTAGATTGACTAGATCTTTCTCATTTTGAAATATGCTGAAGATGATAAAAAATAACCAAAAAAAGTGCATGTTATTCTGTCACTTTGTTATACATAATGAAGTAATTTTGAGGCTGTTGATCATATCAACTTATTTTCATTATTTAAAAAAAATGAAAACACCACTTTCTGAAAATTATGAATATTTAAAAAGATATAATTTAACATTTCAGTGTAAACCATGCCATTATATATTTGCATAACACTGAACCATTAATAAAATATAGAAGATAGAAACTAATTTAATTTGAAGCCCTTTTCTATTAAGTAATCATTAAAATTGACTGACAATATAGAAAAAAAAAATTGTTACTCTTCATAATTTCCAATCAGTTTCCAATAAGGCTGACTGTTGTCGCTTTCACTTGTATAGCGACAATCACCCACGGTTCGACGTGTGAGCTGCACAGGGGGGTCACGTCCTCGTCCCTGGGCCACTGATGCACAGACACCAATATGAGGATGCAGCAAATGGCGTTTATTATAACACAACAACAGCTTTTATACCCCTTATTAGGCCCGCCCTTCTTCTTCCTTCTTCTTGGTGATGATGATCAGTAGGAGGTCTTCTTCTACACTCAATTGCTTCTCCCCTTTTTATTCACCACAGACTGTGTCAGCCAGTTACATATAGCAGTTACGTATTTTAAAAGACATTCTTTACTCAAGACTGCAGTGCCTTTGAAAGAGCCAAAAGAATTCAGAACATTCAATGGCTGAGTTTAATTATTTACATATTTTGGGGGCTCCCCGAATCTGAGGAACTTAACAAGAAACTGTATTAGCCATTAGTTCAAGAGACAGGGGTTCAAATATGTTAACTCTGTTAAAAAGGGTTTTTTGCTTTTACTGAAAATTATATGTTAGGACAGAAAATTGTGGTCTAGTAGAAATCACATGTAAGTCCTCAGACATAAGAAGGAAGTCAAAGGAAATTGAGACATCCCTTTTGCAAAGCAGAATAAATGACAAAAAAATACCTTGACTAAATTAGAAGAGAAGGAAATACTTTAATTCTGATGGACAGAATTATATTGGAGTCTACAACTAATTCTATGCAACCTCCTTGAAATTAAATGCAAATTTCTGTAGTTATTGCAATGAGCTTTCTGTATCTGCATAACTTTAGAAGACAGAATGTCAACTTCTTGGAGGCTGTCAGAAGTTTCAGAATATTTTCTCTGATTTGGTGACTGAATTTCTCCTTCTTCCCAAAATGTGAAAAGCTGAACCCAAAGCATTAGAGCAGAAAACTCTTAATCTTTTATTTAGAATGGACTTTAAAATAGAGTTGGTTATGTTTGGTTTTTTTCTTCTGTGGAAAAAAAAAAAAAGAGCCATTTAAAACCCCATAGCAAGTTAGAGTTTAGTTCTAGAATAGTCCTAATCTATCCAGCAGGACCATAAAAAGGATAAAGGGCGAGGAAAAGCCATTCTTTTGTGTAGGGTAGTGAAGGAAGAGCATAAAGGGACAAGAAATTGGCAGAGTATAAGCTTAACCCAAATAAACTACATCAGTCACTCCTGACAGATTAGTTTAAATGTCAGTAAACTCAAACCCATGAATTAAACTTAAGACGTTGGGAAAGGGAACTTTTCCTTAAATGAATTAAATGATTCTACTGTCCTGGTTTCGGCTGGGATAGAGTTAATTTTCTTCACAGAAGCTAGCATAGTGCTGTGCTTTGGATTTAGTACTAGAAGAATGTTGATAACACGCTGATGTTTTTAGTTGTTGCCAAGTAGTGCTCAGACTGCTCAAGGACTTTTTGAGCTTCTCCTGCTCGGCCAGGTGCATAACAAGCTGGGAGTACAGCACAGCTAGGACCCAAACTGTCCAAAGAGCTATTCCATACCATATAACGTCATGCTCGGTGGGGGGTTGGTTGGTCGGTCGGTTGCAGGCAGAGTGGTCGCAGCTCGGGCTGTGTGGTCACGGCTCGGGGGGAGTGATCGCGGCTCGGGACGGGCTGGGCATCGGTCAGCGGGTGGTGAGCAATTGCATTGTGCATCACTTGTTTTATATATTCTGTATATTTTCTTACCATTATTATTATTATTGCTATTCTTCTCTCTTATTAAACTGTCTCTATCTCAACCCACGGGTCTTACTTTTTTTTTCCTTTTCTCCGATTCTCTCCCCCATCCCACTGAGGGAGGGGGGGGGAGTGAGCGAGCGGCTGCGTGGTGCTTAGTTGCCAGCCGGGTTAAACCACGACATCTACGTAGTATGTTGTTGTTGTAGCTGTAATATAAATTTTTTTTAAAAGGAAAAAGCAGAAACAATGACGTACCACATCCTGCATCAAGTGAAAGCTAAGTGCTGAAGAAGGTCTCATCCACTGACTGCACTGTGAAGTTCACTTGAATAGCTGTGAAAGGATTAAATGAACAAAGGAATTTACTTTTCCTCCAAAGATGCTGGTTAGTCTTACAGCACAGAAAAATACATTTTTCTAATTGTTTTAAAATAGTTCTGCAAATATTAATTCAGGACACCAGAGGTTTCTTAACATATTTATTCCTTTATTGCTATTCCTACTTGTGGGATATCTGAAGAATCAAGGACATTTAGTGAACAATCCAGACCGAATGCACCTGTTGTTTGTGAGCAGTAAGCCTCAAGGACTTTGTGGGAGCTGCCTGCAGTCAAATAATGATGAGAATAACCTTGAGAAGAAGAAGAAAAGTTGGTGTACGTGACTGAGATCAGAAAGCAAAGCAGGACGCAGGTGGAGAGGACTGTGCGCGTGGACAAGAGACTTTAACGAATCATATCGTAACTAAGAGCACGTGGACAGACATAGTTAACAAATTAGTGAAGAGCTTGTGCTTGATAGGGAAATAGAAGAGCTATATTAACTGGGATGTATCAACAATAAACTGGCATTTGCTTGATCACATTGATCGTGTGCAGTGTCCGTGACTTCCACGTCAACACCTACTGACAATTTTGTCAGGCATAAAACCAGAAAAAGCAAATATTTAAATAATAAAAAGGGAGTCCTGATTTAATATATAAAGAATACTTCTCAATTTCCACCAAATACAAAATTGAACAAGTAGGTAGACCTTAATATTCTATTACACACAATGAATGTATCTAATCCATGAATAATGATTGATGAAAACAAAACAATTATTACCAGATATACACAATCAGAAAATGAGAAAGGTAAAAGATAGAAATAAGAATTTTACCAGGACATTCTTCATTGTTGCTGGGCATAGCACAAAACAGAGATGTGAAGTCCAGAAGCTGAAACTGTTCATTCTGGAAAAAATATTACAGCCAAAAATGAATTTTTAAATTTACAGATGCTTCAGACCTCCGACTCTGATATATAAAAAGATGTATTACTTAGCAGATGAATTTTTTTTCCCTTTTTTCATACAGTACCCTTTGACACATTTAGGTGGAAGCCAGAGCTCCTCATCAGAATTGCTGTCTCTATTGCTTGAGTCAGGTTGCCATTGGAAGTATAATTAGTGCTCCCCATGGAAGAACAGCAGGAAGTAATATAGGGTTGGATGAGGACGAGCTTCAGCAGTTTATCCACAACATCACAGATTGCAGCCCCTGGCAAGAAAAAAAATTCTCTAGATGACAGGTCAGGTCAGCAGGTGGGTCCCTCTGTCCCCTGCAGCAAGGAGTCACTCACTACTATCACTTACTGCTTCCTTCTGGTGCTCCATAGTCAGTTGGCCCAGGTGCTTCACTTGAAAGCACACCCAACTCCTCCTCAACTTTGAGGGATGTGAACCTGTTCTGTAGCTGCAAGCTTTCAGATGGATCATTTCTCTTAGTGCCAGAAGTCACCAGCTTCCATTCTTTGCCTTCCGCAGAGTTTGCGCTTACCGCTCTGCTAGGGACAAAATCCACCTGTATTTCCACTGCAGTTGGGATCTAAGGTTCTCCAAGTTCTTGCGCCTCTGCCAATCATAGAATGGTTTGGGTTAGAAATGACCTTTAGAGATCATCTAGTTCCAACCCCCCTGTTATAGGCAGGCACATCTTCCACTAGGTCAGGTTGCTGAAAGCTCCATCCAACCTCATTTTGAACAATTCCAAAATTTACTTCCTTATATCCAAACTAAATCTACCTTCTTTCATTTTAAAACCATTGCCCCTTATTCTGCTACTACAAGCACTGGTAAAGAAGTCTCTCTCCATCTTTATTATAAGCCCCCTTTAAGTACTGAAAGGCCACAATAAGGTCTCCCCAGAGCCTTCTCTTCTCCAGGCTGAACAACCCCAACTCTCAGCCTCCCTTCACAGACGAGGTGAACTGATAATTTTTGTGGCCTTCACCTGGATTCACTCTAACAGGTCCCTGTGTGTCTATCTTGTATTGGTGGCACCAGAGCTTGATGCAGTACTCCAGGTGGCGGTCTCATGAAAGTGGAGTAGAGGGAGACAATCGCCTCTCACAACTTACTGGTGTCATGGATGGTGTGAGAGGGAGGCAAAAAATACAGTTTATTGTTGTAAAACAGTGAGTTAACAAAGTTCAATGGTAAATGCGACAGTAGTTTATAAGATTCGATAGCAAGGTACACATGGTTATTTACTGCATAAAGGACAGACTGTCAGGGAGACCCTCCTGTTGAGTCATGAGGTTCAGAAAAGATCCCTTTGCTTTCTAAACTTCTCAGAGAGGACTCTAAGTGTGGCTGGAACCAATCCTAGTCCCAGACTTGGTCAGGTTTATGTCTAAAGGATCATATATGTGCAATGAATCCTTTATATCACTTAGATAAGGTTTCAAAGTTTAGCATGCTGTTAGCCACTTACCCAGGATCTGTTGCAGCAAGGAATCTCTCAACCTTGAGGAGTAACCTTGAGAGGCATCCCTGCTCAAGGGGAGATCCTGGCGTGCAGCCCGCTGCCATGCAGGAGAGCTCAAAGGGCTCTTGGGCTGCTCACTATTCATGGGGTTAAGATGATTGACTCATAGTCATATTTGCATACAGAGCACAGATTTTAGTTTCTTTGCTGTGCTGAGGTGGGCGCATTGCACAATGACCCTTGGCTATTGTATTGTTATGTCTCCCCCACATCCACTGGATGCATCATTTATGACCAGACATATCTATCATGACTGCCACTTGAGCAGAGTTACAGGAAGAGTTTGGGGGGACCACACCACCACAGCTGGCCATGCTTATTTTTATGCAGCCCAGGATACAATTGGCTTTCTGAGCCGCAAGTGCACATTGCCAGCTCATATCTAATTTTTCATCTACCAACAACCTCAAGTCCCTGTCCACAAGGCTGCTCTCAATCCATCCATCCCCCAGTCTGTACTGATGCTGGGGACTGCCCTGATCCAGGTGCAGGACCTTGCGCTTGCTCTTGTTGAATTTCATGATGTTCACAATGATGCAGTCCTCAAGTCAAGGTCCCTCTGGATGCCATCCCTTCTTTCTGGTGTATCAACTGCACCACTCAGCTTGGTGTCATCTGCAAACTTGAGTGCACTTAATTCCACTGTCTATGCCATTGATGAAAATACTGAACAGTTACACGTCCCAGTATGGACCCCTGAGAGATGCTTCTTATTGCTTATCTCCATTTGGACATTGAGCTGGTGATTGCAAGTCTTTGGATGTGGCCACCCAGGCAATTCCTTATCCATTTAGCAGTCCATCCATAAAACCTCTCTCTCAAATTTAGAAGCAAGGATGTTTTGTGGGACCATGTCAGAGGCCTTAAGGAAGATGCTGGCTATCCTTCTTTAACTCTTTCTGATGCTGCACAGCCTCCTGACTTCCTCTTGTAACTCCTCCACTTTGTGGCACAGCTCTTCAGCAGCAGAAGAGCAACCGCACGCCATCTCTCCCCAGCCTCAGGGAGAGGCCCCAGGCTCTCCTGCACCCTGCGACTTGCAGAGCTGTATCTATCATCCGAAGTTCTCCCTGGGTCAAACCTTCTACCCTGACAGGGACAGCTGCTCCAACACCTGCTGGGAAATGCACCCTGTGATGCATCACCACCACTCCTTTGCAGATTTTGCTATTGTTGCTAGCGAATTAGCTAGAAATTCCCATGAAATTATAAAAAAGTTTGGTTTACCTACATCAGCAGTTTTTGATTAAAAATGTAAGACTTTTTTTTCTCATATTTTTAATACTCCTTTTTTGAGAGCTTCCCTAGTGAACTATTATAAAAATATTTACAGAAGTTTTACATTTTATGAAGATTTATGCTGAAGATAACTCCTCCATCAGACCTAAGCTTATTTAAGTGTTTCACAAAAATTGTCCTGGGAGTTTCTATTATTTTAAAATATATTTCAAAGCTCTTAAGACAAACTTTAAACTGCACCCTGGATGTACAAGTATCCTTTGAAAAACTGGTCATGTTTAAGTTCTGATTATTTTATTCTAACAGTTTTGTAATGCTTGAGAAACAGAAAAGCTGTGTAATTACATGTGAAGGGAAGAAATGATCAACATCAGTGATCATATTTGATACAAAGGAGGAGTTACGTAGAGTGAAATTAGCTTAATCTTGTTCTGTAAGTTTTAAACATTGCCTACTCATTCAGTAAAGTTCTTCAAGAAAGGTCACAGGTGCATTTTACATTCTGAACAGGCTACTATGGGCTAAAAAAGAAGTGACACCCAAGGTATGCTTGCTCAGGTAGAGTAAGAAAAATTAGTTAAAACAGCAGAAAAGCTAGAAGGTGGAGTAAATTGTTTAGGATTATATATTTTCAGGCACAAAATTTGTAAAACTCATGTTTTTTCCTTAGTAAAGTAGTGGAAAAAGAATAAAAGCATACAACTTACCACTGAAATGTTACTTAGATTTTATTGAGCCAATGGACAAATGGTGCTACAGGTGAATAAATGCATGGAATCAAAGAAGTTAATTGCATTATCTGTACTGTAGAATCTCTATAACTTTTTATCTAATATCTGATGGAAATTTTATGCTATTGGAGCTATACTATCACTGACTGTGGTGACAGACCACCAAATGCTCAGAAAAATCAGGGAGGCCATAAGGATACAGAATAAAAGAATAATGTAAGCTTTAAATTGCTCTTCAAAAAACAGATGTGTCCAAACAAAGGCAAAACAAAGAGATAATCAGATTGTTAAATATAACAAAAAATGAGCTTGCAAAAAATAATTACCAAAAGAATAAGAGTTTGAAGGGAAATTTATTAAAGGTAAGTATACCTTCAGATTGAACCCTGTATAAAGTTTTTGCTATGTGATCCCAAAAAAGTATGAAGTATGGCTGTTTAAGTGCAGCCTCTTTCAGAAAGGTATTTGCTCTTGCACTCTTTGCATTACTGCTATAGATGTAGAAGCTACTATCAAAGAGGATATCAATCAGTTTAACCCTTTCTTGAGATTTTGATGGTTTTTGCAAGACTATTTGCACATCAGTTAGTTAAAAGGCATGGCAATTTACAAATTTAATTTAGCAGCCATATTTTTTAATAAGAAAATTCCATAAATGCAAAACAGATAAAAACAGTGCTATGATAAGTATAGGGACAAAAATAACAGATAACCTAAATAATAAAGCCTAAGCACCTAGAAATTCAGCAATAGCATATATATTTTGAAGGAAATATCCTCATTTCTGGTAGAAACTAATTTAATTCTCTGTCCCTTCTTCCACTGAGGAATTTAATCCCTTATTTAAGTGTAATAGTTTTACCAGAAACAAAGAAACTTAAATAATCATGACCAGTAACAAAACTATTTGCCTTATTAAAGTCCCATTATTTTCTTCCTTATCTATAGATTTTTTCATTGACCAACTTCTAATTTTCTTAATAGTCACCAAGAGAAAGACAAGTATTGCAAGATTAATACTCTGTATTATGTCAATATCATGTCATTCAATTCTGTATTCATGAAACCTATTTGTTCTAGTGTAAATCTGAGCATTAAAGTTAAACGAAGTAATTAATTATGTTTTCCTGACTGAGAACAACCAATTAATTTTTCTATTTAACATTGATTTGAAGACCTCTGTGTTATGTTAACCCTTAGATTTTATTTGTCCTGTATTATAAATTATGTTCGCATAATTTTATTGAGTCTTCCTACAGTCTGAAGGGCAAGAACTCTATTACAAAACATGTCCAGAAATGTGTTATAAAAATGCAAGATAATTACTGAAATAGTAATTATTCAAGAAACATTACCCTGGAAGATTTAAAATTAAAATGACCTTAGTAACAGGCCAAATGGTTGCTCATATTAATAAGTCACAAGTATGTATTTCTGAATAACCCTTCATAGTGGTAGGTTGTTTTTTTCTCTCCTTAAACATTCTCTCTTAAATCAAAGTGAATAAAATTAAAAGAGAATCCCTGAAAAGAATGAGGCTATTATCAGTCATTGAGCTCATCTGAGTTCATTGGGGACAACAAATAATGCTATCTAATTAATTAGGATGACAGCAAACTGTGTGACACATTTCTTATGGCTGGATGGTTTAACATTCTAAACCCACTCGTTGATTAGAATTTGCATTTTTTTAAATTGAAAAGGATGTTAGACATCCCATCTGCTGTGTAACAGAGCTTCAGAAAAAAAAAATACACTAAAGTCTTGATAAGTTCACATCACCAGAACAAGACAAATGCAGCATCTTATCTGATGTGCAGTGACACAATTCCAATTGTTTCTAAAATTCTATTCTTTTAATCAAGCTGCATGTGAAAAAAAAAATCCTACTGTCAACATGATTCCTTGATCAAAGTCTGACATCATGTTAGCAAATAAAATGTCTCACTTTAAAAGCATCTTTGAGTAAGCACAAGTAAGATTTTTATATGGAATGCATATCTTGAGATGGCACATCTTGTTTACAAAGTGATGGTTGGCAAATAATGATATAATAATTATGTGCATATTCTGAAATAAATTTGTTAGCAATTTACTTAAAAATGCATGATTATATTTCATGCCTGAATACACTTATGTAAAAGTAGTGTACTTCTAGTATAATTCAAATAGATTTAGCAAATGTATGAAGGGGCAGTATGTCATTCATGAAGTCCAAGTGAACTATAATCAAGCTCTTTTTTTTTTTGCAATAAACTGTTTTATAAGTAACAGTTTGTTAGCATCGATATCCATATTATATATGGTTACAGAAAAACTGTATGCAATTATAATTTCTTGAGTTCTAATGGAATCAAATGCAGAAATTATTTGCTTTCATTATTTATTTTTAATTGTTCTAAGTATGAGCTTATTTGTCACTGGTTTCAGACCTCTACCTTGACATCCCCTTGAGTGTTCTTGTTTGAAATCTCATATTGATGCATTCATGCAGGTCTATTGAATAATTAAGATGTGGTTAAAGTTACAGTAGCTTAACACAGAGGACAGGTCAAATGTTTGTGGAGCACAAATACAATCCAGAATGAATGACTATAACTGATGCTAACCATGTAAAGCACACAGAAATTGCACAGTTTGACTGGCATCTTATGGGGCATAACAAAGCTTTCCTTCACTTAGACACATAGAATTGTAGAATATCTCAAGTTGGAAGGGACACTCAAGGATCATACAGTCCAATTCTCTGCTCCTCACAGGACTACCTAAAAAGAAATCGTATGACTAAGAACATCATCCTGATACTCCTTGAACTCTGACAGGCTTAGAAACATTTTCCCTTCAATTAACATCTGAAGAGATGAAAACTCATGGAGGAAGGGGAAAGTAACAGGATTTGCCATTTTCTTTAGGAAACTTATTTTAAATATCAATCTTTTCATAAAAGAAACAAACCAGCAGCATGGCTTTAACAAGTCATTAACAAAGTAACTGCAGGGAGATCATGTTTCCATTAGATCACAGAATCATACAGGTTGGGACTGACCTCCAGAGGGCATCAGGTTCAGCCCCCAGCTCTGACCTGGTCCAGCTAGATCAGGGCCTTCAGAGACTTGTACAGTCAAGCTCTAAATACTTTGATCAAATGTTCTTCAAATGTTTTTGTATAAACCCCAAATTATTAGAATTTGTATTGTGATTCATGTGTAACAGATGCTTCACTTCATATTATTTTCATTCCAATTTTCAAGAATTTCCACTTCTTCATTTCTTATTTCTTTGTTGACATTGTCTGTCTTGATTCATATTGCTTTTTCTTCTCTGTTTCCCCAGCTTTTCAGCCAATTCTGTCCCCACTTTTATGCAGGTCACTCCTCTCTTCCTTCTAATTTTAAGTAAAAATCTTAGTCTCTCCTCAGCTTATTTAAAAATAGTTTCTCTCTCATTCATGATCAACTGAAATAATTGGATCATTCAAACCCTCTGGTTCTATTATGACATTTGTAATGTAGAACACTGTCAATATCATCCATTGATCCAGTAGAATGCATTATCATAACAAAATGAGGTGAAGGGTAATAATGATCTTTTGCCCTTTTTCCATGCTGGAGGGACAGCTGCTCAGTTGCTTATCCATGTGTGCCTGAGTGTACTAGGATTTGAAGTTTCATCTGGCAATGCAGCAAGATATCCAGTCCAAGTAACACATCTAAAATTATTCTATTTTATGAGACTGAAAAATTAATTTCTGTGATCCATTCTGATGACAATTTGAAAAGATAGCATGATGGTTATTGGTGCCTCATGTATAATGTTTTCACTTCAGTATTTCTGTAGCAAGCAAGAACTAACACACTATAGAAATATAAAGTATGCAGTTTTTCTTTGCTTACACAAAGAAAAGCTTGTGCACACGTACACAAAACCCTTTTATGCACAACTGGTTCAGATTAACTGAGTTTAGCAGCTGGAAGAAGGCTCTCCCTCTTAGTCCTAACTACATAAAAGGAATCTAAATGTCTGCACTCTGACTTGGGAATACTCTCTCTTGCAAAGGCACTAAAAAAAACAGATAAAACACTGCTTAACCAGACCCCCTCTGAAATGTTACTATGTATGAGAGCTGACAGAAACAGGGTCAGAGTTACAAAGGATGTTTGAGAAGTCCATAATATACAGATCCTGGGTGGTGTTTTAGATTGTGAGATAGAACAGAGGATAGCACACAGTTTCACCTCGAAGATGTCTATGTGCAGAGATTTCTGTGAGACCTTCAGTTTCTTTGGAGTTTAAAGATATATGACGGATAGTTTACCACACTGGAAACTTGTTTATTAAACTACAACTTTATTAAGTCTGACAAATGCGAGAGGACGTTTATAGCAAAAGGAAATCTCTGCAGTTTTTCCTGGAGCTGATTAAGGTTAAGAGCTTAAGGCACTTAAAGCTGGGAGAAGTTTTGGGCCAACAAACAGAAAGACAGAATAAATTTAATCTTTATGGAAACTATATATAGGAAAAGATGCGGCATCAAGAGTGCATATGCACTCATATAACTTACACGTAAGTTTATGCCAAAAGTTGTAACCCTAAGCAGACAGTTCTAATTGATTGGAAGAGTACATTTCAGAGAGTCTGAGAAGACTTCTTTACAAATAGCAGTGAATTTGTAGGAGTGATAAAGGACTCCTCTCCTACTTCATCTAGAAATCTTGTTTACTCACTGACTCTAGCTGTTCCTGCTGCTTTCTTTACCAAAAATTACCTAAGAAACAAACAAAAAAAACCCCAAAAATCTACTGTTAAAGACTTAATCAGTGTATCATAACACAGAAGTACTACGTAAGAAAAAACACTTAATCTAAAAACACTAATGTCTTCCTATAGAGTTTTGCAATCATAGAAATGTGAAAAACAAGAAGACAAAAGAAAAGTAGAATGATGAAGCTGTAGCAAATAGAATGAAATTGCAAATCAGGCTGTAAAACTGAGGACTGTGTCTTAATAAATGAAATTTTGAATAATGAATCTCAAGGTTGGGGGATGAAGAAGAAGAAGGGGATAGAGCATAAGAAAAATAAATATTTAAGTTTCTTAATCAGTTATTAAAGGAGCAGGAATTCTGAATATCTCCAGAGAAAGTAAGTTATGACAGCTCCAGTGAAAGAACCAGTCTGTGTAGTCTGAGAACTTTTAGTATGCTTACTTGCATTTTAGATCGGATTGTTACTAAGTTCTGCCTGCATCCTGCATAAATAGTGTAGAGAACCTAGGGCTATTTCAGAGCAGAGTAGTTCAGGCAGTATCTGATAGGAAGGCTCTGTAGAAACAAAGCCTAATACCCAAGGGGAATACAATCCCATTTTCTATTTGCCAGCTCAGTACATAGATTTTTGTGGATCACCTTTCAGACTTACCCAATTTTCTTCATTTGCTGTGAATTATCCTCCTGAACCACCAAATTTTGTCCACTGATTTCATGGGAAGCTTAAGTATAAACTGCTGTAGCCCAGTGAATAAGATTTTTGCCATTGCTGGTGCTACAAGCTTTTATTTTTCCATCAGGACTAGTCTGAGCTTGTCTTGGACTGAAGTGTTTCCAGCTTGTTTCAGCTTTAGCAAAAATTGTCTAGCAGATGGCTATGGCTTCTTTTTTTTTTCTTAACTTAGCCCTCTGAACACCAAATGTAATACAGCTACAACAAACCTATGTAGTCATCGAGGTGCATACAAGTTCACCAGTGCTAGGAGAGTCTATTGTGTAAACGATGTCTAAGTAAAGTGGAAATTTAGCTGGGAACTGAAGACAAGCCAGCTGTCTATATAAAGTAGGTCAAAACCCAAGGAGCAAAGGTCCCCACCACCATTATCAAGCTTCTCCAGGTGAAGAACTCTGGCTCTGAACCTCCTGCTCCTCTCAGCTGGAGGGAGGTTGGAGCCACTGGACCTAGGGCCCAAAAGGGACACACAACATCAAATAAAAAGTGCAGATGCTAGGAAGCTTTCATATAGCAACTTTAGCTAGAATATTATTGAGGCTTTTAATGTGTTTATTAGATACTTCAGACTATGAGCGCTAGTGTTACTGTAATTGGACTAATAACTGCTTTTTGCATTTTGATTATGCTATCAAGACTTTACTTAGACTAACAATAAATTCTTAGCTCTATGTGTAAGGTGTGTTGCCTACACACCTTATGTTGTCCATAACAAACCATTCAATGCAATTTTATGTTTCCATGAAGTACACTTCTGGGGCCAAGTTTCTATGTCAAATCTCTGTTTTTAGGATCTGAGAGGCCTAAATTAATCTACAGTGCCATACTCGATCTCTTATTAAATTATTATTTTTCTTTCCTATTAACTGCCCTACTGAGGAAAAAAATAATTTAAATGGAGGTGGTTTTTTTGAGGAATGATAACAAAAAAAGTTTGTGAACCTATTTTTGAGTCTCTCCTGGTATAAGTATCTTATGGACAGTTATTCTGATCACAAGTGTGACTGCAAATTCAGTTCTACCAATGTTTTGAAAACATGGCCAAGAATCTCAAAACCTGTTCCCAAATGTCATGAAAATACAATGAAATGTAGAAGATTTGGTAGCTTTTGCAAATCCTTATAAAAATGATTTTATAATGGAAAATTTGCTGACTTCAGTTTTAGCTTGGGAAATTTTTGTATTCTTTCAGTTTTTCTTTTGTCTCTATATCTAAGCTACATATTAATGTAAATGTCAGAAAACAGGCTTCTTTCTTCATAATAATAATTAATGTTAGTAACTTAGCTTTTATGTAGTGTAGCTGCACAGTGTGGACTGCCATACTGTGATTCTGTCTTTTCTCTAGCTCATTGCTCAGCATAAAAGTCAAAAGCACACAGATGAGCCATTAAGTGAAATAAATGTGTAATTGTCAATGGAATTCCTTTCAAATTATATCTCAGTAACTGTCATCAGAATCCTGTTATGGGGACTTGAAAGGAATTTACAAAAATCCCCAAATTACTCAGTCTAGGAGATAGTATTGACTAGTGGTTAGATGAAAAGTGTGCAAGAACTGGATGATTAATTAATTTGCTAATTTTGCAACTGTTCTAAGATTCTTGCATAAACTTTCTTCTATGAAAGTGAGAAGTATTTCTATTTTCTGGTTTGTTTTTTTTTTTTTTTCACAGACAGCCAATATAAAACCACTGAAGTCCTACTTACATGTTGTTTTGAGAACATTGAGGGCACTGACTCACATTCAAGTTGTTAACAGCTTCAAAAGCTGAAGCTGGACTTCATGTACATGCCCTTAACACACAGAAAATGTAAGGTGACATAACTTCAAATTTTGTAACTACCTTATTGTCGTGGTTTAACCCGGCTGGCAACTAAGCACCACGCAGCCGCTCGCTCACTCCCCCCCCTCCCTCAGTGGGATGGGGGAGAGAATCGGAGAAAAGAAAAAAAAGTAAGACCCGTGGGTTGAGATAGAGACAGTTTAATAAGAGAGAAGAATAACAATAATAATAATAATAATAATAATAATAATAAAATATACAGAATATATAAAACAAGTGATGCACAATGCAATTGCTCACCACCCGCTGACCGATGCCCAGCCCGTCCTGAGCAGCGATCACTTCCCCCGGGCCGTGATCACACAGCCCAAGCTGCGACCACTCTGCCCGCGACCGACCGACCGACTCGACCGACCCGACTGACTAACCCCCCCGAGCATGACGTTATATGGTATGGAATAGCTCTTTGGACAGTTTGGGTCCTAGCTGTGCTGTACTCCCAGCTTGTTATGCACCTGGCCGAGCAGGAGAAGCTCAAAAAGTCCTTGAGCAGTCTGAGCACTGCTTGGCAACAACTAAAAACATCAGCGTGTTATCAACATTCTTCTAGTACTAAATCCAAAGCACAGCACTATGCTAGCTTCTGTGAAGAAAATTGACTCTATCCCAGCTGAAACCAGGACATTCCACCCCTTATTCTATACCATTTACGTCATGCTTAGGTCCTACCCTTACAATACATTCCAATTAATCACCACCATTTTCTCATCTTTTTGGTACATACACAGATATCATTCCCTTAGTCTCTGGACCATCCCTCTGAAACGTCCATTGGGTTCATTTAGTCCACGGTTTTGGGCTCCATCTGTCGTAACAGTCTTTCAGGGCAGGAGAGATGGGGTCTGGTGTTGGGTTTTTGCTTGCTGAAGTCAGTTCTGGTTCCATTCGCTGCACTTCCTTAGTTTCTTCAAAATTGATTCTTCTTAATCTGGGTGATCCTTACTGCTATACCATTGATAGGATATATAGTAATAGTAAAAATGACATACTATATTATACAGCAATTAACATTATACAATTCAGTTCATTGGCTATTTTCACCAAAAATCAAATCCCTTTGAGGTACACATCGGACTTCCCCATCCTTCCGCATCACCCACCAAGTAGAGCCAGGTCCTTGAGCAAAAGCAATCCCACGGATGGGTTTGCCTTTGCCTGAGGCAGGAGAAACCCAGACTGTCTTCCCCAGCATATTTTTTACATGCACTACAGGGACTTTATCCCCTTCTACAGTACGTAAGAGGTTTGATTGGGCAGGGCCAGCTCGGTTGGCAGATCCTCTAGTGTTGACTAACCAGGTAGCCTTTGCTAAATGTGTATCCCAATGTTTGAATGTTCCACCACCCATTGCTTTCAGTGTAGTTTTTAACAGTCCATTGTATCGTTCAATTTTCCCAGAGGCTGGTGCATGATAGGGGATGTGATAGACCCACTCAATGCCATGCTCTTTGGCCCATTTGTCTATGAGGCTGTTTCGGAAATGAGTTCCGTTGTCTGACTCCATTCTTTCTGGAGTGCCATGTCGCCACAGGACTTGTTTTTCAAGGCCTAGGATAGTGTTCCGGGCAGTGGCATGGGGCACGGGATATGTTTCCAGCCATCCGGTGGTCGCTTCCACCATGGTGAGCACATAGCGCTTGCCATGGCGGGTTTGTGTGAGTGTGATATAATCGATCTGCCAAGCCTCTCCATATTTGTATTTCAGCCACCATCCTCCATACCAGAGAGGCTTTAACCGCTTGGCTTGTTTGATCGCAGCACACGTTTCACATTCATGGATAATCTGTGCGATAGCGTCCATAGTTAAGTCCACCCCTCGATCACGAGCCCATCTATATGTTGCATCTCTTCCTTGATGGCCTGAGGTGTCATGGGCCCACCGAGCTAGAAACAATTCACCCTTATGTTGCCAGTCCAGATCCACCTGAGCCACTTCAATCTTAGCAGCCTGATCTGCCTGCTGGTTGTTTTGATGTTCTTCAGAGGCCCGACTCTTGGGTACATGAGCATCTACATGACGTACCTTTACAACCAGGTTCTCCACCCGGCAAGCAATATCTTGCCACAGTGTGGCTGCCCAGATGGGTTTGCCTCTGCACTGCCAGTTGCTCTGCTTCCATTGCTGCAACCACCCCCACAGGGCATTTGCCACCATCCATGAGTCAGTATAGAGATAGAGCATTGGCCATTTTTCTCTTTCAGCAATATCTAAAGCCAGCTGGATGGCTTTCACCTCTGCAAATTGACTTGATTCACCTTCTCCTTCAGCAGTCTCTGCAACTTGTCTTGTAGGACTCCATACAGCAGCCTTCCACCTTCGATGCTTTCCCACAAGACGACAGGATCCATCAGTGAACAGAGCATATTGCTTCTCGTTTTCTGGCAATTTATTGTACAGCGGGGCCTCTTCAGCACGCATCACCTCCTCCTCTGATGATACTCCAAAATCTTTGCCTTCTGGCCAGTCCATGATCACTTCCAAGATTCCTGGGCGACTGAGGTTTCCTATTCGAGCCCGTTGTGTAATCAGTGCGACCCACTTACTCCACGTAGCATCAGTTGCATGATGTGTAGAGGGGACCTTCCCTTTGAACATCCAGCCCAGCACCGGCAGTCGGGGTGCCAGGAGGAGCTGTGCTTCAGTACCAATCACTTCTGAAGCAGCTCGAACCCCTTCATATGCTGCTAATATCTCTTTTTCAGTTGGAGTATAGTTGGCTTCAGATCCTCTGTATCCCCGACTCCAAAAGCCTAGGGGTCGGCCTCGAGTCTCCCCTGGTGCTTTCTGCCAAAGGCTCCAGGTAGGGCCGGTCTCTCCGGCTGCGGTGTAGAGCACATTTTTTTACATCTTGCCCTGCCCGGACCGGCCCAAGGGCTACTGCATGCACTATCTCCCGTTTAATTTGTTCAAAGGCTTGTCGTTGTTCAGGGCCCCATTTGAAATCATGCTTCTTCCGGGTCACTTGGTAGAGAGGGCTTACAATCTGGCTATAATTTGGAATATGCATTCTCCAAAAACCCACAACGCCCAAGAAAGCTTGTGTTTCCTTTTTGCTAGTTGGTGGAGACATGGCTGTTATTTTATTGATCACATCCATTGGAATCTGACGACGTCCATCTTGCCATTTGATTCCTAAAAGCTGGATCTCCTGTGCAGGTCCTTTGACCTTGCTTTGTTTTATGGCAAAACCGGCCTTCAGAAGGATTTGGACTATTTTCTTCCCTTTCTCAAAAACTTCTTCTGCTGTATTGCCCCACACAATGATGTCATCAATGTATTGCAGATGTTCTGGAGCATTACCCTGTTCCAGTGCTGTCTGGATCAATCCATGGCAAATGGTAGGGCTGTGTTTCCACCCCTGGGGCAGTCGATTCCAGGTGTACTGGATGCCCCTCCAAGTGAAAGCAAACTGTGGCCGGCACTCTGCTGCCAAAGGGATTGAAAAGAAAGCATTTGCAATATCAATTGTGGCATACCACTTGGCTGCCTTTGACTCCAGTTCGTATTGAAGTTCTAACATGTCCGGCACGGCAGCACTCAGTGGTGGCGTAACTTCATTCAGGCCACGATAGTCTACTGTCAGTCTCCACTCTCCATCAGACTTTCTCACTGGCCATATGGGACTGTTAAAGGGTGAGCGAGTCTTGCTGATCACTCCTTGGCTCTCCAGTCGACGAATCAGCTTATGGATGGGAATCAGAGAGTGTCGGTTGGTGCGATATTGCCGCCTGTGCACTGTTGTGGTGGCAATCGGCACTTGTTGTTCTTCAACACTCAGCAACCCCACAACCGAAGGGTCCTTTGAGAGACCAGGCAAGGTAGACAGCTGCTTAATTTCTTCTGCCTCCAAGGCAGCTATACCAAAAGCCCACCGGTACCCTTTTGGGTCCTTGAAATACCCTCTCCTGAGGTAGTCTATGCCAAGGATGCACGGAGCATCTGGCCCAGTCACAATGCGGTGCTTTTGCCACTCGTTCCCGGTTAGGCTCACTTCGGCCTCCAATACAGTCAGCTCTTGAGATCCCCCTGTCACTCCAGAAATACAAATGGATTCTGCCCCTATATGGCTTGATGGCATTAGAGTACACTGTGCACCGGTGTCTACCAGAGCTCTATACTTCTGTGGGTCTGATGTGCCAGGCCATCGAATCCACACAGTCCAGTAAACCCGGTTGTCCCTTTCCTCCACCTGGCTGGAGGCAGGGCCCCTCTAATTCTGGTCACTGTTGCTCATGGTTTGTGTATACGAGTCAAAAGTTCCTTCATCGCAACCAGAATTAAGATCAGCTCTTCTATTCTGTCTGAAAAAATGACGTTCTACCCCGTCTTTGGAAATTGGAGCAACAAGTTTCTTGGAAGAGCCCCCTTTTGTGCTTGTTTTTCTTTGCAACTCGCGTACTCGTGCCTCTAGGGTTGAGGTAGGTTTTCCGTCCCATTTCCTCATGTCCTCTCCATGGTCACGCAGGTAAAACCATAGAGTGCCCCGTGGTGTGTACCCTCGATATTCTTTTCCTTGAGCAGAAGGGCGCTTACTTCTAATGGCTGAGATACTGGTCTGTACAGGAGAGGTGTAGGGTATACGTTTTTCGAGTCGTTCAACCTTTTGGGACAGTTTATCCACAGCAGAGACGAGGGAAGAAGAGATACTTTCTTCGTATTCCCGGAGCTGGCTAGCCATTTCATCCACTGTTGGTCCCCGTCCAGCTTCCCAGTTCATTATTGCCCATGTGTTGGCATATGATGTTGGTGCGCTCCGTAACAACTTCCGCCACATGGGTCGTGTGCACTGGACACTATCTGGATCTTTAGGCAACTGGTCATTGTCCAGGTCACTATAAATCACTTCCAGGACAGCCAATTCCCTCAGGTACTGAATGCCTTTCTCCATGGTAGTCCATTTGCCTGGGCGATGTATGACATCTTCCTTGAAGGGATATCTTTCCTTCATGGCTGACAGTAGTCGCCTCCAGAGGCTGAGGACTTGTGTCCCTTTTCCAATCGCTTTGTCAATGCCCCCTTCCCTAGAAAGGGATCCCAGCTGTTTGGCTTCTTTACCCTCCAGTTCCAGGCTACTGGCCCCATTATCCCAGCATCGGAGCAACCAGGTGACAAGATGCTCTCCTGCACGACGGCTGAAATCTTTTCTCATATCTCGCAGCTCACCCAAGGATAGAGACCGTGTAGTTTCTGTCTCATTTATGAGCTCTTCCTCTTCCTCCTCCTTTTGTGATGGCCCTGATTCATCCTCCCTTTCTAAACGAGTTGACTTTCGCTTCCAAGATTTCTTCTTGTGTATAGGGGCAACTGATACCGGCACAGGTTCGCTCCCTGCTTCAGCTGCAATGCCTGTTGCTGGGGTTTGAGTAGCTGCAGTGCAGGTTGCAGGGGTTGGAGTAGCAGCAGTGCCTGTGGCTACGGCTGGAGGAGCTACAGTGGGTGTCACTGGGGTTGGAGTAGCTGCAGTGCCTACGTCCACAGCTGGAGTAGTTACAGCGGGTGTTGCAGGGGCTGGAGTACCAGCAGTGCCTGTGCCCACAGCTGGAGTAGCTACAGTGGGTGTCACAGGGGTTGAAGTACAGTGCCTGTGTCTGCATTGGAGGAGTTACAGTGGGTGTTACTGAGGCTGGAGTAGCAGCAGTGCCTATGCCCACAGCTGGAGTAGCTACAGTGGGTGTCGCAGGGGTTGGAGTAGCTGCAGTGCCTGTGTCTGCAGTTGGAGTAGCTACAGTGGGTGTCACTGAGGTTGGAGTAGCTGCAGGGCCTGCTGCAGGAATCAATCTTTGGATGGTATATAATTTACGTAGGAGTCTAACCCTGAGTAAAAGCTGAACTATATTCAGGAGACCTAGCAATAGGGCCATGCTAGTTGGAACATCCCAAGGATATTCAACATTCTCAAGAACTGTTGTAATTAGCTCAGAGAAGAAGGGGAAGATGGAGTAAGGTGACTCCCCCACAGGCTGGCTCTCCGAGGATAAAAAGTAAAATGTATAATTATTCATAATTCCCAATAGATGGTTCCCAAAATACAGAGGTGACAGCAATACTGAGTAAAAATATGAGCTTAATCTGATGACCAATAATTTTATCATAGCATAAGCCAGTATTATACAGTACAGCAGAACAGTAGCTTTAATCCACTTGCGAAAAGTGACAACCAGCAGCACAGGGAGTGCATACAGCAGGTAAGGTGATATATAAAAGAACTCCATGAACAAGGACAGCAACTCTGAGAGCAAATAAAACAACATTGCGATCAGCGACTATTAGACTAATATAACGAATGCTTATCACAAATGCGTTTTAGAAATGTTCAGATCTGTCGTTATCTCAACCCTTCGGGCCCCACGTTGGGCGCCAAAATAGGACTGACGTGGTTTAACCCGGCTGGCAACTAAGCACCACGCAGCCGCTCGCTCACTCCCCCCCCTCCCTCAGTGGGATGGGGGAGAGAATCGGAGAAAAGAAAAAAAAGTAAGACCCGTGGGTTGAGATAGAGACAGTTTAATAAGAGAGAAGAATAACAATAATAATAATAATAATAATAATAATAATAAAATATACAGAATATATAAAACAAGTGATGCACAATGCAATTGCTCACCACCCGCTGACTGATACCCAGCCCGTCCCGAGCAGCGATCACTTCCCCCAAGCCGCGATCACACAGCCCAAGCTGCGACCACTCTGCCCGCGACCGACCGACCGACTCGACCGACCCGACTGACTAACCCCCCCGAGCATGACGTTATATGGTATGGAATAGCTCTTTGGACAGTTTGGGTCCTAGCTGTGCTGTACTCCCAGCTTGTTATGCACCTGGCCGAGCAGGAGAAGCTCAAAAAGTCCTTGAGCAGTCTGAGCACTGCTTGGCAACAACTAAAAACATCAGCGTGTTATCAACATTCTTCTGGTACTAAATCCAAAACACAGCACTATGCTAGCTTCTGTGAAGAAAATTGACTCTATCCCAGCTGAAACCAGGACACTTATATTACATTAGCTTGTATTCACTGTGAGTTAATAATGTATACAATAACAAGTAAAGCAGTTCAGTTTATACCAGTTATTTGGCTTCAGATTAAGACAACTAAATTAGATATCTATATATGGCATCCAAACTAATCTCATGATCAGCTAGTCAATACAATTAACGGGGTCTAAGGAGTTATTTCACTAGGTAGACACCAATACCTGATCAACTGAATTGCACTCTAGTGTTTGTATTATCAAAAGGCACAGTGCAATCCCTCAAACACAGACATCTAGTGCCATCTGAGATGTTGTACAATATCTGGTAACTACCTGATGGTCCAAAAGTACAAGGGTCATCTACAGATTTTGTCAGATTAGCCACTCCCACATGGATGCTTGAAATACCTAGAGGCATCTCCAATTGCACATCTATGAACCGAATCAACTGTATCTCCTTGCTTAAAACAGATTGATCATGACACATTTGCATGATTCATCGTATATGTTCACCTTACATGAATTTGATCTGTTGTGAGCCAAATACTCTAAAATGTTTCAAAAATACATTTTGTACACCTGCAAATATCTTCAATAAGTACATCACAACCAAGTCCTTTTCGTGCTCCTTCAAATTAAAATAAAATTGGATACTGATTGAGTAGATTTTATTACCAGAAAAGAGTGGAGATGATGAGGTTAGAGAATAACATACAGGACATGTGTAAATGAATCGCAACAGCTATGTCTAACCAATTCCAGGATGTCTCTCTAGTAAAAAAGAACACAGAATAGACCTTATCCATAGTATTGAATTCTCTTACCCTCTAAAACAGGATTATCACAACTGACCTATCTTAGGAATAGTTTCTGGCCTGAACCATGTTGGGAATTAAATGCTACTAAATGGTTTTCCTTTTGCTGAGCTATTTAAATTCTCCTGTGTGCAGATTTTAGCTTAGACATCAGTTTCTCTTCTCTTCTGTGGGGTCTTGCCATGTGTAGGTAGGATTTCAGTGGAGAATTTGACTACGTTGAATTCACTGCAGTTGCTCAAATCTATATTAGCAGAGATATTTTTCCTTTGTAATTAACCTCATCTTGCTCTCTCTTTATCAGGTCTCACAGAAACTTTGCAACAGTTGTTGAAAATCAACACTGCTTTATATCACATATTCAACACAGCAGACTCTGCAGTTTGCTTTTCCAAGTAAATGTATTGTTTTACCTCTGACAGCATAAGAAGCTGTGGTTCATGTAGGCTAGAATACAAAGAGCCTCATCAATGCAAGGTAAATATTTTTCTACTGTCACCTGAGAAGAGGAGGAGTGAGTAGAGAAAAGAATTCAATTTCTCTCCAGTCTGGGTATGTCCATTTTTGTCATTTAAGAAAAGGTGGAAATAAAATTAATTCCTCAAAAATAAGATAGTTGGAAACCATATTTAGTCTATTTCAAATGCAGTAGCTAACATAGACATTTTAAAAATGCATGCACTGAAAGTGAAGGAGAATTCCTGCATCAGCTGTGGTACCAACTTTGTTCACAGAAGATTGTCATACTTCTGTTTACAGAGCTATTTCTCTTTCTTTCAGTCAATTTATTATGTAAAGAAGCTGAAACAAAACTTTAATTTTTCCTGCTATAGCATTTCTGAGTGCACACCTTTTTTGAAATGCTCAGTTTTCTGACAAATTTCTTTCCAGTTGTAACACAACTGTTTGTCAGCTCCTGAAACATCCTGAAATAAACATAAATGCTGAATATGTCTTCAAGGATTTTCCTCAGATTTGTAATTACTAATACATTTAGCTAGATCATTAGTTCCATAGTGGTAGCACTTGCTACATCTAAAGGGTGTCGTTTATGTCTCTTCCCACTCCTTACCCAGTTTTCAGAATGATCCAGGGAAGTATCTAGATTGATTCTGAGAGTACACTTTATAGCTTTAAAATGCAGTAGGTGACAAAGAATAGTCTTTTAGACAGAAACAGCAGGAATACAGCAGTAGTGTAGAGGAGGGTGGTAGAAAACTGTTGTGATTTACAAAGACATGTACATGTAAGACCTCAGTATATAGAACTTATGAAGGTTTTCTACCATGGAAAAAAAAAAAGCTTTTTAGCTCCCCCAGGGCCTCTTTGTCTCACTGAATGAATCTGAGCTATGTTTTTCAATGAAAACCAGAGGAAAAATCAAGTAGGAACAAACTAACAAGAAAGAAGTAAAGAGCAATAAATTACCCATTTTTCAGATGTTCCTCACACACAACCACACCTACAGGTGCAAATAGGTTTAGGAATAATTTAATCTAGTCTATTTGCTTTACTCAAGGTCATGTTTATGGGCAAGGGAAAACAAACCTTATATATCAAGCCAAGAATGTCTTGTTAATACAACTGAATATTAACAGTTTAATCCAGTAGTCATTAGTAGTTCAGATCTAATTATTAGAAAAAAAAATAGTTCCATACAAAATCTCTTTAATAGTAATAATATAGATAAATTTTTAATATAAATAAATCTTAGTTCCCACCCTTTTTTTGCTGTTATAATACTCAGCCTTGCATGACCCTCTTGGTTCCTAAGTGTTATGGCTTAACCCGGCTAGAAACTAAGCACCACGCAGCCACTTGCTCACTCCTCCCTCCCTCAGTGGGATGGGGGAGAGAATCAGGATGCCCCTACAAGTAAAAGCAAACTGTGGCCGGCACTCTGCTGCCAAAGGGATTGAAAAGAAAGCATTTGCAATATCAATTGTGGCATAACACTTGGCTGCCTTTGACTCCAGTTCATATTGAAGTTCTAACATGTCCGGCACGGCAGCACTCAGTGGTGGCGTAACTTCATTCAGGCCACGATAGTCTACTGTCAGTCTCCACTCTCCATCAGACTTTCTCACTGGCCATATGGGACTGTTAAAGGGTGAGCGAGTCTTGCTGATCACTCCTTGGCTCTCCAGTCGACGAATCAGCTTATGGATGGGAATCAGAGAGTGTCGGTTGGTGCGATATTGCTGCCTGTGCACTGTTGTGGTGACAATCGGCACTTGTTGTTCTTCAACCCTCAGCAACCCCACAACCAAAGGGTCCTTTGAGAGACCAGGCAAGGTAGACAGCTGCTTAATTTCTTCTGCCTCCAAGGCAGCTATACCAAAAGCCCACCGGTACCCTTTTGGGTCCTTGAAATACCCTCTCCTGAGGTAGTCTATGCCCAGGATGCACGGAGCATCTGGGCCAGTCACAATGCAGTGCTTTTGCCACTCGTTCCCGGTTCGGCTCACTTCGGCCTCCAATACAGTCAGCTCTTGAGATCCCCCTGTCGCTCCAGAAATACACATGGATTCTTCCCCTTTATAGCTTGATGGCATTAGAGTACACGCTGCACTGGTGTCTACTAGAGCTCTATACTTCTGTGGGTCTGACGTGCCAGGCCATCGAATCCACACAGTCCAGTAGACTCGGTTGTCCCTTTCCTCCACCTGGCTGCAGGCAGGGCCCCTCTAATCCTGGTCACTGTTGCTCATGGTTTGTGTGTATGAGTCAGAAGTTCCTTCATCGCAACCAGAATTAAGATCAGCTCTTCTATTCTGTCTGAAAAAATGATGATCTACCCCATCTCTGGAAACTGGAGCAACAAGTTTCTTGGAAGAGCCCCCTTTTCTGTTTGTTTTTCTTTGCAACTCACGTACTCGTGCCTCTAGGGCCGAGGTAGGTTTTCCGTCCCATTTCCTCATGTCCTCTCCATGGTCACGCAGGTAAAACCATAGAGTGCACCGTGGTGTGTACCCTTGATATCCTCTCTCTTGAGCAGAGGGTCGCTTACTCCTAGTGGCTAAGATGCTTGTTAGTACAGATGGGGAGTGAGATATATCCTCATGGAATTGTTCAAACTTCCGAGACAGTTTCTCCACAGCCGAAACAAAGGAGGAAGAGATACTTTCTTCATATTCCCAGAGCTGGCTAGCCACTTCATCCACTGTTGGTCCCTCTCCATCTTTCCAGTTCAGCATTGCCCATGTGTTGGCATATGATGTTGGTGCACTCCGTAACAACTTCTGCCACATGGGTCGTGTGCACCAGACATTATCTGAAACTTTGGGCAACTGGTCATTGTCCAGGTCACTATAAAGCAGCTCCAGGATAGCTAATTCCCTGAGGTACTGGATGCCTTTCTCCACAGTGGTCCATTTACCTGGGCGATATATGACATCTTCCTTGAAGGGATATCTTTCCTTCATGGCTGACAGTAGTCGTCTCCAGAGGCTGAGTGCTTGTGCCCCTTTTCCAATTGTTTTGCCAATGCCCCCTTCCCTAGAAAGGGATCCTAGTTGCTTGGCTTACTTACCCTCGAGTTCCAGGCTGTTGGCCCCCTTATCCCAGCATCAGAGTAGCCAGGTGACAATGAGCTCACCTGGACGACGGCTGAAATATTTTTGCATATCCCGCAGCTCACTCAAGGATAGGGATCAGGTGGTTTCTGTCTCGTTTATGAGCTCTTCCTCCTCCTCTTGTGACAGCCCCCGCTTTTTCATCCTCCCTTTCTAAACGAGTTGACTTCCGCTTCCAAGATTTCTTCTTTTGTATAGGGGCAACTGATACTGGCATGGGTTGGTTCCCTGGTTCAGCCGCAGTGCCTGTGGCCTGGGTTGGAGTAGCTACAGTGTGTATCACCGGGGTTGGAGTAGCTGCAGTGGCTGTGGCCGGGGTTGGAGTAGCTGCAGTGGCTGTGGCCTTGTCATCAGATCCAGAGACTTTCTCTTCCCTTTGGATGTATTGTATAGTGTTGAACAGGGCTCGGTAAGCATGGGCCAGGCCCCAGCACATTGCAGTGATTTGTGTTTGCCTAGAATTGCCAGGGTGCCAGCATACCTTTTCCAAATATTCTACCAGTTTTTCAGGATTCTGCACTTGTTCAGGAGTGAATTTCCAAAACACTGGAGGTGCCCATCGTTCTAGGCATTTACCCATACTACCCCAAATACCCTGCCACTCATAACTATCCAGCCCTGGGGCAGACATCTGGATGGTATTATTAAGTTGCTTACAAACTTTGGAAAAAACTGAAACAATATTCCAAATAGATATCAATAGATATACCTTAACTATCCAAGGATGTTCAAGATACTGAAAAGTTATTGTAAAGAAGGAGGAAACATCATCAAAGGCGGCAGAAAAAGTGCCATTCTGTATTTCCTCCACAACAAACTTCTGAGAATCCGATGTATAATTGCTAATTTTCTCAGCGAGGTGGTAGCCAAAGTGCAGTACAGACTTCGACATGAAACCCAAATACCAGATAAAGCTCAAGGTCATTGTTTTAATAACAAGTTTCCCAAGCAAAACATGTCTGGTCACCGCAGAACATAACAAACTGCAAAAACCAACACCAACTTTTAACAAGTACAGCAAAGGAGGGAGCATGGTGCAGATCGGATAAACTAAGATTGAGAACAAATGAATCAAATTGCGACCCACAACTGTTTAACAGATATAAATTCCTTAATATTCTCTGGTTACTCTGTCGTTATCTCAAGCCCTTCAGGCCCCATGTTGGGCGCCAAAAAGGACTGTCGTGGTTTAACCCAGCTGGCAACTAAGCACTCCCCCCCCTCCCTCAGTGGGATGGGGGAGAGAATGGGGAAGGAAAAAAAAAGTTAGAGCCGTGGGCTGAGATAAAGACAGTTTAATAAGAGAAAATAATAGTAATAGTAATAATGAGAATGGTAACAGAATATACAGAATATACAAAACGAATGATGCACCATGCAATTGCTCACCACCCGCTGACCGATGCCCAGCCCGTCCTGAGCAGCGATCACTCCCTGAGCCGCGATCAGTCCCCGAGCAACAATCACTCTCCCTGCAACCGACCGACCGACTAACCCCCCCGAGCATGACG
The DNA here is from genome assembly GCA_034008185.1 of Gorsachius magnificus. NCBI lineage: Eukaryota > Metazoa > Chordata > Aves > Pelecaniformes > Ardeidae > Gorsachius > Gorsachius magnificus. Next base: position 60,419,765 of record CM067084.1, read on the forward strand.
TTATATGGTATGGAATAGCTCTTTGGACAGTTTGGGTTAGCTCTCCTAGCTGTGTTCCCTCCCAGCTTGTTATGCACCTGGCCGAGAAGGAGAAGCTCAAAAAGTCCTTGAGTAGCCTAAGTACTACTTAGCAACAACTAAAAACATCAGTGTGTTATCAACATTCTTCTAGTACTAAATCCAAAACACAGCATTATGTTAACTACTATGAAGAAAATTAACTCTATCCCAGCCGAAACCAGGACAAGGTTCTTAATAGGAGGGAGCAGCACAAGAACCAGGACCACAGCCCTGGATTTTGGGAAAGAAGATTTCAACCTGAGCAAAGACTACTTAGGAAGAACAGTATGTGCATGTGCGCGCTCTCTCTCTCTCTCTCTCTCTCTCTCATTACTGAGCATGACATCATATGGTTTGGAATAACCCTTTGGTCAGTTTGGGACAGCTGTCCCGGCTGTGTCCCCTCCCAGCCTCTTGCCCACCCCCAGCCTCCTCCCTGGGTGGGGCAGGGAGAGTAATAAGCAGAGAAAGCTTTGATGCTGCGCAAACACTCTTCAGCAATAAATAAAACATTGGTTTATTGTCAACACCATTTTGGTCATAATCTAAAACACAGCACCACACAGGTGGGTATGAAGACAATTAACTCTGTCCCAGCCAGATCTAGTACAATTAGAGAAAAAAAAAAAAAAAGAACTAAAACCTACAGCTCTACTATTTTTCTGTCTGTTTTATAATATTTTAATAAATTAATTGCATAGAAAACAAAGGCTTTCCTCCTATGTGAAGTAGTCACCCTTAGTAGCCTTAGTCAAATATCTGCATTTTGATGTCTGATGGATTCTTTGTGATCCCCTGTAAAGGAAAGATGTGCAATTCTGCCAATTAATTTCTTTAACATTATGGACTTGATCCTAAATGTAACGAAGCTAAAATATTAACTTGATGTCCCAAAGAAAAATATTTTATTACAGCCAATATGTAACATGGCCAAATGTTGCATTAACTGCCATCTGCATCAACATATTGTCAGCCAGGTGCAAATGCTCAGCTGGCAAATCTGGCAGCCCATCTTCTAGTTTTGTTAAAAAAAATGGTTTTCTGTCACTCTGGGAACCTTCTTATGCTTAATGGAAACTCTTAGCATTTAATTTCTCCAAAAGTTTTAAAAATGACATTTCTTTCCTTCTACGCTTTCGCACAATTGTCCATTTCCTGAATGTCCATTTTCATGAGGTGTTCAAATAACATTAAGAGTGCTGTCCAGCTTAAAAACACATCTAGTCAGCGTTAGTAAGTTTTATGGAACAATCTTTACAAATGGCAGGGAGTAGCTAGAATTCATCACTGACCTTTGAAATGCAACAGTGGAAGAGGTAAATATTTTTATATTTTTCAATTGGACCTGTTTACTGTGTAATCTAAGTACAATAATCACAATGTTCTTCTATTTATGTAAAATGTCAAAGTCAAAATCTTGCTACAGACAAACAGCTACACAAATTAATTTTCCTGTACTTTTTTATCGCGGTCTGCCTATATATTCTTTTCATTGACTCTCAGTTACTTTGTGTTTCTATTCTCTGTCTAATAGCACAAAAACAGTGGAAATAGAGGAAGTTATTTCTAGAGCACCAAGGTAGTGTCATGTTGCTTAAAGTAATCTTTGAAATAACTACTAACATAAAAAATTTCCAAATATCTTTTAAGATACAATATTCTATATTGCTTATATTAGTAATTTATATTTCTAAGCACATGCTTTATATTCTGCAGTTAAGATAAATAATAGTTTTTAGGATAGTAAGTTAAAATTTTTCTTATATGTAAATATTTAGTATAAATAGAAAAACAGAATACCTCAGATAAAGAAAATTCACCTTACTGTAATGTGTATACATATCTGCATTTACTCAGTTTCACACAAAACATACCTGCTATATGCTATGCAGAGATTTGTCCAGCTTTTCAACCATTCACAATTCTTCTTGAATTTCTGGAAAAAATTCCTCTTCCTTTCTGGAAAACAGAAACTTTTTTTTGAGCACTGTGTCCAAACTCGAAGATTGGTTTGAACTTAACAGTGATGAGAAAAAAGCTAATAAATATATAAACATTCCAGAGGCTCAAACAGGCTCCTAAGGAATTACCATTCTAGTTCTTTATTGGGTATCTATGGTAAAAAATAAGTGTAAATATGGAATAGAAGAGAATTCATAATAACTTTAATCAACCAGTGGTTTTCAGTTGTATGTTTGATAGTGTTAGGTTTCAGTACTATTTGTATCCAGCCAGTTGAAAAAAGGTCATATTTCAGTCATTTTCATTACTACTCATTAAATTTTCATATTTAGGACCAGTTTATTGCTTAACATGTTCAAAAGCTAACATTTTTTATAAGAGTTCAAATCTCTCTCATGCACACACACAGCACTTTCAAAGTTTAAGGTCAGCAGGTTGGCTTAGGTCCAGCTCTGTATTTTCCTCCATTGTGAAGAATTTTCATTGATTTTAAATTTTATTTTACATATTATTCAAAAGTATGTATATAATATTCTGTATGATTTAAATACATATCTCTTATGCATCACATACAGTTCTATACTATACTTTCATATATTTATTACATTAACCAAGGACATTTCTGTAAAGCTGGGGTTTTTTTGAAGGAGAGCAGCATAGTCACACTGATTTGAAAAAAAATAAATCTGTAGAACTGTGTGTATTATTGTGTGTTCTCTTCATTATTACAGTTACAGAAAAAGATCATAGGTTGGTGTAAGGCTTTTATTACTTTTATTACCAGCTTTTATTTGTTTTGTGGAAGACCCTGCCATAGAGCAGGTTCTCATTGTGCCAGATTACCTGTTATACTTGTGACGTACAGTGTTGTCGTCTTTCAGAGGGAAACGTAGGCATCTAAGAACAAGGATTTTGTGTTTATGTAAATGTCACTTTTATTGCAAACTGTAGAAAGAAAAGGAAAAAAAGTTGTCAAATGAACAAGCTCAACTAAAATATGATTTAGTTTTCTTTTCAAAAGTAATGATGTAACTATATTTCTCTTGTTGACATAATGAAACTTTGAAAAATATAAGAAGAAAAAATGGTGAGAAAAGATAATGCATGGGGAGGACGAAAAAAATGGTATCTTATACTGACTCCATCATATAAAGAAAGACTTCAGACCCCTCCATCATCATAGAATAGCAACAGCCCAATGCAGAAGGCATAAACTTATATCAGATGGGCTGTGGCCATGCAAGCAAGAACAGACAAAAGGTTGTTCTAACCACACACAAAATATGATTTCATAGGATAAAGCAAAGACTGTAAATAAGATTATAAAAAACATACTTCTGTATTATGTTATCCAGACAAAACATTAAACAGTAATTCTGCACTCCAATAACCCTTGACCCCAATTTACATTCCCCTACAATCTTCATATTGTCTCTATTTGATGACCTGACATTGGAGAAGTGCTGACAGCTGAAGGCAAACAGAGAGTAGTGAAAGTTGTCACTGGAAAAGGCGTGTAAAATGCTACCACAGAACAAATGCATACGCATATGCACAAAATAAATGAACGAACCTTTTTAATATAAGTTTTGGCAAGAATTACAGCTCAGAACTAAAAATTCCATAAATTTAGATCTCAAACTGAAGTAAACTGAATTATCTGTAAATGGAAACTCAAAGGAATTGTCAGAATTCACTCTGTAATGTTCTAATTCAACTTGTGAATGCCAGGTAGGTGCAAGGGCTGTGGACCTCATTTAAGTATCAAGGATCATGTCTTCTCCAAAACAGTTTATCCTCCTGCCACTATTAGAAACAGGTTGGTGGACCAGTAGAACATCTCTGGTAGATGCAGATCACCTGAAAAAAACAAAAAGCAGCAGCAGCCACAGTGATGGCCGTGAAACTATCTGAACATTTTTTCCTGAAACGTGTGTTTTTAATGTTCTAAGAACAGTCTCTTCCAGAAGGCTTCTTGTATTTTCTAGCATATGTTTTTTTCAAGCTGCACTTACACAAGTGGTAGTTGATACTTGCTGTAGTTACACAGCATTAAATTATGTGAGATAGTCAAAACGGTTGTTGCTGTTGTTTTGAAACAGAAAATATGAATTAATCTAAACCAAAGTGCTTTAAGCTAACATGACAATTCCCAACAAATCCTAATCAGGAAATAGTGGGTATTATTTTCCTTTCAAAATAAGGAAAATTGCACTGTGTCATGCTCCAAATGCCCTGATGATGTGATCAGGATGTTCATACTTAGTATGATAGTCCTACGTTCAAGTGTAAGTTGAAAAAAGTAAGCTGCTTCATTTGAGGCTGTGAAAGTTCAGGCTGTTTCTGGTAACGCTTATAGTAAAATTTCATCTGACTTCACTGATACAAGGTAAAGTCTTCTAAAACACTCAAGATTTTCACTCTTTTGAACAATAATTATTTGAGAACTGCTGAATATTTTTAATCTGGAAGTAATATTCTGATTGTGGTTTTTGTGTCAGCATCATGAAAATACCACACGCCAAAGAATTTCATCATTTCTGTTTCTCATCTCACAGGAATCCAAAACCCACAAAGATTGGAAAAAATTAGCTAGATTATTTTAAACCACTTAGAAGGATTAGAATGAATTTGGTGTGAGCTAGAGCTGAAGATTTGGGTGAGGTTTTTTCACAGGGAGTACTAGAGGGTACAAGGTGACTCAACACACTGAAAAGGAATGTTTTAGTGCTTTTCCAGTTTATTGCAATTACTTGTTATAAAACAGGCAAGAATGCAATTTGGAAATTGGTATTATCCAGTAGTATATTGGATAGATACTCTTTAACTCCATGAGGCTGAAATGTGTGTTTTTACTAGGAGTATCCTTTCACAGAAATGTCCTCTGAAAGAAATTACCGTAAAGGATAGATCTCAAAATGACACTACCAGGGGTGTCCATAGACCCTTCTGCCTTGGAACTGTTTTCTGGCCACACTCCAAACATGATCCATTGAAGGGCAGAATTGAAGAAGGAGAAAAAACTATTTTGCATATGTTTGTTTTCCAGAGGAGGATGTACAAGACTACAATACGTAGACATAGAAAAAAAAAAAAGTACCTTAAAGCTATATTCTGCACTACACCCCCTGTATTATGGCCTAAAGAATTGCAGCATTTAATGATTATATACTAAAAGCTTTTGTGCGTACACAGTGCCTGATACCAGAGCGTAATGCCAAATTATTATGCACTATATCAAGGAGAGAATAATTCCCTTTTCTTTACAGATACAAGCATTCTATGTTGTAAAAGAAGAATATATTTTCAGTAGTTTCTCTCTTTGAAAGCAGAGTGGCTTCCTTCATATGCAGTCCAGAATCTTTACAATTTCTTGTCTTCTGAAAAACATTTTACACTCAGTATGTTTTATTCAGTAGAACTCACTTTACAGAATGAGAAATAGCATGAAAATAATTATGTATCTAAGACTGTATCATGTTTTTTTCATTGTGAAGCATGGTATATTCCCACTGACTTTTCAGTTTGATTCATAGCATAACTGAGATGACTGCATTTCTGCATTTACTGCATATCATTGTGTAGTGCTTTGAGATCTTTTTTTGAAATGAAAAATATAACATGTAATAAATATGGATTATAACTTATTCAACATCGTATGTTATTTATCTTAAACATACTCAGCTTTCTTAGCAGCAGAAACAAATATTTATGTTGGGTTAAATCTGGGAGGTTTTGTATGTAGCAAATCCAATACCAATCCATACCTTTTCATGCCACAATGCTTTGTAATGATAGAGCTCATAATATATTGTTGATAGGATTTTGTCACCCTTTTAGTGTTTTCAAGATACAATAGAAATGAATGAAACAATGAGCCTATCATGCACCAATAAAAATTAAAAGCAAGCAAAATCTTCCCCAAATTACTGTGCATGCAGGTGTAAATGCATTGTGTTTATTACCTTTATTCTCTAATGACTGTACGTAGTATCTGTAGACTGAACAGTGATAGAATGAAGACACTAAACCAGTCTAAAAGCTTAGACAGAAAGCTGAGCTACAGCAGTTTAGCAGTTCACCAAGCAGCACCTAATCTGCTTTTATTGCTATTCATTGAACCAGTTTGAGGCAAAATGCAGACAGATTCATATTCATATATTGAAATTGTAGTGCAGTTTTTTTGTAGGTAGCGTAGGAGTTTTTACAAGTCACAGTATGCAGGTGTTAAGATATCTCAAAATTATCTTGTTTTTTGAATGTATGGCACCTTGAGCTCACATGTTGTCAAGGGTACATGTAACAAAATGTAGGAATTCCTGATGTAAGATGCATGTAGGTAAAGACAGGTGATGATAGTTTGTTATTAAGTCTAAGAACATATCCTTAAAATACATAGCTACATTTTCAAACTCAGAGTTCTACCAAAAAATATGAAGATGCCTTTGCCGACCATTTCTTCTGTTTATACAGAAAACCATATCTGCTAGGTTTCCTAGGTGTGAATTTCCTCAACTTCTATGCCTAAACCAAAATGTTTTCATTAATTAGTTTCTAAGTTGTAAAGAAATTTGATTTGAAATTTAATTCTGTCGTGGTTTAACCCAGCTGGCAACTAAGCACCACGCAGCCGCTCGCTCACTCCCCCCCCTCCCTCAGTGGGATGGGGGAGAGAATCAGAGAAAAGAAAAAAAAAAGTAAGACCCGTGGGTTGAGATAGAGACAGTTTAATAAGAGAGAAGAATAACAATAATAATAATAATAATAATAATAATAATAATAATAATAGTAAGAAAATATACAGAATATATAAAACAAGTGATGCACAATGCAATTGCTCATCACCTGCTGACCGATGCCCAGCCCGTCCCGAGCAGTGATCACTCCCCCCGAGCTGTGATCACACAGCCCGAGCTGCGACCACTCTGCCCGCGAACGACCGATCGACCCGACCGACCCGACCGACTAACCCCCCCGAGCATGACGTTATATGGTATGGAATAGCTCTTTGGACAGTTTGGGTCCTAGCTGTGCTGTACTCCCAGCTTGTTATGCACCTGGCCGAGCAGGAGAAGCTCAAAAAGTCCTTGAGCAGTCTGAGCACTACTTGGCAACAACTAAAACCATCAGCGTGTTATCAACGTTCTTCTAGCACTGAATCCAAAGCACAGCACTATGCTAGCTTCTGTGAAGAAAATTAACTCTATCCCAGCCAAAACCAGGACAAATTCACAAAGTAATTGAACAATATCTGCCTCCATTTGAGTTTTAACACTGCAAAATTACTTTTACAAGGCCAGCTGTACTGTATTTTACAATGAGGACTGCTAGCATGGTAAATACATGTAAACGGAATCACACCTGGTGTGGAAAAAAAAAGTTCTTTCACTTTAAAAGGGAGCATTAATGTTTAATCAATTCCTGCTGTTTTAACAGAAGGACTGTTAAAATAAGGAAGCATGAATTACATGGCTTTAAAGAAATCATGTTTCAAACATGCTTGTTTAGCTTTAGGGGCCCGGAAATTTTTTTCTGGAATGTTGGCTTCCAAAGTGAAAGAGGGTTCACTGAGCATGTCTTCCTTCACAACCTAATGCAGCTCTTACTGTGATAATGCTGCCAATATGTTTAATGATTTCCTCCAGCCAACACAATTTTAGTATAAACGAGCAGAATGTATTTCACCCATTTGAACGACTAGAATGAATATATTGCGCTTTGGTAATTATCTCACAGTTGACTTTAAGTCCTATTCAACAACATTGTCATATTATCAAATGCAATTTATAAAGCTTTTAAGCTTGTTGCCAGAAGGAATTCAGCATAATCTAAAATTGCCTTTTCTAAATGAAAAATCTTTAATCCAGTTCTCTTATCTGAGCTGAAGGATAGATGAGGTAGGACTAGGGAAAACATACAGAAGAGACAGACAAGACTATGTAAGCAAAAGTTAGGAGTCCATTTATTTTTTTTCTTTTAAAGTGATATTCTCAGTATATCTGAATGAATTTTGTTCTCTGCAGTCTCTGGTCCCCAACAGTGAAAATAACACCTTAGTAGATAACATTTTATACCCACACAGTTGGAATGGCTTGACACATTTAAAAAGAATGTCTGCCTGTCTAAGGTCAGCAGTCAGGATTCTGTTCATTTTTTTAAAAATGCTTTTTTTTCTGTTAATAAGACATGACTCTAATCTGCTGTGTATATGGACTTGATTTTTTTTAAATCTTCAAGTGAAAGTTAAGCTTTTAGAGTAGCATTCAGCTTCAAGAAATTTAGATGTCTAAAGACACCATGTCTAGATCTATGCCAGGAAAAACAAATAACTTACACATTCTTTCTCCTTTGACAGATCTCTGAAATATGCAAGGAGCACTGGCATATCATTTTTCCTTGGATCTTACACATGCATAATCCTGAAACACTGATTTTTCAACACTCAGCAAATACATAGAGGCTTACAGAGAGCTCCCGAGCTTCCAAATATTCTGGTTTGCACTTAACCCAGCTGAAAAGGAAAAAAACAGAGGGCACTAGCAGGAATGTTTACTCCTCTTCCTATCAGAGGCACCATTGTCATCATCATTGCCAAGGTAGTATAGAGTTTGCTTCTACTTCTGCTTCCTTCCAAAATCCCATAATTCCCGTAAAAGAAGCACTGGTTTACACTATGCTTATATTTACATCTCTGTTAAACTACTATAGCTTACTTGTCCCAATGTTGAGTAAGAAAACTCCATGAAAATCCCAGTTTATATAAAACATTACCTTGAGCAAGCATGAACAGTCATGGCACACGCTTAGTCTCTTAGTTATTACTGTCACAATTCGATATTTTTTATCCAACAAAATGTCTCTAAGAAGATCTTGGAGATCATTTCCTTCACAGTTATTCAACAAGTGACTGCACTCTATGGGAAAGTTGGCAGAAACCCACTCTGAAACAGGCTAAATTGTCAATATATTCTGCATGACCAATATTTGACTACAAAACTCAGTATCACTGAAGATGAAATGGAATCCAAATCGCACCAGCTTAAGAACTGAGGTAAAATGTAATTCCGCTTCACTGCCTTATTTAGATTATGAAGGTAGTAACATAGGTTTCCATGCAAATCAGATTTTAACTTAGAAATAGGCTATATACTGTAATGTATGTATTTTTTCAATTATCCTTTTCAGTCACTTTGTAGAAGTGTAATAAACTTTTGAAAGAGACAGTTGGTGACAGACAGATAATCAAGAGAAGATGAGTGATGGAGAAAGAGGGAGCAAGGCAGTGAGAGAGTAGTTTGAAAAATGGGTGACATGTCGATGTCTGGCCACTGACAGTGCTGTCAGCTGTAGTGGTGACTGGGGGCAATGCCTTGTCTCACAAAAAAAACCACAAAAATTACACAAATTACACACAGACACACAAAGCCACAGCATATCACAGGGAAGGGAGGGATATTATCTCACTGTGACTCCTCCTTGGTACATCCAGCCCATGTGGCATTCTTGACAGCATAGCTCAGAGGCTGAATTCTCTAATGTTTCAACAAATACTTTGAAGCTCCTCAGTCTTGTATAGGTAAAATATTTGTTGGCACAAAGATATGGATCTGTCTTCCATATCTGCACTGAACACACAAACCACTGGACTCTACATTCAGGCTCTTTCTGTAACTGGCCTCAAATAATTTTTATAGACAATGTGAGCTCTCCACCATATGAGATAAAGAGAAACACTTGCATCAGTGTGTGGTTCATTTAGGAGAGTAGAGAAGCACATTAAGTTCTGAGAGGTGTTTACTGGCAAAATATTCCTTCCCAGCTGCCAGCCTGACATAGAACTCTGATAAATATGATAAATAAATTTCTGACCTGATCCCCTAGAGATGTTTATATCCTGCTATTTTCCAATACATTACTGTATTTAGTTTAAATTAAGTGCTTTTTTAAATAATAATTTCTTAGTCAACAGACTTGCAGCTATGTTATTTAATGAGCATGAATACTTTGAAGGTATGAGTCTGGACACAGCAAAGTGTCTATTTTGAATCTTAAGCCTTCTATTCTTAATTATCTGCCACCTGAAATTTACTTAGATGTCAAAAGTACTTCCTAGTCAATCATATGAAGGCCTCAGATGCTCCTAAGTAACTTTCTGACAGGAAGTAAAATTACCTGACACAAAGGTAATTTAGACTCCAGGCAACACTACACTTACTGTTAGTGGTAACAGGTCTTAACACTTTAACCAAAGAATTACAGAAAATATACACACTGATTTAGTTCAAAAGTATCTCTATGCACTTAGCAGTCTTTGAAAAACCTCACTCCCATGATGGATTACCAGTAGCTTCACACCATCAAAAACAAATTTTGCTGAATTATTACATCATTCTTTTTCTTCATAAAGGAATATATGGGAATCTTTTCTGTCTCGCCTTTTTCTGGGGCCTCATAGTTTCATTATAAGCGTGTCCTAACTCATCATTCATTGTAAGGGAAAAAACCCCTTTGACTTCAGTGGCAGTGGGATTGGCCCTAATGATGATAAAATAGACTCCTGGAGCTACTTCGTTGTTGTGTGACTACTACTTGTCCTCCAAAGCTTACGCTATTCTGCCTTAGGAGTCAGATAAAGTAGGATACTGTTGATATCTACAGGATAAATTTTATTCCTATTGAGTACCTCAAATAAGATAAAATTTCCTACTTAAAAAAAAAAAACAACAGACCCCGAGATAACCAGTTCCACAAAAAATATACTTTTCACTGTTTAATTACTTGTTGATTTATTAGATCTCTTGACAGAACAGTTTCACATCAAAATTAAAACATCAAGATGTGAGTTCTTAAGAGGGAAATATAAAGGAAAATCATGAGAGTGATAATCACATCTACTAAACAGCAAATTATGTAAAGAAAAAAGTAGAAAAAAAATAAGACTGGGCATTCTTAACAGCACGTTTCTTCCCTGAAAAACATAGAATGTATTATACTTTCCATATTACATACATGAAAAAGCATGGGCAGTCACAGATACCAGAAAAATACACGGTAATAAACAAAACACAGTATTCAATATATTCAGTACTGAACCTGTTGTACTGAGGTTACAGTGGTTTCTAAGCTTGTAGTCATCTAACTAGCAAAGCTTACCACCACTCAAATTTAATGTGAATTGTTATCTGCAGACCTAATTGCCAAACTCCCTGTGCAAACTAGTGATGGAATTCTACTTCCATTATCCCTATGTTACTGCTGATAGTAAATTAAACACTCAACATAGAATGATTTTCCTCTATTAAGACAAAACTGTGACATACTGATTAAATTTAAACAGTCAGATCTTATTTCATTTATCACTATTACTCTCACAGCGGAGTATAACCAGTCATTTGCTTTTCGGTTACTTTCATCTAAACTTTTGTCATAATTGAAAGATGGCAATAGTTGAACTGATATTTTTAAAATATTATACTTATTTTGCAACAGCTTAGAGAGTGTCATGACAGGCTTTGGATCACTAAATGTGCTGTGAATAACTTCAAAGATGACAGCAGGATTAATGAATTGCCCAATCAATTCAGAGAAAAGTCTCATCTCCTGTGGGCTTTGGACAAACATTATATATGCTTAATCATCTGAACAAACATTACAGTGAAGTTCAAAGGAACAATAAAGCACATGGAAAATAACAGGAGATCTGTGCTAGTTGATTAATTTGTGTTTATTTCTTTTTTTCCTGCAATCTACTTTCAATTATTTGCGTTCAATGGAGAAGCTTGATTGACTGATTAAAATTTACACAATTTAGCTATAAATAATTAATGAAAGAAGTTGTAAATGTGCAGAAAAAATAGATTTCCAGTGCAGCAGGGTTTCATAGATTTTTAAGACATCAGATAACTTTAGCATATGAAGCTTAGATACTTAAAAATAGATTTTTAAAGGCAGTAACACTGCCTATTTTTGTTAATGCTTTTTAAAGTTAATTTGATTATATGTTAGCTGTTTGCTAACCCCAAAGAGAAAATCATACCAAAAATAGAGCTTGCACAACATAGCATATTTTTAGCTTATATCAACAGGTTCTGAATAAGCACATTCTATCTCATAACATCCTTTTAAGAATGTATATAATAATTTATCCATCTTATAGAATGTAGATTGCAGAAACTCGTATTTAACTACCAAGAACAGGACATTATTTATTTTCATTTTTCCTCTGTTCACAAAGCTCTCTTTTCTTGGGCAAATAGTTGGAGATATTGACAATGCTTTGCAAGGCATAAGCAGAAAGCATTAGCCTTAGTCTATAAGTGTAAATATGATTACAGAGTTACAGCAGAAATGGTGTAAACTGATTCATTTCCTATTGTGTATACCAATACCCATGTGAACTCCCATACATTTTCAGGCTATTTTGGGGCCCTATTCAATTATTCATGATGAATTTGCTATTATTGATGTTATTTTTATTATATGTTATTTCTGTTGCTCAAGGAGCTAGTGATCTCAGGCTGATACCAGAATATGATTAGGGCAGGCATTCTAAAGAATAATCCTATGTTATATAACTATTGCTTTTACTAGCTAAAAGATGCTCAAGACACTCAGAGTATTGAATACATTAGTCCTACTCCACTTGTGCTGCATAAGGAAAATGTCCTTCTTATAAAAAGTCAATAGAACCTACCCTCAAAGGTAGCCCCAAAAGGACAAATTCCCCCCACGCTTTGTCCCTTGAACTCTGAAGAAATAGGAGCAGAAACTGGATGACACAAGGTGTGGGCAATCATTCCAATTCATGAGCAAAGAATTTAGTCTCTCACCCCTCAGGATATAAAGCTTCCCTGTGGTTGCTAAATGTGTGACACTTACCAGCCTCAGATAAAACACACAGATGTATTTTTTAATTTATGACTTTTAACTTTTGCTAATTGACTATGTGAGTCATTATGTAATTTTCTGTCAGAGGTACAGACAGTACATCCTGTGCCTATACTGTTAAGGTAACTCATATGGAAAATATAATTATATTTGAAGTACCATATATATGGAAATGATTGTTCTTACCAGTCAGATTTTGACACATCACAGCTGTTCTGGGTCTGTTTGACCTGTTTTTTGTGATACTGAGTAATGTCAAATGATATTAACAACACTAAAGAAAATGAAACATAAAGTGAAAGTAAAGCATGCCACTGCTTTCTCGAGTGCCAGCACCTGGTGCTACAGGAGTTAAGAATTGGACTTGTGGAAAAAAGAATAAGGGGGTTAAATTTGTTCTTTGAACCCAGTCACATACATACACAAGGAAAAAAAATCATAAAATATCTATGTGTTTATACCACAGTTTAGTGTGCATTGTTATTTGCAAGCGGAGAAACATTTGTACCTGCAGATGGGATTTGTACATGCCTGTTGGGGTGCCAGATGTCTTGGATTACCAAATCACTCCCACACACAGTATCTACAGAAATAGCAAGGGTTAGAGAAGGTCTTCATGCCTTCTTCTAAGGGATGTTTGAATTCACAGTTTGGAAATCCTTTAAAATTATCGGCTCTTGTAGATCACTGGAAAACAGTGATGACTTTTTCTACGTATTTTTATCTTCTATGTAACTACCAAAAATGTAATTTCTCTGTCCCATCAGAATGAATCACATTATTCACCTTCTAACTGCTTCACAACAAAATGAATGGGGCTACACTGATGACTCATGATATTAAACTATTGTAAAACACATTTACAGAAGACACCTACCTATAGATAGAATATAATGTTTTATTACTTCTTAAGAATTTTTTATATTTTTAATTTTGTTTTCAGATAGGACAGGTAGTTTTTAATTAAATCGTACACTTTGTATCCTCCATACTTAAGTCTCAGTTCCAAATCTAATTCTATGCAAGTTAATATTTTGTTCACTAGTTTTAACAAGAACAAACTAAAAAGTATTGTTTAGTGCCAAATGTTAAGTTCAGTGGACTACTTTCATTTTTCTCATGTATTATTAGAGGGTGTCCTAACACTAAAGGAATCAATGGGAATTTAGTAACTTATTTCATTGGGACTAGATATCATTTGGAACTGGTGATCAACCAACTGATGTTTTTTCAATTTATTTCACCATTTTGAGAAGAAAATGTAAAGGTATGCTTCACTCACTGATTTAACAAAGTTCAGGAGACTATGCTGTGTCACTTTAAATAATGTTTGTTAAGAGACAAGGCTAAGCCTGTTTGTCATTTCAATAGAAAGACTCTGTTGAGGAATGGGTTCAGTAATAAGTGAAATGAAACCAAAAAAGAAGAGAAATGGGAACCTTTAAGCAGGCATAAAAACTTCATCTGATGGAGATAATGTCCTGGACATAATCTAGGTAATACAGATGTACCGAGGGACGTTGCAAATTATTAGGTAGTGACAGTGTTGTTGAATGAACACAAAAGGTCCCTATGAATTTCTTTAATTTATACACCAAAAAAAAGTTTCATTTTATATGTTTACTTAAGCCTAGTGAACCAAATGAAACAACTGTCAGTCTCCAAAGCCCTTGGCAATTGAGCATCAAGATGGTTTTTGAAGTTGTATGTCCATGTCCTATGGAAATGAAGTAGAGCAAAGTGGCTAACATTGTTCAAAAATATTTTCATTTGGTATTCTTCAGGAAATGGCAACATTCTACCCATATTATTAGTTGTGACCTGACAGTGGCTGCAGACACAGTAAACAATGGGTATTTATTGCATCTAATGTCTACTGAATCAGTTGAAGAGGCTGCTATGACTATCATAGGGCATTTGGAATTCAGAATAATTTATACATGATTTCTGGTTTTAATCTCTAATTACAGTTTGGTTATCTGAGATTTGGAAAAAAAAGTGTCATATAAGAAAAAAAAAGACATACTGCTCAAACAGATCCATTAAAAAAATGGAAATGTTTTGAAAAGCCCTCATAATGGTAAATATATAAGCTGTCTGTTGAATTTCCATACTTTACTCAGTATATTATTTTAACATTTGTTTCCTTCCTATCTCTGTAATACAATTGTAGAATAAAATCCTGGCCAACAGGTATCTAGTGCCATTGACTTAAGTGGAGCAAGATCCCGACCTATTCTTGTAAATATCCACCGACTTGGAAATCTTACCCCTCCCTAAATGAGTTTGTGTTCAATACCTTCTTCATATTTAATAAAATGAAAGGGGTGGGGGTAAGTAACTCATTGTATACAAACTAGCAAAATAATGTGAGATCAAAACTTTGTCAGATTTTTGTTAACATTAAATTTTGTCCAATTAAAGGGGAAGAATCATAATTTTTCATTTGAGTCACATTGATTATCATGAAAAATTAATGTAATTTCTAGACATACCAAGGGAAGATAATAATAATGTCAGTTATATACATGCTATAACAGTATCTGAATTCCTCGGTTTACAGCACTTAGGCTCTTATCACAAATGACACAAGTAGCTATATACAATCATATTACTCTGATACATTACAATTCTTTGAAATTATTGATCAAGCAGAAGATAAATGGAAAGAAGATAATACTATTTTTTTTGTTTTCTGTGACAGCATTGTCATACAAGTCAATTTGTGATCTTATAAAACCAGACAAAAATACCATTTGTAAGTGAAATATTCTGGAGAATAAGATAAACAACTTATAATAAGATAGAAAATTTAATTCAATAGCCATGCAATAGCCCCTTTTAAGGACATAATGGAATTTTCATATCCAAGTATCTGTCTAACAGCACTCTATCTATATGACACCACTATCTAGTTTGTGGACTTCTACATAGAACTCATGGGACATATAAGTTCTGTTGCTCAATTTCTTCCATATCAAGTATTTCTGCTGACAATGCTGAAGAATCATAGAATCTTAGAATAGTTTGGGTTGGAAGGGACCTCTAAAGGTCATCTAGTCCAACACCCCTGCAATGAGCAGGGACATCTTCAACTAGATCAGGTTGCTCAGTGCCCTGTCCAACCTGGCCTTGAATGTTTCCAGGGATGGGGCCTCTACTACCTCTCTGGGCAACCCGTTCCAGTGTTTCACTACCGTCATTGTAAAGAATTTCTTCCTTATATCCAGTCTAAACCTACCCTGATCATTTTTGTGGCCCTCTGGACCCACTGCAATAGGTCCATGTCTTTCCCGTGCTGAGGACCACAGAGCTGGACTCAGTACTCCAGGTGGGGTCTCATCAGAGTAGAGTAGAGTAGAGGGGCAGAATCCCCTCCCTCGACCTGCTGGCCATGTTTCTTTTGATGCAGCTCAGGAGACAGTTGGCTTTCTGTGCTGTGAGGGTATATTGCTGGGTCACGTTGTATTGGGTTTCTGTGGCAAGGTCTTGGTAGTGGGGTGGCTACAGGGGTGGCTTCGAGAAGCTGCTAGAAGTTTTCCCTGTGTCTGCCGCTGGCCAAGGCCAAGCCAATCAGCGACAGTGCAAGTGCCTCTGTGATAACATATTTAAGAAGGGAAAAAAAAATGGCTGCATCTCAGAGCGGAGGAGAGGAGTGGCAAGAAGGGGGAGGGGCCGGCCGGTTCCCCCCCCCACAGTGGAGCAGATCTCCACCTGTAGCCCGTGGAGTACCCCATGCCGGAGCAGGTGGATGCCCAAAAGGCTGTGACCCCGTGGGAAGCCTACGCCAGATCAGGTTCCTGGCAAGCCATTGAGGACCCGTGGGGGGAGGAACCCAGGCCGAAGCAGGGTTGCCGGCAGAACTTGTGACCCTGCAGGGGACCCAACGCTGGAGCAGTCTGCTCCTGAGGGACTGCACACCGTGGAAATTATGGGCCCATGCTGGAGCAGTTCGTGAAGAACTGTAGCCCATGGAAAGGACTCACATTGGAGAAGTTTGTGGAAGACTGTCTCCCGTGAGAGGGACCCCATGCATGAGCAGGGGAAGTGTCCTCCCCTAGGAAGAAGAAGCGGCAGAGACAACGTGTGATGAACTGACCTCAACCCCCATTCCCGTCCCCCTGTGCCACTGGGGGGAGTAGGTAGAGGAACTGGGAGTGAAGCTGAGCCCAGAGAAGAAGGGAGGGGTGGGGGGAAGGTTTTTAAGATCTAGCAGTTTTTCTCCTCTCCTTCTCTGATTTTGATTGATAATAAATTAATTATTTTCAAGTTGAGTCTGTTTTGCCCATGATGGTAACTGATAAAATGATTTCTCCCTGTCCTTATCTCAACCCACGAGCCTTTTGATTTACTTTTCTCTCTTCTGTCCGATTAGAGGGGAGTGATAGAGCGGCTTTGGTGGGCCCCTGGTGTCCAGCCAGGGTCAAACCACCACACATGTCCAGCTTCTTGTCCACCAGCATGCCACAGTCCTTCTCTGCAGGGCTGCTCTCAATCCCTTCATGTCCCAGCCTGTATTGATACTGGGGGTTGCCCTGACCCATGTGCAGGACCTTGCACTTGGCCTTGTTGAACCTCATGAGGTTGACTTGAGTCCACTTCTTGATCTTGTAAAGTGCGTTAAATTTTCCTCAGGGAGTTTTCTCACTCCTAAAGGAAAGATTCTTATTTTATTTTAATTCCTTCATAAGAGAGTTAATGCTATGTTATGTGTTATTTAAACACCTAGAAATTTCAGTCCCTAACAAAAAAAATGCATGTCCTGAAAGTGAAATGTAGTGATTGTTATGGTGTCTTTACAAATTAAATTTCAAATCACTGGCTTTCAATAAATAGACTTCTTTTGCTCTTCTAATATAATTATCTCTGTGTTTATCTTCCCTACAAAGGCACAATGAATAATTCTCTAAATATGTAGATGAAATCTTACTCATAATTCATTGACTCCTTTCTTTCCCTTTTATGACCCTCAAATATTTGTCAATATAGTCACTGTAAGATCACAGAAACTGTTGCTTTAAAGAAGTCACTGTTTCCTATTTCCTCTGTTCTAAGGCTTTCCAAAGTTACCAGGACTCAGAAACATATTTTCTGTATGGGTGACCCCAAAGCAATAGGTTAAGTACAAACTTGGATATCAAGACTTCCAGACCTGCTAACGCTGAACCATGAATTTGTCAGCCCAGGTAGTTTCCTTTATTGGGATAAAATGTGTAATTATTTTAACAGAGACCAAGATTTTGTTTACATTATGTATATTTTTAAATGAGTTAGTTTTAGGCTGATTTAAATTATTTTTGAGAACTTGCACTGAGGATAACTTGAGGTCTATGTCCAGAAAGGGGGACTGTAAAATAAGGACATAAATTCTATTGATTGAAAGAATTTCTTTTGTCATAAAGATCTCTTTGAATATAAAATGTCTTGTATCCTATTGTAATTTCTCTGGACTATCTATTTAAATATAAGCATAGATTTATAAAATTTACTTCTTACCATTGAAATACTTATTTTTGCATTCATATGCTATGGCAATGACCACTTGTGACGGTTTGACCTTGGCTGGATGCTAGGTGCCACCAAGCCGCTCTATCACTCCCCTCTTCAGCAGGACATGTGGGGAGAAAATAAGATGGAAAAGAAAAAAAACACCTCATGGGTCAAGATAAAGGCAGTTTAATAAAAAGCAAAACCAAAGGCCATGCACGGTAGCAAAAGGAAATCAAGATTTTATTCTCATGTTCCCTTTAGCAGGCAACGTCCAGCCACTTCCCGGGAAGCAGGGTTTCAGTACAGATAGTGGTTGCTCCAGAAGACAAAATGTCATAAAAAATGAATGTCCCCCTTCCTCCTTTCCCCTTAGCTTTTATATCTGAGCCGACGTCATACGGTATGGAGTATCCCTTTGGTTGGTTTGGGTCAGGTGTCTTGGCTACGCCCCCTCCCAAGATCTTTCCACCTCCCAGCCCACGGGTGTTGGTGGGGGAATGTTGGAGACACAGACTTGATGCTGTGCAAGCTCTGCATCTCTGATAACCACTGGTGTGTTATCAGCACCTTTCTGCATACCAAGAGAAAGCACAGCACTATGAGGGCTGCTATGAGGAAAACTAACTCCATGCCAGCCTGACCCAATACACCACTGTATAAACCTTCTCTCTATCCTCCTGTCCATCTGTATACCTTCTCTCTATCCTCCAATACTAGGAAGGATCTTTAGTACAGCATTTTAAAGAAAATTATAAATAATGCTTTTCTGTTTAATGATGTAATTTGGATTACTAGACTGTTGAAACATTAATTAAGGTAACAATAAATTTCGTAGATGAACAGATGAAATTGTCTGTATGCTGCCTTTTCCTCCTTCTAAGCTGAAGCCAGAGATGAACCAGGATTGTCCTGGGTGGGGGTGGAGTGCTTGCAGGGCATTACCTCCTTGGAGTGAAGTGGTGTTGTCTACAGCTATCATTAGGTCCATGATCAGTATCAGTACAGAAAAGAGTGATGCTGCCATTCAGTCCCTCCAGTACAGGACTGCTGTATGTCCTGCCCAGGCATTGGTCCTAACAGCCACATGGTATGCACCTGCAGTAGAAGAGCCCTTCATAAAGAAGTGTAATTTTGTGTTGCAAAGAGAATAAATATTTTTAATTTGTTGAGGATTATTCTATTGCTATCCCAATATAAGTTTTTAATACATACTTCTATAAATTATGTATTTTGCATTTTAAAGATAGACATGTTTATAAAAGGATTTTAAAAATGCATCATCTGGCATATGAAAATTCAAATGTCTTGTCAAACTAATTTCTCAGGATGTAGATAAAGTGCTGACTTAGTGTCATGGAGGTACCCTAAAACTAACATGGACAAAGGACAAGCTCAAACAACTTTACTTCACAAAACAACCAAAACCACACCACAAAACCCAGTGAGGGGTAAACTGAAATCAATCAACCCTCCGATAACATTTAATCCATAACAGGTTCGAGGTGTCAGTCGGGGTACTGTCACTACACCTCAATACACACAGGAATGATGATCCAACATGCACATGCACACACCCACTCACAAAGGGGAAACTCTCTACGTCTCATGGGTACCCCCCATAAGGTGTAATTGCTCACCCAGGACAGGGGTGGGGGGTGAGGACTCACTCAAGGATCTATCCAGAGGAAATCACCCACCCAAAGGAGGTGAGAGCACTATATCCCAAGAATTTTCCTCAGGCGGCGTCCCAAACTAAGGGGAGAGGCTTTGAAAACAGGCCCACTGCTCCAAGAGCGCTCAAAGGGGGTCTCCAGCAGTGCCCCATTTATACCCTGTGTCAGATCTGAGCTGTGGCCATAATTGGTCATGGTCCAGAAGCTTCACCGAACCAAGGTGCCTCACTGGCTGCAGACCCTGTCTGTTGGCAGAGGGGTCCCATCTCTCCCACCCCCTTCCTTACTGTATGTGCCTGCTGGCACTGCAAAGCAGAAAAGGTGCAAAAATGAGGCACAAAAAGGTGATAATCACCATGCCAGAAGCCCTGATGTCCATAGCTGGGGGGGAGGGGGCGGAGTGTACCTGACACACCCAGTCTAAAAAGAAGAAGAAAAAAAAGGATATTTCAAGGATTTTTGGTTACTTGTAAGGGGAGCAGTGAGGGATCTTTTTCTGTATATATGATGTGTCATCTATATTTCAATCTCTCTGGTGCAATCTATCTTTAGATGATGAGCATTTCTCTCCTAGGTTGTCACATCAAGATTGGCCTCTCTTTCATATATAATCCTTTGAACCATATTCTATGGCAGTTCAAAGTCCTCAGTCCTATGTGAGTGTCTAATAAAAACAAATTTTAAAGAGAAAGAGATGGCAGTGATACAGTAGTGACAGGTTATAACTTGGTGAGAGGCAGGTTATAACTTCATGAAAGAATGAAATGTCTGAGAAAAGTAAAAGAAAAAAAAAATTAAAAATAAAAATCAAAAGCAAATATACATTCAAAAAACTTTAAAAAGGGCTCAGAGAAAAAAAAAAAAGATAAAAAAGAAGAAAAAGGAAGGGAATACACGAATAAAAAGATCCCAAAACAGAATTAAACAAATAATGTATGTTTCCAGGTTCAGGCACCGAAGTCAGACATGGAAGAAATGGGTTCAGTTTTATCCATTCTTTCACGGAATTTTTGTTTGTTTACCACTAAATTGCTTACTGTCAAATCAGAAAATACTAACACTGGTATCTCATTTTGATATTCATTCTTCTTATATTTCTTCCTATTATATATCTATTTTAGTTCCTTCTCAAGTAAAGTGTGGCTTTCAGATGTTCTGAAAGCTGTTTAATTAGCTTGACAGATAACACCAAAGAACTTAATGCTTTGGAGTTATATAAAAAAGTTGGTTGATACATTTATATTTAAATATATGCATAAATATATATAAAAATATGCATACACAGATATATATATATATGAACACACATGTATATCCACCTCTGTACACTTCAGGTTTGGTAGGAGTAAGATCTTAGTTATTGATTTAGGGTTTGCTACACAGTAAAAACTGGACAACAGCATACAATTATCTTTTTTAAGAAATTATATTAAGCTACATTCAGTCATCTGTGTGGATATACTCCTCCAGAATGTATTTTAACTCAGTTTGGAATCAATGTGTCCACATAACAAAATCTGCTTGTTGAGATTCCACAGGCTAAGTGCCGGGTCCTGCACTTGGGTCACAACAACCCCATGCAATGCTAAAGGCTTGGGATGAGTGGCTGGAAAGCAACTGGGAGGAAAAGGTGGGGATGTTGGTTGACAGCCAGCTGGATATGAGCCAGCAGTGTGCCCAGGTGGCCAAGAGGCCCAATAGCATCCTGGCTTGTTTCAGAAATAGTGTGGCCAGTAGGACCAGGGAAGAGATTATCCCTCTGTACTCAGCACTGATGAAGCTGCACCTTGAATGCTGGGTTCAGCCTTGGGCATCTCACCTCCAGGAAGACGCTGAGGTTCTGGATTGAATTGAAAGAAGGGCAACAAAGCTGGTGAGGGGCCTGGAGCACAAGTCCTGTGAGGAGCAGCTGAAGGAACTGGTTTTTTTTAGCCTGGAAAAGAGGAGGCTGAGTGGGAGACCTTATGGCTCCCTACAACTCCCTGAAAGAAGGTTGTAGCAAGGTGGGTGTTGGTCCTTTTTCCTAAGTAACAAGTCATAGGATGAGAGGAAATGGCCTCAAGTTGTGACAGGGGAGGTTTAGATTAGATATTAGGAGAAATTTCTTCCCTGAAAGGGTTGTCAAGCAGTGGAACAGGCTGCCCAGGGAAGTGGTTGAGTGCCCATCCCTGGAGGTATTTAAAAGATGGGTAGATGAGGGTGCTTAGGGACATGGTTTAGTGGTGGATTTGGCAGTGTTAGGTTTACAGTCGGACTCCAATTATTGTAAGGGTCTTTTCCAACCTGAATGATTCTATGATTCTATGTTTGTATAAGGGATTAATTTAGTTAAATATATATTTGAAATTAATTCATTTTGATATTTGATTCTATAAACTTGTACACCCCATTGTAGACATGTTCCAGTTCTAGAATTAAGAGCAGAGTCTTGGTGATACTCCACAGAACTTCAGCTCCAAGTCCATGGTTTGTTAATAGTATTGGTAAAAATATTCACAAAAGGTCTGTGATCTTTTTAACAATAATTTAATTTATATTTTTATTATATTCATAGCTGAATTTTTTTAAATAACTTTTTCTATGTAAACAAATAATTTACAATGTTTTGAATTTTGCTAAATCTGAGTATATAAGTCTTTTTGTCATATCCCAGTATAAGTGCTATGGCATGCACAATTCACTTGAGGTATAACAAAAAGTTAATTGGTTTAATTTTTCCCAAATACTATTTAGATTAAATACTAGAAAATAAAAATTGCTATACTAAGCATAATTAACCATAGGAACAGAAAAAGAAAAAAAAAGTCGTTGAATCTCCATACTTACAGAGCTTTACAGACATGGTAAAGCAATAAATTCCTTGGGCATTCTAAGTGTATTTTATTCTGTATTGGTGAAAAAAGACAATAGTTAAAAATAACTCCTAATTTACTTGCCTTGCCTAATGCTTTAGTCCATATTAATTTATATGATACTCAAATATGAAAGTAGCAAGGCTGGCAGGTTGAATCCTGCTTCTACTGAAGTCACCTGGATTTCCTATCAGATTAAAAACACAAAAAAAAAACAGGTTAAGTAAAATTACCTTTTAAAGAATTATGTAGAATTACATAGAACTGTGTATAACTGAACTCTATTGTGCTGAAACTGTGGAATGATTCAGAACTGTATTAGAAAACTGATAATATGTAGAGAAAAAATATCAGTATTTCAAAGTGTTTTGAAATGTCATCTTGGAAGTTTTATTTTGTTCATAGCAATGGGCTGAGATAGGAAATGCAGGTTCTTGTGTTCTCCATCTGTAGTCCTGAAGGAGCCTAGGTCTTCTAAATCGAGAGCAAACACACAACGTGTTCTTTGGTCTGTGTAACTGCAGGGAACTGCAGCTTACTTTCCACTGCATAAGAACGAGTCAGTCAAACAAGTCAGGGGCAATATCTGGAAAACCTGTAAGTTTTATTTTTGTTAGCCTGTTTGTTGAAAAAGGATTTGTTTTTACATTTAAGAACAGCAACAAGCCTGTCACTGGCTGGTGTTTTTTTTTTTTGATTTCACTGAATTAATCCTTTTTATGGTACCATCCTTCTTTTCTTACAGAAAGTCTTGCCATGACTTTTCAATAAATAAATTTACTGCAGACAGCTTTCTCTCAGACACAGCTGATTTCACAGATGATCATAAAATGTTCAGGAGAGACTGCAGTAACAGAAAATACAACTTCCTGACAGAACACTATGGCTATAGTTGTTCATAAATAATAGCACATGATTAAAATGATGTGGAGGAAATGACCACCATTACATTCAACTAGGAGAGTGTTACCAGAAGTCATCTGTATCATTCATTTCTCAGATACATCTTCTGTTTTTATTCCTCTTAACAATCTTGGGTTCTTTGATTTCAGCTATATATTCTAGATGTGCACTGTTTTTCTAAATGAAAGCATTCACCTTACATAATTTTTTTTTTGAATCAATATAACAATATTTTGAAAGTGGCTTCATATGTGGAAAATTAAGTAATTTGTAATGATTTGAAAGAAGAAACACATTTCCCTTACTTCTTTAGAGTACATATGTATATATTGACTGCACTTACATGAACTTTTCTTTGTGATATGCACTGGCTAAATATAGAAGAAATTAGAACTAAATTATTTGATCTAATGTTTGCTAAAATATCAGAGTTGTTTTCTGCCAAGTATATGAGTTATTCAGCAACATAAAAATTAGGCATCACAAAAGGAACTATTTTAATATTTCTGAGACACATAAAAGAGGTGATTTGTTGCATTTTCATATTCATTATTTCTCTTTTATAATAATTTATTTAGTAAGCATACTGAAACTGTGTAGTGACAAAGTCATACTGAACATTCATTTAAGTAAATGCGTGAGAGAAAAAACGGAAAATATTACTATGTTTATGTTGCTGTCAAGCTTAAATATTGCTTAATTTGAAATACAAATTCAATAGTAGGTATATAATAAATAATATCAATATCTATGCTAGAACTTTTGTAAAGTGGTGATGACTTAACTGTAAGGCAAGAAAATAAAATGTCTGTGAGCCTTTTGCAGTTGTCTTTCTTCCTATTGATCCTTGAAGTATTTTATTAAAAGGTTTGGTGGAAAAAGAGATATATTTTTCTAAAATGTTTTAATGCAGAAGTTTAGTTCTTCCTGAATAAGCTCTCATATCACAAAATTCACACTACGTAGGGGCTTAACAAAATTTTTCAGGAGTTTGATTACTTTTAGAAACAAGAATGGTCATCTAATCCCTATCTCTTTACTTAATCAGCAGAAACTTATCAAAGGAAATGGGCAAAGGTGTATCAGAGCAAGACAGAACAAAGATGATCATATGGGGATTTTTTTTTTTTTACTGATAGATGTCCAGTATATTTTTTGGATGATTTTTTGTCAGTAGATTTTTTTTTCTGATTGACATATCTTTTTTCTTTGGCATTTTCAATAGATGCAAGATACTTTAAATGCTAAAGACACCATTGAAAACAGTTGCAGCTTAGTCATTTACTTCAATGAGAGATTGATCCTCCTTAAGACTGAATGAAGGAATAAATGACTATTGATGATTCAGTGCCATTGTGAGTAATTGGTTGGTTTTTAGAATGGCAATTATTCATTTGAAGGAAAGAAATGTAATGGGCTTGTGTTTTATCTTTTATGTTTCTATTTTGTCTAACATTGAACCTCTGGAAACAAAAGCATCATAAAATAAAAAACTGTGTCAGGAGGGGGAAAAAAAAAAAGATAAAAGAATGGAAAGAAAATAAATCAGACCCAGATATGTCCTGAAATAAATGTTAAAAGGCTTAGACTTTATCTGAAATTTATATCCATTTTGTTGCTAAATTCCACTGTGTCAGCTGTGTGGGAAGCCTGGTCTGATTGCATTGAAAACAGGCTGGCAGTGGCTCTTCAAGTCTGCAGGTAATACAGCTATTACAGAACAGAACTGGCAGAAGCCTGAGCATCACATCTCTTGGTGTGTCATTGCCCATATGTGCAAGTGCATTTTTCATCTCTCCTCAAGATGCATTTTCAAAGACGTAGGGTAAAAGTTCAAAATAATTTTGACCCAGTTTTCACCTGTTCTAAGGCAAACTCAGACATTCATTTATTCTGCTTGTTCACCTGCTCCAAGTGCTACCAGGGAGTGGTGTAGGGAAGGAATTCCTCCAGCTTCTCCAGTTATTAACCACCTTCAGATGCCAAATGGATGGATTTGACCTGTGCAAGAGAAATAATAAAGTGTCTTAAATTCCCCTTATTTTGACAGATTTTGGATTAAAGGAATACATCATGTCCTTACATCTTTCTAGTAGATACATCAAAAGGAAAAGATATGCCTTAGTAATTTTTAGCCATTGTAATGTCTCATAAATATATACATATATAATATAATGTCTGACAAATATATACATATATGTAGTACTATGTACTATATATAGTACCTTGCTTCCAAAAGAGTCCAGGTAACTTTAGACATAATGTATTTTCTTTTGCTAATTATCTTAGTACACATATGTTAAAGAACTATAAAAACATATTTAAAAGTGACTAATATCTTTTATATATTTCTGTATGTCAATTAAAAACAATTATATGTTTTACTTTTGCAGCTTTAGATTAGAACACTTAGAAACTTCAGCTTATTTATACTTGCCTGTCTAACCGCTAACTTTGTAGACTTGGGAAAAAAGACTGTCAAAATAAAAAAAAAAGTTCAAGGGAAGGTTTTACTTTACTAGCTGAAGAAGAGATTGAATCTGTATATATAGTACATGTGTGTGTGTCTGTGCGGGAAACTAGCTACTTCAATTTAATAGTGTGTCAGAAGAGTGTCTGTGTATTTCTTTACCCGGTAAATCATTCTCATTCACTGTGCGCGGTATGTTTTAACAGCTTTCCACTATCAAATATCATAGTGGTAAACAAATACAAAAGGTGAAAAAAATAGTCCCTTAGGCTAAACTATTTTGATCCTAGTACCAACTGAACTATATAGAGATACTTTTCACTCCACAGCACAAATAATGAACAAGATCATATAACCAGTTTTGAAGAAGGTCTCTTTACAGCTTACTGGGTAGCTTATCTAATTTTTTTTTCCAGTTTTATTGCCTACAATGAATTGGATGAAATGCAATAATATCTTTCCAAATATGTTATTGAAATGTAGGGAAAGCTCTTCAGAAACAAAGGTATCAAACCCAAAATTCTTGCCTTTTCACAGAGAGCTAAACAGACCATCATATAAGGGGCATTAGAATCCAGACCACTTAGAAATCTGCCAAGTACTTCTGTTTTTACTGGGGGGGTGGGGCAGAATTTTTTTTCCTTCAGAATGGTTAGTATTGAATTAGATTAAATTCTTGAAAGATATGATTCTCCTTTATTGTGTTGCAGACAGTCCTTTTAGAAAGTGAAAAAACCCAACTTACAGAGATTCAAATGAAGAAACATCATGTCTGACAGTATAATTTACTCAGCAATTTCTCTATGTTCTCCACAGAAACAATATACACGTAATTAATATGTAGCTTGTATAATATGAGGACACTGCAGTCACATGCTTTGGTGTGCCCAGTACAAGAAAGACATGAGCAGACTGGAGCAAGTCCAGCAGAGGGACATCAAAATGATTACGGGGCTGTAGCACAGAGTATGTCAGGAGAGTCTGAGAGACATGGATTTCTTCAGCCTGGGGAAGGAAAGGTTAACGTTAGTTCTTATTGCTATTTTCAGCTACCTAACAGAAAGAAGAGAGTAAAGGAAAGATGGATCCCTTTGAAAGATCACCCATTGAATGTTTCTCTGGGTTCTAAGGCAGACACATCAGTCTTCCTCAGCCAGAATGTTAGTGGTGAAGATGATGTGAAGGTCAGGATCCTGAAGAGTATGATAGTCCTAGTGGGTATTTCTTTCTCCTTTTCTTACCACAGTCTTCTTCCTCCTCTCCACTTCCCAGCTTAAGTTTGAAAATTACACAGTAGCCACACCCCAGCCTCAACTGATATAAAGAGCTGTTTCTGATCTCAGGAGTATGCTCACAATCACTATGTAGCTATGCCAAATCTCCAAGAAGAAATACATGGACTGAAATCAGCTGAAGCCCGCTGCTCTCTTCAAAGGCTTGTTTTGTTTACTTTTCAGTTATTATAATGTTCTGGGCTGAGCCATGTGTAACATCCTTCCTCCCTCCAGCTTTTCTGGCTGACTTAAGAAGACAGACTGTTTTGGTTAACTGAGGAACATTACACAACCTGTTCATCCATCCAACTGATACAACCCTTTATCTAAAATAAAGGCACTCTTTTGTGCTGAGATAAATTCAGCTTTCTATGCAAAAGGGATGATCAGTCACTCCCTACAGTCTTTCCTTAGCTGGATGAACATACAGGCCTTGCTCGTCTCTTCACGGCCTTCTTGTCTTCTAGGGGTCTATTTCTTGGCCACAATCAGCTTCACCTGGGCTCTCTACCCCCACTCTTTGCCCGTGGGCCCTGTTAAGCTCAGGCCTAGGTATCAAGGTTCAGCCTTGTCTCTTGTTCTGACTTACTGATCAGTTTTCTTGATTGGTCTATAGACCTACATTATATGTAGCCTTGTCTCCAATCCTATTTCCATTTGTATGTCTTGGATGTGTCTTTGACTCAAGTTATGGGTAGCTGTAGCCTCTGTCCCTTGTCCTACTGTGCTTCTTGGATGAACCTGTACATCATTACCTTGGTTATTCTGATGCTATCTATGGAAGCTGTCTTTGTCACCAGCCTGGTCCTGTTTAGGTTCTATAAGACTGTGACTTCATTGGATGAGACAGTACTGGGTTCCCTGTTGGTGCCATCTTCCCTTGGGGAGGAGCCCCACTCCCTGGCAGAAACCTGGGGGATGGGGGAAATCCTGGGAGAAAAAAAAGCCATACCCTGAGGACTTAAAGATCTTTGCTGCCCAGAGGGTCAACTTGTTGGATGATATCTCAAGTAGTTACCGCATTGTTACCTAAGAATCAATGGCTATTTAGACTTTTGTGGTTGTTTCTTTAGAAAGATAACTGATTACATAGCTCAGTTGTTTTTAATTATAAAGAACAAATCAAAAAGAACAGAGAGAGAATCACATAGGATGAAAGTTTATTTTACTTCATGTCTTAACGTGCATTTTCATTAGTGTTTTTTCCTATCTGAAACACTGACCAAAATGCTTTCCCCAGCTTTCTTAGAGTTATAGGCAAAAGATTCTGTCTGCTTCTGAGTATTTTTATACCTACTCATAACAAAATAGCTCCATAAATATTTCCTAGGCTTCTGTGCTTACATTCAAACTGAGCTGCAGTCCTATCTGATCATAGAAGTTAGTTTCTTCATGATGTTACAGTTTTGGTTTTGGTGGTGGTGCCTTTTGTTTTGATTATGCCCTCTAAAAAGAAGCTTTACTCTTCTTTTACTATTTGCTGAAGATAAAAAATACATCATGTGTGTTTTACCCATCCTCCAATTTACTGGTATGTTCCAGAGTGAGAACTCCTCTTCGAAAACACATTGATGAAAATATTCCTTGCCCTTTAAGCAAAAGAGGGGAAAGACTTTTCTGAAAAATGCAAAAAGTTAAAGAAACAAATGCTAAATCGTTCAACACTAAGCAAGAAGAAAGATAATTGTATCTTAATGTAACTGGGGGAAAAAAGAAGTGAGAAAAAACATTCCACAAATATTCAGAACAATTAAAAGCTAATTGGAAAACAGTACACATTCTGAAGTGAAGGTATAGTATATGTCCTGTGAAAATTAGTACCTGATAATCAGGCAATTGAATCATTCCCTAACAGAATTAGTAGCTGATTTATCTACTTACTCAGTTTTCATTGTGTAAATCAAATATGGTATGATATTTTTTAGCTAATATATAATTATGCCTGAATAAATTGCAGTAAAAATGACTTTCAAGTCAATCGATTAGATATGTAAGACTTCTACGTCTTTTTAGAACTTTTTTTCCACATTAAAAAGGTATGATCTCATTAGATATTGAAAGAGGGAAAAGGCGTTCTGAAAAATGCAGGAAGCTGAAGAACCAAATAATTTTTAAAATACAGAGGGAAAACATGTCTTTTCCTGGTGATAAATCAGTATACAAGCTTTTAAAGGATTCTTTGATCTGATCAAAAAAGCTGGGTGTTTCTAATACATCTGTTCAAATTCTCAAGAGCCAAGAAGGGCAATTAGGGGAGTTGGATGATTTATTGCTTCAGGGATGTAATAGACAAAACTATTCAAGCAAAACAGAACCCATGAAACTGAACTAAAATGTCTAGCTACTTGAGGCAGATAGAACCATGCTCAAGACTTGCCAATTTTGAACTGATGGCTGATGAGAAGTAAATTTAACAATACAAACTGCAACTTTCCATCTTCTCTTGTTCATAAAATCGTTGGGACTTTCTAACTAAACATATTCTTGCTACAGAAAGAATCTTAAGACAAGTTCATATATATGTACATTTATTAGCAGAGTGTGTAGCTGATGGCATACCTCAACTGTGAAGGTTACCTTGGAGGAAATAAAGGAGAGAAAGAAAGAAGGAAAAGGGAAAAATTCCCATGGAAAAGAGAAGAAGAGTGATGGGAGGGAGGGAACCCAGATAAGCATCCTCCCCTGGGGGGTTCCTCCAAGT
The DNA here is from genome assembly GCA_034008185.1 of Gorsachius magnificus. NCBI lineage: Eukaryota > Metazoa > Chordata > Aves > Pelecaniformes > Ardeidae > Gorsachius > Gorsachius magnificus. Next base: position 60,450,037 of record CM067084.1, read on the forward strand.
GCAGGAGGTGCCACTGAAGAAGATGATTTTCACTATGCGTTTTTCTTAGTATTATTCTCTTTTCAGTGGGATCTGCTTAAACTCCTCATTGGTTATTCCTGTTTCTGATGCCACTAGAACTGTTTGGAATGTGAGTGTTGTATATTTATTGGCTATTAAGTCCCTGTTCACATATATTATTGGATATTATTTGCAAGGAATTTCAGTGCCTACTGTCTACTTTGTTGTGCACTAAGCTTGGCTTTCTCGAATACAAAGTAAAATTTACAAAACAAAAATTAAGGCAGATGAAGAGGGGTAATTCTCATTCCATCGGTAGTTGCTTCCCATAAGAACCTGCCACAGCAATAATATTAAGGTTTTGCAGGTGCAAGCCCCTGAGACTAACAGCACCAGAATAACAGCATGAGAACACATGGGAATACAGCCACACAGGCTCTGGAAAAACACTGCAACAACAGCTTAGGTGAAAAGTTACAGAGCTGTAAATAGCAAGCCCTCGGTATTATTGAGACTAAGGTGCCTCAGGCACTGTACAAACATAGCCTTTGTCTTTTTATTAAATTATCAAAAGCCACTTTTGTATTAGTTACCAGCCAATTCTGTGTGTGTTGTGTTGTTATAAAAACTGTAGAAATTGAGGAAATAGATTTTAAACTTTTACTCTAAATACGTGAGGCTCCCACACACACACCAGGATTCTTTAAAAAGTTAGCCACAGCATATGGAGCATACATAATGTTGATTTCATTTCTGTGATAGCTAAGAAATATAAAGTAAATAGAAACTGATCTTTTAGCAGCTTGAATTTATGTTCCACTGAAGACAAAAAAAACAAAATTGCAATATTAAAAGTGGAATCAGTAAAGCTTCATTGTAGATTGAAAACATTATAGCACCAGATTAAACATCATCTAGGAGAGTTTGGAAAACCAACTGCAAATATTGAAATTGCAACACTGTATGGTTGTGGAAATAAATTTACAAATATACTATACTCAGTGAGAAGGATATACCTCCTCACACTGCAAAAATACAGTAAACAATGTAGATATACAACATCACTTTTTTTCTTAATAAGAGCTTGCCAGTGAAACCCCAATTATATTTTGTGACATTTCAGTTAAGAACATTTTGTCCACTGTTTAACCCTATTTAATCAACCCCTTATCATATCCTCTAGAAGAGTTCAGCACTTTCGTTATGACTTAAAAAGAACAAAAATTTAAAACCCCTCTGAAATTGCATGATTGTGTCCTGAACCTACTAAATTTATCTTCTTGAAAGAGTTCATTGTCAAAGAGATGACAAATTGTCTCCTTCTAATCAGGTGATCATAAAGGTCTTTTCCAACCTAAACGATTCTATGATTCTATGATCCTCTTTTCTAATACACACATGTGAGTAACCTAGAGAAGATCATAGGAATCATTTATTAAACATATACTCACTAACTGAGTAAAAGAAAGGGCCCTTAGGATACTTAAAAAATGTCAAACTTTTTTTTTTCTTTTCTTTTAGTTTTCAGAGTTAATATATAAGACTTGAAAGACATGGGTTTTGTAAGAGGACATAATATAGTAGTTTTTCGGATAGCAAAGGTTTTCAGTCTTTCAGTCAATAAATTAACTTTAAATGTAAATTAAAAAGTATTCATACAGAAGCCATAAAAATAAAAATTAAGAAACACAAAATAAAAAATAGAAAAATAAAGAAAATATAAAAATACAAATAAAATAGAAAAATAAGGAAATAATGAATAGAAAAAGAAAATTAATGGTTTAGTAAAAAAAAAATTTTCAAAAAAAATCTAAACCCCTATAAGGCCCAGCCTCTTGCTGCTATTATGATGCCTAAATAAGAGGAGAGCCTTTTAAAAAGAAAAATCCCAAGTTAATATCATATTGGCATGTACGACCAGAGCCTAGAATAAGGATTTCAAATCAGCAGTTAAATGATTTGCATTCTGCCAGAGAGAAGCGTATCAGTAACTACAGAAAGCACAATTAGTCTTCACGAATCCATGTCAAAATAGCGTTGAACATTCAAGTCAGTATTATCTCAAAAGTGAGAAATTAGGTGTTAAGAGAAACAATATACACAGCTAAGTACAGTTGTAGGGAAGTAGCCTGAATAACCCAGTCATCATTCAAATTGTCTATTTGCAAAACTCTTGGAACACAAACAGATCAATTACACCTGCAAATGTCCTGTAGACATTTGCCTCTATAAAGCAGTTAATTTCTAGAAGGTGATTAACTGGTATAAGTAGTATCATCATATGTGATTAACCAATTTTTTAATGATTTTTTTTTAAGCTTGATATCCTCTGGAGAAGATTTGAAGCTCAGTGAAATTTGATAGAACCAATATCCTTCCCTGTAGCCTTCCTTGCAGTTTCATTTAAAGTCATCTGGATCAATTTTCTCACTTCTTTCAGTCTCTCGCTCTTAAGTCTCTCTCTCTTAAATACTCTTATGAGAAGAAAACAAAAATTGAACTGCCAAATATCAGGGGATTTTGGTTACAGGTAGAAGCAATTTTTCATTATATACAAAAAAAAGAATTAAGCCCAGACACAAACAGGTGAGATTGTTCCAGTGATAATGGACTGGTTGTTTTCTTCTGGAGCTAGAGATCCAGGTGGGTCTGTTTTTTTTTTTCCAGTTCCACACTGTTATAAACTCATACCACACAAAAAAAGAGAAAAGACTTCAATAAAAGTTCTTAAGAAAGTAAGGATGAGCACTTCTTTGAGACACAGAGCATGATAATGCATAGAAATTAATAAATTATTTTTGTGATTCCATAAGGAGATTTAGTTTTTCAGTAAAATAAATAGAAATAAAAACATATTCAATCCCACTTGCCTTCTACTACAGCCCAGTCTATCTTCTCGTACCAGTATCTGTAGTAATTTCTTTTTATCCCTTTTTATGAACCATACATATTCCTTCTTAGCCCAATCAACTTTCAAGGCATTTTGAGAACTAACGTCTTCATCACATAGCTAAACCTGCCTTGAACACTGACATTCACTGCTATTTTCCACAGCAGCATTCTTTGCTTGGGACAGACAGCTTGTTTTAATATCAGTCATCTGTTGTTATTGCTGTAAATACAAATTCTTAATTTTTTGCCTCTTTCCATGTCATCCATTTCTTTCAACTTGTTCACTGATTTTGTTTATTTCTTTTTTTGTTTTGCATCTTCCAAGCAAATGGAAGATGTCTGTTATCAGTTTCAAGGCTCTCAGCTCTGGTTTTTCTTTGTCCAATTAATTTCTACTTTCTATCAAAATGATTACTTCCATGAAATTGTCCACAGTGCTAGCTTCCACTACTGACTAAACTTTTTATCAAGTAGCTTTCAGTCATGCTACTCAAATATCTCCAGGATTCTTGTCATTCTCTCATTTTTGTAACTACATTTGAAAACACTTCTTTTCATTGACCCTACAGAAAAGATCTTAAAGAGTTAGACCATTACAATGTCATGATAGTTGCCCATATCAATGTAGATTTTGTCAGATTACATGGTTTATTAGCCTGCTCATTTGTATGTAATACTCATGAACTACTTGAGGAAGAAACTATTTTTTAAATTGTATTTATAGAATATCTACTATAATAGGATCTGACCAAAGACTGGGTTTCCTTAGTATTCATGAATAACTGCGGTAGTAATCTGTAAAAGGGAGGTGAGTTTGGGGGAGGCGGGGAGGGGGGATTAAAACAAAAATGACACAACACTCAAAAACGACAATTTTTTATTCACCTATGACAACTGCTGTATTAATGTCTTGTAAGGCAAAAAATTCAAGAAAATCAAAATCTATTAGTGGAAAAGATAGACACAACCAAACCAGAAAGAATTTCAGCATCCTTTCTTCATTTTGTCCAAATACTGGGTATCCAGACAAATCACAAATGACCTTGAAAAACATGTTGTCCCCTTACATTATCAATCATACATTTTGCAGTTATGGAGCGGGTAACAGAAGACAAATAGACTTTCAAGGTGCATCTTTGGGTTTTCTCTTGTTTGATTCAGATGGCTTTTGTTTTCCACATATCAATGTTTAAGAGACCAGTAGTCTTTAAGTAACTGACACATTATGGTTGAGAAATTTGATTAAGCTGCACTATTAATGCAGAAAGTGAGAAGATCCCACAACAGTTTTAAAGAACCTTTCTTTACCAGTGAACATCTTTCTTCAAATTAGTATGAATTATATTCTTTGAAATACCAGAACTGAAATTGTAGTGTTCTTGCTCTTGCGCCTTTGAAGTCAAAGGCATCATTTCACTGTTTTGAAGCTTCTATTTGAAAACATTAATTCTAGGTCACTAAAGGGAAACTTGTATTTTTATTTTATGCTATATACATTTCAAATTATTGAATAATAGTTTTGATCTGACTTTTTGATAAGGTTAAAACAGAGCTGATGCAAAAAGAACAAAGTATTTTGTATCCTGCTACATTCTATTAAAACTGATTGTGTCATAATACTGACACTTTCATCACATCAAAGGCTGTCTGGTACTGTGTAATGATAATTAAAAAAAAAGGTTTTGTTTTTTTTTTACATGTAATATTCATTTATCTTTCTGGCACTTGATGGACACAGCTTTCCTAAAATTTTATAGCTATCTTTATTCTATAATTATATACCCTGACATAATTTAAAAATTTTTTTTTTTTTTTAGCAAAACAAAAATTGAAGATATGGATTCCTGAAATAAATTTTAATGAGTTGTACAGTTGTTAAATAAGTAACAATGGAATTCCATATCTTTTTTTTCCAGAATCCTTAAAAATTCCCCAGAAAAAGTCATACTAGGATAGAAAAGTAGATATTTGTCCTTTATTAATTTATTTAGCGTGCCAAAACAAATTCACTGTAATATACTTGGCCCTAGATTAGAAGTCTCTAGCTTGCAATTCAGATATCTGCTCTACTACAAACTTCCTGAATATGCCTCATCATGCTTTTTGAAATAGTGATTTGCCAGCTTCTTTCTTGCCTTCTACCATTCTTCACCTTTGGAGACTTGGATTAAGCCAAGTCATTAGGCTCCCACACTAACTCATTAGAAGAATTGAGAACCTCAAACTTGAATCCACCTTAGGGCACACACTTACAATGCAACTGCTGAAAACAGTGAAAATGAAGTTCTGTGGCTTGGGAGAGGGGATTGTCATAGAATCATAGAATGGTTTAGGTTGGAAAAGACCTTTAAGATCATCAAGTCCAACCGTTAAACCCCTCTGGAAAATGTCACAGACGACCATTCACAATATGTATCTGATCTATTCATGGATCTGAACCACATTTATCATGTGGACATGGGCCTTTTTAAGATCATGCCACACCATGAAATACTAAAAAAAGAGACCTCAATATTGACAGAAACTCTAGTAGGAATGCCTACACTGTGCAGTGGATCTGGTGTCTACCAAAGATGTGTCATCCATTTGGGTTCAGGTGCAGATGACTCAGATTTTCACACCTTTCTGCCTGTGTTATTACTATAACAGTTTAAAGGCAGTGCAATGTTACCGTAGTTGTGTTGATTTCATCATAATTGCATGCTCAAGTATGCATAGCTCAGCAAATCTGAGTTGTAGATCTAGTTCTGATGCAGACCATCCATCCAGCCATCCAGTTTCAGGATTGGCTCAATACTGATAATGAAGACATAATCATAAACTGATTCCCACCATGTACATTGGAGGAATACAGACCATCATGATGGTGGCAGTAACACAGACATTATAACGGTACAGGCAGTCCAGCAGGCACATCACCATTGCCTTTGATATTAACCCACTACCTACACTGAAATGAGCACTGCTTGCTTTATGAGTTATCCATGTCATGCCTTTCCTTCTTCATGGAAAAAGTTAATATTACATTAAATTTTAAAATTAAACACAGTGCATTAATAATAATAATAATAAAGTATGGGAGGCTCTCTAAATGTTTTATGGATGTAAAAATTAAAGAAATTAAACAAATCCATATATCATCCTATAAACCCAGAATTTAGCTTCTTTAGAGGAAAGATGTAGCATATTGAGATTTTGAGATAGCATATATGCAAACTTTTAAAAGGTCTTAGTTCAAATATGTGCTTCTTTAGACATATAACACCTATTAAACAAGTTTTTATTAAAGAAATATATGGAAAACATTCCTTATTAGTTAGTTCTTTACAGAAGATAAGACCAAAACTTTACTGGAGATATCTGGACTCAAACAAAGGTCGAATACCTTACAGAGGACCTGTAATATCAGTTTAGTGATGAAGTCAGACTTTTATTTTGTAACTATTCAGCCATTACCATAGTAACAAACTTATCTCATTAACAAAGGTTCATTACTTCATCGCAAGTTTATCAAAAGCTGAACATGAAGAGAGTGAAAGCTCATTTCTACCAACAAAGATAGCAACAAATCTGAACAAAAATAGGCAAAACAAAAAAGAAGCATTCTTACTTTAAAAGTCTCCTCTTTGTTAATTGTTGTGGGTTAACCCCAGTAGGCAGCTAAGCACCACACAGCTGCTCTCACTCTCCCTTATTGCTTAAACCTATTAAAGCAAAAGCTGCATGCATGAGAAAAACAATATAAGAAATTCATTCACTACTTCCCATTGGCAGGCAGATGTTTACCCATTGCAAGGAAAGCAGGGTTTCATCATGCCTAATGGTTACTTGGAAAGAAAAGCACTATAACTCTGAACGTTGAGGTGTTCTGAAATAGCCTTATTCACAGCCATAGATGCTTCAAGGTGTCCCTGCTCCCGTGTGGACTTATCCACAGGTCACAGTCCCTTGAGTTCATACTAGAATTCCAGCTGGTCCCGTACAGCAGCACAGGAACAGTAGCAATGCCCTGGCCATCTGTCAGCCCAGGCGCATGGCCACTGCTGTTATCAAAATGTTCCCAGGCACAGCAGAGTAAAATGATAAGCAGTGCAACAAACAGCAAAAGCAGCCACTAACAAGCACTAGACTCTAAGGCAAGCAAGCTTCATGGCAAGCACAGGTGTCTGCCAACAAATTCAGTCTAGCACACTCAAATCTGTCATTATCTTGAACCCTTCAAGACTAACACTGGGTGTGAAAAAGGACTGTGGTGAGTTAACCCTAATAGGCAGCTAAGCACCACACAGCCACTCACTTGTTTCCCCCACCATGGGATGGGGAAGAGAATCAGAAAGTTTAAATGAGAAAACTTGTGGGTTGACATAAAGACAGCTTAAAGGGTAAAGCAAAAGCTATGCACACAAGCAAAACAAAATCGGCAGGCAGATGTTCAGCCATTTCAAGGAAAGTGGGGCTTCATGACACGTAATAGTTGGTTGGTTAGCATATGCCATAATTCAGAATATGACCTCCTTCCTGCTTTTTTCCCCCAGTTTTCATTGCTGAGCATGGCATCATATGGTATGGGATATGTCTTTGGTCAATTTGAGTCAGTTGTCCCAGCTGTGTCCCCTCCCAACTTCTTATGCATTCCCAGCCTGAGGGGGCAATGCGAGGAACAGAGAAGGCTTTGACACTATGTAAACGCCGTTCAGCAAGAACTAAAACTGCTTTATCAACACTGTTTTTGTCCAAATCAAAAACATAGCACCATACTAGCTGCGATGATGAAAATTAACTGTATTCCAGCCCAAACTCGTACAATCATTAATTAACCTCCTGTAGTCATTGCATGCTTATTTCTGAAACCACAAAATGTGAAATAATTTAATAATATAGGTTAGAAAATAATACTAGATTTGTATTTGAATAACCATGTTAAAAAATTAATTACATAAAGTGTTGAAAATCCTTTTAAGGACGTGATGTCTTCAAGAGAAACAGCTATTTGTATCATCTACATTGATCATATTACATACTGCTAAGCCGGACTGCATTTCTGCAGTAAACATGGCTCAGAAAAGGTACACTATGTTTTGAATTATTTTCTACATTACTGTATGCAAATCTTTGAAGCAATTTTTTAACTGTAAATGGAATTACAATGGCTAATTCAGCCAATGCAAGTGAGGGTTAGGAATTTAAAGTAGTATAAACTGGAATTAAATAAGAGATGTTACATATTATGCTGGCTTTTTTCCCCATTTATTCCCTCTCAGTGCCTTATTCATACAGTGTCTCTCAGCTTGCATCTTGCACTGAAATTTCTTCTTAGACAGAAGAAAAGCTTTGTTATAGACTCTTAAAACCTATTGTGAGAAGACTAGGAATTTTAGGTACCAATGTATCAATGTAAATAACAGTATTTGTGAAAATGCACTACAATAACACTCTAAGTACCAGTCAAAGTGAAGGTTATAGAGTGCTCTCATCTAATCTTTTCAATAATACTTGAAACATTATATTAAGTGATAACAGATACACTATATATCATAGAATCATAGAATCACCTCGGTTGGAAAAGACCTTTAAGATCATCGAGTCCAACCGTTAACCTAGCACTGCCATCCCACCACTAAACCATGTCCCTAATATAATATATAATTAATTTGTGGGGATTGCTAACATGAACCATTGAGACCTAGGGTAGATTCACAAAGGATAGTTTTAGTACTTCTGCCCAGTGAAATCTATAACTCTAACTTCTATTTTGCACTGCTTTTTATAACACAGAGAGAATGGAAATGGAATTTATTAAGATGGAGAGAGGGCAAAAAGAATGAATTTCACAGTTTTAGGACTTAAAATTGTAGAATCATAGAATGGTTTGGGTTGGAAGGGACCTTTAAAAATAATCTAGTTCCAACCACCCTGTCATGGGTAGGCACAACTTCCACTGGACTAAGTTGCTCAAAGTCCAGTCCAACCTGGCCTTGAATACTTCCAGGGATGGGGCATCCACAACCTGTTTCAGTGTCTCACTACCCTTCCTTATACTCACTCAAACTAAATCTTCCCTCTTTTAGTCTAAAACTGTTACTCCTTGGCCTATCACTACATGGTAAAAATGTCTCTCTCCACCTTTCTTATAAGCCCCCTTCAAGTACTGAAAGGCTTACTGAAAGGTCTCCTCAGAGCCTTCTATTCCCCAGGCTCAACAACCCCAACTCTCTCAGCCTTTCTTCACAGCACAGGTGTTCCAGCCCTTTTATCAATTTCATGGCCCTCCTCCAGACCCACTCCAACAGGTGCATGTATTTCTTGTGTTGGAGGTACCAGACCTCGATGCAGTACTCCAGGTGGAGTCTCATGAGAGCAGAGTAGAAGGGGAGAGCTAGCTGCCTTGACCTGCTGCCATGCATTTTTTTTAATGCAGCCTAGGATAAAATTGGCTTTCTGGGCTGCAAGTGCATGTCACCAGCTCATGTCTAATTTTTTGTTTATCAACAACCCCAAGTTCTTCTCCATGGGGCTGCTCTCAGTCCATCCATCCCCCACTCGTACTGATACTGGGGATTGCCCCAAACTGAGGTGTAGGACCTTACACTTGCTCTGGTTGAACTTCATGATGTTCACTTTGATGACCCAACACATCATGTCCCTGCTCATCTCATAGTTGGATAACTTGTCCAGAAGGATGCTGCAAGGGACAGTATCAAAGCCTTACTAAAGCACAGAAAAGCTATATCCATCACCTTCCCTTCACCCACTAGATGGGTGACCTTACTGTAGATTCTTATGATATTTTTGTTTGTCTCATCTATTTGGTTTACTTGAAGCAGAGTTTAGTTTAAGTGAAGGTGGTGTTAGCTAAATAATGTTTGATTCTGAGAACAGCATAACCTTATGTGATGAGGAATGCATAATATGCTTTAGAACCTCCCTGTAAACACAAAACAATGTTAGAGGCCTTTTAGAAACACTACTGTATTAAGTCAAGCCACACCCATGTAATTACTTGTCCTGGTTTCAGATGGGATAGAGTTAATTTTCTTCCTAGTAGCTAGCATAGTGCTGTTCTTTGGATTTAGTACTAGAAGAATGTTGATAACACGCTGATGTTTTTAGTTGTTGCCAAGTAGTGCTCAGACTGCTCAAGGACTTTTTGAGCTTCTGCTTGGCCAGGTGCATAACAAGCTGGGAGTACAGCACAGCTAGGACAGCTGACCCAAACTGTCCAAAGAGCTATTCCATACCATATAATGTCATGCTCAGGGCGGGGGATGGGTTAGTCGGTCGGTCGCAGGCAGAGTGGTCGCAGTTTGGGCTGTGTGATCGCGGCTCGAGGGGAGTGATCGCTGCTCGGGACGGGCTGGGCATCAGTCAGCGGGTGGTGAGCAATTGCACTGTGCATCGCTTGTTTTATATATTCTGTACATTCTCTTACCACTATTATTACTATTATTATTATTGTTATTATTCTCTCTTATTAAACTGTCTCTATCTCAACCCATGGGTCTTACTTTTTTTTTTTTTTCCTCCGATTCTCTCCCTCATCCCACTGAGGGAGGGGGGGGGGAATGCGCGAGCGGCTGCGTGGTGCTTAGTTGCCAGCCAGGTTAAACCACGTCAGTCCTTATTTTGGCGCCCAACGTGAGGCTCGAACCCACGACCCTGAGATTAAGAGTCTCATGCTCTACCCACTGAGCGTTCAATTTTCCCAGAGGCTGGTGCATGATAGGGGATGTGATAGACCCACTCAATGCCATGCTCTTTGGCTCATTTGTCTATGAGGCTGTTTCGGAAGTGAGTTCCGTTGTCTGACTCCATTCTTTCTGGGGTGCCATGTCGCCACAGGACTTGTTTTTCAAGGCCTAGGCTAGTGTTCCGGGCAGTGGCATGGTGCACAGGGTATGTTTCCAGCCATCCTGTGTTCACTTCCACCATGGTGAGCACATAGCGCTTGCCATGGCGGGTTTGTGGGAGTGTGATATAATCAATCTGCCAAGCCTCTCCATATTTGTATTTCAGCCACCGTCCTCCATACCAGAGAGGCTTTAACCGCTTGGCTTGTTTGATCGCAGCACATGTTTCACATTCATGGATAACCTGTGTGATAGCGTCCATAGTTAAGTCCACCCCTCGATTACGAGCCCATCTATATGTTGCAACTCTTCCTTGATGGCCTGAGGTGTCATGGGCCCACCGAGCTAGAAACAATTCACCCTTATGTTGCCAGTCCAGATCCACCTGAGCCACTTCAATCTTAGCAGCCTGATCTGCCTGCTGGTTGTTTTGATGTTCTTCAGTGACCCGACCTCTTCATGGGTACATGAGCATCTACATGACGTACCTTTACAACCAAGTTCTCCACCCGGGCAAGCAATATCTTGCCACAGTGAGGCAGCCCAGATGGGTTTGCCTCTGTGCTGCCAGTTGCTCTGTTTCCATTGCTGCAACCACCCCCACAGGGCATTTGCCACCATCCATGAGTCAGTATAGAGAGAGAGCATTGGCCATTTTTCTCTTTCAGCAATATCTAAAGCCAGCTGGATGGCTTTCACCTCTGCAAACTGACTTGATTCACCTTCTCCTTCAGCAGTCTCTGCAACTTGTCTTGTAGGACTCCATACAGCAGCCTTCTACCTTCGATGCTTTCCCACAAGACGGCAAGACCCATCAGTGAACAGGGCATATTGCTTCTCATTTTCTGGCAGTTTATTGTACAATGGGGCTTCTTCAGCACGCACCACCTCTTCCTCTGGCGATATTCCAAAATCTTTGCCTTCTGGCCAGTCCATGATCACTTCCAAGATTCCTGGGCGACTGAGGTCTCCTATTCGAGCCCGTTGTGTAATCAGTGCGACCCACTTACTCCACACAGCATCATGATGTGTAGAGGGGACCTTCCCTTTGAACATCCAGCCCAGCACCAGCATTCGGGGTGCCAGGAGGAGCTGTGCTTCAGTACCAATCACTTCTGAAGCAGCTCGAACCCCTTCATATGCTGCCAATATCTCTTTTTCAGTTGGAGTATAGTTGGCTTCAGATCCTCTGTATCCCCGACTCCAAAACCCTAGGGGCCGGCCTCGAGTCTCCCCTGGTGCTTTCTGCCAGAGGCTCCAGGTAGGGCCGTTCTCGCAAGGTAGACAGCTGCTTAATTTCTTCTGCCTCCAAGGCAGCTATACCAAAAGCCCACCGGTACCCTTTTGGGTCCTTGAAATACCCTCTCCTGAGGTAGTCTATGCCCAGGATGCACGGAGCATCTGGGCCAGTCACAATGCAGTGCTTTTGCCACTCATTCCCGGTTAGGCTCACTTCGGCCTCCAATACAGTCAGCTCTTGAGATCCCCCTGTCGCTCCAGAAATACACATGGATTCTTCCCCTTTATAGCTTGATGGCATTAGAGTACACGCTGCACTGGTGTCTACTAGAGCTCTATACTTCTGTGGGTCTGACGTGCCAGGCCATCGAATCCACACAGTCCAGTAGACTCGGTTGTCCCTTTCCTCCACCTGGCTGCAGGCAGGGCCCCTCTAATCCTGGTCACTGTTGCTCATGGTTTGTGTATACGAGTCAAAAGTTCCTTCATCGCAATCAGAATTAAGATCAGCCCTTCTATTCTGTCTGAAAAAATGATGATCTACCCCATCTCTGGAAACTGGAGCAACGAGTTTCTTGGAAGAGCCCCCTTTTGTGCTTGTTTTTCTTTGCAACTCGCGTACTCGTGCCTCTAGGGCCGAGGTAGGTTTTCCGTCCCATTTCCTCATGTCCTCTCCATGGTCATGCAGGTAAAACCATAGAGTGCACCGTGGTGTGTACCCTCGATATTCCTTTTCTTGAGCAGAAGGGCGCTTACTTCTGATGGCTGAGATACTGGTCTGTACAGGAGGGGAGTAGGACATATGCTTTTCGAGTCGTTCAACCTTTTGGGACAGTTTATCCACAGCAGAGATGAGGGAAGAAGAGATACTTTCTTCATATTCGCGGAGCTGGCCAGCCACTTCATCCACTGTCGGTCCCCGTCCAGCTTCCCAGCTCAGCATTGCCCATGTGTTGGCGTATGATGTTGGTGCGCTCCGTAACAACATCCACCACATGGGTCGTGTGCACCGGACACTATCTGGATCTTTGGGCAACTGGTCATTGTCCAGGTCACTATAAATCACCTCCAGGACAGCCTATTCCCTCAGGTACTGGATGCCTTTCTCCACGGTGGTCCATTTGCCTGGGCGACATATGACATCTTCCTTGAAGGGATATCTTTCCTTCATGGCTGACAGTAGTCACCTCCAGATGCTGAGGACTTATGTCCCTTTTCCAATCTCTTTGTCCCTTTTCCAATCTCTTTGTCCATGCCCCCTTCCCTAGAAAGGGATCCCAGCTGTTTGGCTTCCTTACCCTCCAGTTCCAGGCTACTGGCCCCATTATCCCAGCATCGGAGCAACCAGGTGACAAGGTGCTCTCCTGCACGACGGCTGAAATCTTTTTGCTTGTCTCGCAGCTAACCCAAGGATAGAGACCATGTAGTTTCTGTCTCATTTATGAGCTCTTCCTCCTCCTCTTGTGGTGGCCCCACCTTTTCATCCTCCCTTTCTAAATGAGTTGACTTTCGCTTCCAAGATTTCTTCTTGTGTATAGGGACAACTGATACTGGCACAGGTTCGCTCCCTGTTTCAGCTGCAATGCCTGTTGCTGGGGCTTGAGTAGCTACAGTGCAGGTTGCAGGGGTTGGAGTAGCAGCAGTGCCTGTGTCCACAGTGCGGGTAGCTACAGTGGGTGTCGCAGGGGCTGGAGTACCAGCAGTGCCTGTGTCCACAGCTCGAGTAGCTACAGCGGGTGTCACTGAAGTTGGAGTAGCCGCGGTGCCTGTGTCTGCAGTTGGAGGAGATACAGTGGGTATCACTGAGGCTGGAGTAGCCGCAGGGCCTGTTGCAGGAGTCGATCTTTGGATGGTATATAATTTACGTAGGAGTCTAACCCTGAGTAAAAGCTGAACTATATTCAGGAGACCTAGCAATAGGGCCATGCTGGTTGGAACATCTCAAGGATATTCAACATTCTCAAGAACTGTTGTAATTAGCTCAGAGAAGAAGGAGAAGATGGAGTAAGGTGACTCCCCCACAGGCTGGCTCTCTGAGGATAAAAAGTAAAATGTGTAATTATTCATAATTCCCAATAGATGGTTCCCAAAATACAGAGGTGACAGCAATACTGAGTAAAAATATGAGCTTAATCTGATGACCAATAATTTTATCATAGCATAAGCCAGTATTACACAGTACAGCAGAACAGTAGCTTTAATCCACTTGCGAAAAGTGACAACCAGCAGCACAGGGAGTGCATACAGCAGGTAAGGTGATATATAAAAGAACTCCATGAACAAGGACAACAACTCTGAGAGCAAATAAAACAACATTGCGACCAGTGACTATTAGACTAATATAATGAATGCTTGTCACAAATTCGTTTTAAAAATGTTCAGATCTGTTGTTATCTCAACCCTTCGGGCCCCACGTTGGGCGCCAAAATAAGGACTGACGTGGTTTAACCTGGCTGGCAACTAAGCACCATGCAGCCGCTCGCGCACTCCCCTCCCCCCCGCCCTCAGTGGGATGAGGGAGAGAATCGGAGAAAAGAAAAAAAAAAGTAAGACCCGTGGGTTGAGATAGAGACAGTTTAATAAGAGAGAATAATAATAATAATAATAATAGTAATAATAGTGGTAAGAGAATGTACAGAATATATAAAACAAGCGATGCACAATGCAATTGCTCACCACCCACTGACCGATGCCCAGCCCGTCCCGAGCCGCGATCACTTCCCCCAAGCCGCGATCACACAGCCCGAGCTGCGACCACTCTGCCCGCGAACGACCGACCGACTAAGCCCCCCGAGCATGACGCTATATGGTGTGGAATAGCTCTTTGGACAGTTTGGGTCAGCTGTCCTAGCTGTGCTGTACTCCCAGCTTGTTATGCACCTGGCCGAGCAGGAGAAGCTCAAAAAGTCCTTGAGCAGTCTGAGCACTACTTGGCAACAACTAAAAACATCAGCGTATTATCAACATTCTTCTAGTACTAAATCCAAAGAACAACACTATGCTAGCTACTAGGAAGAAAATTAACTCTATCCCAGCCGAAACCGGGACATTACTATAAGCTCTGCAACAAGAGTAAAATCGTAAAGTCCACAGATTTTGCAAGAAATGTGATCTCAGACACACACATACACATATGCATAAATTAAAGTTTGCTCTAAATATTTATTGGGAATTTTTGTCTTACCTTTTAAGTCATGACGTAGATAATTTTTAGTCACATATTAATGTATTGAATGGAACATTGCCTTTGAACTGGCAGTAGGCTATGATGTCTTCTTTGCTGCACAATTGAACCAGTTCTGTGATTTTTACTTTCTTTAAATTGTTAAGATTTAAATGAAGTTTGCTCTTTACAAACATAGGTGTCACAGACTAGATTAGCCATAAACTTTGACCTCAATATCATGTGTTAAATGTCTTTATAAAATAATATTCACCTATTTTTCTGAAATCTTACAGTGTAATAAATATTTTTAGACTACTCATTTGAGATCTACTGTAGTATGTGGTTTACTTAGCTACAGTTTTTAATAAATCTGACTTAAATTTCAATTTAGGACTGAGGAAAAAATTTCCTTTTTTCTGTGCTGACTTGGTGTGTCCTATCTTTTTTGGCTACACTAAATGTAGGTGTCTGTAAAGATAGGATAATACCTAATCCTCTCTCTTTTCTAGCCAGAGTTGATCCTTTCTAGTACTATTATTCTGGTATTATTATTCTGGTACTATTAACTCCCCCTTTCCTCCTCCTGTTTTTAAATACTCAAACACTGTATTCAAATTACTTATATATATTGCTATTCTTGTGATGAAGTTGATGTAAAAATGATACACCCTCAAAATTCTGACAAAGAAAAAGCACATCTTTGTTTCAATAGTTACTTGTGAATACTAAGAGTGATGATATTTAGGCAATTATTCATTTTTCTTTAGTCTGTATTTTTGGCAAAGAAGCTTGAATCCATTGAATTTCGCATGATTATCACAACCTGAAGGGTTATCTGGTCTGCAGATGTGTAAAGCTTGTGACTGTGGGTTCATTTTGATTTTTCACCTGTAACAGCAAATAGATGAGGAGGTTTTCTGTTTTTTCAGAGCAATTTTATTTTTCCAGACTGTTTTCCCCCTTTTCAGACATCAGTTGCTGTTCCAGTGCCCTGTTTTTGCTCTTACTGGTATCTCAGGATGTGTCTGGTTTCTAGGTAGCCAGCTATACTTCAAGGATGTTTCTGGCAGTTCCAGGCTGGCAGTCCTTTCTCTGCCAGCATTTTTCAACAGACGTTTTATTTTGGTCAGTAATTTTCCCTTTCTAACCAGGCCACCTTTATGGCTGCTCACATCAATGGTGAGCCAAAACCACTAAAATAACAATTGAAGAAAAACCTTTCCTTTAATTCAGGGTATGTTGACTTGGGCTTTCTCAAAAGCTCTTTGACTATTACAAGAACACAAATACAAGCTTGTCATATATCAGTATATGAAAGATGGCCTCAGATAACCTTTTGATTTTAACTTATTCTTTTCAGAAAAACTAATGATGCCCACTAGAAGAGAGAGGTATTGAAAAATGGCTGGCAACCTGCTGGCAACCTATGAAATTTAGGAGATCATCTCTATCCTGCTTAGGTTGATTTTTGTTTCTCAGGAAGACTGTTTTGTTACGTTTTATTTTATTTGTAAAATATACACTTTAAAAACTTGACTACTGATAGCCTGGTGCCTGTGTATTAGCATAACATTAAGTATGGCAGAAAGATTTCTTCTGGTTTGTTCTCAGGGATTCTTCCAGGAGGAGAAAGTGGTTGCAGAGCCTTTAATTTTCTTCTGCCCCATGTGAAAAAGAATTAAACACTACTGTTGACTGACTGCTGTTTCTAAGCCACAAGTACACAATTTGGGCCTTCCTCTCTTTCAGATTCTTTTCTTTGTGATTCATTGTTATCCCCAGGTGCCATTGCTGACACTGGCTTGCCTGTGGCTATACATTCCTCACACATATAGTTTGACATACCAACTGTTGTCTGTCACAGGCTTCTTCACTAACATTAACTACAGCTTGTTTTGTTGGAAAGGCAGAATGTACCTTCAGCTTCCTTTTACATTCCTGTGCATTCTTCAACAATGTTTTTGTATTTTCTTTTGTATAGCTAGGATCAAATATACAAAAAAAAAAAAAATCTCGAAGATGTACATGGAGATAAAGTATATAATGACATAAACTGGAAATGTTTTTTTTTCTATCATTTAGGTTTTTTTGACAGTAGATTTCAGTTGGTTTGGAAAATTATTATGAGGCAGAACAAAGATATGTCATTTGTATCAATATTATTCAGTGTAACTTGGCTAGATATGAGTTTGCAAATGTACAGTGTTGAGACACTGAGATAATATTTTAAAATTTAATGTACTTTGTTAAAAGTAAAATTTAAGGCCACTAACTTATGAACTTGCTTCTCTCTATCTATCTATCATCAGTATAGAGGAAAACAGAAAGACTTTCCTAGAAGAGACACCCATTTCATAGAATCATAGAATCATAGAATGTTTTGGGTTGGAAGGGACCCCTAGAGGTCATCTAGTCCAATCCCCCTGCAGTGAACAGGGACACTGCTAACTAGATCAGGTTGCTCAGAGCCCCGTCCAACCTGGCCTTGAATGTTCCCAGGGATGGGGCCTCCACCACCTCTCTGGGCAACCCGTTCCAGTGTTTCACTACTGTCATTGTAAAGCATTTCTTCCTTAGATCCAGTCTAAACCTACCCTGCTTCAGTTTAAAACCATTACCCCTTGTCCTGTCACAGCTGGCCCTACTAAAAAGATTATCCCCATCTTTCCTATAGGCCCCCTTTAGGTACTGAAAGGCCGCAATCAGGTCTCCCCGCAGCCTTCTCTTCTCCAGGCTGAACAAGCCCAACTCCCTCAGCCTGTCCTCATAGGAGAGGTGCTCCAGCCCTCGGATCATTTTTGTAGCCCTCCTCTGGACCTGCTCCAACAGTTCCATGTCCTTCTTGTGCTGAGGGCTCCAGAGCTGGACGCAGTACTCTAGGTGAGGTATCACCAGAGCAGAGTAGAGGGGCAGAATCACCTCCCTCGACCTGCTGGCCATGCTTCTCCTGATGCAGCCCAGAGTAGCATATCACTTCGGAGTTTTGCACAGCTAAAGCGTCAACCGCATAGAGCTGACTAAACACTTAGAGTTTTAGATCTGTCAGGGAATTGGGTACTATATAAGCAATTATAAAGTAATGAGATAATAGCAACAAATAAAATTTTATAAAAATAAAACACATCTCAGTCTTCATTTTATGTTGTGTGCTAGGCTTCTCATTAGTCTGGAAAAGAAGTAAAAAATTAATTATTATTTTTTCTTTAAAAAAGTAATAAAACTTCCCACATTTTTCCCTAGACATAATATTGTTTACATATTTCACTAGCCATAGATCTCATATCACTTCAGTAGGATTCCTCACATTTTTTATGATATCTGGAAAATGCTATAAAATTCAAAAGCATTGAATATTTACTGTGTTACAAAATTTTGCCAAATATGGCAAGAGGTTTGCTGAAATTCTAAACTGCCTACTCAATTATTTTCTGTTAAACTTTCTTGGAGAGAAACAAATAAATATAATAGAAACAAGAGTGTCTTTTCACCAGCTTATGAGCTTGTATACAAGAGAGTCCTCAACAATATTTTAATTTCATTACCAATTACTAATTAGTCCACTGAACTTGTCTATGTGTGTTGCTGTTGTCATGCTTGAGTGCTCTTGAGAAAATGTCTGATAATTAGGCAATATTGTTCTCACTTTGAATGATTTGTCTGGAAACATATAATTATTTATTATTCTGGAAGTGTTAGAGGTACTAAGTCTAAACACACCTGATTTTTTGGCAAGTTGATTCCAATCAGACTTTAGCTGAAAGGAGTTTTTGCAGAAGCTGGCAAAACTGAGCAGCGTTGCATGGGACAAGGTTGAGGGAAATACTGGCTCTAATCAGAAGTCGGAACAATTGCCAAAAGCCTGTACTAAGATCAGGTAATAGATTGCTTGCTTCTCATGCAGATGCCTCTGTCTCTTGCCTCTACTTCCTCC